>CM077084.1:73416371-74016371 GCA_039513925.1 Platanthera zijinensis | reverse complement strand
TCATGTCATTTTCTATGTTTCTGTTTCAATATTGCCGTGAGTATTGGATTACCATACAATGTACCATTGATAAGAAATATAATAACTTGTTTACCTTAGCAATAATTTTTTCAATAGTTGATATATCATTATTATGTTTATTTATATACTTCCAATGACGGTG
Source organism: Platanthera zijinensis (assembly GCA_039513925.1). Taxonomy (NCBI): domain Eukaryota; kingdom Viridiplantae; phylum Streptophyta; class Magnoliopsida; order Asparagales; family Orchidaceae; genus Platanthera; species Platanthera zijinensis. The sequence continues at coordinate 74,016,208 of CM077084.1, read as the reverse complement.
TTACCTTTGACATTCTGTAATTAATTCTTATTAAAGTGGGTCATGCATTAAGAGCGACTACATGGGTATTAATTGCATGTCACCACTCACTGTGCACAAGTGTATCTTATATGGAGCAGCCATGCATGCGTCTTCCATCAGCAACTTTATATATGTAGTTTCTTTTCCTCATATACTCAATTTATAGAATAATTTGCTAAGACCAGACATTTAGTCACAATCAATTTCTTGTTCAATTGAATGCAACGCAACTAGGCCCTTATTTGAAAGCAGATTGTGCACCCTGAGACATGCAAAATATGTATCACCAAAGTAGCTGTATAAGTGCACTTCCAACACGGGTTTATGCATGTCCTAGGAATAATGGTTAGAATCAATGCTAAGATTATACGTTATCCTCTCTGTTAAGATTTATTGGTCATAGTATTAACAATGCCGCTAGTAGTTCAAAATTAGTGGGTTCATTGTTAAGAAATCTCCCATTTGTACTATCATGGTGCTTCTGCGGCGCACGAGTCGGCCGTCAATACCGTCGGTAAGTCCATGGACAATTTTGACAACTCCATGTGGTACGGTACTGTTGAAATCATTTTCGAGGGTAAGGGCAAAGAAGGGTAAGTTGTTTTTGTTATATTATTGTTTTTAATAGTCTCTTCCTAATTTATATTTGGCATCCCGTAGCATGATTAGTTTTTACGCTTCCTTCATTCCATTTGTTGAATTGCATACATGAACAATCAATTCAGGTTTTGTTGAATCTGGTTTATAAATGGGTTTTTCCAACCAAGATGGATAACAGGGACTCATTGGAACCTTGGGTTACTCCCGAGCAGGCGATGAAGATCTTCAATCGTAACTTTGTTGTTGGTGTCGGTGGTGTGATCTTTGCAATGCCAGGGCTCAACGACATTGATTACTCGATCTATGAGGATCTTCAACTCCGATGGCAGTGAACCTGAAGTATTCCCATAATGAATTGCTCCCCTATAGTTTTTGTAAATCACCCTCCTTGAATTTGCAACAAAAATGGTGTCAAAGAAAATAAAAGATCAACAAATTTATAATATACATTAATGAATGTTGAAGCCAAAAATGACCGAAGCCAAAATTGACTTCTGTGGAATTCGAGGTCCCAAAAGAGGGGTGACCGCACACCTACTACACTCAAATGAACAATCTAGGTTCTAGACTAGGAACGTAAGAGACAGGCCCAAGGTCTCTGCGTGGAGGTCCCACCGTGTACCTAGAAGACTAACAAACTCTTCCCCTCCCAAGCCAAATACTGAGCTAGGACCAAGGTTATAGATATCGGATATCGGGTTCATGTCGGTTTGGGTTTGAAATGTCGTATGTCGGATTGCGGGGGATATATCGGGGATATTTTACAATATCGGAATTTAATAAAGATAACAATGTTTATAACAATTTTTTGCAAATAAATAAAAATGTACAGACAATATATGGTTATACACTTTGCATTACATGTAACAAACTAACAATATGATTGATTAAACTAAACCAAGTAACCAACACACCAAATAACAAGCGATTTAAGATAATAATAAATAATATTGCAAGTGCCGAAAAGGAAGTCATGATAAAATAATAGGAAACATCATCAGTCACATTGAAGGCCAAAAGTTCAAAAACCAAAAATCATAAGTCACGCTGAATGTCAAAAGCTCAAAATCAAAAATTCCCACTGCATAAACTTCCATATGTATGCCTGCATCAAAAAAACATGTATAAATTAATTATAAATGAGTAAAATCCTATTAAGTAAATTGATTTATAATTTATTTTATAGTGACTTACATTTCATATCTCCTCTTCTGTTTCGTAGTCTTCCAACAGTGTGTCTAATAGTGGAGTTTGCATTTCCTCTTCTGATAGCCCTGCATCTTCATCATCTTTCTCCAATGCTTGTGTTGCAATGCGCTTTCGCTTTAAAGTTTCATGTTGTGATTGTTGGTTAGTAGGTCTGGTGCTCCTTCTTGGTCCCAAATCAGCATCCACAATGTCTCCAAGTTGTTTCCAAGTCAATCCTTCTCCAGGAAACACTTCCTCCTCATTTTCATTATCACCTTCACTTGAACCAACGAGCCACTCTACTGCTTTTCCTTCATCCAAACTTTTTGCAGATATTGGATCTCGAGAGATATCAGCATGCTTAGATTTGAGCATAGCATTAAACTTAACGAAGACAAGATCATTTAAACGTTTGCTCTCAAGTCTATTCCGCTTTTTCGAGTGGATCTACAAATTGAAACATTTGAAATATTTAGTATCTCTTTATTACTTAAATGAAATTGCATGCATGTAGAACTAGTGAAGTACTGAACTACTGTACTACCATTTCGAACGTGCTCCAATTTCTTTCGCATCCAGATGAACTTGTGGTCAAACTCAATATCCTCATGGCCATCCCTCTCAAATTCGGAGTCTCAACTCCATGTAATTTCCACCAGTGTACTAAATAAAAAGCGAAATTTAGCAATATGTATAAATCTTCATGAACTTAGAATTTAAACTACTTACTTGGATTAAAAGAAGAAGCTAGCAATTGCCTCTTTGCAAGATCCTTTCCAAATAATCCTTGCCCAAACTGATATATATCAAGCTCAGTAGTGATATGATCTTGCATATCAGGATCAGTTGAATACATTCTTGTAAGGCAATCAAGAAATCCATGCATAAACTTCGTATCCCCCTCCACCTCCTCCTTATTTGGGTAATAGAAGAAAGGATTTAAAAAAAATCCAGCTAAATGTAAAGGGCTGCTCATCTTACTATCCACTCTACTATCAATCAACTTCCATATAGGAAGATATCTGTTTTCTTTATTTTCGAGTGCTATAGCAACTTCCTCTTTGGCTTTCTTCATATCTCCATACAACCAACCCATTGACGGTATATCTCCATCTGCTCTTCGTAGAACTTTAACAAGCGGGGTAAATATAAGGAGTGCCAGCTCAACATTACGCCAAAATGTGGCACTCAATGCTATTGTTGCGGCCTACATACAATCATACAACAACAAAAATATTAAAACGATGTAGGCACTCAATGCAAAAAAAATTTTAAAAAATATTAGATGAACACATTACTTGTTTTCCATGTGCGGTACTTGATAACTTTGTTGCAAGGATTACACTCACAAAGCTGCAAGGATTGAGGACTAATTACCTCAAAGGAGAATCGAGAGCAGCAACCAGCAAGTATGGAGTAGAATATTGGATCGCAGCGAGCAATAGAGCTGCAAGGATTACACTCACAAAGCTTTAGAGAAGAAGAGAATGCACTAAAAATCCACATATTACGAAACCTAAAGCAAACCTGAAGGATTGTTGTGAAGGAGAGGTCGATCCGTCGGTAGAGGCCGATGAAGTTCAAAGATGGGAAAACAATGAAGGGAGAGGCCAATCCGTCGCAAGGAGAGGTCGATTCTGCCGGTAGAGGATGATTAGAGGCCAGGAGAGGCCGATCGTGGCCGGTAGAGATCGATTCCGCCGATGGTCGCGAGGAGAGGATGATTCGCAAGTAGAGGTCGATTCCGCCGCGGCTCGCGAGAGAAAAGAGTTAGGGCAGCGTCGGGACCGTGAAAACCCTCTACTTAAACAGTTAAACGCCGGTTTTTTTTATAAAATAAAACCCAAAATATCGGAAGATATATCGCCCGACCCGATATATCGGCGATATATAGCCGATATTTTACAAACCGCGATTTTGCTCAAACATATCGATTTCGTTGCGGTTTACCCCCAAAACCTTTATATCGGCCGACATATCGGACATGTCGGCCGATATCTACAACAGTGGCTAGGACACCTTCAGAGGGCGCTCTTGGCCGACCGGAACATCTAAGGAGGGTCTCAAAACCAACTCTCTCCTATCCAGATGTGTCTCCTTGGGTCTATACAAAATGCTCCTCACCCGCCCTACTAAAGGAGCAACATCGCCGAGCAAATCTACAACACGCTGCCCAACTGGGCTGCAGACAGCGCGACTTCGCTGCCCTAAAAGGCTGTCAACAGACCAACAGGGGCTTCCCGGCATAAACCTCGGGGCTCCCACGGTACGAGCGATTCACGAGCACACCACTCGCCCAAGACGAAAGGAGTTAACCACACATTCACAGAGCATCACAGATTATAAATAAATACAGGAATATAAATTCTATACATCGGCACGCAGGCCGGCAATATAAACAAAAATAGGCCTTCGAGGGCCGGCACCAGCTTGGGCTTAAGCCCGCTACTTCCCGCTTGCTACTGCAGCACCTGTACGCCAACGTATCGACGAGCGGCGGCCAACGAGGAATCGGTCGGCTAACATAAGCGGGGCAAATATATTCCGTACACCCCTTTCTCGGGGCTATGGTGCGCATTCCCTGCAAGTAGATAATATCCAACTTCCTCAGAGTCTTCTCCGGGAACCCCAGAACATCACCAATCCGGCTTATACGTCCGGACGGGCTTCACACAGAGCATCACCAATTCGGCTCATACGTCCGAATGGGCTTCACACAGCACATCACCAATTCGGCTCATACGTCCGAATGGGCTTCACACAGCACATCACCAATTCGGCTCATACGTCCGAATGGGCTTCACACAGCATGCCTAAATCCGTACTCACACTTCCGGATACTAAATGCAATTAACAGCGGGGACGTACACGTCAACCCGTCGGAGAGCTCCCTTCCCCCACCAGTTGGTGGAGAGGGGCTTCCATGCAAATGTAAATCGAGGGCTTCACCTGCCCGAGTAGAAACATCGTTACCCTTGACGCGTGATTTGACGAAGCCGCAACCGCGTATCGACCGTACAAGCACGGATCCGGACGTCGCAGTATGAACTCTGATCTTTTTTTTTGTTGTGGATCTTGGTAGCAATAACCCTCGTCATGAAAGGCTCGGGCAACCCTTTCTGGAGGCGGCTTTCTCCTTGCGGCGGTGGCCTGGACAGGAGGTGGCTTCCTCCTTGCGGCGGCGGCCTGGACAGGAGATGGAAGGAGGCGGCTTCCTCCTTGCGGCGGTGGCGACGAGGATGGAGAGAGCTCGGGCTCGGCCGGCGACGGGAGAGGAGGAGGAAGGCTTCTCCTTGCGGCGGCGGCGACGGGGGAAGAGCTCGGGCTCGGCCCGGGTTTGGTGCGGCCGGCGACGGGAGAGGAAAGGAAGCCGAGCCTTGCTCCAGGCTTGGAGGCGACGGGAGAGGATGGAGGAGGAGCGGGCTTGGCCCTGCTGTGCTACTCCAGGCCGAGAGAGGGAGGCGGCGGCCAGGCGGTGTAGGGGGCTGCTCCAGGTCGCCGGCAAGGGCGGAGGGTGGCTCGGGCTGGGGAGTTTGCTCCAGGCGATCGACGAGAGAGAGAGACGGAGAGGATGGCTCGGGCTGGGCTGCTCCAGGCGGCCGAGAGAGAGAGCCGACTCTTCTTCCGACCTAAAAACCTCCTCCGTTGCTCTCCTCTTCCCCCCTCTTTTGTTTTTTTTGTTTTTCTTCCCTCTGTACCCGCTTGCCCCCTTCCCCAATTTTCTTCCTCTTTTGTTGCCTGTACCGAGCCCCCCTTCTCCTAGGTATATAAACAAATGCATACATATATATAAACGTGTATATATATATATATAAAGATATATATATATAATAAATTTATATATTATGAGGATGTATATATATTAATATATATTATAAATAAATATATATATAGTAAATATATATATTTTTTTTATAACACAAAACACAAAATCATCCGCGCGTACGAGAGCTTGCACGTCCTCGAACGAGGCTGCACCAAATCATCGCTCATAGCGCGCCCCAAGTCCGCCACTTGGGGAGGATCCCGCTCGGCCGGATATGGGGTTGTACACAATCCCCGCTCTTCTCGAGGTTGGTACAAGCTCGGAAAGAAATGTCCAATCCCAAGTATCCGGCGAGTGGGAGCCGACCCAAACGAAAATTTTTGAGAAAATCCAAAATTTGCATTCAAAACACTAAACTCTCCGTGCACCTTTTGATCTTTTTGAACTACTCGATACATTTTTTATTCACTGCTATTGGACCGCCCTTATAGCATTACTTACGATAAGTACACAATTCATCATAACATTGTAAAATATCAAAGCTATATCTTTTTGTACTCTCTTGTACACACAGAGCTTATCCAAAAGCCAACCTTTCCCCCACAGGCGAGCCTTCGGACCTGCCAGCTAGATGGGAGCCTGCGCAGCGGGTCTACCTGGGGCCGAGCCCGGCTCGGGGTGTCGTAGAAGTGGCTAAACCGAAGTATCCAAAAGACAACCTTTCCCCCACAGGCGAGCCTTCGGACCTGCCAGCTAGATGGGAGCCTGCGCAGCGGGTCTACATGGGGCCGAGCCCGACTCGGGGTGTCGTAGAAGTGGCTAAACCGAAGTATCCAAAAGCCAACCTTTCCCCCACAGGCGAGCCTTCGGACCTGCCAGCTAGATGGGAGCCTGCGCAGCGGGTCTACCTGGGGCCGAGCCCGGCTCAGGGTGTCGTAGAAGTGACTAAACCGAAGTATCCAAAAGCAAACTTTTCCCCCACAGGCGAGCCTTCGGACCTGCCAGCTAGATGGGAGCCTGCGCAGCGGGTCTACCTGGGGCCGAGCCGTGCTCGGGGTAGTGCAGAACCAAGGACCAAGAACCAGACCTCTCCCCCACAGGCGAGCCTTCGGACCTGCCAGCTAGATGGGAGCCTGCGAGCGGGTCTACCTGGGGCCGAGCCGCGCTCGGGGTAGTGCAGAACCAAGGACCAAGAACCAGACCTCTCCCCCACAGGCGAGCCTACGGACCTGCCAGCTAGATGGGAGCCTGCGCAGCGGGTCTACCTGGGGCCGAGCCGCGCTCGGGGTAGTGCAGAACCAAGGACCGAGAACCAGACCTCTCCCCCACAGGCGAGCCTTCGGACCTGCCAGCTTGATGGGAGCCTGCGCAGCGGGTCTACCTGGGGCCGAGCCACGCTCGGGGTAGTGCAGAACTAAGGACCGAGAACCAGACCTCTCCCCCACAGGCGAGCCTTCGGACCTGCCAGCTTGATGGAAGCCTGCGCAGCGGGTCTACCTGGGGCCGAGCCGCGCTCGGGGTAGTGCAGAACCAAGGACCAAGAACCAGACCTCTCCCCCACAGGCGAGCCTTCGGACCTGCCAGCTAGATGGGAGCCTGCGCAGCGGGTCTACCTGGGGCTGAGCCGCGCTCGGGGTAGTGCATAACCAAGGACCAAGAACCAGACCTCTCCCCCACAGGCGAGCCTACGGACCTGCCAGCTAGATGGGAGTCTGCGCAGCGGGTCTACCTGGGGGTCTCCTCTCCAAAACAACTATAAAGCAAGCAAAGAGATAATTCAATAACTCAAAAGAACCGCTAACCCGATCAACCAAGCCAAAGTCCGATACGAGACACCTCTGCCCACTACGTCCACCCTCTTGGAAACCAGGGTCGATCATATAATATTCTCCCTAAGGCACGTTTTGATCTCTTGGGTAGAACGTCCTATTCAATTTACATATATCTTTCTTGTTTCACTATTTTAAATCAAATCATAATTTGAATTTTCTGTTCTCATATCTTATCATATTTGGGTATTTTTTGGTAGAATAAAGTCGTGTAACTTTGTTGGTGTATCGAGCTCTCATGATTATACTTGCAATTAGAGATGTGTAAATAACATGCTAACAATCAACTTCATGCAGGATTTCAACTAAGAGAAACACGGTAACTAATTTTTATTTTGTTCATTATACACATCACTTCAACCACCCTGTGTTACGCGGTGATACAGTAAGTGCTCTTCGCTTCATATTCATGCGTATGTTTGTCATGAGAGAGTGAAAGATTGAGCCTTTAGTAGTTAGTTGTCCGCTAATCTTTCCTATATAAATCTAAAAAACCGTAATTATACTTATATTTCACTTATAGCAAATATCTCTTTGCTTAACCATGACAAATATTCAGAGGAGTCTTAAGCAGATGCGGTGGTAATTGTTAGTGGTGTTGTCGGGTTATGCTATGCTGGGTTTTTAGCTAAATACAATCAGGATGTGTCTGGTGGTGTTGCACATCCATTTAAAATTAAGGGTTACAAGTTGATTCCGGTCCATCTTTGTTCTCCGGATTTCATTTTACAGGTTCGCAAGCAAATCCCCTAGCACAGGTGAATTAGTTACGGTTCGTGAATGTCGCGATCCTCCTTAGTTTTACTGTTCTTTTTATTCCCACCTCTCCCATCATAAAACACGCATTTCCTAACCATGAAATTCTAGCCCGTGGAACATTATTTTAAATGCTACTTTTCAACTGTGAGGGTTTAAACTTTGGTATTCGAGAAATATTTGAGACGAAATGCTAGGATGGTTAAGATCGACAAAAGGGGAGTGGGATGGGACTTCTTTCATCACATGACCCTGGTCGTCACTTAGTTCCTCTTCTATAGCCATGATGTTCGGCTGAGTTTTTCCGTGCTGGTCACTCTCCACGCTCACCGCACCATAACTGTTGAAGCCAAAAATGACCGAAGCCAAAATTGACTTCTGTGGAGTTCGAGGTCCCAAAAGAGGGGTGACCGCACACCTACTACACTCAAATGAACAATCTAGGCTCTAGACTAGGAACGTAAGAGACAGACCCAAGGTCTCAGCGTGGAGGTCCCACCGCGTACCCGGAAGACTAACAAACTCTTCCCCTCCCAAGCCAAATACTGAGCTAAGACACCTTCAGAGGGCGCTCTTGGTCGACCGGAACATCTAAGGAGGGTCTCAAGACCAACTCTCTCCTATCCAGATGTGTCTCCTTGGGTCTATACAAAATGTTCCTCACCCGCCCTACTAAAGGCGCAACATCGCCGAGCAAATCTACAACACGCTGCCCAACTGGGCTGCAGACAGCGCGACTCCGCTGCCCTAAAAGGCTGTCAACAGGCCAACAGGGGCTTCCCGACATAAACCTCGGGGCTCCCACGGTACGAGCGGTTCACGAGCACACCACTCGCCCAAGACGAAAGGAGTTAACCACACATTCACAGAGCATCACAGATTATAAATAAATACAGGAATATAAATTCCATACATCGGCACGCAGGCCGGCAATATAAACAAAAATAGGCCTTCGAGGGCCGGCACCAGCTTGGGCTTAAGCCCGCTACTTCCCGCTTGCTACTGCAGCACCTGTACGCCAACGTATCGACGAGCGGCGGCCAACGAGGAATCGGTCGGCTAATATAAGCGGGGCAAATATATTCCGTACACCCCTTTCTCAGGGCTACGGTGCGCATTCCCTGCAAGTAGATAATATCCAACTTCCTCGGAGTCTTCTCCGGGAACCCCAGAACATCACCAATCCGGCTCATACGTCCGGACGGGCTTCACACAGAGCATCACCAATTCGGCTCATACGTCCGAATGGGCTTCACACAGCACATCACCAATTCGGCTCATACGTCCGAATGGGCTTCACACAGCACATCACCAATTCGGCTCATACGTCCGAATGGGCTTCACACAGCATGCCTAAATCCGTACTCACACTTCCGGATACTAAATGCAATTAACAGCGGGGACGTACACGTCAACCCGTCGGAGAGCTCCCTTCCCCCACCCGTTGGTGGAGAGGGGCTTCCATGCAAATGTAAATCGAGGGCTTCACCTTCCCGAGTAGAAATATCGTTACCCTTGACGCGTGATTTGACGAAGCCGCAACCGCGTATCAACCGTACAAGCACGGATCCGGACGTCGCAGTATGAACTCTGATCTTTTTTTTTTGTTGTGGATCTTGGTAGCAATAACCCTCATCATGAGAGGCTCGGGCAACCCTTTCTGGAGGCGGCTTTCTCCTTGCGGCGGCGGCCTGGACAGGAGGTGGCTTCCTCCTTGCGGCAGCGGCCTGGACAGGAGATGGAAGGAGGCGGCTTCCTCCTTGCGGCGGTGGCGACGAGGATGGAGAGAGCTCGGGCTCGGCCGGCGACGGGAGAGGAGGAGGAAGGCTTCTCCTTGCGGCGGCGGCGACGAGGGAAGAGCTCGGGCTCGACCCGGGCTTGGTGCGGCCGGTGACGGGAGAGGAAAGGAAGCCGAGCCTTGCTCCAGGCTTGGAGGCGACGGGAGAGGATGGAGGAGGAGCGGGCTTGACCCTGCTGTGCTACTCCAGGTCGAGAGAGGGAGGCGGCGGCCAGGCGGTGTAGGGGGTTGCTCCAGGTCGCCGGCAAGGGCGGAGGGTGGCTCGAGCTGGGGAGTTTGCTCCAGGCGGTCGACGAGAGAGAGAGACGGAGAGGATGGCTCGGGCTGGGCTGCTCCAGGCGGCCGAGAGAGAGAGCCGACTCTTCTTCCGACCTAAAAACCTCCTCCGCTGCTCTCCTCTTCCCCCCTCCTTTGTTTTTTTTTCTTTTTCTTCCCTCTGTACCCGCTTGCCCCCTTCCCCACTTTTCTTCCTCTTTTGTTGCCTGTACCGAGCCCCCCTTCTCCTAGGTATATAAACAAATGCATACATATATATAAACGTATATATATATATATATAAAGATATATATATATATATAATAAATTTATATATTATGAGGATGTATATATATTAATATATATTTTAAATAAATATATATATAGTAAAAATTTTTTTTTTTATAACACAAAACACAAAATCATCCGCGCGTACGAGAGCTTGCACGTCCTCGAACGAGGCTGCACCAAATTATCGCTCATAGCGCGCCCCAAGTCCGCCACTTGGGGAGGATCCCGCTCGGCCGGATATGGGGTTGTACAATGAAATCGTCAACTTATACTTGTTATTGCAGGAGAAACTAAAGCTGAGGCAATTAAACCAAGGCCAAGATAAGGCTCCTGCTATGGTAATAGAGAATTTTTTGGCGAGAATAGATAACACTAACCATGCTGGAGGAAGATTTGCGAGAATAGATAACATGATGGGAAGGGAGCAGTTGGAAGGGATAACACTAAAAAATATATTCTTGGAGATGTAGTATAAGATTTTCCATTGTTGTTTATAGTAAGACATGTAACTATTTGACAGGGATTAAATAATGAACATGATGGTCTTGCATAATAAAAAATTAAAGGTAATTTTACTTGACATTTATCTTTGAACCTATGCACCAAATTTCATTTAAATTTTTTTGCAAGAAAGACTTAAGATATTTGAGAATATGGGTGAATGAGACTAAAATATTTTGGTGCAAAACAAGCATTCTCGGTTCCAAAAGTGGAGATGAATTGATTGCTAATCTGAACAACAATCATCTGAGAGCTTGAGTTTTATATTATATTATTGTGCCCGAGAAATTTTATTGATTTTAGGTTTGAGTTTTGCACTATGATTTTCCTAGTTTACTACAAAATAGCGCCTGCTGAGTGATTCTGTTTAAAGTTATGATGTTCTTAAATTATTATCATAAATGTTATTATACCGTTCTTTTTTCCCAATGCATGTATTGGATTAGAATGGTGTAATACTGCATATGATGTTGGGAAAATGAGAAGGTTGGGACAAGTCCAATGATGATTGCTAATTGTGATTTGAGTAGAGATATTTTTTTCCCCCAGTTTGTTTCATATAGTATTGTGTAGGTTGAAGTTGTGTATGAAAGTCATATAAAATTGGAGTAGAAATCCAACACTGTAGTGATGATTCAAATACAAAATTTGTCGTCAGTGGAAACTGGCGAACCATGTCTACCTCAACACTTGACATTTTATTGTTGCATACTGTTGGGTTATACGTTACGGATCTCATCTAACAAACATCATTTGTTTGAACATAAAAGTGAATGAAGTTTCTTAAGTGGATGTTAACGAATGACAATTTTTCCTTGGTTACATCTCCGTTTGACACAGTGGTGGCGGTGGTGAAAGTGGTGGTTTTGAATTATAGTTCGTGAATGCTTGAACTAGTATTGAATATAAAAGTGGATGAAACTCTCTTGGGCTCCTCCGCCTATAATTAATTAGTTTAAGATTTGATACACTCATACACATATTTTAATATGATATCAAAATGGACTAAGCTAAACAACACACTCAGACGTCATCAAAATGAGGACCTGGTAGGGGCTTGATTGCTTGAATATTAGGCACTACCAGTCATGACTCCCTCATTATAATAATCCTACTGAACAAATTTGGTTACTAATTTATGCTTAAAATAAATTTAAATATCCTAAGTTTTTTTGTTTTAAATTTTGTATTGGTTTGAGAAAAAAATTATGATCATATAGCAATTTTCTTTTTGTTGTGAGCTGCGAACAGTAATCAAATATCATTATTAACACATGATAATTTTTCATATTTTATCACTCCAGTTGATTAAATTCCATGGTGTATTAATTCATAGTGTTACTGTTATTTAAGATGATATTTATTTCATTTTTATGGGGTTGAGTTGAGTTCTAACTCTATGGCCTATTCTCTTGATCCATGGATGCTTTGATTATTGCTCTATTTGGCATGAGAGCATCGGTCGTGATCGCATTGGTTATGAATCGTTGTACGTAATAACGTAAAGGCCAAACCTCGCCTAAGGATCTCGATTTACTTTTTTGTTCGAAATTATTAGGCTCTATCTGGCATGGTGGTGGCGGTCGTAAACGCATGGTTTAAACCATCATTCGTTAAGGTTCTCATCTAACAAACATCATTTGTTTGAACATAAAAGTGAATGAAGTTTCTTAAGTGGATGCTAACTCTCTTTCTCCCCCCCCCTTTCTTCTACCCCCTCTTTTTCTCTCTTCCCTCCCCCTCCCCCCTTTTTCCCCTCATACTAGAGTAGAACCCGGCGCCCCCCCCCCCCCCTCCCCCCGTCGCACACCCTTACTCACCTATATATAGTGAGAGGGGAAGATTTTCAAAACATTACATTAATGTCCTTCACCAAGCTATAAATTATGTGGGAATATTATAATGTGAGATACAAAATATTACAGTTATGCCCTCACCAGGGCTACAAAATACACAAGATATATAATAAGAAAAAAATGCAGAAAATAAAGATATAAGTGTGTGTCCATGGCCGCACGTCATCAACCCTTTGTGGGCCAATAACATACTCAAAAAGAACTAAGAAAATTTGCATAGGAACTCCCTTATATAGAGAGAGTAGAGGAAGAACCTTCATTTGGCGGTCTTAGAAAAAATACAAGAAAGAGAGGAAATATACAATGAACTGCCTTCAGGCTTTTTACAAATGGACTTTAGCACTCTCCCTCAAGCAGAGGTATATATATATATCGATCATTTTCAGCTTTGTACAAATATCAGAAAAGGAGGAATAATTTGTCTTGGTGAATATGTCGATCAGCTCTTTATCTGAAGTTATAAATGCAGTGCATACTCAACTGTTATTCCTCTCTGATGAAGTGAAAATCTCTTTTATATATTTTGTTATTTCATGAAACACATTTTTTAGATATGTAGATGGAAGCATTATTATCATAGAACATTGATAGAGAATAGTTGTAAGTTTCTACAAAATTTTTTAGAAGTGTCCACAACCGCTTCAACTCACAAGAATCCTGAGTCGTACTTTTGTATTCAATATTGACACTTAATTTGGACACTACTGCTTATTTCTTACTTCTCCAAGCGACAATATTTCCTTTGACATATAGGTATCCAAAAGTGGACTTTTAATTTCCCTTATCAACTACATGGCTTGCATATGAATATGCTTTAATACGTACGTGATATTTTATTTTAAATAGTGCTAATTTACCTGAAGATCCTCTGATATATGCTAATATTTTAATGCAACTTCAAGATAACACTTTATGAGACCCTGTGTAAACTAACTGACATTTCCAACAATGAAAGCGATTCCAAACTTGATTACGGTGAGATAAATAAGTTTACCGACCAGAACCTGCAAGGAGAGATATATTTTAAAGGACGAGATGTCTCATCACAAAGTCTGTCAATGCCCACAAGCATTGGATTCCGAGTTGGCGTCATACCAAGAAAACTTGTTGATGGGAATCCATCGAATCATGCACCTGGAGGGATTCACCGCAAGGCGGGACCCACGTTCGTTTATTCGCGCAGGAAGGCTCGATCGGATCGCCGATCAGACTCCGCGGATGCATCCGGGACGTCGCCGCGAGTCAAAACACTATATTAGTTTATATTTTTCAGTTTATTATTGATGTATTTATGTTGGGTTTCTCTATGGGGATGACACAACGCTTGTGCACGCAGCGGAAGGAATAAAACATCAAGACAACCCAAAAGAGATGGGATCGGGCCATGAAAATTGAATCAAGAAGTTAATACATAACTAAGCAAAAATTACCTTAGCGACGTTGAGTCACAACTCAACGGAGATGCTCCAAGCTTCGTGTCCTTGTCGGTGGCGAGTTCTACGTGGAATAACGTCCACGTCTCTGCAGAAATCCACACGAGCGGGAGAACCCCGAGCTTCGTCGCACGAAGGGTCGGGAAGAAGATCAGCCGCACTTTTGCACTTCCCACGGACTGCTAGGTCCGCGCCAGGGAAAGCAAGACCAGCGACGGTCGTCGGAGATGAGGTCGTCGGCGGAGCGAACAGGCGGCAGCGGAACGTTTCCGTCCGGCGGAATCGGGATTCGGCGGATCGGGAGATCGGCGGAACTCTTTCCGTCGGCTTCCGTTCAGCTACAGAAATCCCGATGTTGGTCGATAATTTCCCCAAAACCCTAAGTGTCCTATTTATACCAAAGGCATAAACAGTTCATAGGAATCGTTATCCGCAGACCACCCAAGTTAGGGTTTCTGGACCGTTCGGCGAGAATCACCTCCAGATTCGGCGAGAATCAGTCGGCGAGAATCACCTCCAGATCCGGCGAGAATCAGTCGGCGAGAATCAGTCGGCGAGAATCGAACAGTACGATTCTCGACGATTATGCCTTAGTCGGCGAGACATACACGACGACTCCCGTCGATTCTCGTCGATTTTGCCATAGTCGACGAGTCATACTCGACGACTCCCGTCGACTCTCGACGATTTTCCCTTGGCAACATTTGCCTGACTCCCCATACTGTAGGGTGATTGGTAACCCTTACCAACACAGTTAATCTTCCAATTTCTCCACATGCTCTTATGTGCGACCATGCAGGCTCATATCGCGTTGGCAGTGAGATTACATGTTTGACAACTTCTAGATCACCATGGTAGCTCCAACAGTCTCCCACTTGATCTTGAAAGTATCAAACCAAAAACTTCACAAACAATGAGCGACATCTAGCAATGCATCATTGCTCCCCAAGCAATAAGAGTTCATAACTCAAAAGCCTTTATGAACAATGTTCCAGCGTTGTCTTTGTCTCTTTGTCCCTTACATCCGGAAAGAACTAGAGGTATGGACCGTGTCACCCTCATAATAGCTCAATCCAAGTTTCTTGATCTAGAACGGACTTCCAGAGAATGGTGAGTCCAATATCACATATTGACTCAACCAAGCATGGCCATGCATTTCTCAGTCCAGTTCCATCAAGGGGCCCATGGATGCAACTCATGTCATATAGGAGGACAAATCTCATATCTGCTCACACACAAACACCAAAATGATTCGTAACGTGCCCAACAACCACCCTTATCATCAACCTTTCTCAAGGAAGACTTTAGATGGCATCAAAGCACGCTCTTCCTCACTTGATGAATGTTGTGACTTCAAGTCAAAGGACCACAACACCATTGTCAATTGAGACCTACTCATGACACGATTAGATAACAATCCACAAAGTAGTCTCAGGTTGGGTCTGTCCAGTACAACTTGTTCATTAACAAGTACCCACGTGATGACTTGATATCACAATATCATGACCTGTGAGAACTGGTCATCAGTCAACACACGTGCTAGTCTTAATGCATCATCATCACCCTTAGATTCTATGATGATACTACGACCAAGGACCTTTTAAGAATGAAGCTTCAAATAAATCACAGGCTCTCACATTCAAGTCACGTACTTGATGTCCTATGAAAGCGAACATTATAAGGGTATTTATTATGTTACAATTTAACTATCACATAGGAAAATCATAATAAAAGAACTTGTCATTAATTATAAAAAGAAACATCTAGGTACATAATTCATCAAATGAATAAACAATAAACAGCCAACAGAATATATGTTTACATGCAACCCACAAGACTCTCACTAGAGTTGATCATTTAGGTATCGTATACCCATCGATCTAGTATGACCATCATGCTTTCTCTGCGCGAGAGGCTTTGTCAGTGGATCCGCAATATTCTCCTCAGTCGGCACTCTGCAAATGTTCACATCTCCTCGTTCGACAATCTCACGAATAAGATGGAACCGCCGAAATATGTGCTTGGAGCGCTGATGGGATCAAGGTTCCTTAGATTGTGCAATTGCACCATTGTTATCACAGTAGAGAACTACGGGACCAACAATGCTAGGAACTACATCAAGCTCGCCGATGAATTTCCTAATCCATACAGCCTCCTTCGCTGCATTAGCTGCAGCGATATACTCGGCTTCCGTTGTATAATAAGCAACTGTCTCTTGCTTGGAACTCTTCCAGCTCACAGCTCCTCCATTAAGGCAAAACACAAACCCTGACTGAGACTTTGAATCGTCCCTATCAGTTTGGAAGCTAGCATCTATGTAACCACTTACAACGAGCTCTTCCTCTCCACCATACACCAAGAACACATCCTTAGTCCTTCTCAAGTACTTCAGGATATTCTTGACTGCAATCCAGTGACACTCACCGGGGTCTGACTGATACCTGCTAGTCATGCTCAAAGCAAAGGAGACATCGGGTCGAGTACATAACATTGCATACATAATTGATCAAATTGCCGAAGTATATGGAATCAACTTCATGCGGTCCTTATCTTCACAAGATTTTGGAAACTGGTCCTTAGAGAGATTCACACCAAGAGACATGGGTAAAAATCCTTTCTTGGACTCAAGTATGTTGAACCGCTTCAACATCTTCTCAATGTATGTACTCTGGGTCAAACCCAGCAACTTCTTCGATCTATCTCTATAGATCTTAATACCGAGTATATAAGTCGCTTCACTCAAGTCCTTCATAGAAAAGCAGTTCCCTAGGTTGTTCTTAACAACTTTCAGGGTAGGAATGTCATTCTCAATCAAAAGTATGTCATCTACATACAATATCAGGAAGACAACAATGCTCACACTAATTCGCTTGTAAACACAAGGCTCATCTTCATTCTTGATGAAATCAAACTATTTGATTTTCTCATCAAAACGAAAATTCCAACTTCGAGAGGCCTGTTTCAGTCCATAGATGGACTTACTCAGCTTGCATATTTTAGTGGCTTCATTTGGGGATACAAAACCCTCGGATTGTGTCATGTACACTTCCTCAAAAAGGTTTCCATGAAGGAAAGCCGTTTTGACATTCATCTGTCAGATCTCGTAGTCATAATACGCAGCAATAGCAAGCAATATCCTTATGGACTTTACCATAGTAACAGGGGAAAAGGTCTCATCAGAGTCAATACCATGAATTTGCTTGAAACCCTTAGCCACCAGTCGCCCTTTGAATGTCTGTACATTCCCATCCATGTCGGTCTTCTTCTTGAAGACCCATTTGCACCCTATGGGTCGTACCCCTTCAGGTGGTTCCACCAAGTTCCAAACTTGGTTTGCATACATGGAGTCCATTTCGAATTTCATAGCCTCAAGCCATTTGTCGGAGTCCGGTCCATTGATAGCCTCTTGGTAGGTTGCTGGTTCATCATCATGATTCATAAGCAACACATTACCTATTTGAGACACGAGAAATCCATATCTCTCAGGTTCAAATCTTGGTCTACCAGATCTACGTAGGACCTGTGTTTCTTGAGTAGGTTCTCTAGCTACAACATCTTGTAGTCCTGTCTCAGAATCCAATTCTGGTTCATTCACTATTGGTGATTCTTGAACTTCTTCAAGTTCTATCTTTTCAGTCTTTCTTGATAAAAACTCTTTCTCCAAGAAGACATCAATCCTTGCGACAAATACTTTGCCCTCAGACGGTAGGTAAAAGTAATACCCTTTCGTTTCCTTAGGATATCCCACCAGATAACATTTATCGGATTTGGGTTCCAGCTTGTCAGGCATTTGACGTCGCACGTATGTCTCACAGCCCCAAATTTTAATGAACGACATACTAGGACGCTTCCCAGTCCATATCTCATATGGTGTCTTCAGAACTGTTTTCGTCGGAGCGCGATTCAGTGTCATTGCAGCAGTCTCTAAAGCAAAACCTCAAAAGGAAACAGGCAAGTCTGCATGACTCATCATCGAACGTACCATGTCTAACAAAGTACGATTTCTCCTCTCAGACACACCATTATGATGTGGTGTTCTAGGTGGAGTGAGCTGTGATACAATACCACACTCTTTCAGATGATCACGGAACTCATGACTCAGGTATTCGCCACCTCGATCAGATCGGAGTGCTTTAACCCTTTTCCCAACTGGTTTTCTACTTCATTTTTGAACTCTTTGAACTTTTCAAAGGTCTCGGATTTGCACTTCATAAGATACACATATCTGTATCTACTGAAATCATCAGTAAATGTAACGAAGTAGAAATACCCACCTCTAGCCATGGAGCTCATGGATCCACATACATCACTATGTACAACACTCAAGAGATCATCAGCCCTCTCAGTATAACCAGTGAAAGGGGCTTTAGTCATTTTGCCTAACAAACAAGATTCGCATCGCTCAAATGATTCATAATCAAATGAGTCCAAAAGTCCATATTTATAGAGCTTGGATATGCGCTTCTCGTTTATATGGCCCAAACGACAATGTCAGAGATATGTAGGGTTTGAGTCATTTGTTCTTAGTCTTTTATTATTTTCTACATTATAGATCTGATGGTCCAAGTTCAAAACGTAAAGACCATTAAACAATTGGGCTACAGCATAACAAACATCATTCTTAAATATAGAACAACAGTTATTCTTAATTATAAAAGAAAATCCAATCATGTCCAAGCATAAAATAGATATAATGTTTCTAGTTATGGCCGGAACAAAATAACAGTTATCTAGTTCTATTACAAGCCCACTGGGCAAAGAAAGACGGTAAACCTCTACGGCCACAGCAGCAACTCTTGCTCCATTGCCGACACGCAGGTCCACCTCCCCTTTACTCAGCAATCTTCTCCTTCCCAGTTCCTGCACATTTGTACAAATGTGAGAACCACATCCGGTATCCAATACCCAAGATGAAGGAGCAGAAAGGTTTATCTCTATAACGTAAATATTTGAAGTGGAAGTCATACCTCCCTCCATTTTCTGCAGACCCTCAATATAAGAAGGACAGTTCCTCCTCCAATGACCAGCCTTGCCATAGTGGTGGCATTTCCCTTCCTTCATCGTGCTCTTCTTTTTCATCAGTGCAGAAGACTTGGGCTCGAGATGTGACTTAGTCCCCACCTTCGTCTTCTTAGAGCCATTAGTCTTGCCTTTGCCCTTATGCACCATCAGTATGGGGCTGGCAGACTTGGCCTTCTTTATATTGATCTCGGCAGTTCTCAACATGCCTAGGAGCTCGGGCAGTGTCTTGTCTATTTCATTCATGTTGTAGTTCAAGACAAACTGCTCGTAACTGTCCGGCAACGATTGCAGGATCAGATCTGTGGCCAACTCTTGACCCAGATGAAAAACCAGCCTTTCAAGGTTCTCTATATACCCAATCATCTTGAGTGCGTGAGTCCCTACTGAGTCTCGAACTCCCATCTTGCACTGAAACAACGCTTTTGTGACGTCAAACCTCTCTTGACGAGCTTGCCCTTGAAACATTTTCTTGAGATGCTCGTCAATCTCCTTGCACCCCATGTTCTCATGTTACTTCTGAAGCTCAGAGTTCATGGTGGCAAGCATAAGGGATTCGACGTCCAAGGCGTCATCAGTATACTTCTTATAAGTATCTTTATCAGCACGGGAAGAATTCCCGGTCGGCACCTCGGGGGCTTCTTCTTCCAAGACATAGAGCTTTCGCTCTTGCCTGAGAACAATTCTCAGGTTCCTGTACCAGTCCATGTAGTTAGTCCCATTGAGCTTATCCTTCTCAAGGATGGCTCTCAGAGACAGAGTGGAGTGTGAACCACTTGCTATGGAATTCTACAAGAATTCATGCAGAATAATATCAGTACCAAAATTTCAAAATACAATTTATTTTAATTTGGACTTCAATTAAAACTCTCACTATTTTATTCGAAATAATTGTCCTCACTATCAATTCGGAGAGTTCATGCGAGCTACTCTCTTAATGGACAAGATCCGTATTTCACCAACACAATGAGTCAGCTTTGGCTTTCCTCTCACGGTGCGGTTATTTAGGTAGGCAACGCTTGCCAATTGCATCCTCATGCAATTCTTGTATGGTTGGTGAATAACTCCTTATTCGCATCCATCATATGGTGCATGCCAACCCTATGCCTCTAGGCACTCAACCTTTGAGGTCACCTAGTTAAGTTTGACCCGATGTCGACAGTGGGATATCACAATTATCCGCTCGCATCCTTACCAAGATAGATTAATGCACCTTGATTTGGCAAGCTCACACTTCATCGATCGAGGCAGGAAGAGTGTCATCCATCGGAAGGCATCCGAACACTTAATACTAGAGGAAGGGATTTTAATTATAGGTTAACAATTAACCACGATCAACATTTGATCAATGTGCACATCCACAGAAGAACACGTCTAAAATCCACATGCATCCCTTATGTGCACAACCTGACATTATCAACATTTGATAGAAAGGAAGGGCTAAATCTGAACATCCGGACTCTTCCAAATCTTCAGATTAACATGCATTGGACCAAAACAAAGACAACTCAACTTAAAGCAGTAGACAAGCTCGTCTCTCATTGTTGGATGCAAAATCCAAAACAATACATTGGTTCACCAACCATTCGAGGGACGGTTACTGCTAAGGAGACAACAATTTCTAACAATTAGAAATAACCACGAAATTCCAGACGTTCCTAGCAGGGTTAAAAGGAGCAAAGCCCCTAACCAGTGGGTTATGGGCCCACCGATCTCCCTTGGAAAAACCATCAACAATTGATGTACCAGGAATAAATCTAGACATTTAGAACACTTCTAAATCCCTAGGTTTACACGCACTGGAATAACCTAACTTCCAAAACAACAATCATGGCCGCAACCTCCCTCTGATACCACTGTTGGGTTTCTCTATGAGGATGGCACAACGCTTGTGCACGCCGCGGAAGGAATAAAACATCAAGACAACCCAAAAGAGATGGGATCGGGCCATGAAAATTGAATCAAGAAGTTAATACATAACTAGGCAAAAATTACCTTAGCGGCGTTGAGTCACAACTCAACGGAGATGCTCCAAACGTCGTGTCCTTGTCGGTGGCGAGTTCTACGTGGAATAACGTCCACGTCTCTGCAGAAATCCACACGAGCGGGAGAACCCCGAGCTTCGTCGCACGAAGGGTCGGGAAGAAGATCAGCCGCACCTTTGAACTTCCCACGGACTGCTAGGTCTGCGCCAGGGAAAGCAAGACCAGCGACGGTCGCCGGAGATGAGGTCGTCGGCGGAGCGAACAGGCGGCGGCGGAACGTTTCCGTCCGGCGAAATCGGGATTCGGCGGATCGGGAGATCGGCGGAACTCTTTCCGTCGGCTTCCGTTCGGCTACAGAAATCCCGATGTTGGTCGATAATTTCCCCAAAACCCTAAGTGTCCTATTTATACCAAAGGCATAAACAGTTCATAGGAATCGCTATCCGCAGACCACCCAAGTAAGGGTTTCTGGACCGTTCGGCGAGAATCACCTCTAGATTCGGCGAGAATCAGTCGGCGAGAATCACCTCCAGATCCGGCGAGAATCAGTCGGCGAGAATCAGTCGGCGAGAATCAGACGCAGAATCGGCGAGAATCGAACAGTTCGATTCTCGACGATTATGCCTTAGTCGGCGAGACATATACGACGACTCCCGTCGATTCTCGTCGATTTTGCCATAGTCGACGAGTCATACTCGACGACTCTCGTTGACTCTCGACGATTTTCCCTTGGCAACATTTGCCTGACTCCACATACTGTAGGGTGATTGGTAACCCTTACCAACACAGTTAATCTTCCAATTTCTCCACATGCTCTTATGTGCGACCCTGCAGGCTCATATCGCGTTGGCAGTGAGATTACATGTTTGACCACTTCTAGATCACCATGGTAACTCCAACAATTTAAGGGTCGAACCCACCGGCCAATCATAGTCGTTGATGGGGAAGTCCTAGCTTATTTTTTCTTATAAAAAGGAGTTATGAGGGCTGAAATGGGGCATTGCAGAATTTGGAGAAGAAGTATTCCCGGATTCCAGGGATCCCTCCCCGGTGATGACTCCTAGGACGTCAAACCCCTCCCCAAGGTAATCCGTACCCCCACCTTCATTTTCCACCCCTCAAACTTCACTTCCAGCCACCGGACACCTTCCAAAACCCCTCCTTCAAGCCACCAGCCTGCAGTTCCAGCAAGCTGCCCGCCCGAGTCCTGTTCTGTCGCCACCGGTCTCAAGCATCCCACCGCCGACCTCCTCCAACCCCCAGCCCGCAACCCCTCTTCCCCACCTCCAAACTGACCACCCCAAAACCCCTTCCAGCCATCCGACCACCCCTCTTCCCCCCCAACCTCACGGAACAATCCCCAACCCTAGCCGGCCACTCTTTTTAAATTCCCTCCATGGATCCACCATCCCAATAACCCTAAAATTCTAGATCAGTCCAGATCTAGGATTATAGCCACCCGATCCGTTATTTCCACCGCACAAACTTTCCATTTTTGCCCGGATCCGACCCTAAATAGCGGATCTACCCACCCCCGGCCCGGATCTACTTATTCGTTGTCGGATCCACCCTTTTATTGTTCGTTCGCACCGTTTTCCGCCGAAGGAAGCCACCTTCATCGTTGCCTCGCCACCGATTCCATCCCCGATCGCCGATCTACACATCCAGCCCACCAAATCTTCAGTGTTTCGGTTCAGCCCTCTACTTTGTGAGCGTTTGTAGTATTGTACTATTTGATTCACATTTGCATTTGGTAATTTATCATATCTTGCTGCGATTTCTGTACGTGAAAATTTGTTTTGGTGCACTAATAACTTGCAGGATGAGACATTCGCCGCGCGCTTTGCTTTGACCCTCCGAGCGGAGGAAAGTCATTCCAATTGCCTAAATAAATAATTGTTTTTCTATTCAAATATATGTGTGGTGTTAAAACTTACATTGCTTAAATTATTTGTCAAATACCGGTCATTGCATTACATGTAGAGTTGGATTAGCGTGTCACCCTTGCACGATCACCTAGCGTTGTAGGTTTTGTGCACCACTAGCCTACCCTTACATCACTTGTTTCTTCAAATAAATCTAAAGAATACTATTAGAAGTATTAATATTTTTTACTCTATTTTATCTTTATATGGAAATTCCTACCCTACGTAGAGGATCTCTCTCTTTTCGAAAAATGAAGAAAATTATCTTTTCTAACAAGGTATTAGAGCCAAAGACAGACAATACTTTCGCTGACTCTCGTCTGACGACTCTCATCTTCTCTTCCACTGCAGATCCTTCTTTGTTCTATCGGATCCTTCTTCTTTTGAACACACAAGTAAACCGTCGATTGGCGCATGGGCTGATAGACTCCACTGATGCCATATTCTTCAGGAATTGTCTCATTGCATGATTTATTCAAAAAAATTGTTTTCTCCCTCCTTTATCCCGTACTAGGAGGATTGAACGATTGATTCACCGGATATCTCTAAACCATTATTTTAGTGCTCTTCTTCGGTTTTCATGCCTAAAAGAGTTCTATCTCCTTATTCATGCATCTAATGACTTTGAACTTTAATGGTTTAATGCTCTAGAATCATGGAGGTCATATTGGTGGTGTCCCCAATTCTTTCTAACAGGACAACTTTTCAGTGACTTTTTGATGGCTTTTTCTAACCTAATCCAAAATTCTTCGCCATTTTTTGCTCCCCTTATCTGATTAGGTCTGATCAGGTTGATTCTCGTGATAGTTCGTAACCCGCTAGATCTACGACTACCCAAATTGGGCCCGATCATACCACTCCTCAAATTACCATTATTTATCTTTGTTGGACAATAGGAAATTAGTTTCGTCTTACTCTTTACAAGCTTTTTATCCCCTCTATATATGGAGGTAAAACAATACAATACGAGGATTATAAGAAATACGATACAAGAAAACTATTACATATTGTAATACTCTCCCTCAACCTGGACGTGAGATGTTAATCATGCTCAACTTGTCAACAATCCTTTCAAAGATTCTTCTACTCAATCCTTTTGTGAGAATGTCGACAAGCTGTCTGACAGAGGGAACAAGGGGAGTACACACAACTCCCTTTTCAATGTTCTCTTTGATAAAGTGTCGATGTACTTCAATGTGTTTAGTAAGTTCATGTTGAACAAGGTTGTGGGTGATGCTAATAGCTGCCTTGTTGTCACAATACAATCGAATGGGTTCTGTTTCAGTAAGTCCTAGGTCACTTATCAAAGAAAATAGCCAAAAATCTTCCCAAACCCCATGAGCCATAGCCCTAAACTCATCTTCTACGCTGGATCTTGCCACTATTTGTTGTTTCTGACTCCTCCAAGTAACGAGGTTTCCCCCAACAAGGGGACAATATCCTGAGGTTGATCGTCTATCTTCAACTGACTCAGCCCAATCAGCATCATTGTAAATTTAAATTTTTAGACATGAATTTGGAGTAAACGAGATCCCACTCCCAGGTGAGGATTTGAGATACCTAAGAATTTTGTGGGCAGCATTCACATGACGCGTCTTTGGAGCATGCATGAATTGGCTGATACCACTCACCGCATAAGAAACATCAGGACGAGTATAAAACAAGTAGATTAACATCCCTAGTAGCCTATGAAATTCAGAGATGTTTTCAATCACCTCTCCATGATCACGCCTCAATCTACAGTTTGGTTCAATTGGGGTGTCAGTCAGTCCACATTCACTCATCCCCGCCTTCTGAGAGAAGTTCAATGTATATTTTCTCTAGGAGATGAAAATCCCATGTTTGGACCTTCCAACTTCAATAACCAAGAAATATCTGAGTTTTCCCAGGTCCTTAACCTCAAACTCACTAGCCAATTTTTATTTTAGATTCTTGATTTCTTCCACATCATCACTTGTTATGACAATGTCATCAACATATAAAATAAGGATAGAGAGTTTACTAGTTCTATGTTTAATGACCAATATATGATCAACATTGCTCCGGTGATACCCAAACGACATCATAGCTTCGAGAAATCTCCCAAACCAGGCTCTTCAAAACTGTTTCAGCTCATATAGGGCCTTCTATAACCTGCAAACTTTTCCCTCCACACCATTAGGAGTGAGGCCTGATGGAATAGAAAAATAGACTTTTTCATCCAAATATCCAGGAAAACATTCTTCATGTCAAGGTTCCAAAGGTCCCAACTTCTGCAGAAAGCATAGTATAATAGGACCCTAATAGTGTTCATCTTTACCACTGGGGCAAATGTTTTTTGATAGTTGATTTCGAGGGTTTGTGTATAACCTTTTGCTACCAACCTCGTCTTACACCTTTCAATAACACCTTGCGAGTTCTGTTAAACGGAGAACGCCTATTTGTACCCAACAGTTTTTTTCATGGGGAAGATGCACTAAATCCCACATGTGGCTCTTCTCAAGGACACCCATTTCCTCAAACATTGTCTTTACACATTGGGATCTCAAGGGCATGTTAAGATGTAGGTATCGAAAGAGAAGCAAGGGAAGAAACAAAAATCTTGTGGGCAGTAGAAAAATAGTAAGATACATAATGTGACAGAGGATGTTGGGTAGAAGAGAGGATGTCTTTCCTGAGAGCAATGGTCGGATTAGAAGACCCTAAGTCAGATTCTAATAATGGTTTTGGTTGCATAGTCAGACCTTGTGTGTTTGTAACATCCATAGTTTTGACGCATTTTGAATTTTAGTAAAGTTGCTCGGCGAAATCATTTAAGTTTTAAGGCGTTAGTAGAGCATGAGTTGCGTTTAGCAAGAATTGATAATTTTGGGGTGCCAATAGTAGTTTTCCCCCCTCTCCTCATGCGGTTAATTAGAAAACCGCAAGACACTGTTTTTATAACCCACATCCCTCTCTTTCTCACGGGAGAAAAGCCGTAACCCGCGCCCGACGGTTTCTCCCGTTCCGCCAAGCCGTCGACTCCGATTCCCGCTAGCGCCGAGCCGATGCACCGATCCCCTGCCCTTTCCGCCGCCCGATTCCTCTCCAGAAATCAATCTGACTTCACCTCCCTCCTCTGCAGGCATCAGTGAGTGTTCCTCTTCATTCCTTGGCCGCGGAAGTGCCGGGTTTCAACCCTAGCCGGTGGTAGTGGGGTCCGTTTTGGTTTCGGTGAGTCGATACCTCCCTTATCTCTATTACCTCATGGAGATCCTTCAATTTGGAGGTTAGGCTAAACTAATTTTTGTTCCTAATGCCCTATTTTAGGTTTTGGTGTTCGTGGTCCACCGCGGATTTTGTGTAGGACGCATTGAGAGCCGCAATCACTTCACGTAAAGGTAATATATGAATTTTAGCATTTGTATTTTTTAACCCTAGTTATATAGAAATTTTCCTTCGGAAAATCGTAAGGGAAAAATTATGAAATTAGGGCTGCCCTTTATTGCAGGACTTTGGAGGGGTTGAGGCAGTTTTCTGAAGATCCCAAGCAGTAGGATTGCCTTCAGAAAAACTAATGTCGCCGCGTCGAGTCTACGAGCGCCGCAGCACCGCTGTAAGGAAATTTAATTCCTGTTGGTTAAACGTAGCAAAAATTATATTTTGTATACGCATGAGTAAGTTTCATACAAGCATCATAAACATGCATAGGAAAGTGTGGCGGTAGGAAAATGGTCGCGGAAAACGTGTAGGATGACGCCGTTTTTCCATGACCCAGTTTAGTCAAATTATGAACAGTTATTTTAGGTACGAAACTTTACCCGCGTACGTAAGCTTGGAGGTTGTCCAACCAAGGGCGTGAATGTCCCTTCAAGTCGACCACGAGAAAGTCAAGGGTCGCTCAGTAGTACGCCAAAAGAGATATCTCAAGCAGAGTAGCATCAGACTGAAAGGTCAATGAGCACACAAGTCTTTTCGTGCTCGGTAAGGCGCACTACCTTTCTCATAAGACATATGGTATCTTGTGAGCAGTATAGTCTTGGGAGTTTACTTCCCTTTGAGACAGTTAGTAGATTCGAGACCGTGTCCGAGCGACACTAGAACAATTGAGTTCGTAAGATGGTCTCGGGTCGTCAGTTTCAAATGCGCGTTAGGAGCCACTCTACCTAGAGCCTTCCAAGTAGATGTGCAGGTTAGAAGTCACTTAGAACTCAAGTATAGACCTGTCGCGAGTCAGTACACTAGTTAGTGAACGTCAGGATTTGGGTTAGTGAACTAAAAGTCACGTACATATAACAAATAGACGTTTTGACCAGGAAGTAGTGCGAAGGCATGCATAACATATAGCATAAATGTTTTTAATGCACAAAACTGTTTTCTAAAGACATGCATTCATCATATGAAAACTGTTTTTAGTGTCACTAGGAGGAGCTATTTTTCTTTACTCTGACCCCTTGTGGCCAATGTTTTTCAGGTGACCCGGGTGGGATACTATGCCTAGGATGAGCGTTAAGTGGAGTCAGTTAGTAGTTACTTCCACTTTCAGTTTACTCTTTTTCAGCATGTACTTGTAGATGTGGACAATGTACCTGGTAAATGTATTATATAATTTGTATCATACTATTAATGTTATACATATTTTCAATTATTTCGATTCCATTCATGTTTAGTGGCTCTGTGAATCCAGATTTGAGGTATGTGTTTACCCTTAGCTTATTTTCTTAGCTTTCGTTGTAAGTTTTAAATTCTTAGTAAATGTTTCTTTTTACCTGCTGCATACTAGTTTTAATATTGTTTCCTAGTTTTCTTTATATCGCTGACCCGGCCGGACGGCTGATTTCTGAAATACTGGGAAGGGGTGTTACATGTTGGTCCTCTTTTTGCGCCGAGTATATACTAATATACCTGCAAGCTCAGACCAGTAGATGGAATAGGTAGAGAGACAGTAGAAGGACTCACTTCTACTGGTGTAGACTCCCCCTGAAGTGAGAGATAAAGTGGAGGTATTGGCAGAGGTACAATAAGAGAGGGCATAGAAGGAGATCACCCGAAGAAGGGTAGTATGCCTCAAATTCATAGAACGTGACATCCATAGTGACACTTTTTTGTATATGGGTGAAAACACTTGTAGCCCATCTGTGTGGGAGAGTAGCCAACAAAAACATACTTTAGTGCGAGAGGATCAAGTCTGGTAGGATGAGGGTGGTGGATGCAAATGAAGCAAACACATACAAACACCTTAGGGGAAAGCTAAGGAGGCACATGGAGTGTTAAGAGGAGTGACATTCCCAAGGACATGCGAGAACATACAATTAATAAAATATGTCACAGAAAGGACAACATCCCCCCAATAATATTTAGGAAGATACATGGTGAACAAAAGACATCGAACAACTTCCAATAAATGATGATTTTTCCACTCAACAACACCATTCTGAGCTGAGGAATAAGCGCAAGTAGTCTGGTGGATGATGTCATGATCAACAAGACATTGCTCAAATTGTGAATCCATGTATTTGCGGTCTTTGTTGCTGTGAAAAGTATAATAGTGGTATGAAATTGAGAAAAGATCATGTTATGAAATTTACAAAAAATATGAAATACATCACTTTTTTCCACAGCAAATACAACCAAACAGCACGAGAAAAACAATCGATAAAAGTAACAAACCATACAATCAAAAATAGATGGTATAGAGCAAGGTCCCCAGATATCATTATGAATAACTGTAAAAGAGTTGAACTAAGCAACAAAACATAATTAAACATAGTACGATGATATTTGTTAATAGTTCAAACATCACACGCAAAGAAATCAAAAACAACAGTAGGCATAGCAGGAAAGAACAATTTTATAACAGGAGTAGACGGGTGACCAAGGCGATAATGCCAGGAATATAATGGATGAGTAGTGTTGGAATGAAGAGCCTGTGGAGGTTAAGGTGGGCTGGATTCAAGCACATAGAGACCATTAATCATGCAACCATAGCCAATCACCTTCCCAGTCGTCAGGTCTTAAGAAACACACGAGAAAGGAAGAAAGGTTACAGAGTAGTTTATAGAATTAGTTAAATGACTAATAAAAAGTAAGTGACGAGTGAAATTAGAAACATGGAGGACAGAGGACAATGTGAGAGAGGAGTGGGATATTTTCCGACAAAAGAGCTATGTTGTCACGGCATGCGCCTAGGCGCGCCTGAGGCGCCGAGCGCACCGGGCGCAGCCCGCCGCGCCTCAGCATGACTGAGGCGGGCGATGTGCCTCAGGCGCACCTCGGTGCGCACCTTACCAACTCCAAGGCGCACCAAAGGCGCGCTTGGGCCTTTCAAGATGTTTTTTTACTAGTTTTTTTGGGATGTGGGCAAAAACATGATCTCATCCGCACCCGAGTGATGTAGTGACGACCGTGATTCGGACGTGACTACAATACGGACTCCTAAACGTTACCGAACAAGAAATAAAAAGAGGGAACGCCGACCAAAAGCGAACGAAAAGGGGTCGGTTGGTTCCCAAAATCCGGGACTCGATACCACGTCCTTAGGACCTACCTCTCCAACAAGCACACAACTCACCGTAAGCCGGACTCGATACAACGTCCTTAAGACCTACCTCTCCAACAAGCACACAACTCACCGCACCTACACAAGCATCTATTCATTTCAATATAGCCGTTTCAAGCGCAGCAATAATTTATTTCGGAGCGGCGGAAAACCTTTAAGAGCGATCGAAATTCGAGTCATAATTAATTCCCTTGTTGGCACAAAAATTGCGCCGAAAGGAAGAGCAAATCGAGGCTAGGCCACGTTGCACTTCCGAGACGGATCTACCCGTTCCGGACAACAAGAGATTCAATAACAACACCTTCAAATTCAGATTTTGCAAGCGACGGATTTAAAAATCGCGGAAAAAACGGTGCATGAAAAACCTCCACAAACTAAAGCAAGAATCACACAAAGAAAGAGATTACCCAACCAGGATGAAAGTTCACACAAAGATAAGGTGGGAGAATCACTCTCCACGGATCCGCCGGCGTCACACCGAGGGGTTTGCAACCTTCTTCCACGGAGTCGCACCAAGGAAGCCGCGCCGGAGTCGCACCGAACGGATGGAGGGAGCAAGGGGCGGCGGTTTCACACCACACAAGGGGGGGGGGGCGGTTTCACACCACCAAGGGGTCGGCGGCTTGGAGAAAGCTCTTGGCCGAAATTCTCAAAGGAGAGGGAGTTTTAGGTTTCAAATATTCAATCATCATATTCCTCTTAAACACCTCCTTAAATAGGAGTTTACAATAACTCTTAGCCCTCCATGATGGAGATGTAATCTCATCCATCCAAAAGGCTAAATGCACACCAAAATAAAATATTGTTCCAAATGAAAAAAAATAACACATGCCATGAATATAAAATTATCACTTAAACATAGGATAATTTTATATTCCAAAATATTAAATAAAGTGCATGAAATAAGAAAATTAGGCTTATTTTTCCATGGCTGTTTTAGCACGTCGCGGGCGGAGGTTGTAACGTGCATTTCCTCCAGTGTCATCGCGGCGTCTCAGATCTTTATGTCGTAGCGCCTCGGCAACCGGGTCATCATCAAGTAGCGGTGGCGCTGCATCACCGAGGTACCCCTGGGCGCATTTGGGCATCTAATTCGCTGAAAATCAGCGAATTAGGCGCCCAATTTGCTGAAAATTTTTCAACGAATTGAGTGCTCTTACCGCTGAAATTCGGCGAACTGGGCGCCCAGTTTCGGCCAATTTCGGCGAACTGGGCGCCCGATTTCGGCCAGCTTCGGCGAACTGGGCGCCCGATTTCGGCCAGCTTCGGCGAACTGGGCGCCCGGTTTCGGCCAGCTTCGGCGAACTGGGCGCCCGGTTTCGGCCAGCTTCGGCGAACTGGGCGCCCGGTTTCGGCCAGCTTCGGCGAACTGGGCGCCCGGTTTCGGCCAGCTTCGGCGAACTGGGCGCCCGGTTTCGGCCAGGTTCGGCGAACTGGGCGCCCGTTTTCGGCCAGTTTCGGCGAACTGGGCGCCCGTTTTCGGCCGGTTTCGGCGAACTGGGCGCCCGTTTTCGGCCGATTTCGGCGAACTGGGCGCCCGGTTTCGGCCGGTTTCGGCGAACTGGGCGCCCGGTTTCGGCCGGTTTCGGCGAACTGGGCGCCCGGTTTCGCCCGGTTTCGGCGAACTGGGCGCCCGGTTTCGCCCGGTTTCGGCGAACTGGGCGCCCGGTTTCGCCCAGTTTCGGCGAACTGGGCGCCCGTTTTCGGCCAGTTTCGGCGCCCGGTTTCGGCGAACTGGGCGCCCGGTTTCGGCGAACTGGGCGCCCGGTTTCGGCGCCCTGGTTCCGGCGCCCTGGTTTCGGCGCCCTGTTTTCGACGCCCTGGTTTCGGCGCCCAATTTCCGCCAACTGGGCGCCAAGTTACGGCCAATTACGGTGAATTGGGAGCCCAATTCGCCCAATTCGCCCAATTTCGGCGAATTGGGCGCCCAATTCGCTCAATTTCCTTTTTTCCTCATTTTTGCGCCTCACGTGCCTCAGGCGCGCGCCTGCGCCTAGGCTTCAGGGCCCCTTTGCGCCTCGGTGCGCCTTGCGCCTTTAATAACAGAAAAAAGAGTCATCCACAATGCTCGCCTTATCGTGGCCAGTGAGAGGGGATTATGATATGAAACCTAAAGCGGAGCCAGTCATATGATCTGTGTTCCCGGAGTCAATGATCCAATGGGTGGAATGATGGGATATAGTACAGTGAGCACCTGAAAGGCCAATGTCAACATAGGAGGAGGCAGAAGACGCCTTGCATCAAGCGATGGAAGGGAAGCATTTCATCCGTCGAGAATGCGCTGGGAAGAGCAGAGCCATCATTGCCAGAATGGCTAAGAGGGATGTCCACAGTAGCATCAGAGAGATGAGCAGAACGAGGAGAAGCATGACGGCTTGAAGGTCTCCCAAAACCACAGCCTCCACGAGGTGGAGCACCCCCTCCTAGCAGAGGGAACCCATTGAGCCTAAAGCAAGTGTCCCAAATGTGACGGTTCTTCTCACAATAATCACAGAGGAGATGGTCTTTATCAGAGCCCTTCACCTTTGAGTCACAAGACAGACGACCACCAAGAATAGAAGAGAGCATCAGCAAGGGAAGAACTCTCAGGAGCGGGATCGGGAAACAAGGTCTGGCAGCAAACGAATTGCTGTTGCTCAATACTGTAGACCTCAGAAAGAGACCGAAACTGTGGACACCCCAAAATCTAAACGTTGATCTAATCGAAGTCCTAATGAAAGTAATGAAGAAACCCAAAGATCCGATTGTGGCCTTCTCTGGTACGAACCAAAGCCTTATCGATAGGGCCAACAAAGGTGAGAGGATCAAAATAATCTTATTTCTGATACTAATATGTAAACTCCAAAAAATACACAGAAGGAAGGCGATCACCCTGTCAGATTAAGAATATCTTTCGTCGCAAATGGAATATATGAGTGGCATTACCTCGACAAGAGTATGTAGACTCTGCTAGTCACCAAATGTCCGCAACAGTGTCTAGAAATAAATAATTACAAGCGATGGACTCCTACATAGAATTGTAAACCAAGACATGAATAAGAAATTCACTGATTCCCGCTATATCCAATCAAATGAGGTCTTGTCAGGTTCCTTAGTTTGACCATTGACATAACCAAAGAGGCGACGGCTTTTGAGCGTCAAGGTGATAGACCGGGACCATGAAAGGTAATTAGAATCATTCAAGCGAATGGTAGTGATCTGAGGAGTATTATGATCATGGATCCCACGGAGAGAACTCATTAGAGGGACAACTGCTCATGAGGGCGTGGAAGAATCATCACCACTAGACATAGTGGTTCAAGAATATAAATTCGGAGACCACCCAAGACTTAGGGCAACAAGGAATGACAGAATACACTGAGCAAAAATGAATCTGGAAGGGGAGAGGAAGATAAATCCACTTTATGCAATCACCAGGAAGCGCAGACGGCGCTGGAAGGGGCAGGCATTTCACTACATGGTGAATCCAGCGTCAGGCAGGGACTGAAGAGGAAGAAAGAGCGGTTGAAAGAACAGTCGGCTGCTGGATCCGAGAATGAGATCTATTGGAGGCAAGAAGGTCGGTTGCGAGAGCAACGAACCAAGCGACGGCGAGCGAGATAGGTGTGAAAGCTAGCGGAATTGAAAGATGGGTGCGGAAGTGGAAGTGGGTGCGGAAGTGGAAGTGGGATAGAGTTTAGGTGTTGGTGAGCGAGACGCGGGCGGAGAAACCGCTAGGGCATTAAGAGCAGTCACTTTGATACCATGTTGGATGATAGGAAATTAGTTTCTTCTTACTCTTTGCCTTTTATCCCCTCTATTTATGAAGCCGGAATAATACAATACAAGGATTATAACAAATACTATTCAGAAAAACTATTACATATTGTAGCAATCATGATACTACAAACTATCTGTCTTGGTCTCGATATATTGCTCTGGCTTTTAAAAGTCGTCAATTATTTGGTTATATGAACGATACTACTATAAAGCCAGCGAAGATTGCATCTAGTTGGGGACAATGAAAATCAGAGAACTCATTGGTAATATCATGGATGATTAATTCCATGCAGGAGGACATTCACGAAACTATCTTTTATTGGATACTGCTACAGACATATGGAGCCGAGTTGAATTCACATACTTCAAAAAAGGAAACACATCTCAGGTATTTCAGTTACGAAGGAAGATCTTTCTCCTTCGACAGAGCGATAGACCATCCGTCTATTATTTAGAGTTCATCCAGCTATATCAGGAGCACGACTATTTTAACTCCCTTGGCCTTATTTCTCAGCTAATGCGGCCAATTGTTCGTGCTTGTGGTGATCGAATTCAAATTCTATATGGATCATAGTTCAGATTC
This sequence comes from Platanthera zijinensis, assembly GCA_039513925.1. Classification (NCBI taxonomy): domain Eukaryota; kingdom Viridiplantae; phylum Streptophyta; class Magnoliopsida; order Asparagales; family Orchidaceae; genus Platanthera; species Platanthera zijinensis. Next base: position 73,982,126 of record CM077084.1, on the reverse strand, counting down.
TTGGTCACACTCTTGTCCCTTCTTTGACTGACACCTATAGCATTGTCCAGCAGGAATATGATCATTCACAATCTTAGAGTTCACAGGTCACCTCTAGTGGTTCTGCACTCGCTGCTTCTCATTATTCTAGAGGACTGATACTTGTGACGTTAAGCTCAATCTTACTGACAAAGACCAATAGATGTGTGATAATTGTATCAAAAGCCGACATACTCACGACACTTAATTAAAATTGCATGAGTTTCTCCCTCCTAGAGGTGGCATATAACCTCGTAGAGGGCGTGGAGGGCGTGTAGGGCGTGGAGGGCGTGGAGGGCGTGGAGGGCATGACAGATCAAGCTTTATATCTCCGCGCTCTGCTCATCCGACAAAATTCATTGATGATAGTACTTCTTGTGCTTAGATATTTGAGCCTCCTTCTCTACCTGGCTCTTTCTCCACTGATGTAATGACCATCCAACGCAAGATGCAGGGATCATCTTCTAAGGCTCGGTTTGGCGCGGCGTTTTACGGGTAGGGTGTCGTAGTTTTTCAAAACGCTGCGCCAAACTGTTTATTTAAAGTTCCACGGTGACATCAGCCACCGCTAAAAATAGCGGTGGCCCGCTATTTCTGAGTTGTGAAATTCTTCCGCGACTCAGAAAACACAGTCTTGGTTGCAACGCTGCCTTTTAAAAAAAAATTATTAAATTATTATTATTAAGTTATATATTATTAATATTACGTTACAACTTATTAACTTATATATATTATTAATATTATTATTATATATTATTACATTAATATAATAAGTTATATATATTATTACATTATATATTATAAGTTATATATTATTATTAATATAGTTATATATTATTATTAATATAGATATATAAATTATATATTCTTAATTAAATTTTTATTATGTATAAATGTTATATAAGTTGTATATTTATAATGTTTTATTTATATAATATTTATAAAATAATTATAAAATAATGTATTATTAATAAATATAGTATTATTTATATAATATTTATAAAATAAAATTACTAAACAACACTGCAAACGCTGTTCTTCCAAACAGATTCTGCTACCACTCTACAAAACAGCTGATTATTTCATCACTGCTTCTCCAGTCACTGCAGCCACGCCAAACAGAGCCTAAGCCCAATTCTAGTCCATCCTTGTCATTTTCCCATTAAGGTACTCCTAGTGCTTATTTTGCCACAATGACGCCTACCACTCATTGGATCATTGATGTTGGTGTCATTAACCATAAGATTGGGTCATCAAGTTTTGTTTGATATTCTCCATTGTCTGAAAAGACAAGATAAGCATTGTTGATCACACTATTTCCTCTATTAGAGGAAAGAGATTCATAAATTACACTTCTCTTACATTGTCTTCTGCTCTACACGTTTCTTCTCTTACTCATAGTCAGTTATCTGTTATCAATATAACAAATTCTATGAACTGCACTGTCAGTTTCTTTCCTTCTTATCGTGGCTTTCAGGACATGCTGACAAAAAAAGTGATTAGCTCTAATAGGATGTGAGATGGGTTGTGCGTATTTGATGTGGCTGCTCCTCAGTTTCTTTAAGCTTCCCCAGTTGACCACCGGGCATCAGAGCTTGGGTCATCCCACTACTACTACTAAGCAACCATTATTTCCTAGTTTTTCATCTTCTGTATTACAAACTATTATGTGTGATGTTTGTGAGCTTGTTAAAACATAAGTGTGTTTCCATTAATCATACTTTTGTGTCTTGTATTATCTCATTTCATATTATTCGTACTAATGTGTGGGGCCATTGCTTAATTGCTTCTACTTCTGGTTATCATTGATTTGTAATATTATAGATTGTTATTCTTTCACAACTACGTTAATTTGTGCACAGTAAGAGCAAAGTTTTTCCACTCTTTCAAAAAATTCAAAAGACGATTTTTTTAATGAATTTGGTGCAATCATAAAAACTCTTTACAGTGTTAATATTCGTGAATATATTGATAGATTTGGAAGTTAATTTAGTGATTTTGAAATTGTTCATCAAACTACGTGTGTTCATTCTCCTGCATAAAATGGCGTTGTTGGGCGTAAACATCATCATTTTAAAGTGACAAAATGTTTACTATTAATCATTTCACTTCCTAAATACTATTGAGGTGATTCCCTTATTACCGCTACATATTTCATTAACCATGTGCCATCCAGTCATCTGGGTAATAAAACCGCATCTACATACCTTGGTTATTCCTTTTATGACGCTTAACCCTAGAGTTTTTGGATGTTTATGCATTGTTTACATCCATAGCATGGCTCGAACAAAACTAGATCCTTGTGTCATGCGATGTCTCTTCATTGGTTGCTCTCCTATACAAAAGGGTACAAATGGAATCATCCTCCTAACAAGATGATCTTAATCTTTATGGATGTAAATTTTCATGAAATTGCAACTTATTATGAGTTCTCACTTCAAGGGAAATCTATACCACAATCGGAAGTGAGTACTCCTACTCTCCATTTTGCCTATTCCACGCCTATACAATACTCAGAATACTACTAATCAAGGGAGAGTGTGGACACTACCAAGCAAAAAAAGTTATAGTGGGAGAGTGGAACACTCCTAAGGAAAAAGAGTTGCAAGTGTACACTAGTAGAAGCAAGGGATTAAATATTCAATCTCATTCCATAATACTAGAACCAATGTCAGATTCATCTTCATTGCCCATTGAGTTACATATTGCTCTCAGAAAAGATATTTGCTCATCCACTCAATATACTTTATCTAATGTCTTATATGCCTCTCTAACTTCATTCCATAAAGCCTTGGTCACTTCTCTATCCCCGTGTCTATTCCCGTTACATAACAAGAAGCATATGGACATCAAAAATGGACAAAGACAATGATGGAGGAAATGCAAGAAGCTAGTTGGATGACGATGGATATTTACGATACAGCGGAACTCTGAAGGTATTGCGGAAAGATTCAACGCAAGGTTGGTGGCGAGAGGCTATACTCAAACTCATAGTATTGACTACTAAGAGGCATTCTCTCTGGTGGAAAAAAATGAATACAATTTGTCTTATTACCCTGCGACGTCTGCAAAGGAGGGGATCCAACAGCTGGATGTAAAGAATAATCTCATTCACAGTGAGCTGGAAGTTGAAGTCTATATGACAATTCCTCTTCGTCTTGTCCTTAGCGGCTCAAAAGGGAGGGTATGCAAATTGAAGAAAGCTTTTTATGGATTAAAACTATCTCCCAAAGTTTGGTTTGAGAGATTTCACAAATCCATGACCTCTTTAGGCTATACCCAAAGTCATGCCCATTACACTCTATTCATCATACGGAAAGAGATAAAAATGACTCTCCTTATTATGTATGTTAACGACATGGTTATTATAGATGACAATTTGGAATAGATCCATGCACTAAAAATAAAACTTGCTAGTGAATTTGAAGTAAAAGATTTGAGAAAGCTGAGATATTTTCTGGGAATCGAGATAGCATATATGAGATTCATATATTACGGGGAAATATGTCCTTCATTTACTTGACTAGACAAGAATGAATGATTATAAGCATGTTGATACCCATATTAAAGTCAACCACAAACTAGGAAGAGATGAAGGGGAGTTAGTGAAGGATATGAAAAGTTATCAGAAGCTATTAAGAAAATTAATCTATATATCTCATAATTGCCCTGACATTACATATGTAGCGGGAGATGTAAATCAATATATGCATTCTCCTAAGGTCAGGCATCTCGATGTTGTCAACATAATTTTAAGGCATTTGAAGACCACTTCAGGTAGAGGCATTCTATTTTCACCCAATATTAACTTTAAAACAAGTATATATTGATGTTGACTGGGCTGGATTGGCTTGTGATAGGAGATCCACAACAAGATAGTATTCCTTTGTTGGGTCTAATCTACTACTCACTTGGAGAAGCAAGAAACAACCTGTAGCAACTCGTTATAGTGTTGTGTGTTGATGCTCTAAGTTTAGAGCAATGTATCATAGTATATGTGAGGGGATCTAGCTTCGTACTCTCCTAACATATCTTGGTTGTGATAACAAGGTTGCAATCAATATTGCTCATAATCCTGTCTAGTATGACCACACCGAACATGTCAAAGTTGACCGACACTTCATTAAAGAAAATATTATGAAAGGAATTATATGTAGTCCTTTCGTACACTCAGAGGAACAACTTGTAAATGTTCTTACTAAGGGATTGAGCGAAAAAATATTTGTAAATCTTATTAGCAAGTTGTGTATGAATAATAATACATGTCCAGCTTGAAAGGGTGTTAGAAGTATTAATATTTTTCACTTTGTTTATCTTTATGTAATAACCCCTACTATATGTAGATGACTTCTCTCTTTTCACAAAATGAAGAATGTTCTGTTTTCTAACAAATACTTTCATTGGTAAAGAACCTCGATGTTATTACGTCACGCAATTTCTATTCCCAAGAAGTATATAGAGTGCCCATATCTTCTGTAACAAAATGTGTTTGAAGATGTTTCATTGTAATTCAAGGAACTGACCCCTCAATTGTGTATATGGCGCATAATGTTCATATTTCATGTCTCAAAATTATACAACTAACTGGCATGTCTACCAGGATGTTAAACTCATAAATTTTATTGCATATAAAATATCATATATATAATTACACCGACAACTAGATAGAATTAACTTAACTTCTATTTTGGGAGAACAATCAGTTAACATACTGTGATGTTTCTTGTTAGCCCTTAAAAATAAGAGACTAAACAAAAGAGAAGAAGGCTGGGATGAGGAAGACTAAATAAACTTTTCTAACCTCTCCTCGTCCCTGGACTTCTGTTAGGTCATTACATATAACTTTACAAGTGATATAGATCACATTTAACTATGTTTTATTATTCAACTTGGATGAATACCATGACATGTTAATAAACAAATTTTATCAGTAATATACAGATACTCCTTTGGTTAGATTCTTCTCTTCAGATGGAAAATGGGAGAAGTGAATCATTAAAAAAAACTCAAATTTGTAAGTATAGGCATGGCATTGTCATGTAAACTGAGTGATCAAGCAAGGTCGTGGAAAAGATTTAAGAAATTATTGTAGTGGCAGTGCTGGTCCTTGCAAACAGAGTGAGCAGCCCAATTATGGAAAACAAAGTTTGAGGAAATTACCAAAGCTTTTGAAGATTGAGGCATTCCCAAATCATTGATAACAAAGAATGCAAGTAGTGCCTGGTCAAGGAAAATACATACTATCAGAACTTGCAATGTATTGGTATATTATTTGAATCTTAGGATAGAATTTAGTTAATAGGAATGATACATACTTTTGATTGGTTTATAATAAAGTGTACTGATATACGAGTTGAAGTTAATAACACTATGGCAATGTTTTAAAATAATCATCATCAATTGCAACACTAGCACTAACCCAGCTACATGGTGTCGGCTTTATACGCATAGCATCTAACAGCATATTTAACAATCAAGAAAATTATTACGATGCGACAAATAGATCGACTTATGAAATTGTATTTCTTATTGAAAGAATGGAAATGGCTCAAGATGATGAATGCAACTAGGCCAAAAATGAAGGATTAAAACAAATAATAAGCCTGAAACTAGTAGCATCATGTGGACGACATAATGCAATGATCATATCAACCATTAGGTGGTCAATTGAGGGGGGAGGGGGTTTGAGAGGTGCTTCTCTCATGATTGATGGAAGCACACCATCATACTCATAAGGCCAGCAGGTCATATGAGCCTCAGACATGGGGTTGACAACTCACACTTCCACGCTTGGAAACAGTTAGATACGAGTCTTGTTCCGCATAAGGGACAAGTCAAGTCAGGGCACTTTCGATTGTCATCAGGACCTCAATAATAAGAATGTGCATAGTAAACTACGAAACATAAATTAACAAGCGGAATATGAAATTGATTTATCCCAACTTTAGAAAAGGATTCAGAACACAGAAACATTTAAACTTTAAGAAATTAAAACTATGATTGTAACTCATAATGCTACAATTATAGAAATGAAAATTTATATTATTACAACTTACTTTATTCAATTACATGTATAATTACTTTGTTAGTAATCATGGTCCATGTATTTAATTGTTGCATACTTACAGTTCTTCATACATGTTTTAATTATGTAATTTTATTGCCAAGAGGAGGTAGAGTTTTTCTTATTCGCCACTTGGTTTATTCTTGTCTTTTGACATTTTTTGTCAAGGAACGTAGGTTGAGAGATTCACTTAAGTTTTTGAGAGTTTATACATTTTTGTTTGTTTTTTTTTCAGTATGATGTTTCATTTACATGTGAGCCTTAAATGTATCAGACGTTATTTAAATTTGTAGTTATTCAGACTTAATGTAAATTACAAATTCCGTTGTGAACTTTAGTTTCATATGATGTATTTCTTTAACCCTAGCTCTAGTCTTTTATTTTCGTTGGGTACTTTTGTTAATTTTTTTTGAAAAATAAGTGCTTCAGTTAATTTATGTTATGATGTCAACTTTGTTAATGTTGTTTAGTTTACTACATATCTTGATATCGGTAGGGCTTTTGAAATATTGTTGAACTAGGTAGGGATGTTACAATTGGCTTTCAGGTGAAATAAGGTGCGGGAATGAACTGCATCTTACATCACAAGTGGACGGAAATTTTCTATGCTTAAGTAATAATTTAGATCTTCAAATATTAAAGATGCCTTTTTGGAGTAACTGGTAGAGTTGTATTATAAATTCCATAAATTAAGCGTGCTACGGTGAGAGTAGTTCAAGGATGGGTGACCTCCTGGAAAGTACACGAAGGCTACCTATGGAAAAGGTCAAAACATGGGTTCAGCTCAGTATGGGCTAGGATGAACCAAAGCAGACAGTACTTCTAATATTGTGAGAGTTTGGTCTTTACAAAAGGCATCAGAGTCATACCATCTACAGTACGATGTGTGGTTCGGGAAAAAAACGTGCAGAATCCGGTGGGCATGTAACATCCTAACTCCGATGAGGGTGGTTCAATGAGGGCGGAGAGTGCTTGGGGCAATGTAAGTCCAGGCAAGCAGGTTCTGACAGTCTTTAGATGAAAAGACGTGCAGGAATGAACTAAATCTCACATTGGAATTTGTAGACAAGTAGAAAAGAAACCTTGTAAATATGTTCACTTGTATTGAATACAAAGAATGAGTACACATATATAGATGAGAGAAAGAGAGAGCAAGGTCCAATACACAATGTGGGACTAAAGAGGAGAGAGAAATAAAAACAAAAGAAACTAAATGGGCCTAGTTAAGTGGGCTTCTCTAACACTCCCCCGCAAGCTGGAGCGTATAGATCATATGCACCAAGTTTGGACAAACACTGGTAGAACAAAGTGCTTGATAGGGTCTTCGTGAGAATATCAGCAACTTGATCAGTGCCCGGAACATGCTTTAACTCAAGTTTCTTCATTTGAACTTTTCTCGTATGAAGTGACAATCGACCTCGATATGCTTCGTACGCTCGTGAAACACCGGATTCTTTGCTATGTGTATGGCCGCTTGACTATCACAAAAGAGAAAAGCATATGAAGGAAGTTTTACTCCCAAGTCAGCAAGAAGGCTTTCAAGCCATGTGAGTTCAGAAACAACCAATGTCATAGATCGGTATTCAGCTTCCGCGGAGGATCGAGCGACCACGGCTTGTTTTTTACTTTTCCAAGTAATGAGATGACCTCCAAAGTAAGTACAGAATCCACCGGTCGATCGCAGATCGTCCAGGGAACCGGCATAATCGGCATCAGAGTAAGCAACCAATGCTGGAGTCGAGGTGGAGGTTTTGTAAACAAGCCCTTGACCCGGAGCTGCCTTAAGGTACCGGAGAATCTGTTCAACGGCTCGGAGATGAGAAACCCAGGGAGCATGCATGAACCGACTGACAACCCCAACAGCAAATGATATATCAGGCCTCGTGACTGTTAGGTAGATCAACTTTCCGACAAGGCGTCTATAGTACTCCGGGTTCTGGAGAAGCAGATCCTCATCAAAGGCATGTGCACAGAGCTTGTGATTTGCCTCCATCGGTGTATTAGCTGGCTTACAACCTGACTGGCCAGCATCTTTGAGGAGATCGAGACAGTACTTCCGTTGAGAGAGGACAAGCCCATCTGGTCGTCGTGCGACCTCAAGACCGAGGAAGTAGCGAAGATGACCTAGGTCTTTAGTCTGAAAAACGGTGCTCAGATGTTGCTTGACCGCTTGGATCCCCTGTGAGTCATCCCCAGTAAGTAGGATGTCGTCAACATAAACCAACAGAATGACGTTTCCCGTTGCCCGGTGTCGGATGAAAAGGGAGAAGTCAGCAGAGCTCCGAGTGAAACCCATATCCTGAACCACCTTGCTGAATTTTTCAAACCACGCCCGGGGGGATTGTTTGAGACCATAGATGGACTTCTTGAGAAGACACACATGAGACTCCCCCGTGATCTCAAACCCGGGCGGTTAGCGCATGTAGACGGTTTCGTGAAGATCACCATTCAGAAAGGCATTCTTGATATCGAGCTGATGAAGCGGTCAGTGGCGGTGTACAGCCACGGAGAGAAGCACACGAACCGTGTTGAGCTTGACCACCGGAGAGAAAGTTTCCTCATAATCGAGGCATTGTTGTTGAGTGAAACCACGGGCCACCAGTCTGGCCTTCAGTCGGGCAATAGTGTCATCTGAAGCATGTTTGATGACAAAAACTCATTTACACCCAACCGGGTGCTGACCGGGAGGCAGAGGGACCAGGGTCCAGGTCTGGTTGGCCCAAAGGGCCGTCATTTCTTCCTCCATGGCAGCCCGCCAGCCAGGATGTTGACGCGCCTCCTGTACAGAGTTAAGAATAGAAACAAAAGATAATGATGTGGCAAAGTGGCAAAGTGGTGGTGAAAGGCGATGGAGAGAGACGTAGTTTGCCATCGGATGAGCGGTGGAGGCAGAAACCGAAACAGCAGGTGGCGGAGCATCAGAGGGCGAGGCCGACTGCAGTGGTGAAACGGGAGGAGAAGAGCGACGAGAATAGACCCGAATAACAGGTGGAGTCGGACGGACCGGAGCCGGGTCAGGAGGAGGAGAGGATGAGGAGCAGGAAACCGGGATGATAGGACGAACGACGGGCTCTGGAAAGGGAACGACATCCGGAGCAGAAAAGAAGGGAAGATCTTCCCGGAAAGTAACGTCCGCAGAGACAATAACCTTGTGGGTAGTAGGCGAATAGCACATATACCCCTTCTGAGTGCGCGAGTAACCGACAAAGATATGTTTGGTCGCACGGGGATCCAATTTGTCGGTAGAAGGGCCGAGATGGTGAACATAGCAAGCACACCCAAAGATACGAGGAGTAACAGGGAAAGGCGGAGTGGACGGAAAGAGGAAGCTGAACGGAGTAGCATTCTGAAGAACGGGGGATGGTAGACGGTTGATAAGAAAGCAGGCGGTGGAGAGCGCAAAATTCCAGTATGGTTTGGGAACCCGCATTTGAAGCATAAGGCATCGAGCCACATCAAGAAGGTGTCGATTCTTGCGCTCTGCGACACCATTCTGTTGCGGAGTATACACACACGAGGTTTGGTGAATAATGTCGTTCTCAGAGCAGAGGGTCGCGAAGTCATGACCAGTGTATTCTCGCGCATTGTCGGTACGAATAGTGCGAATGGGCGCAGAGAACTAAGTGCGAGTCTCAAGAATGAACGCCTGGAAGACGCGGGAAAGCTCAGAACGATCGCGAAGAAGATACAGTCACGTCATGCGCGAATAATCATCAATAAAGGTAACGAAATACTGATAGCCAGAAATACTAGTAAATTTGTACGGACCTCATATATCGGAGTGTACTAAGATAAAAGGAGCGGAGCTCCGAGTACAATTAGAAGGAAAAGATAAACGTGGCTGCTTGCCAAAAATACATGTTTCACATTGAAAAGCAGGAAGAGATACATCCGGGAGAGCCTTCTGGAGGACAGGTAGAGGAGCATGATCAAGACGTCGATGCCAATCGGAAGAGGAGACAGATGCGAGGAGAGTAGGAGAGTCGTCAAGAAGGTAGAGCCCATTCTGCAGTCGCCTCTTACCAATGATAGTCTGTGTCTGCTGATCCTGTATCAGAAAAGAAGAAGTAAAGGTCACTGAGCAATGTAAATCAGAAGTAAGGCGACCAACAGAAAGTAAATTAAAAGGAGAGCCCGGAACATGAAGAGCCGAGCGCAGGTGAAGAGAAGAGGTGAGAGGAATATCAGTACATCCAAAAACAGGGACAGAGGCGTCATTGGCCACAGTAATGTACTTCGGGTGAGGGGAAGACAAGTACTGAGGCGGCCGAACAGAGGTGATGTGGTGAGTGGCACCAAAGTCGAGGATCCATCGCGGGCCAGAGGAAAGGCAGGTGATACCTTCATTGGAGATGGAGGCAGCGGAGGCAACAGAGGCGGGCGGGCGGCTGAGCAGGCCATGAAGATGCTGAAGCTGAAGGCGGACCTCGTCGAGATCAGTACGAGTGGGAGCAGACCTCGCCAGAGACCGAGCGGGAAAGAGCGGGAAGCGGACAGAGAGGGCAGTCCGCAGCTAGCCGCACGCACAGAAGAGAACACAGGAAGAGAGGCGGTTAACCATAGGGTAGCCGCCCAAGGAGAACCGGTTCCTCTGATACCATGTAGACAAGTAGAAAAGTAACCTTGTAAATATGTTCACTTGTATTGAATACAAAGAATGAGTACAAATATATAGATGAGAGAAAGAGAGAGCAAGGTCCTATACACAATGTGGGACTAAAGAGGAGAGAGAAATAACAACAAAAGAAACTAAATGAGCCTAGTTAAGTGGGCTTCTCTAACAGAATTGAAAAAAAGTTATTGAGCCTAAATAATAATTTAGATCCTCAAATATAAAAAGCGTCTTTTTCGTAGTAATTGGTAGAGTTGTGATGGAAACTCCATAATTAAGCGTGCTCCGACGGGAGGTCCTGGGATGAGTGACCTCCTGGGAAGTGTTAATAGGCTACCTATGAATAATGGTAAAATCAAAGTTGGTGATCTGAGGAACATAAACCAGGCATTTCTATTCATACTTAAAATAATTAAAAGGATGAAATTCCCTAAGTATCAGTGCCAAAATCTATAAAAGGGGATTATACCTTCATTTGAGGGGACTCATAATTGGAGAAAGAATACGGATCCTACGCTCTTACGCTGCGACATTGAAAAACCTTCAACGAGAGCTCTCTTGCGCATTTGTGATGCTAGTGGTACGATTGCACCAAGCGGAGCACGATTGGAGCACCAAAAACCGCACCGAATGTGCCCATGCGCATAGTTCTGATGAGCGCTCCCATGCACGTAGTTCTGTTGAGCACGCTCGTGGGCGTAGTTCTGATGAGCGCGCCCATTAGAGTAGTTCCGAAAAGCGTGTCTGCGTACATAATTCCGAAGAACACGTCGGTGCGTATAGTCTTGAAGAAAGCGCCGGTGCACGTAGATCATTAGAATGCGGCCTTCCGTGTAGAAGACTAACTTAATTATTGTAAAATGAGAAGTCGTTGGTCACTCTTGCAAACAATTGTGTACTCAACACTGACTAGTGGATTAGTTTAAAGTGGGTTTGACCCCGTGATATTTTCCCTTTCAGATTTTACACGTAAAAAAACTCGTTACCGTCTCTTTTGACTTTTTGCGCGTTCAACTTACTATCGAGCTAAGACGATCCGACTCGGCCGTTCCATGAGAGCGCTAATTGACCAACAACACAACTAATGATAATATAGTAACAAAATATTACAAAGATGATCTGCTTCTGGGAAATCATAAATTTTTTCCCAAATGATTGTTCTGTGATACAATAAATTTAAAAATAAAACTGCAACCAAAACTGAATGAAAGAAAAATTGGTGATGAAATAAGTTTCTAGCACCATTGCATAAAGCAGACATAATTGTTCACCTCATATCCTAATAAAACTATTAGACTAGCCTGCCAAATATTTTTTAGTACTCTCCCAGGAACTTAATAAGTTTGCAATAGTAAATTCATATTAAACTATCTAAGGAAATGATTAGATACCCAACCTGTGAGACATTTGTTACTAATCTCATAAGAACATATACAAGAGCAACTTGGAAGTAAAGAGTCTTCTTGAACCAGTAGTTCCAAGAGATTTTGGATTCACCCGGCCTATTCTGCCTCAACCTACAAGACAAAAATAACATTTATACACTATTAGGTGATGCACATAATCGACCTACCAAGCAAAGGAAAATCAATAGATCAGATTCAAGTAATCATCCCATTAAGGTTTACATCTAACCAAATCTGTAAAAGGCTTTTGAAAAAAACAGGGCCATAAAATACCATCTTACTCTGGCTCCTTGGTACAAATGAGAAATACAATGACAAAACAGCAACCTATGAAAATAGACAAGTAGGCTATCCAACGATACTGTTAACAAATCAAAAATGATATGGTTAGAAGAGTTGCATAAAGCACATAGTAACTACAAACCTTATTTTGAAAATAATTAAGATACCTCAAGTTTGATGTCTGAATATGCTTTAGCATTATAAATACTAAAAATTGCAAAAGCCACAGCATATAAGCTGAGATTGGCAACCTATTGAAATCAAAAAATGTTAGAGAATTCATATATGTAAATGGAGAGGCTCTGTAATTCATTTAAGGCAGAATGTATCACCATAGTGAAAGCATTACGACAGCTAGTAAGGGAAACTCTACTTGTTGGATTCAATGTAATGCAATTCACCATAGACCTGCAACAGAAATAACCACAAACTTAATGTGAGTATGTAAGAAAGAGAATGCAAACATCATAAATGTAAATACCGGCAGGGGTGAATATTACATGTGTGAGACTTGGGTAACCGCCCAGCCGACATTAAAAATTGCGGCAAATAAGCTGTAGCCGATTGTTTGTAGTATGGCTGAACTTATCCCCATAATTTCGCAAGGAACGCATCCACCAAAAACAGAAGAAAATGAAATCGCAACCAGAATGGATCCCCCAGCATGCCAAAGCTTAAAATGTCCAAATCGATCAATCTAACAAAAATAAATTGCATTAGTTTGGGCAAGTAGGCAATCTTCAACTGCTCAAACATTTCGAAGGGTCCTAGCTGCCCATGAACTTAAATCCAATTAATAAGATTATAAGATGATCATCAGTATGAAGTCCCCATTTTGGTACCAATTAGTAGTTGCCTTACTTTAGATGTTAGGTTTTGCTATATGAATCCAAACATATTAAGCTACATTCTGTTCCAAATCTAGTTTATCTAATGATGCGAGAGCGGAAGACCCCATCCTCAGCAAGCAATACGCAAGGGTTTACACGAGGTGCGCATGGAGACCGGGCGCAGCTTGAGAATGCGCTAGATTGGATCTGGGATTTTATTTCGGTTATCTTGCATTTCCTTTTTATCTTATATTTACTTTATCGTGCATTTCCTTTTATCATATATTCCTTTTTAGCATTATTACTATGTAAATGTCTTCCTATGAGGGATGGAGTAGCAGGGGTTGCGCGCGGCGAGAAGGTGTTGCGGCACTCCGTTTTAGCTGTACTCCGTCTGTGTGTAGCTATACACATTGGTGCAGGTGGCGCTGCCGGAAGAATGGATAGAGGGGTCTGTTCGGGCCGGTGGTGGTGAGGATGTGGCTGGCCAAGCGAAAAGGAGCGAGTAAATCTCCTGAACTGCGACTTGGAGGTCGGAGAGAGTCGCGTCGACTTGACCCATGCAGTCAGAAAGGCCTTCCACCTAGGAAGGGTTGTTCCTGTCACGAGCTGTCATTCTGTGCGTCACGGTCATGTGCGGAGTTCGGGAAATGAACGATTTGGAAGAGATCATGGTGATCCTGTTGAAGACGTGGCAACATCCTGAGCTTGAGGAAGCAAGAATGAAGAGATTTACAAGAAACAGCTTTAGTGAACATGTCAGCAAGTTGATCTTCAGATGACACAAATACCATAGCAACAGTCTGATTCTGAATTTTGTCCCGCACGAAGTGGCAATCGATTTCAATGTGCTTTGTTCTTTCATGAAAGACAGGATTGTTGGATATATGAATAGCAGCTTGATTATCACAATAAAGATGCATAGTCTCAAGAACAGGGAAGCACATTTCCCCCAAGATAGATTTAACCCAGATGAGTTCACAGGTTGTGATAGCAATGACACGATACTTTGCTTCAGTGGAGGAACGTGCAAAAAAATTTTGTTTTTTACATCTCCAGGAAATAAGGTTGCCACCAACACAAATAGTATATCCACTCGTAGATCTTCTGTCCAGGGAAGAACCCGCCCAATCAGCATCACAGTACCCGTGGACCTTAAGGTGGCCATGATCTTGATAGATAATGTCTCTTCCAGGGTCCTTTTTTAAGCATTTGAGAATCCGCAGAACTGCTTTATAGTGATGGACTTTAGGGTTGTGCATGAATTGACTAACTAGGCCAACGGCGAAGGAGATATCAGGTCTGGTAATTGTCAGATAAATCAACTTTCCCACGATTCGTTGAAATTCTGACTTCCTCTAAAGATCAGGAGAAGTCTTCTTATGAATGTCATACTTAGGGTCCACATGACTATTCACAAGGTTTGACTCTCAAATATCCAACGTCACTGAGAAGGTCCAAAACATATTTACACTGATAGATCATAATCTTTCTGGCAGATCGAATAATCTCAATTCCAAGGAAGTACCGAAGAAGACTCAAATCCTTGATTTCAAAGGCAGAAGTCAACTCCTCTTTAACCAGGGTAATGTGGTGGTCATCAGTTCGGGTAATGATGATATCATCCACGTAGACAATGAGAATAGTTGTACATTCCTTCTTTTTGTAGACAAAGACTGAGTGATCTGAAGTACAACGAGTAAAATTTAAATGTATAAGTTTGTTGCTTAGCTTGGCAAACCAGGCACGAGGTGACTGTTTAAGACCATACAAGACTTTTTTGAGGCGACATCCATGTCCTTTAGGGACCTCCATACCAGGAGGAGTCATATAGATTTCTTCCTCCAATTCACCATGGAGAAAGGAAATTTTACATCAAGTTGGTGCAAAATCCAAGACTTATGAGCAGTAATAGACAATAAGATTCTGACTGAGTTCAGTTTAGCAACCGAAGCAAATGTTTCTTGGAAGTCAACTCCATCAACCTGAGTGAAGCCTTTAGCAACAAATCTTGCTTTATATCTATCAAGAGTTCCATCTTGAAGAAATTTAGCAGTATATATCCATTTGCATCTGACTGGGTGACGCCTATGTGGGATAGGGACAATTTCCCAAGTTTTTTGACGTTGGAGGGCATCCATCTTCTCCTCCTTAACCTTTATATAGTGGGGATTCAAACTAGCTTCTGAAAAATTGTTAGGAATAGAAATAGAAGAAACAGATGTAAGATATGCTTATAACGAGTGAGAGATAGAGTGATACCCAACATACTTATCAATAGGATATCTGGTACTGAAGAGGCGAATGACCGAGCAGTTCCAGAAACACACCCTCATACTACGTGAGATCTATAATCGGGTTCAAGAGAACCAAGACTCCGTCGAGGAACGATTGTTCAGCCTGGAAAACAACTATTCGCAGCATGTGGATGAGTTAAGGGGAGGAGCTAACCGTAGAACGGACTACCCTGGAATCCACATCGCGCGAGTTGAAGATCAGATGCGCTTGGCGCAACAGGAGCTACAAGTCATTCACGCGCACCAATATTTTAGCATGCCACCTAGGGCGGAGAGGAGAGGTTGGGGACCGCGGTAATGGCCCCATGACGGTCCTACCGGCACTCGCCCCCCTGCCCCTTCTTTTTTCTAATTGTTCATGCTGTAATATTTACTATTGGTTGTCAAACATTGCTCCTGCCGTATAAATATCGTGAATGTGAATGTTCACTTGATGCTTTCTTACGATCTTGCCTCATGATTTTTCTTTTCTCTCGTTGATCTGCTTTTAAAACCTTGAATATGGTATTAACTCAGACTCGGTGGCGAGTGGGGGAGTGCGGGATCAGTCCAGGGATCAAGGAGGGGCGCGGCGAGTTGGCTATCCCCACACCCCTAGCCCTGGATCCCTCCCGCCAAAATTTTCTATAAATAGCCTCCCTCATCCACCGCATTTACTACCGCTCGATAGCTTTAACCCTCTGCTCTTTAACTTTTGTATCTTGCACTCGCGTTTTACGTTCTCATTCCGACACTACCGCAATGACTGGTGATCCTGATGGCCGGACAAAGTGCGTTGCGGCCTTTGCCGACTACCCCTTCCACAACTGCAACCTGACTGAGGACGAGTGTCATTCGTTGGTGGGGTCTACGTCTCGCCCGGGTTCACCGCGCGTCATCCGGGGAAGGACGAATCACTAAACCACTTCTCACCAAATGATCTCGTGGTACCTGCAGAACACTTCGAGGTAGGGCTCCGACTCCTTATGTGATCGAAGGTGCGTCAGGCCCTGCAGTACTTTGGAGTTGTTCCCGCTCAGCTCAACCCCAACTCCATCGCCCTGATGGTAGCATTCGCCTGCTACATGCGAGAGAAGCGGATAGAGTTCAACCTTCCTGTCTTTCGCAAGCTTTTAAATTTCAGCGCCAAGAAGGATGGGATCGCTTTCTTCTCCGGCAACAACCTCAAGGTCGTAGGTCTCGCCAACAAGAACCACCACTGGATCCGCAAATTCATCTTCGTATCAGGCGATTCCGGCAACCTTCCCCTCTCGCCTATACAGTAGGAAGAATCGATCTATCGCCCTCCTAGCCTTGGAGGTCACAAGCCAAACTCCAGCAATTCTTCTTCCAGAAAGACTTTGACATTCCTTACCTGAGGAGGAATGTCGACTCTCCTTCCAGTGCTCACCAGTGAAGGTACCTTCCGTCCCTCTGACTTTTAGACTTGGCTCTCTCTCCTTGAGAATTTGTTTACTAATTGCAACATGTACAGGGGCGCGAGACCTACCCCTTCATCCACCTTACGCGAGTGGCAAGGCTCTCGCTCCCAAATATGCACGCGCGGAGGCCGCTGCAGCAGCTTGCAGGAGCGAACCGGGATCCTTGCCGAAGCCAAGTGGCCAGAAATGAAAACCCGGCGCGCCCCCGTTCTGGCGATCCCCAAGAAACAAAAAGGTAACAGTACTTGTCAAGGGCAAGGAGGACAGCGCGGCTCCTCTCGCGAAAACCATGGTCGCGAGTGAGACCACTGGTAGGATCTCAAGCAAGACATTCGGGACCTCGGCAGCGCCAGAAAAGAAAGTGGTGTTGAGAGGTCACCGGAATTTTGGTGTGGGCAAGAAGTTGTTGGGCGACGTCGGCGAGCCCCTGTTGCTCTGGGATAGAGAAGCCAACAGGGCCTCTATCTCTACCATCCTTCCCTCCTGGCAGTAGGGCGAGACCGTCTTTGGCCAAGCATACACCTTCGCCTTCGGGCTATACGGGAGGGGCAGTGTCGCCTATTATGATGACGCAAGTACGCAAGCACTCGTGTATGAGAGCGCGCGAGCCCAACTCCGTGTCATTGAGCTTGCTCATATGATAGCGCGTCGCGACATTCGCATATCACGAAATCTGGCTGATGTCAACGACACGCGAAATCTGTTGTCGGGAGAGGTCGTGACATTAAAGCAGAGGCTGGAAACTGCCGAGAGACTTCTCGTCGGGCACGTGGGTAGAGTGGTAAGTTCGCGCCTGCTTTGCGCATTCGCTAGTTTGCATTATTCTTGCTTTAACCCTCCTTTTCAAACTTCTTGTAGGATGTCGCGACCGCTGCCCAATTGCATGCGCGCATCGCCCGTCTTGAGGAGGAGAACAAGGGGCTGAAGGCCCAGAACGTGCAGCTAGTCGACACCCTCGTACCTCCACTTCATGGCGAGAGGAAAAAGCTCAAGCTATATTCTCAGCATGAAATCGAACCGATGATGCAGGAGAATGCCAACGGGGCGACGAAGCACGCGCTTCAGGTGATGCAGAGGTCTGGCCTTATGAGAGGTGAAGGTGTAAGAGTTACCGTCGAGGACCTGATCCCTGAGTTGTTCCTCCCTATCGACGAATCAGGGGACGACGCCGACCCCACCTCCCGCGAGAGCAAGCAATCGACATCTCCATCCTGAAGCTCTCGCTCTTTATAGTTCTTTTCTTTTCTTTCATGTATTTTTCTTTCTTTTGGGGCATGACCCTCTTCGCGAGAAGTAATATTTGTTTGAAAAATATAAATTATAATTTTGATGTCTGGATTCCTCTTTGATGTTCTTTGATTTCAACTTCAGTAGTTCTATCGCGCAATGTCTGCACTCAGCCCGCGCTTTAAATTTTAACTTCAGTAGTTCTTGGAAAGGATGTCTTGCGAGACCTTAGCCTAGCCTCTCGCCGCAACATTCCGCAAAACGTCAGTTTCTCGAATTCGCGCGTTAGAATTAGGTCGGCCCTTAAGGTCCATTCCTGTGTTGCTCTCGCCTTATTGAGCCCATGTGCGACTACATACCTTTTACCTTTATTGCTCAATATTGGCCTCTGGTGAGTGCACGACTAGCGAGATCTAGCCCCAAACACTCTCATTCTCATATACCCTTCGTCCTGCCTCTTTCATGCCCTGACCTTGGTATTTGTCACAGCTTACTTCTGAGTGACTTCTGGTCCTGCCAACTGGCGAGAGCCTTGATGGCGAGATCTTCTTAGGGTTGTTTCTCCAACATCTCAATTCAATATTCAACCGAGTGACTTCCAGCCTTGTCGAATGGCGAGAGCCTTGATGGCGAGATCTTCTTAGGGTTATTTTTTCAACATCTCATCCTGCCTCTCCAAGAGGTCAACCTGCCCTGCTGGCTAGTAGGAGCCCGGTCAGTGGAATCATCCCGAGGGCTTCAAATCAACATCTCATCCTGCCTCTCTGAAAGGTCAACCCGCCCTGCCGGCTAGTCGGAGCCCGGTCAGCGGAACCATCCTGAGGGCTTCAAATAAACATCTCAACCTGTCTCTCCGAGAGGTCAACCTGTCATGCCGGCTAGTGGGAGCCCGGTCAGCGGAACCATCTCGGGGTTTTCAAATCAACATCTCAATCTGCCTCTCTAAGAGGTCAACCTGCCCTGCCGGCTAATAGGAGTCCGGTCAACGGAACCATCTCGGGGCTTCAAATCAACATCTCATCATGCCTCTCTGAGAGGTCAACCTGCTCTGCCGGCTAATAGGAGCCCGGTCAACGGAACCATATCAGGGCTTCAAATCCACATCTCATCCTGCCTCTCCGAGAGGTCAACCTACTCTGTCGGCTAGTGGGAGTCCGGTCAGGGAACCATCTCGGGGCTTTCAATCAATATCTCAGTCTACCTCTCCGAGAGGTCAACCTGCCCTGCCGGCTACCGGAAGCCTGGTCAGCGGAAGCATCTCGAGGGCTTCAAATCCACAGCAACAATGAGCGGCGAACAGCGGCGAGCCTTCAGGTCGACACGAAACACACCGCCTCTGATACCATGTTGAGTGAAAGAGCACGGGAGCGTACCTTAGGGTTTTCGCCTGGTTCTTTTCATTATCCTTGCAAATGATCCCGAATAACCTTTAATACAATCAAACACTCTCTTGGTTATGGTCACCACCCGGTGAGCACAAGTTAGTTTGACTCTTAACAATATCTTGTTAGAGTCGTTAGCCAATATATGCACGTCCCAAAGAGGAGACATCTGAATGTTATTCATCGAATCTTGAGGTATTTGAAAACTTCACAAGGAAGGGGATCCTGTTCACTCCCAATACAGACTTGAAGGTTGAAGTTTTTACTGATACTGATTTGGGCTGAATCTGTTGAAGACAGACGATCTGCATCAGGGTATTGCTCATTCGTTGGTGGAAACTGTCACTTGGAGAAGTAAAAAACAATTTATCGTCTCAAGGTCCAGCGCTGAAGCTGAGTTTAGAGCAATGACACATGACATATGTGAAGGATTATGAATACACTCTTTGATGTGTGACCTAGGTTTGAATGAGTCTAGTCCTACCCGGTTGTACTGTGACAACAAGGCTGCAATCAGCATCGCCAACAACTCTATCCAGCATGAGCGCACAAAACATATCGAGGTGGGCAGACATTTCATTAAGACGAAAATTGAAAAGAAGATTATTTCCATACCTTTGTTCCCTCAGAGGGACAATTAGTTGTTATCCTAACTAAGAGTCTTGGGGGAAATATTTTGTATGTTTGTATTGACAAGTTGGGTATGAAAAATATAGCATGCACAACTTGAGGGAGGGTGTTAGACCATGTTCCGTTATGTATTCGATTATAATGTATTTTTCCTATATATAGGAGACCCCTCTATTGAATAGAAATAACTTTTCCCTAATTAACAAATATAAATTAACAAGAGGAACATGAAATTAATTTACCTCCGCTTTAGAAAGAAATTCAAAACACAGAAATCTCTATACTTCGAGAAATTATAATTATGAATGTAACTCACAATACAACAAATACAGAAAGGAAAATCTATTGTTGGAAGAGGGAAATAGAAATAGAAGTGTTTGATTCTTATTCATCCATATAGGGCATAGTATATAGGAAATACATTGACACTTACAACTTGACTCACGATGTGGGACTAAACCAACGCACATACAAATACTAATATAATACTATTAATAGACCAACATTGCGACATTTCCAACACTCCCCCTCAAGCTGAAGGGGGGACCCTTCAGCTTGGACACAGCAAATAATGGCAATGGAGGTAGGCGATGTGGGAAAAAACAACAGACGCGCCAAAGGAGGAAATTCCAAACCGGGGAATCAAGTCAGGGACATAGACACACACGACGCAAAACCCACACACGACATGGACTCGTTGGAAACCGGTCAACCAACATCACCTACACACACAACATGCAAAAGAGATCGAAAGATGTGGAGCAAAATCATCAAACGAGTGATCAGGGATAATCCGTCGGGGATAATCTGTCGGAGATAATCCGCGCAAAGGGTGGTCACACACGACACAGTCTCACGCGACACAACCCGCTGAGATTGGAACTAACAAAATCGCGCCCCAACACATGACCAATTGAAAGACAAACTGGGAAGACAAACAAAATACAACAAAAAACCTAGAGGCCATGTGGAACGAAGGAGAACAACGGGAAAGATCATCCGAGTCGCCCTCATCCCAAACACTCCCCCCTCACATGGAACACACGTGCATATAGGCATAACTAGGCCATACTAAGAAAATACGAACAACAATCAAACAAGGACAATTAAAGACACAAAAAACGACTACAACTAGCATGAAACTTCATTATCGGCGAGAGATCATCCTCCCGGAAGAGGCGGAGGCAGCTGGAATTGACAGAAACCAAGGTGCAGAGGTTGAAGTAGCTGTGAACAGCAGTGGGAACACTAGAAGAGGGTCTGCTGAGAGCAGAATCTGCAGAGGAGCTCAACCAGAAGATATGAGCAGCAACCCGCAGCAAAGCAAAGCACAGCAGCACAGCACCTGTGTGGAGAAGCAACGGCAGACCAAGGAGGCGGAACAGCAGCAGAGCTGGAGGAGGCACGACATTGCAGGGCATATTTGGTGCAGATGGAGGCGATGGAGGAGGAGGCGCAGCGGCAACAGAAGGCCGGCGGGAGAAGCTGAGCGCAGAGGAGCAACCGGTAGGAGCCATCCGGGCCGGAGAAGAAGCAGGCCCAGCCGCTTTCTCCATCGATGAGAACGAGGGGGGAGACGCTCCCCCTGGCAGCGGAAGAGAGGGGAGGAGAAGAAGAGGAGGTTCGCCAAGCCGAAATTAGAGGAGAAGCAGGACACCCTGGATAAAGCTGAGGGTAGACAAGAAGGAGACGCAAGTCGTGTAAGAGGCGGCCAGCAGCACAACGTCGATGGAAGAGTCGGCCATTCCCGTCGATGGAGTCAATCGGACATTTTGGTGACCGGAGCGGGCGGGCTACTTATCGTCGTAAGCCCTAGCAGCAACACGGACGCGGAAGGACGAGATGGGGGAGAAGAGCAGTGACGGAAGCACGGGAAAATTTTTTATTTTAGGTTTCAGATCGAGTGCTCTGATACCATGTTGAAAGAGGGAAATAGAAGTGATTGATTCGTATTCATCCATATAGGGCATAACATATAGGAAATACATTGACACTTACAACTTTACTCACGATGTGGGACTAAACTCACGCACATACAAATACTAATATAATAATACCAATAGACCAACATTGCGACACTTACAACATCTATGATTCTACCATTTATTTCATTCAAAAACATGCTTAATCACCATGTTAGTATTCACGGTTCATAGATTCAATTGTTGCATACTTACATCTACTCATACGTGTTTTCAATTATGTCATTTTAGTGTCACGAAAAGTAAGAGTTTTTCTTACTCACCATATGAGTTAACGTTGTCTTCAGAGTTTTCTTTTCAGAGAATTGAAGTCGGGAGATTCGCTTAGGAAAAGATTTCAAGGGTTTCTACATTTAGATTGTCTTTTCTTTGAGTTTGATGTATCATTTGTGCATGGACTTATATGTATCAGACGGTATTTAAGATTTTTCAGTTATTCAAATTTATTGTACCTTTCATTTAAAGTTGACTCATTGAATGAGAATTGAGATACTTCTTTAACCTTAATACCAGTCTTTTATTTTTTGCTGTGAACTCTAGTTATTTTCATACTATGTACAAATCTTATTATTGTTGCTTACTTTACTTCTCATCATAAGTGTCAGTCAGGCTTTTGAAATGTGGTTGAACTAGATAGAAATGTTACAAGTAGTCACATTAAGTACATTAAAGACAATTTGGGCACTTCGAACCTCTTTACATCAGCTTTAGGGTATAATCCTTCTTCCTAGATTTCAGCCCAACTTAGTTAACACCACTATACTTTTGCCCATAAGATTATGAACTACTGCCCACTTGATATTGGTTCTACTTCAGCATGGTTAATAATGTACAAAATGATGATTCTTCTGAATGAAAAAGAACTTAGATCTTTTGCTTAGGCATTCAAAAATGTCCCGTAACAAATTTACATTAATGGATTCTCCAAAGTTCAAACTTGCTTAAAATAGTGGTAACAACTGCAGGAGTCAAAGCAGCAGCACCAGTTGGCATGTGTAAACAGAAGCCTTGATTGTGTAAATGAAGAAATTTTGAAAAAGTAAAAAGTGCGTCAATATGATGTAGAAATAACATAGGAATAAAATATCTACCAACTCTCCAGAAAAAATAGTTGTCAATGCATCAGCCACCTGACCAGAAAGCATTACAATAGCAGCATCCCTGCAGAAATGTAGCATACAAAATATTTTAAAAGATATCCAAAGACATTTTGCCCAAGGAAAGATGCAGTTGAAAATTGATTAAATATCTAAGAAAGTCAAAATTTATTGCAGACCTCCTGACTAAGAAATGTAAATTGGATCATGGACTGCAGGGACAGCAGGGTATGGGAGGACTTATACACACTCTTAGATACAAAGTAGAAGGTTGGTTCCTCAATCCAAACAGTGGTATCTAGGACAGAATATGATATTCAACAGCTGTACGGACCAATTGCATTAAAATTTTATAAGGATCTAGGTATCCTGATCAGAATAGCTAACAAAGAAAAAGCAACATTCTAACTCAACCAACCAAGCTCTATAAATATTTAGATTAGAACTTGCAATATAAAGATTAAGACCTTTATATCATTGTACTTTGCACCTTTTAATGGATAATTTCCAGGAAATCCTACTTTGGAGTTGGAGATGTTCATAGGCTCACCTGTTGGTGCAATAAATAGAAAAGAATATGAAGTACCTTTTGATGGAGTTCGATTACACGCAACATTACCGATGATTATGAGATCGAGACTTTTGGATCGTCGGATAGACAATCGGAGTTCGTGATCACGTCGGGCCAATTTTTCTGCATTTCCTCATATATTTGTTTTTTTCGGACGCATATTTTGGAAATTAGGTCAAGTAATGTGATCGGCCGATTTGGGTAATCGAATCACTTAACCAAATCCCCCACCACCCGACCCCACTCCACCGACCCCTGTCTCTTATATTATGTGTGCAGTTAGTTGAAAGGGAGTGATCGAGAAGTTAGGTTTCCGAAAACGAGAAGTCGATCGGTCTTCTTCCTTCAATGTGACGCCAAAGCCCGGCGTGGTGTGCGCTGACGGTTCCAACTCCAAGGGGTGTTGATGCTCCCAAGCGCTGCCTCCCTCTCCTCCAACAGGCCCGTGCCTCCCTCCATCCATTCTTCCCACCAACGAATCCACCCCCATCCCTCCTCCAGCCCATCGGCAGCCGTTCTCCTACATTCCCACACTTCTCCCAACCATGAGAACTTCCGCCGCTGCCTCCTACACCATCCACCAACCCGACATATACCCACACAGGATTCAAACTTCCTTTCCAGTATTGTCATGCTCTACACAGTCCCTCTCCCACTGAAATCCACCCCCAAACGCCCCCACACCAGCCCTGGTAAGCCTCTATCTTCCCCCTTACAACCTTATCAGCCCACATTCATCCCACCAATAATAGTCTAGCCCCTCATAC
This sequence comes from Platanthera zijinensis, assembly GCA_039513925.1. Taxonomy (NCBI): domain Eukaryota; kingdom Viridiplantae; phylum Streptophyta; class Magnoliopsida; order Asparagales; family Orchidaceae; genus Platanthera; species Platanthera zijinensis. The sequence continues at coordinate 73,957,540 of CM077084.1, read as the reverse complement.
CTGCTCCAACATCAACCATAAGCCATACCTATCATCCCCACCTCAAAATCGATCCCCTCTGAGGCCCAACCCAGCCAATACCATCCCACAAAATCCCATTCTACTTTTCGTACAACCGTCGCTGCCATCGAAGCTTCCCCACCACACCAGCATCGATTATTTGGTGAGCTTTTATATTGTAGTTTCATTTTCCTTTGCATTGCACGAATATTCTTCTCTATTGCTAGAAGTATTTCGCTCTGATCAAGTTTGGTAAAGTTTTGTTCATCGATCTGTATTTATTAATTGATCTATGCTTTGATTTTGTGCGCTTTCAATAATTTGAAATTGTTACTTATCTACCCAAATTACAATATTTGTGATTAACTATGACATGTGCACAGGAATTTTAAATTTAACATTGATTAGTCAATTGTGGGTCCAAAGTAATTGCATGATTCAAGTTTTGCATTTGCAATAGAGTTAGGGTTTAGGACATTGGTTCTTGTTCATTGAAATGTGTGTGCTTGCATTTCTCATGCATCTTCATTATGCATCTTCATTTTAGGATTTGGTATAGGTCCAATGCATACATCATGAGCTCGCTTACATTGCATCTAGTATTAGGGCATCGCTCCTTCAGCCATCTATAAATTCGTCTTGCGTCACTTTTCAAGCCTTTAATATGATGTGAAGTAGCTACAAAAACTGGAGAATTTCTATTTAAAATAAATTTACTTTGCGTACTTTCGTACATATTGCAGAAGAATTGGAAATTACGATAATAGAGGCCAATAATAAACTTAGTTATACAAAGATGATCCAAGTCATCCAACATGTACTCTATACATGAGATGCGGCACTAATGGAGACAAAATAATAATAAATATAGAAAAAAAAAATTATGCAATAGAAAGATGTCTATGCTCTCCTACAAGCTAAGACATATATATCATATGAGACACGCTTAGAGAGAGAATATATAAGGATGAGATAAAACTTTTGTGAGAATATCAGTAACTTGGAAGACAATGTGGTGAGGAATCAAGAAACATCATTATATTATGAGGACACTCCTATATTTATACAGGTAGAGGAGAGAATACAACATTCCACTTACAATGCACAACTACTCATATAAAGAAGAAATTAACTATAACTATGGGTTTTTCTAATGAACTCTAACGCTCCACCTCAAACTAAGCATATATATTAATCTTGTCCAGCTTAATATATGTATATATATATGTATGTATGTATATATATGTATATATATACATATAAATGTATAAATATATATGTATATATGTATATATATATACTAGCATCTTCAAACGGGCTTCACCCGTTCTCGATGCGTCGCTACGGGATGCGCCCACATTCGAGCGGGTTGCGCCCGCCTATGAGCAACATATACATATGAGTACTTAAAATGATCGTAAAAAAATATTAATCAATATTGTAATTTTTATTTTTTAAAAAATTGTACATTTTTAAGTAAAAATATAACTTTTCTCTCTCCCTATCCCTCCGGCTCTCCCTTCCTCCCTCTCTCTCTTTCACCTTTTCACCCTCCCCCCTCTCATTAAATGTTAAATGTCACCTCATCTCTCTCTTTCTTTCTTTTTCTCTTTCTTTATACTTTAGCGGGACCCACCACCCTCTCTCTCTCCCTCTTCCTCCCTCTCTATCTCCTGCCATCTATCTCCCTCTCTCTCTCCTCTCTTTCTCCAATCAACACCGCCAACTCCCTCTCTCTCTCTCCCTCCCTCCCTCTCCCTAGCTTTAAGAGGCCTGGTATTGTTCTATTTTCCTCTCTCCCCCTCTCTCCTCAAACTGTCTTTCTCTCTCTATATCCAATGGATGAGATAAAAGATGCTCTTTGATCAAACGGTTTAGGGGGATTGATTGGTGTGCTCTCAAATATGTATATTGATATATATGGTAGAGATATATATCAGCAAGTTTTGTCTGACATAATGAACAAAGTGCATTGTGGCTCGATGATTTCTTCTCTAATAAAGTGACAGTCCACTTCTATATACTTGGTTCTTTCATGGAATATAGGGTTCTTTCATGGAATACAGGATTCTTTCATGGAATGCTAAGTTTTTAAGTATGTAAATTATTGTTTTGTTTCATCTAGGTCATTCATGGGAGTTCTATTTCATTTTAGTTCACATGTTGTTTCTATCAACATAACATGATATTCTGCCTCGACACTAGACATAGAGACAAATATTTGTTTCTTACTTTACCATGTGACCAAAATTCATCCTAGGAGTGTATAAGGTCCTGAAGTAGACTTTATGTCCGGTTTATCGCTTGCATAACTAGTATAAAAATATGCTTCGATATGTAAGTGGCCAATTCTCCTAAACCAAAGACCTTTACCAAGAGAACACGTAAATTAGTCTAAAATCTCAAAGGTCGTCTCAAAATGACACTCCCTAGGAGTATGCATAAATGGGACTAAATTCTCTAGGAGTATGCATAACTTGTTGACACTTCCTACTACAAATGAAATGTCATGTCTTGTTATCGTGAGATAATCTCAACAAGATCCATAGCATAAGTTCTTTGTGATAATATTTTTCTATGTTGTGTTTGATAATTTCAATTACAGAAAATATCGCAGCATACCAAGATATTTTGTCACAGAGTTTTTGGAGATATACTTTGATTTTTTTCTATGCCATCAACACTATTTCCAATAAGAAGTATATTGTCCACATATACGTCAATTACCACGAGACAGTATGTGTCTTCATGATAAATATTGAACGATCTGCATAACTGCAACCAAGTCTAATGGTGTGAATGACTAGGCTAAATTTGTGAAACCAGATTTTGAGCTTTGTTTGAGATCATAAATAGTCTTGAGTTTGCATACTCAAGGCACCGCCTGAGCAAGTACTCTGGAGGTTGCTCCAGGTACATGGTTTCTTGGAGATCATATACGAAGCCATTTTTGACGTCAAGTTGGAACATAGACCAATCTTAGTTGACAGCTATAAAAAAATGATGTGTATACAACTGATACAAGAGACTGGGAAATGTAAAAAAGATCAACCTTGAACGCCTATGTAAAGTCCTTAGCAATGATTGTTGCCGTATATTTGTTAGTACAACAATTAGAGAGAAACATAACGACAAATACCCAAGGGCAGCCAAAAATGTCACCCCTAGTGGGAACAAGAGTCCAAGTGTCATGAGAAAGAAAAGTAGTCATCTCTTCATCCATAGCCTACTTCCAACATAAATGTTCTTAGTTTCTTAGTATGATGTAGGATGGTAGTTGCCGATAAAGCTAGTGTGAACCTACTGCGAGAGGTACTCGGATGCTCATAGGAATCACATTGGCAACAGGGTATTGAGTACATCTGAAGTCTTTCCTAAGAGCAATTGGAACGTCGCAATCTAAAGCTATACGTAGAGTGGAAACTTTAGAGGAAGGAGATGCATTAGGAGCTAGAGGGAGAATTACATAAGTGGGAGGTAGAATAGTAAGTGGATGGCGATGTCGTGAGAAAACTTGAAGAATAGGGGGTGGAGGGTGGAGGGTGGAGGGGTGGAGGGTTGGTGGTGAAGGTGGTGAAGGTGGTGGTGATGGTCGAAGAGTTAGAGTATTTAGAAAGGGCAAAGAATGAATAACGGGTATGGAGGGCAATGTTTCGGAGGGAAGGTACGGAAGATGGGGTATGGTATCAAGAAGAGAGATTGTCCCTTCTCGGAAAAATATGGAATGGTTTCAAAGAAGGTGACGTCAGCAAAGACATACTGAGGTCGAGAGAGGGGGTCAATGCACCGAGAACATTTTTGGTCGAGGAGTAACCTAAGAAGTCACATTTGATTGCACGAACAGATAATTTGTCACGGTCTTAAGCAGGGATGTGAACAAATGACATGCAAGTAAAATGCAACATATGAGAGGATAAAGGAAAGAGAATGATGATTGACCTTAAAGAATCGATGAGGGCATGATTGATCAAATAACACGGGACAAGAATGACTTTTGGTACAGGCAACTTCAAGGAGGTAATGATTCTTCCTCTCTGCGATGCGGTTTTATTATTACGTATAAGCACAACTAATTTGATGAATAATGTTGTGAGATATACAGGAGGAAAAAGGGTTAGTTGTGTATTCTTTTGTGATGTATGAACACAAATATTTGAGGGTCCAAATGGTTTAAATTCATGATAAAAATAGCGGAAATTATTGAAGAGTTCATATACATCTTTCATGAGGTATATCCAAGTACACATAAATTTTCATTACTTAGGGACTTCGTTGGACTACAACCCAGATATTAAAATGTACTTAATCAAAGTAGTAGTACTTTTCTTGATTTTAGTAGGAAAAGAAGTATGGTAACGTTAGACATACTGACAAGATTCACATTCTAATATAAATGTAGAAGAAAAGAAGGGTAACAACTAATGAAGAACATGGGCACGAGGATAACCAAGACGATGTTGTTGAGGAAGGAAAACCTTAGCAGCAGAGTTAGAGGGAGAAGAAATGTCATCTAAGTAGTATAGTACTCCCATTTCAATCTCGGTAGTAGTAATCTTCCTTGAGTGAAAGTCCTGAGAATAACAACGAGAATGACTGAATGAAAAAATAAGCCACACCAATTTTAATTTTTTGGTATGATGTTAATTGAGAGTGAGGATATAGAGAAAATTAGGAACAAAAATCAATAGTGCCAATGTGACTTGTGGGAGAAAAGGAGGGGCTTGGCAAAACAACAATCAACAGGATTGTCAAGTTTGCCACAATGAGAGTAAATAGGATGTTTGTCGCATGCACCAATATGTCCTTTGTGTTGTAAAATCCGGTATGAAATGCGGAGGCGCAACTATAATAAATACATAGCAAATAAGAACACACAACCACACAAATATATATACCACAAAATGTTTAAATGCAATACAGAAACAATATCAAGTGAAGAGATGACCGTCCGGCGAGTATGTCGTGCATGCTCCCAACACGCATGATCCACGACAAAGTCTGAGATCTGGACTGCAATCCACATAGCAGACGCATAAGGTTCATCAGAACCTTCGCAGTCAATGTTGGCATCCAACCGCAACCACCATCGGAGAACACACCGCCACCGAAGAGAAAGCACCGTCGAGGCCAACTACACTTACGCACGCCTTCGACACCAAGCCCACACCTCAACACCACCTCCGCCGGACAACCCTAGCCGAATCCAAGTAAACCCTCTGAACCTCTTCCAAGAACAACAATGTTCTACAAAGATCAGCAACAACATGCTTGCGGCTCTCTTCCTTCGGAACAAGAGAAGCGGCAACACCTTGGGAACAGGACGATAAGGGGCTGCTTCACTTTCGGAGAACAGGGAGCAAGAGCAGAGGATCCACCTGGGAAACTCCTTCCTCTTCGCGAAGAGGAACAAGGGTGGTGGTTACTTACTCTCACGCGAACAGGGCACGGGCGGAGGTTGCCACGATTTCTGTCGGGATACTCAACCAGGAGGCTCTGAACTAGGAGATTCTAAACACTAGGTCTCACAGGAGGCCTAAATAAAATGGGAAACGGGTCTGGATCCGGTTTGGATCTGAATCCGAACCAAGAACATACCCAACAAACCACCACCTTAGTTCGGGATCCGGAGCTACCACCTGCACAAAGCATTAACTGCATTAGACATTATCTGCACATTGCATCAAATGCACGAAGCAATATTGCGCTAAGCATCACCCCAAGGACCTGTGGCGTCAGCCGACCTGCTCCATTCGACTCATCATTGCACGGGCTCAACCCTTGAATGTCGACACAACTGGATCGTTGAATTTGACTCGCCTAGTAAGACTACCAGAAGGACAATCCCTTGTACCACCTAGACCATCCACACTGTCGGCCGCAAAAATCATGGGTGCACCACCTTGCATCGTGGTCCACATCAGTCGGTATAGACTACCGCACTGCATAGCTTACATGAGCACGGTGTGCTCTCGCTTCACCGTCAGAACTCCAGGTCTTGCTGCAAAACTGCATCCTCTGGAGTCTAGTATACCCAGCGATATCAAATTCTTGTGCAGCTTGGGTACCAGATGTACCCGGTCAAGCCTATGCATTGCTCTGTCATGCGTCTGGATGTCTACGTGTATGTCTCTGTGACCTCACATGTTGAGCCATCACCCAGAAAAACTAACCCAGCATCACCTTCAGTGAACTGAACATCCCCACATCTGAGCAAATGTGATGTGAAGCAACAAAATCCAAAATCCAACTACCAGAGTCATTCTGACTCTTAGTGATGGTAAGAGCATCATCACTCTACTCTGGCAGGGCTAGCGTTGTCTTGTACGCACTCTAAGCATCCCCAAAACTCTGCACACGATGCGGACAGTTTCTCCTGATATGTCCACTCTACCTGCAGTGGTAGCATGTCACTGTCTTCCTCGATGTATATCTAGGCAGTGCACTCCCTAATCCCTTCCTGAACTGCCTCCCTCGTACTCCTACTGTCAAAGCATGCTCACCCCCAGGAGTGGGGTCCGACGACATCTGACTGGATAGTAATGCAGATGTAATCTGCTCCACGTATATGGTATCCTTCTCATACAGTAGTTTGGTCTGCATATGCTTGCACGACGATAGGAGCGAGGTAAGAAGCAATAAAGCTTTGTCTTCTTCCTCCACTTGCACACCAACCACATGCAGTTGGTTTAAAAGGTCATTGAACGAGTTGAAGTGTCCATGCAGGTTACCAACTTCCTACATCTTCGGGATATACGGTCAATGCTTCAGCAACAGCCTCGTGGTCAACGACTGGCTAATGTATAGTCCCTCAAGCTTCTCCCACATCTTGACAGCGGACTCTTCAACCCCGACGTTGAACAGCACCTTATCGTTGACGCACATCCTGATGGCGCTGGTGGCACGCTCATCCATCTCAATCCACTCAGAATCCTTCACTAGAGCGGGCAAAGACTCACGTCCCCGCAGCACTCGCATCAAACCCTACTCAACCAGCATGTCCTTGACCTGAATCTGCCATAGGCAATAATTCCTGATGTCGTCAAACTACTCCACATAATATCTGGCCAACACTATATTATTCGTTGTCAAAGCTGTCCACAGTACCTCTAAGCAATCATATTAATTCATGGATCAAATTTGGGGAGATAGAGAACGAACCAATGACATCACCTGTCGTTGACCCAAATCTAAATCAGAACGTCCAATCACTCACTCACTCGAAACCTAGCTCTGATATCACTTGTTGTAAAATCTAGTACGAAACGCACAGACGCAACTATAATAAATGCAGAGCAAACAAGAATACCATACAACCACGTGTATATACCACAAAATGTATAAATGCAATACATAAACAATATCAAGTGACTAGAACACCGTCCGGCGAGTACGCCGCAGATGCTCCGAACACGCGCGATCCACAGAAAGTCTAAGATCTGGACTTCAGTCCGCCTAGAAAACGCACAACGTTCACCGGAACATTCGACGTCAATGTCCTACGTTCAACCGCAACCACCACTGAAGAACACACCACCACCGGAGAGAAAGCACCGTCAAGGTCAACTGCACGCACACACGCCTTCGACACTAAGCTCGCACCGCAACACCATCTCCACTGGACAACCCTAGCCGAATCCAAGTCAGCCCTCCAAACCTCCTCCAAGAACAACAATGTTCTCCTATAAAGATCGGCAACAACCGCTTGCGGCTCTCTTCCATCAGAACAAGAGAAGCGGCAACACCTTGGGAATAGAAGAATAGGGGGAGACTTCACTTTCGAAGAACAGGGAGCAAGAGAACAGCGACCCACCAGGGTGAATCCTCCTTCCTCTTTGAGAATAGGAATAAGGGCGGCAGTTCCTTCCTCTCCTGCGAACAGGACACGGGCGGCGATTCTCGCAATTTCTGTCTGGATACTCACCCAGGCGGCTCTAATCGGGGGATTTTAAATGCTAGGTCTCACATGAGGCCTAAATGAAATGGGAACCGGATCCAGATCCGGTTTGGATTCGTATTCGAACCAATAACAAATCCAACACTTTGTGAATATGAAGTCCCCTTTATTCAACGGTATGAGCAGAGCTCTCCGAAGATGGAGATATAATAGGTGCAGTCTGGCTTATAAAATGAGTCAAAGTGGAGGAGCGAGTAGTAGTGGTTTGACTGGTTTCTAGTGTAGGTATCGTGGGTTCGACCAAAATTTGTTAGAGGATCATCTAGAAGGATCCTAATAGTTGTTGAAGATAGTAAAACAAGTAGTTCTTTAAAGTGTCTCTATTGAATCGCAATATCGGTAAAAAAAAGAGTGATAACAAGAGCACTCGAGACACTGCAAGAGGAAATATACCACCATGGAGGACTCAAACTTGGAGGCAATATCTCACCACCACGTATTGTGAGAGAAGTGATAGAGATAAATAACGCCGAACTCTTTTAAGGAGAACTATGGTATGTGAATTTTCAACAAATTAATAAATGCCTAGCGGGCCCAAGGAGCAAGGACCATTTAGTTATGTGCGGGAACCACCCTACACGAGAACTAATGGGATGGCAGCAACAAGTGCGGGCGAGACCTACTTAAGAGATACTTGCATCGGTAAGAGCTCAAAATAGGCGATATTATCATCGACAAGAGCTAACGCAAATCAAACAAATCGTAGTATTGGCCACTAGAGTTGCAGAGCATGCAACATGTAAAAGAGCTTACCACTGCGAAGTTCTTTAGCAACAACCTTCAAAACAGTGTTACTGCGCGGGACAAGACAAAGCAGGGATAAGGTGGAGGAACTCTCTTAGTCATCCCTAGGCTCAATTTTCCATTCATCCAAGATAATCCAAGCATTGGTCTAGGTTGGGTATTAGACCCTCCAAATAGCAAAACTAAAACTTAACGCATAATACAAAAATGTGATAACAAAAGCTCAGAGATAAATTAAAGCTAGAAATTGCATTGATGATGTCTCTTAGGCCCTCTCGACCATAGGTATCGCGTCCTAGAATAAATGCGCCAAATCTTCAAGGCACCATCATGACCATCCGATTCCGTGTCAAGATCTGCCTCCGTAATAATACCAGCTTCTGGGAAAATTTGTCGTCCTCAAGGAAATAGTCAGGGAACTGAGTTCGGAAGTTCTCGCGGTCTATCGACATCGAGTAGATTGGGGGCGATGTTGTCAAGCCACAAGAACTAGATCTCAAGTCATCCCATCGATTTGCTCCACTATACGGTCATGGACAGTACTAGGGATGTGTACTAATGATGTACCGATAGTAACATGAGGCAGCAACCTGTCCTCGACCGGGTGGGTCTCCCACAACTCGCTTGAGTTATGATACATGAAACACGGGATGGATGCGACTCTTCTTGAAAGTTGGAGGCAGTAAGATACCTCGCCAATATGTGTTAGAACCGAGAAATTCGATTCCAAATAATCGAACCTAAGGGGAACCAAAAGCTACTTGTCTAGCGGTCGACCAGGGCAAATTAAGACTAGATGGAGCTGAAGAACTAGAACTGTTCTTGAACTGCCTATAAACTAGACCCGAGAGCCGCAGCGAGGAGGTCCCTCCTTATACCTAGAAGTTCGTAGGAATTTTTCGTTCCAAACCAAGACTGAGCTCGTCACAAGGCACGAACTTGTCAGATGGGAACCTTGGGGGAGCAATGTGCCTTCTACATGTGCCTTCGGGTCCTATTTATAGGCAATCCAAAGGGGGTACATGATCTGCAAATAGTTGCCCCCACCTTTCTGAGATACTAGGTACTTGTCACCTGGGCAACCTATTCTTTGGGAGCCTCTGTAGTGTAACACCCCTTCCCAGTATTTCAGAAATCAGCCGTCCGGCCGGGTCAGCGATATAAAGAAAACTAGAAAACAGTATTAAAACTAGTAGCAGCAGGTAATAAACTTTATACTAAGCAATTTAAGACTTACAGCGGAAGTTTAAAAAGTAAACTAAGGGTAACCACATACCTGACATCAGGATTCACAGAGCCACTAAACAGGAAATAGAACTGAATTAACTGAAAATCTGATTAACCATAAATAGTCTGATACAAATTAGATAGAAACATTAATCTGATACAATGTTCTCATCTACAAGTACATCCTGAAATAGAGTAAACTGAATAAGATAAATAATACAAACTGACGTCACCACTTGCTCATCCTAGACGTAACTTCCCACCTGGGTCACCTGAAAAACAGTGCCCACAAAGGGTCAGAGTAAGGAAAAACAATCCCTCCTAGTGACACTAAAACCCAGTTTTACATATGAATGCATGTATGCCTTTGAAAAATAATTTTATGCATTAAAATCTTTTATGCTATGTGTTATGCATGTCTTCGCACTATTCTCTGGTCAAACATCTTCTCGTACTAAGCACGTGACTCTTATTTTTCTAACTCAAGTCCTGGCGTTCACTAACTAGCATTCTGTCTCACGTCAGGTCTATACTTGAGTTCTAGGTGGCTTCTAACCTGCTTATCTACTAGGAAGGCTCTAGGCAGAGTAGCTCCTAACGCGCAACTGAAACTGACGACCCGAGACCATCTTACGAACCCAATTGTTCTAGTGTCACGCGGACACGGTCTCGAATCTACTAGCTGGCTCAAGGGAAGACACTTCCCAAGTCTGTACTACTCATAAGGTTCCATGTGCCTTATGAGAAAGGTAGTGCGCCTCTACCTAGCACGGAAGAAACTCTGTGTGCTGGCTGACCTTTTTGGTCTAACGCTACTCTGCAAGGGATATCTTTTCTGGTGTACTACTAAGCGACCCTTGACTTTCTGGCGGTCGATTTGAAGGGACAAATACGCCCTTGATCGGAACAAAATTCAAACCTACGAACACGGTTAACGCTTTCGTACTCTACGTTTCTGTTCATGACCCGACTACTTGGGTCTTGGGGAAATCGTGTCACCCTACACGTTTTTCGTAACCGTTTTCCTACCACCACACCTTTCTATGCATGATCATGGTACTTGAGATAGATCTATTTATGTGTATAAAATTATTATACTTGATATATCTAACTAAAAGGAATTTAGATTTCCTTACAGCGGTGGTGCGGCGCTCGTAGACTCGGCGCGGCGACATCTTCTATTTCCGAAGGCAAATCCTACTACTGGGGACCTTCAGAATGCTGCCTCGAACCTACCAAAGTCCTGCAATTCAAGGCAAACCTAAACTCATAATTTTTCCCTAAGGGTTTTCCGGTGGAAAAATTCCAAATCATCTAAGGTTGCAAAAATATGTGTACTAGCTTCGTATATTACCTTTATGCGGAGATATTGGGGCTCTCAATGCATCCCACTCAAACTCCGCGGTGAACCACGAACACCAAAACCTAAAATAGCGCAATAGAAATGAAAATTAGTTTAGTCTACCTCCAAAACGAAGGATCTTTAAGAGGAAATCGAGGTAAAGGAGGAAACGACTCACCGGAACCAAAACGAAACTCAACTCCTACGGTTAGGGTTGAAACCCGGTACTTCCAAGGCCAAGGAAGGAAAAGGAATGCTTGCTGGCGCCTGCAGAGGAGGGAGGAGTGGTCGGAAAGGGCTTCTGGAGGGGGATCGGCCGCCGGCTAGGGCGCGGGAGTCGTCGGCTCTGGCGGAAATCGTCGGGCGCGCTCCGTGCGGTAGACGAGACGGGCTGCAGCTTTGCGGTTTATTCCGTGAGACAGGAATATGCGTGGGTTTTAAGAAATCGGGCTGCGGTTTCTTTTTAACCGTAAGGAGAGGGGGAAAAGCTATAGGCACTCCATTTCCACTCAAAATCACTTATGAAACGGTTATCTGCACACCCAACTCACAATAATACTTGTGTACTAACCCATTATCACCGCGCGCGCCACATCTAATATAAAATGCGTTACACACTATTATTAACGCACTTAATAAACTAATAGACGCTAATAATTGGAATAGTAACAAAATACCTTGACGATGTGCTGCTTCGATTAAAATTCGTCGCGACTCGACCCTATAGTTTACAATAAAAATTCGTGTCAGATTTACGGATGTTACAAATCTCCCCTCCTACAAAAATTTTCGTCCTCGAAAATTAAAACCATACCTGAATCGAAGAGAAAAGAATAGTTTGCATTGCTCTTAAGCTCATCCTCTCGCTCCCAAGTATACTCTGGACGGCCACAGTTCATCCAAAGGACTTTGACCATGCGAATCTCTCTATTTCTGAGCTTCTGAATCCTTGAGTCCACTATCTTGACTGGTCTAACTCCAATACTAAGATCTGTCTCAATTGGTGCTTCCTCGGTACTGATGATCTGACTGGAATCTCTGACTGCTCTCCTCAGATAGGAGACGTGGAATACATCATGTACACCACTCATTTCCTCAGGTAAGGCCAACCTATATGCAACCTCACCAACTCTTTCCAGCACCTCAAAAGGACCAACGAATCTGGGACTCAGCTTCTTCATCCGCTTTATTCTAGAGACTCCTCTGACTGGTCTGACCTTCAGATAAACGTAGTCTCCAACACTGAACTCTACTGACCTGTGCTTCTGATCATGATACTTGGCCTGGCGATCCTGAGTTGTCTTCATACGCTCCTGAATGAGCTTAATCCTGTCAGTAGTCTTATCAATCCATGACTCTCTGATGGACGATCTTTCCTACCTCTCTGCCCAACATAACGGTGTCCGACAACGTCTACCATAGAGGGCCTCGAACGGTGTCATCCCAATACTTGCCTGAAAACTGTTGTTGTAGGAGAACTCCACAAGAGTAACATACTTCTCCCACTTTCCTCCAAAATCTAGAATGCACATCCGTAGCAGATCCTCCAAAGTCCTATTTGTGCGCTCAGTCTGTCCATCTGTCTGGGGATGGAATGCGGTGCTGAAATGTAACCTGGTACCCAAACGCTCCTGAACGTATCGCCACTCCCTGGAGGTAAATCTGTCATCTCGGTCTGAAACTATGGTCTTGGGAACACCGTGAAGTCGAACTATCTCGTCTATATACAACTGTGCCAGCTTCGGACCTTGATCTGTCTTCCTAAGAGGAATGAAATGGGCGACCTTAGAGAGTCGATCTACTATAACCCACAAGGAATCATTCCCACTCTGCGATCTCGGCAAACCATGAATGAAGTCCATGGATATATCCTCAAATGTCCACTCGGGAATGGGAAGTGGCTGCAACTTGCCTCCAGGCCTTTGACACTCGGCCTTAACCAACTTGCATGTCTCGCACTTCCCTACATAAACTGCAACATCACTCTTCAAACCTGGCCACCAGACTGTCTTCTTAAGATCTGCATACATCTTCGTGCTACCAGGATGTATAGAATATCTGGAATTGTGTGCCTCAAAAAGAATGTCTTCGCGTAGGTGACTAACATCTGGGATGCACACTCTGCCATCATACAAAAGTAACTCATCCTGAATAGAGAACCTCTCTTTCTGACCCGACTGCACTGAGATCCAAATCCCTGCCATCTTTGGATCTAACGGTATAGCTGTCCTGATCCTATCTCTAATATCGCACGAAATCTCCATCCAACTCAACCAAGCTGAACCAAAACTGCAACGGGGCACAACGACGATGTCCAGTCTCTCCAGCTCTCGTACTAACTCCTCCTGCTGAGTGAGAAGATAGAAACACGAGCCTCTACGGCTAAGGGCATCAGCTACAACGTTCGTCTTTCCTGGATGGTACTGAATGTCTACATCGTAGTCTGCTAGAAACTCCAACCATCTGTGCTGCCTCAGATTGAGCTCTCGCTGATCAAAGATATACTTGAGGCTCTTATGATCAGTGAAGATCTCACAACGCACTCCATAGAGGTAGTGTCTCCAAATCTTTAGAGCATGAATGACTGCTGCAAGTTCCAAGTCATGCACGGGATAGTTCCTCTCATGCACCTTTAACTGTCTCGATGCATATGCTACGACATTTCCATGCTGCATGAGAACACAACCCAAACCCTGACCTGAAGCATCACTATAAATCTAAAATCCATCTGGCCCGGAAGGTAAACTCAAAATCGGTGCGGTCATCAACCTGTCCTTCAAGTCCTCAAAGGCTAACTCACACTCAACTGTCCAATCCAAGCCCTTTCCCTTCCTAGTGAGGGAAGTCAGTGGTAAGGCTATCTTCGAGAAATCCCTGATGAATCTCCTGTAGTATCCAGCAAGACCCAAAAAGCTGCGGACCTCTGAAACTGTCGACGGTCTTGGCCAATTCTCAATAGCCTCTATCTTCTTCGGATCAACACTAACCCCTTTTTGACTGATGATGTGGCCTAAGAAAGCAATCTCTGAAAGCCAAAACTCACACTTAGAAAACTTAGCAAACAACTAGTTCTTCCTGAGTGTGCCCAAAACAATTCTGAGGTGTGCTGCATGATCTTCTGCACTTTTAGAGAACACCAAAATATCATCTATGAAAACGATGACAAAACGATCTAAAAACTCCCGAAATACCCTGTTCATCAGGTCCATAAATACTGAAGGGGCATTGGTCAGCCCGAACGGCATGACCACGAACTCGAAGTGTCCATATCTGGTACTGAATGCAGTCTTCTGAATATCCACGTCACGAATCCTCAGCTGATGATAGCCCGACCTCAGATCTAACTTTGAGAAAGTGCTCGCTCCCACCAACTGGTCGAACAAATCATCAATCCTAGGAATCGGGTACTTGTTCTTTACGGTCAGCTTATTCAATTCACGGTAGTCTATGCACAATCTTAGACTACCATCCTTCTTCTTCACAAAAAGCACTGGAGCACTCCAAGGCGAAGTACTAGGGCGTATAAAACCCAAATCAGCAGTTCCTGCAACTGGCTCTTCAACTCTGCTAGTTCCCTTGGAGCCATCCGATAGGGAGATTTGGCTACCGGTGTAGCCCCAGGCTGCAAGTCTATCGGGAACTCAATCTCTCTATCTGGAGGGGCACCAGGGAGCTCTTCCGGGAAAACATCTGGAAACTCCTGCACCACGGGTACCTCTAACAAAATAGTCTTAGGCTCCGCGCTCATCAGTACTACGAAGGTTTCACAACCCTTACTAATGCACTTTCTCGCTTGGACTGCAGATATGATCATCTTCACTACTCCCTTCAATCCCTGAAAAGAAAAAGATGTCTGGTTGGGGCCATCGAACTGAATCTGCTTCGCCCTACAGTCAATCCTGGCGTTGACTGCTGAAAGCCAGTCCATTCCAAAGATCAAGTCAAACCCTGCTATAGGTAGCAGCAAAGCTTCCACGATAATCTCGGCATCACTAAACTGCACTGGCACCCTGCACTTAACTCTGGCCTGCAGAAGGGATCCATTCGGCATCATGACTTCCAGCGGTACTGACTCTGGGAAGACTTCTAAATCCAACTTACGCACTAGAGATTCCGCGATAAACGAGTGCGAGGCACCCGTATCAAACAGAATCTTAGAGGGTAAATTACGAATCATAAGGATGCCTACATGAATGATTTATGAAGGATGAAAAATTTAATGTGTCACTACGGAGCATTTTAAAACCAACTTGTTAAGCAAACAACACTTACCTGTCACAACATCCTCCTGATCCTTCGCCTCCTGCTGACCCAACCCATAAGCTCTGGGCTGCACTAAATCTCGACCCTGCTGTGGTCTCCCATCAGTAATCATCAACGCCTTGCCCTTATCTACCCTGCTAGAGCCACCAACCTCGTACTTCGACTACAGGGATAAATTACATTAAAAATCTATCGTAATTACACAAAAGTAATCAAAACAAAAGGACCTTGATTACCTGATTTGTCCCAGCTTCCTGACAGAAGCGAGCTATGTGTCCAGGTTGTCGGCACTTGTAACATACGCCTGCACTGGCCAAACACTCTCCTGAATGACGACGCTGACACTTGGGACACGTGGGATGGTCCTTGCTCCGGTCACCAGATTGACCATTCTTCTTAGCATCGGGCTTCGGCTTCTTGCTCCAGTTCTTTCCTTGATCATTTCTACTCTGCTGTGGCTGATGCGAATCCTGAGATCGCTTCGCACGGAAACTACTTCGCTTCTGAACTTTCTGCTGGTCAGCCTCCAGTCTGCGAGCTGTATCCACTAAGCTCCTGTAATCAGCGTTGACCATAGTCATCAGCGGCTGTCTCAACGAGTCACGCAAACCATCCACGAAGCGACTGCACCTCTCGGTCTGATCTCCCTGCATCACGCCCGCATAACGAGCAAGATGAGTCAGCTCTCGCTCATACTCAGTAACTGTCCTGTCCCCCTGGAAAAGCCTCAGATAATTCTCCTGGAGACCTCGTCGTGCGGAAGGAGGCACGAACCAACTAGCAAGGGCTCTAGAGAACTCGCCCCAAGTAAACATGTCTGGTGTACGACCTGGCCAAAAATACGATCATACCATTTTAAAATTAACACATTACTTCCTAAAATAAAGGAATTGATCATAACATTTTACCTGCAGGATCATCTTCCCAGTACTTGTCCCACCAGATCTTTGCCTCTCCTCGGAGGAGGAAAACTGTCAGAGGAACTTTCCTATTCTCCGGGCACTCCAAAACATTCAGCAGGTCTCTGGTGTTAGATATCCAATCATCCGTATCCATCGGGGTCTCATCCCCACTGTAGTTCGAAGGCTGAAGTTCTCTGAAATTTCTCAAATAGCGCTCCAGGGTCATCTCCACAGGTGCTGCTGCAGGAGCTGGCGCAGGGACTGGTACTTGTACTGGAGCTAGAAACCCTGCAGCCAGTCCTCTCTGAAACTCCATCAAGGCAACAGTAACCGCCTTGGCAATCTGAGACGCTATGTCAGTGCCCTCTGGAGCTGCTGAAACTGGTGGTACCTGTGGCACGACAACGTCTCCCATGGTTGCACTAGGAACCGGGTTCTGGCGTGAAGATTCACCTAGTTCACTAACTCGTGGTGCCTGATAGAATATAAAAAGGAAAACTGATTATTTATCGAGCATCTAAGAAATCTGGCTTAGCAACTTATTCCATACTCTAGCGAACACTAGGGCTTAATCGCACTTAAAGTACTTTACTGACAAGAGTTTACTCTTACGCGCTCCTATGGCTCTGTGAATTCTTTCTAGGGTCCAGGGATCCTAAACCTCCCTCTGATACCAATTTGTAACACCCCTTCCCAGTATTTCAGAAATCAGCCGTCCGGCCGGGTCAGCGATATAAAGAAAACTAGGAAACAGTATTAAAACTAGTAGCAGCAGGTAATAAACTTTATACTAAGCAATTTAAGACTTACAGCGGAAGTTTAAAAAGTAAACTAAGGGTAACCACATACCTGACATCAGGATTCACAGAGCCACTAAACAGGAAATAGAACTGAATTAACTGAAAATCTGATTAACCATAAATAGTCTGATACAAATTAGATAGAAACATTAATCTGATACAATGTTCTCATCTACAATTACATCCTGAAATAGAGTAAACTGAATAAGATAAATAATACAAACTGACGCCACCACTTGCTCATCCTAAACGTAACTTCTCACCTGGGTCACCTGAAAAACAGTGCCCACAAAGGGTCAGAGTAAGGAAAAACAACCCCTCCTAGTGACACTAAAACTCAGTTTTACATATGAATGCATGTATGCCTTTGAAAAATAATTTTATGCATTAAAATCTTTTATGCTATGTGCTATGCATGTCTTCGCACTATTCTCTGGTCAAACATCTTCTCGTACTAAGCACGTGACTCTTATTTTTCTAACTCAAGTCCTGGCGTTCACTAACTAGCATTCTGTCTCACGTCAGGTCTATACTTGAGTTCTAGGTGGCTTCTAACCTGCTTATCTACTAGGAAGGCTCTAGGCAGAGTAGCTCCTAACGCGCAACTGAAACTGACGACCCGAGACAATCTTACGAACCCAATTGTTCTAGTGTCACGCGGACACGGTCTCGAATCTACTAGCTGGCTCAAGGGAAGACACTTCCCAAGTCTGTACTACTCATAAGGTTCCATGTGCCTTATGAGAAAGGTAGTGCGCCTCTACCTAGCACAGAAGAAACTCTGTGTGCTGGCTGACCTTTTTGGTCTGACGCTACTCTGCAAGGGATATCTTTTCTGGTGTACTACTAAGCGACCCTTGACTTCCTGGCGGTCGACTTGAAGGGACAAATACGCCCTTGATCGGAACAAAATTCAAACCTACGAACACGGTTAACGCTTTCGTACTCTACGTTTCTGTTCATGACCCGACTACTTGGGTCTTGGGGAAATCGTGTCACCCTACACGTTTTTCGTAACCGTTTTCCTATCACCACACCTTTCTATGCATGATCATGGTACTTGAGATAGATCTATTTATGTGTATAAAATTATTATACTTGATATATCTAACTAAAAGGAATTTAGATTTCCTTACAGCGGTGGTGCGGCGCTCGTAGACTCGGCGCGGCGACATCTTCTATTTCCGAAGGCAAATCCTACTACTGGGGACCTTCAGAATGCTGCCTCGAACCTACCAAAGTCCTGCAATTCAAGGCAAACCTAAACTCATAATTTTTCCCTAAGGGTTTTCCGGTGGAAAAATTCCAAATCATCTAAGGTTGCAAAAATATGTGTACTAGCTTCGTATATTACCTTTATGCGGAGATATTGGGGCTCTCAATGCATCCCACTCAAACTCCGCGGTGAACCACGAACACCAAAACCTAAAATAGCGCAATAGAAATGAAAATTAGTTTAGTCTACCTCCAAAACGAAGGATCTTTAAGAGGAAATCGAGGTAAGGGAGGAAACGACTCACCGGAACCAAAACGAAACTCAACTCCTACGGTTAGGGTTGAAACCCGGTACTTCCAAGGCCAAGGAAGGAAAAGGAATGCTTGCTGGCGCCTGCAGAGGAGGGAGGAGTGGTCGGAAAGGGCTTCTGGAGGGGGATCGGCCGCCGGCTAGGGCGCGGGAGTCGTCGGCTCTGGCGGAAATCGTCGGGCGCGCTCCGTGCGGTAGACGAGACGGGCTGCAGCTTTGCGGTTTATTCCGTGAGACAGGAATATGCGTGGGTTTTAAGAAATCGGGCTGCGGTTTCTTTTTAACCGTAAGGAGAGGGGGAAAAGCTATAGGCACTCCATTTCCACTCAAAATCACTTATGAAACGGTTATCTGCACACCCAACTCACAATAATACTTGTGTACTAACCCATTATCACCGCGCGCGCCACATCTAATATAAAATGCGTTACACACTATTATTAACGCACTTAATAAACTAATAGATGCTAATAATTGGAATAGTAACAAAATACCTTGACGATGTGCTGCTTCGATTAAAATTCGTCGCGACTCGACCCTATAGTTTACAATAAAAATTCGTGTCAGATTTACGGATGTTACATGTAGAAGGCGAGCTGATTGGGGTCACCTTAGGCAAGGTCTCCTATCCCAAATCCCTTCTGGATAAGCGCGCCAGAACTGGTGTTGTTTGAGAAGGAAACTCAATGAAGATCTAGGTTCTTTCCAGGCGATCTTACTGGAGAATTTCGGAAGGAGCTCGACATCTGAATTGTTATCAGTACTCGTCCGGTGAACTCGCTGGCGAGCTAAGCTCCAGCCTGGCGAGCCTGCTAACGAGCTTATTGCTGAAGAGACGAGCTCCTGATGAGCCCCAACTGCCTCTAATGTCATCATGTTTCTTGGTCAATGGTCAACTCTCTGAGGCCGAATACGGGTTGTACACAATCCTCAACTCTTTGTGAACTCTCCTAGATCTCGGAAAGAATCGTCTAATCCTTACTCGACGAGCAACGGTTCTGTTGGGCTAGAGGTATCGATTATCCCCCCTACAAATAAGGGATGGGACTTGTGAAATCCACCCCTTGGATTATGTCCACCGAGAAGAAAGAGACCTCGCCCGCCGCGAAAATGACCACCTCGTCAACTGAGGTGAAAGGGGAGCCTTCGTGCAAGGTCCGTCACGTTCTAGCCGCCAAGTCTCTGGCGGCAAGCATCCTTCGGGCAAAGTTAGGAGTGGTTCCCTCTCCCGATCTCTTTAGGCGTGAGAGAACGGGGAGAGCGAAGAAGATGAAGCGGGCTAAGGCTTAGTTATTAAAGGCGCAAGGCGCACCAAGGCGCAAAGGGGTCTTGGAGCCTAGACGCAAGGCTCAAGGCGCAGGCGCGCGCCTGACGAAGGCAAGGCGCAACCACATTCATTTTAAAAAATCAACATCAAACATCATTTTCGTTTCTCGATCAAATTCTTCATCTAGTCTACTAATTAATCATTCATTATTATTGTTTATATCTCTTAAAAAATAGAATCAATGTGATCTCTTGCATCATATCTAAGTCTTAATATACAATTATCTTTCACAAACACTAAATCAATTAAAAATAATTGAGTTCTTACATTATTATTTTCTTAATTTTTGAAGAAAAAATTTACAAACAAAATCTCACTCAGGCGCACCTTTTATATTCTAAAGGCGCAAATAAGGCGCACGGAGGCGCAAACCTCTGAGCCTGGTGAGCCTGGAGCCTTAGGCGCGCTTGAGGCGCGCCTTTAATAACATAGGGCTAAGGCCATGGCTTCGAAACGACAAAGGCTAGGAAAGGTTGAGTTCCTCGGAGAAGGGGACGAGCCTCCTGTGAAGAAGGTTGTCTCCTCCACCATTGTTGATTCGCTGCCAGTCTCACGTCCGGAACGGATTGATGAGTTAAAAATCGAGCTCGTGTCTAATCAGTCGAGGTCCTGCTTGGTGTTGAAACTAACTGCCTCCACCTTTTCTGACAACTTTCCCAGATGTCCTTTGGGTCCATCACGGAACTAACTCTGAGCGACAACGGCATTCCTTCTCCTTTGTGAGGAGGGAATGCCAGAGCCCCCTAGAGTGAGATGATGCTCGCCCTCGTAGCCACACCTGGTGAGTAAACTCTATCATCCTTCACAGCATAATATTGATGCCTCGCTAATCAAGCTTTTGTGCAGAGCGCGTCAATGTCGAATTACTGACTCCCTCGCCTCTGCCTGAAGAGACTGCTCTCACAACCCCGCAAGTCGCGAAGTTGTTTTCATTTCCTTCTGACGGAGAGGCTAAGGAGTTGAC
This sequence comes from Platanthera zijinensis, assembly GCA_039513925.1. Classification (NCBI taxonomy): domain Eukaryota; kingdom Viridiplantae; phylum Streptophyta; class Magnoliopsida; order Asparagales; family Orchidaceae; genus Platanthera; species Platanthera zijinensis. The sequence goes on along the minus strand of CM077084.1, from coordinate 73,936,492 downwards.
TCCGAACTCCAAGCATGCCCGCTTCTTCGAGGATTTGGAGGACATGAAAACCCCACCCATGCCGAGCAGGAACGAACCCCAAGGGCCATCGGAGCCCACCGTGCTGTCGATGAGCTCCGTCCACGCAACCTCAGTCGCCGCCGCTTCCACCTAATGTGTACCTGCCACCGGCTCCCAGGGGTATGCCTTCGCAGGGAACTCCCCTGATGTTGGTGTCGGATTCGACCTTGGCGCGACGGACGGCCTCCGCACCAGCGCCTGATCCCGCACCTTCAAGCAGCGCCTGCTAAGAAGACTGCATCCCGCGGGAAAGAACAGGAGGCGGCGCTTCACTTGAAACGGGGTGAGTCCATTGGTCTTCGCCGCTACCGCGACTCGCGAGGTCGCCAGCGCGATCACGAGGAAAGTAGAACTCGTCTCTGTTCTCCTCGCGCGAGAAGGGAGAACCCGCAGCACCGCCGCGATAAGATTCTTCTTGCTTGTGCTTTCATTATTTATTAATCACTATTGAGGGCTGACATTTAACAATTCATATCACTTGTAGGCCTAGCCCCTCTTATGGAGTCGCCCCGCCAACATCCCTCCTCGGCACCTAGCGAGTTCTTTGCCGACCGTCTGTGAATCTTTTGGCGAATTTAGGGATCGCATCGTCGCTTTGCTCTAAAGCATGAAATGCGATTAAAGGCATTGGCGGTGAGCGAGCTCAACCGCCTTCTGATCGTCGTCGAGTCTCGGTCATCCCTTGTCAAGGAGTTCACTCCCCGGCTCGAGAGTGTCGGGAACAAGTACTTTGACATCTAGAGCTTAGAGGTTCGGATGACCGAGGTGGAGCATAAGATGGCGCAGCTCGAGAACGACATCCACCACCTTTCCCGGAGCGCGGGCCTCTCCGGCAACATGGAAAGGATGACAGAACACATCCTGCGGACTGAAGAAATCATTTGCCACCACACAGAGTGTCCAAAGCTCAGGAAGATTTGCAGGTTGCGTGCGAGGTCGGCAGCTGGACCACGCATGTCTCAAACTCGGAACTCTAAAATCCCCTCCGCGGGGCCTAAAGAGCTTGCATTGCGTTGCATTTTTTTGTAATTTTGGTTGTTGTGATGAAATAACATTTTAACTATTCGCCGAACCAATATATTTTATTTTAATAATAGGCCTTGTCAATGCTTGTGGGTAATTTTTTGTCCTGTATCTTGTTTACCTCACTAGTAGGTGAGTTCTTTTATTTGCTATTTCCGGGTTTGTTCTTATGCAGAACGCCTCGCATGGGCTTAGGATGCGTGAATGTTTGGTTTTTTTTCTTTCTAATATTCACCTCACGGTTTTTTGTGATCTAAGAAATCTTCACCCGGAATATGTACTCGCCTCTCCTGAGGGCGCAACGTCCTCGGCCTCGCAATGTCAGTGTCTGACCTCTATAAATAGAGGGGCCCTAACCGCCTTACGTACGTTATTTCTTCGGCCAAGTTAACTAAATGATCTCCCCATAGTGAGATCTTCTTTCTGTTCGCCTCTTTTTCAGCAATGGTATTCGCTTGCTAAAGGAAAGCGTGTCATGTAGATGGAGGGTTGTTACGCCCCCGCTACGCTTCACAGGGCGTCATTATGTTCCGCGGTGCAAGGGAGCGGCGACCAACGGGGCTGGAACTAACCGGTTCAGCCCCCAACCAGTGAACCAGCCGGCCGGGGCTGAACCAATTGGGTTCAGCCCCAACTGGAGGGGCCGGCCGGCCCCTCTTTGGCCCGGGTATATTTACCCGGGGCTGCTTGCATGGAGGGATTATGCAATTGATTATCAAGGTATTCTCTCCCTCCTCTTCTAACCCTAATTCCCCTTAGACTCTGTTTGGCGCGGCTGCAGCGACTGGAGAAGCAGTGGTGGGAAGCAGTGGTGGAATAATCAGCTGTTTTGCAGAGTGGTGGCAGAATCTGCGAATCTGTTTGGAAGAACAGCTTTTGCAGTGCTGTTTCAAACAGAGAAAGTGTTATTGGTTTATAAATTTAACCGTTATAATGTTATATATCTGTGATACGCCGTGAGTGGATCTGCAATAGATTTGACTCCATGTTATCTTAATTTTTTTTAATATTATATTATAAGTTTATTATAACTTAAAAATATAAAAAAATTAATAACTTAAAAATATATAACTTTTTAAAAAATAATAACTTAAAATTATAAGTATATTATAACTTAAAAATTATTTTAAATTTATAAATTTTTTTAAAAAAAATAATAAAGCAGCGCTGCAGCCCTGAAAAGGGCTGCAGCGCTGCTGCCTTTCCTGCCGCAGGTCTTCACCCGCGGCAGGAAAACAGGTGCCCACAGCTGTTTTTCACGGTGGCGGATGCCACCGTCCGCCACCGTGACATTCGTTTGGCGCGAAGTTTTAAAAAATCGCAGTCCCCTGCTCCCAAAACGCCGCGCCAAACAGAGCCTTAGTCTTCTTCTCTCTAGATCTCCCTCTCCCTTCCTCCTTCCTGTCATTTGGTATCAGAGGTTTGGTTCTCCGATGATGGTGACCACGCGGACACAAGAAGAGCTTTCCCGTTTGGAAACCTTGGAGGAAAACTACGGTGGTTTGGCGGATTCGGTAGCCACGATCGAGGAAGAGATGCGCGCGTCTTCGCAGCGGCTGGAGGAGCATCTGGACGCTCGTATGGAGGAACTCAAGGCGCTGTTGAAAGGGAAAGGCACGTGCGATGAAGGATCGAGCGGCGGAAGACCCGATCGGTCCGCTGATCTGTCGGGAACGGCCGATCTGAGTCGTGCGGGCACCGGAGTGGCAGCGGCAGCCGGCAGGGCAGGCGTGGGGTCGTCCCGACCCTACGGTACCTCCGGCGACTGCGTCCAGGCGGGGGTTCCGGCGGGAGCTTGGACGGCGGCAGCGGAAGGCTTTCCGCCTGGTTCGGTCGCGCAGGGAGAAGGCGCGCCTTCCTGGCGTCCAGGCGGGGGTTCCAGCGGGCCTGTTCTTGGGGATTGGGGCCGACAGCCGTGGCAGCGGGCTGATGGGGGGCCGGGAGCAGCTGTGAGGGCTCCAGGAGGTACGGGAGGCCTTCTTCCTAACCCGCGAGGCGGCGTTCCTCTCGTTGGGTACGGAGGCCATGTTCCATGGGCCGGTCAACACGTTCCTCATCCGGTTCAGCCACCTCGGGGCCACCCAGGAGCGTACGAGGGTCATATGGGTCCGGGACGTCAGGCATGGCACGGGAAGGGCTGGCAAGGGCAAGCGGGGCCTCGAGCATACATGCCACCCAAGTTGACACGAATGAACTTCCCCAAGTTCAAAGGGGGGATGCTCTGGAATGGGTTCAGAAGGTGGAATTGTTCTTCAGTTACCAGGAGGTCCCAGAGGCGCAGTGGGTGCAATTAGCGTCGTTCCATCTAAAGGACGACGCATTTCAGTGGACTCAGTGGTTCCTAAGAGGTAGAGATTATGTGCCATGGACTGATTTTGTGGAAGGGTTCACCGCCCGAATCGGGCCCCCGGAGTACGAAGATTTTGAGGCGCTACAGCTGAAATTGCGACAGAAGGGGACAGTAACTGAGTACCGGACAAAGTTTGAGAAGTTGGCCAACCGGGTACATTGGGAGGAGAGGACACTGCTGAGTTGTTTTGTGTCGGGGCTGAAGGAGCAATTGTGCGATGAGGTCATGCTTATATGCCACGCAGCTTGAACCACGTCATCAGTTTAGCCCGCATTCAGGAGGAGCGGTTCAACAGGCAGAGAACCTGGGCCACGGGTAAGCCGTCGGCGGCCGCAGGAGCGGTAGCACGGCGGGATCCACCAACGGGTAGCAAGCCAACAGTGACACGACTTTCGTGGAGTGAGCTGGCCGCTCGAAAGGAAAAGGGGTTATGTTTTAACTGCGATGAGAAATTCGTGTCGGGCCACAAGTGCGAAAACCTACAGGTTTTTATGCTGCATGAGGATGTGGAAGACGAGCCGGCTCCGGACGAGGAGTTGGAGGTGGACTTGGCCTTGACCGAGTTCGGAGTTTCCATACACGCTCTCGAGGGGTGCGCCCCTCCTCCGCTTACTATACGGCTCGCGGGACGGATTGCCCGTGAGAAGGTGACTGTTTTGGTGGACAGTGGGAGCACCCACAATTTTATTCATCCAGAGGTGGCACAACGAGTGGGTCATGTGATCGATAAGGGGGCTGCCTTCCATGTTATGGTGGCGGATGGCAGCAAGCTGTAATGCGAAGGGGTGCTGAAGGGTGTGGAGCTACGGATGCAGGGCTATAGCAGGTGTACCGACGTCTACCTGTTACCCATCCGGGGCTCAGATATGGTCTTGGGAGTACAGTGGCTACGTCAGTTGCGGAGGGTAACGTTCGACTGGGAGCACATGACTATGGAGTTCCTCCACGAGGGAAAGCAGTTCTGTTTGAAGGGTATCATCTCTTCGCCAGTGAAGGAGATTTCTCTTCGGAGCATGCAGCGCTTGGGCGAGGAAGGAAGGGTGATGGCCGTCCTTAGGGAAGTCTCAACGGTCGACACGACACATTCGAAGGTACCAATTCAGTTACAGTCTCTTCTGATGGAATATTCTGATGTTTTCCAGGAACCACGCACATTACCACCACCTCGATTCAGAGATCATCATATTCAGCTTAAGGCGGGCGCCGAGCACCCTAATATTCGGTCATATCGCTACCCACATATTCAGAAGGCAGAGATTGAGCGTAGCGTCCGCGAGATGTTGGAGGCGGGCATCATTCGGCCGAGTACGAGTTCATTTTCAGCCCCCGTCATCTTGGTAAAGAAGAAAGATGGGTCATGGAGATTTTGTGTGGATTACCGGGCCCTGAACAGCGCCACGGTAAAGGACAGCTTTCTGATTCCTGTCGTGGAAGAGTTACTAGACGAGCTACATGGCGCACGATGGTTCACCAAGCTCGATCTACGTTTAGGCTATTACCAAATTCTGATGGCGCAGGAGGACATCCATAAGACGGCCTTCCGGACTCATGATGGCCATTACGAGTTCTTAGTCATGGCCAATGGGCTGACTGGCGGTCCCGCCACTTTTCAGGTGAACATGAATGAGACCTTCCGGGAGTTCCTGCGGAAATTCATGTTGATCTTCTTTGATGACATTCTGATTTACAGCGCCAATTGGGAGGACCATGTGGGTCATGTTGAGCAGGTATTGGCCATACTACGTCTTCACCGGCTTTACGCCAACCGTTCCAAATGCTCCTTCGGTCAGGAGGAGGTGGAGTACTTGGGACACTTGGACTCCGGCAAGGGCGTCAGGGCCGACCCAAGGAAGATTCAGGGTATGCAGTCATGGCCGCGGCCCGTCACAGTCCGTGCTTTGCGGGGATTTCTGGGGCTTACAGGGTACTACAGGCGATTCGTACGAGATTATGGGAAGATAGCTCGTCCTTTGACTCAGCTGCTGCAGAAGGATTCCTTTTCTTGGACTGAGGAAGCGGAGGCAGCTTTTCAGGCTCTTAAGCAGGCCATGACCACCACTCCGGTTCTTGCATTACCGGATTTCACGAAGGCATTTGTGTTGGAGACGGATGCCTCTGGTGTTGGCATAGGGGCAGTTCTGATGCAGGAAGGGCGGTCGTTAGCTTTCTACAGCAAGGCGTTGGCCCCCCGCACCTTGGGTCTCTCCACCTATAAGAAGGAGATGTTGGCTATCATTCATGTTGTGGCGATGTGGCGGCCATATTTATTGGGTCGGCATTTTAAGATCCGCACCGACCACCAAAGCTTGAAACATTTCCTGGACCAAAGGGTCTCTTCTCCTCTACAGCAGAAGTGGGTTGTTAAGCTTCTCGGCTATGACTACGAGATTGAGTATCGAAGGGGTAAGGATAACGTGGTAGCGGATGCCCTTACTCGCCTACCGGAGGGTAATCTCACTCACATTTCTGGGCCGTTGGTGGATTCATTAGATGATATTCATGAGGAGGTCATACATACGGCAACTTTACGTCCCTTGGTGGAGGCTTTGCATCGAGGAGAGACGGTGGCTCCCGGTTATCATCTTCAGAATGGTCGGCTGTACTATGAGGGCAGAGTGGTTGTGCCCCCCGACTCAGCATGGAAAACGGTTATGATGCACAAGTTTCACTCTTCCCCGATGGGTGGCCATGCGGGGGTGCTCCGGACCCTTCAGAGGGCGCGAGCGAATGTCTTTTGGGTCGGCATGCGCCGGGACATACAGCAGTTCGTGCGGCAGTGTGAGATCTGCCAGCGTCAGAAGTACGAGACTGCATCCCCGGTCGGGCTATTGGTTCCTCTGGCGATTCCACAGCAGATTTGGGACACGGTTTCCATGGACTTCATTGACGGGCTGCCTAAGTCCAAAGGGAAATCGGTGATTTTGGTGGTGGTGGATAAACTATCCAAGTACGGGCATTTCCTGGCTCTCAGTCATCCGTACACGGGCGAGTCGGTCGCCGCACTTTTTGCTCGAGAGATTGTCCGCTTACATGGCCTTCCTCGTGCCATTATTTCTGACCGAGATCCTACTTTTGTGAGCAGTTTCTGGCGGGAACTTTTTCGGTTACAGGGTACATGTTTACAGTTCAGCACGGCACATCACCCTCAGTCGGATGGTCAGACGGAGGTTCTCAACAGAGGTGTCGAGACATATTTACGTTGTTTTGTTATGAATGAGCCTCAAACTTGGCCGGAGTGGTTACATTGGGCCGAATATTGCTACAACACCTCATATCACTCTGCCAGCCGGATGACGCCGTTTGAGATTGTTTATGGGCGCCCTCCCCCGACCTTGGGTAGCTATGAGCCAGGCAGCACCTCCCTGCCGGCGGTCGACTGCGCTCTTCGTGATCAGGATAGTATGTTGGCAACCCTCCGAGAGAACCTCCGCCTAGCTCAGGACCGTATGAAGATGCAGGCAGACAAACACCGCAAGGAACGGGAGTTCGCGGTGGGAGATGAAGTTTTCCTCAAGCTCCAGCCTTACAGACAGTTATCAGTTACTCGTCGGGGCAATCAGAAGCTTTCTCCTCGATATTACGGCCCCTTTCGTATACTCAGCAGGGTGGGGCCGGTGGCTTACAAGTTAGCTTTGTCGGAGGGATCCCGCATTCACCCAACCTTTCATGTGTCTTTGCTCAAGCGGAAAGTGGGTGTCAATGTACAACCGAGTACTCTTCTGCATGAGGTTACTGCTGCGGGCGAACTGCGGCCACTGCCGGAGGATGTGTTAATGGTTAAATGGAAGAATCGGAGCACGGAGTATCGGCGGGAACTCTTAGTCAAGTGGAAGAATTTGTCGACAGCGCACAATTCTTGGGTGGATTTCTTGGACTTCAAGGAGATCTACCCCGACTACCACCTTGAGGACAAGCTGGTCCTTGAAGGGGAGGGGAATGTTACGCCCCCGCTACGCTTCACGGGGCGTCATTATGTTCGGCGGTGCAAGGGAGCAGCGACCAACGGGGCTGAACCAACCGGTTCAGCCCCCAACCAGTGAACCGGACGGCCGGGGCTGAACCAATTGGGTTCAGCCCCAACTGGAGGGGCCGGCCGGCCCCTCTTTGGCCCGGGTATATTTACCCGGGGCTGCTTGCATGGAGGGATTATGCAATTGATTATCAAGGTATTCTATCCCTCCTCTTCTAACCCTAATTCCCCTTAGTCTTCTTCTCTCTGGATCTCCCTCTCCCTTCCTCCTTCCTATCAAGGGTCGTCTCCACTACGCGAATAATTTCATTGAGACCAAGTTAACGAGGAACAAGACAATGGTGGATAAGCTCGCACTCTTTCGACAGAACTATTTGTTGGAGGTGTTCTCCGCTCGCCGAGCTGGGCCCGACGAGCTCCTCAACTACCTATTCGCGGACGAGCTCATCATTCCCTTGGCCCACTTCGAGATGGGACTTCGTGTCTCCTTTTGGCTAGAAGATTGGATGGATCTGAACCATTTCGGACTCGTCACAACCCAGATCAACCCAAGTGAGGTCGCGGCCATGATGGCCCACATCTGCTTCCCGTATGAGGCTGAGATCGTCTTCAACTTTGTTATCTTCTGCAAACTCCTCTCCATGAAGGTGAATGCCGAAGGGGTTGCCTACTTCAGCAACACCTTGAAAATTAAGGAGTTGCAGAACAAGGTCCATCGATGGCACGAAAAGTGTTCATAATCATGCGAGGTCCCTTCGACCATATACCCCTCCGACCTGCTCAAAGAGACGAGACATATTACAAGCCTCCTCGGATTCCTGAGACCTCTGAACCCCTTTACCTCTTGCTCTACAAGAGATTAATGGACATCGTCCAATTGTAGCAGCATGTTGACCAGCTCACTTTCGTCGAGCCCGGTAAAGGTGCGGCAAGGACTAACCACATTTTTTTCAACAACCTAAAAACATATTGAATCTTCGCCTCTTTTTGCAGGACTTCTCTCTCTCCCTTCTGAAGTAAACATCAGCGAGGCAAAGGCCTCGCGCGCAAGGCGAACTCCTCCCCCTCCCGTCATGCTGATAGAGGTGTCCGGAGATGTGTCTGGCGACCTCAAGGTCAAGAGGCGGATAACATCGGCACCGGAGCCGGTGGGGTTTTCCAAAAGATTCAAAAAAGGTCATCGTCCATCATGACCTCACCAAGGCCTTAGCGTCAGACCCTGAAGACCCTGAGGTTCCCGAGAAACTTGAGTACCCCGAGTCCCATCATAATTTCAGGCGAAGGAGCAGCGGGAAGGATATCACCAGTGAGAGCTTGCTCGGGTGGGATGCACAGCAAAATTGGGTATTTGTCAGCACTTTTCTACCCTACTGGGTAGGGGACAAAGAAACTGAAAACGACGCCTTCAGCATCCTCTACGCTATGTACGAGCGAGATGACGTTGAAGATCTTGCTCATTCCTCGCCCAGGTATCTTGTGTATCAGTCTTCGCGCTCGCTGCTGTGAGACGACAAGCTAACGCATTCGCTAGCAAGGCGACATTTTCGCTGCATCAAAGCGTTGTGGGAGACCAAGGCAGCTATGGTCACTGCGGAGAAGACGATGGAGGAGAGCACGGAGGAAGCACGGAAGAATGTTGAGGCCGCCAAGCAATTGGACGAAGCCAAAGAGTAGTTGGTCGTGACCGCCGGTAAGCTTGACGGGGTTGAAGGAGAGCTCGCCAAACTCCGTAAGGCCAAGGTGGTACGGGACGTTGCCGAGGTAAATTCATCTCGCCACCCATTTTTGGACGCAACATGTGAGGTTCTGCTCTAGCATGGTTCTTTCCATTTCAGGAGGTCGAAGTCCTTACAGTGACCGAGATTTTGCTCATGGAGTAGAAGAACCAGGGCCTCCAAGATGAAGTGGAGGCCTTGAAGCTCGAACTCGCCGCAGAATGGTCGCAGGTTTCCGCCCTACCCGCTCCAGAGACTTCGTCGGGGAAGGAGCCCCTGAAGTTCTCATGAGCCGAGCTTCGATCGATGCAACGGCTGTAGATCAAAGATGGTGGCGAGCTAATACTTTGTCTCCTGAGACTGATGGAGAAGCTGATCTAAGACAACAAGCCCGTAACTGCGGAATCTCTCCATCCGTAGATGCTTGATGCAGAACTCGACGAGACCTCAACCGACGATTTTGACCTCGACTTTGACCTGGGCTCGTCTTCTCACGGCAACGGTCCGACCGGTAGGTCAAGAGGCTAGCCCTCTCATCGCGGAGGTTCGGCCTCGACATCGAGTAGAAACTCGTCCGACTCGCGGCACTCCAAGGCCAAGTCCTCAGCGGATGCTGATTGACCAGGTTGTTAGGCGAGGGGAGGTGGGATGGCGAGGCGAGACCATTTTTGGAGAGGTCATTTTTTGAGCACATCCTTTTGTTCTTTCACATGATTGTACGCACGACACTTATATATGAAAGAAGATGGCATACTTTTCTTAATATCTATATGTACTGGTCTTATATTTTCTCAACATCTTTACGGGAATTTAAAAATTCGCCTAGGCTCATAGGACACAAAGAGCGAGAGCACTTAGGCTCATGGGACGTTGAGAGCGCTTAGGCTCGTAGAACATTGAGAGCGAGAGCGCTTAGGCTCGTAGGACATTGAGAGCGAGAGAGCTTAGGCTCATAGGACAAGTTTAGCTTCTCCAGTGCGAGGGAATATCTCTCGAGGGGTCAATGGGCAGCCCGAAAGCCTGAACTTAGATCGACTCACTCATTTAAGGTCTTGAAGAAAGATCACTTGAGGGCTCAACGGCCAGCCCGAATGCCAGGACTTAGATTGACTCACACATTCGAGGCTCTGAGGAAGGATCACTTGAGCGGCAACGACCAACCCGAATGTTTGGACTTAGATCGACTTACGCATTCGAGGCACTGGAGAAGGATCACTATATGGGTCAACAGCTAGTTTGAAGGCCTGGACTTAGAATCACACATTCGAGATTCTGGAAAAGCATCACTTGAGGAGTCAGCGGCCAGCTCGAAGGCCTAAACTTAAATTGACTCGCGCATTTGAGGTTCTAGAGAAGGATCACTCGAGGGGTCAACGGCCAGCCATAGGCCTAGACATAGATCGATAACGCATTTAAGGTTCTGGAGAAGGATCACTCGAGGGGTCAACGGGCAACCCGAAGTCCTGAACTTAAATCGACTCGCGCATTAGAGGTTCTGGAGAAGGATCACTCAATGGGTCAACGGGTAACCCTAAGGCCTGGACTTGGATCGACTCAAGTATTTGAGGTTCTGGATAAGGATCACTCAAGGGGTCAACGGTCGGCCCGAATGTCTGGACTTAGACCGACTCATGCATTCGAGGTTATGGAGAAGGATTACTCGAGGGGTCAACGGCCATTCCGAAGGCCTGGACTTAGATCTACTCGCACATTCGAGGTTTTGGAAAAGGATCACTCGATGGGACAACGGTCAACCCAAAGGCATGGACTTAGATCGACTCATGCATTCGAGGTTCTGGAGAAGGATCACTCAAGGGGTCAACGGACAACCCGAAGGCCAGGATTTAGATCGACTCATGCATTCGAGGCTTTGAAAAATAACAATGAGAAGAGACGCACACACAATTATGCAGTATGAAATTCAAGGATATAGGCCAAATCAGACAAAAAAGGTGTTTAGTGCTATCTCCCTAACTTTTATGTTACCTCGGACGCAAGTTATGTCAGACTGGTCTGCTCCAGCATCTACTCAGTCACATATTTTTAGATTAATGATGAAACGTTGGGTTGCTCTACTGCAGTCGTCGAGGACTTAATCTCTTTCTAGACCTTTAAGAAGATGACTTTGTCCTCCCTTCAAGCAACCGATAGACGGGAAAGGAGGATGAGCTATTGGGGGGTCGTTGGCCCATGTACAATGGGGGAGCTGATATCGGCTGCGATTGCAGAGGTGTGGACTTATGAGAACTCACGGAATACAAGGTGTCATCTCGTCGCTCGACTAAGGGTCCCGAGCAGGGAGGTGAACGTTCATGATCTTAGAATGCTTGTGGAGATTAGGCGCTCCAGAACTTGTCATTTTAACGCAATATTAAGCCAAAATATTTTCTTGAGAAAAACTTTGAAGATCGCATTGAAATGAAAATACAGAGAATACAGGGTTACCCTAACCTACTTTGCGCCTAACGCTCGGCCCGAGCCGCCTGTTCAGGGGTAGAACCTTTTCAGATCATCCCCGCTCTAGGTATTTTTGAGCGCTTCGCCTTCTTGGTTCTACAGGAGATATCCTCCAGTTTTAAGGGCTTATAAGACCATGAACAATCATTCCCAGTTCGGGTAAAGCTTCCCTACGACCACTAATCTGGCGGCGGCGGAGACCTTTTTCAAGACCAGGCTTCCCTTCTCAAACTGCTTGACCTGATTGTGTCTATCGAAATATTTGTTCATCCTCCTTTTTACCTCATCTTGATGCGTCATGGCTAGGTCCCAGAGTTCTTATATTGAATCCAGCGAGACATCCAGAGCCTTCTTATTCCCGAGCTGTCATTTTTCGCTTTCATATTTGGCTCCCACCACTCTGAGACTGTTCACCTCGAATTCCATCGGAATGAAAGCTTCAGATCCATAGGACAGCTTGAATGGAGTTTCTCTCGTGGATGAATTCGAGGTGGTTGTCAGCGCCCCCAAGACATAAGGGAGTTGTTCCACCAAGTTGCCACGAAGATTCTCGACCTTCTTCTTTATGAGGTTAGAGATGAGCTTTTTGGCAGCCTCCATCGGACTGTTGCTTCTGGGATGATGCACTGAGGCGAAACGTAGATAAGTCCCTATTTGCCTGCAAAATTCCTTGAGTTCATTGTTAGCGAACTGAGGGTCGTTGTCAGTGATAATGGCTTGAGGTATGTTGAACCTGCACATGATGTCTCCCCACAAGAAGTTTCTCACCACCTGAGACGTGGTCTTCGCCAAGACTTTAGCCTCTATCACCAAGATGAATTGTCATCGTCCACTGACTGGAGGAAAAGGTCACAACATGTTCAATCCCCGGATGGAGAACGATCATGGGGATTTGATGGTCCTTAGCCGATGGGATGGCTGCAGCTGCAGCGGAGAGTAGAGTTGACACTTCGGACATAATCGAGTGAAGCCCTCCGCGTCCTTTTGAATAGTCGCCAAAAGTATCCCTGCTTCAAAATCCGCTTCTCCAAGGTACAACTCCCTGAGAGATTGTCTGTCTCCCTCGCCGGAGTGTATCTCCTCCAAAACTCGAGGAACCTCAGCCTCCAAGAGGCACCGAGCCAATGGACCAGAGATGGTCCTCCGATACAAGCCACCCTCATTAAGCAAGTAATATGTCGATTTGTATCAGAAACCTGGAAACAAGAATATCGGTTCTGCCCATGCATCTGTCCTCTGTCCGTCCCGGATGCGGTCCCGAATATCATCTATGGCCACCATCGATGCTAGATACTCCCTATACAGCTTTGGATCATTCTCGGATACTAGTGATATCTGCGTATCTCTGAATGACCGGACTAGCTCCATGGACATCAGATGTGGTCCCTTCCCTGAGGTATCTCCTCTCCGACTCAAAGCATCTGTCACCACGTTCGCCTTCCCGGGATGGTAGTGCATGGTGTACTGGTAATCCGACAGAAACTCCACCCAACGTCTCTGTCTGATGTTGAGTTCCTTCTGTGTGTCCACGTATTTCAAATTCTTGTGATCTGAGAAAATGTCACAGTGAACCCCGTAGAGGCAGTGTCGCCAAATCTTCAGAGCAAAGATCACTGCACCCATCTCCAGATCATGCACCAGATAGTTCTTCTCATGTATCTTCAGCTGTCGGGAGGCGTAGGCTATTAAGTGCCCGTTCTGCATCACAACGGCACCCATCCCCTGGTAGGAGGCGTCTGTGTACACCTGAAATCCCTCCCTTCCCGACGGAAGAGCGAGAATGGGAGCCGAGGTAAGCCGGCCAAGCGAGCGATCTCCATTGCATAAGAAATGTTGTGGGGGTGATGAGTGCGGAGCCAGGAACGAATGTGAGCTTGCAACCCCTGCAGGAAGAACCCCAAGTAATGATCGGTGGGAAGCCAGGAACATGGTTGACGAGTTTAATAAACTCGTCAATGTACTGATCCACGACAAAAGAGTGCCAAAGGGTGCATAAGCTTTCCACAGCATTCCCCGAGGTGTGATGATCATACAACAAATGAAGGCTTGTTTAATTTCAAAAAAATGAAGGTTTGTTTAAGATATCGCCAGGAGAGGAGGGACATCGTCTCGCGAATCTACCGCACCCAATGTAAGGCAAAGCGCTCCATTGCCACAAATATAAGAGAGACTTTCTGGGAGTCTGGGGTGTCATGAATGTTGAAGAACTGCTCCACCTTTGTTATCCATCAGAGCGGATCTGTGTCATTGAAGAAGAGAACCTCTAAGACGTTAGGGGAATGGGTCGAGGCAAGAGTAGACATGGAGTAGACCTATTGAGGATTGTCCTTACGACCAAGGAGAGAAGTGAGGACATCTGGAAGCCCATGAGTAATGGAATGATGATCCGGGCGGTTCTCCCGAGCCTCAAGGCGTTGGAGGATGGCTTGCATGGACGAAAGGGTGTTGGTTTGTTCATCAAGGATATGCTCGATGGCGTCGAGGCGTGCATCGTTCATAGCGCAGGTAGTGGGCATCAACTGTGAAGGATCAAAGGGTGTTGCGACCGAAGAGGATGGTAGAAGAGGGAGGGGGATACGGAGAAGATATCAAAAAGGAACTCTCCTGGCAAGCCCTAGGCTCAATTTTCCATTCATCCAAGATAATCAAACATTAGTCTAGGTTGGGTATTAAACCCTCCCAATGGAAAAACTGAAGAATACATAAAGTGAGATAACAAAAGCTAGAATATATTAAAATTAGAAATTATGGTGCTGATTTCGTTTAGGCCTTCTCAACTATGGATGTCGTCCTCTTGGAATAAACGTACTAAATCTTCAAGATACCCTCATGATCGTCCGGATTCGTGCCAGGGTCTGCCTCTGTAACAAACTGTGCTTTTGCTATGTCGAGATTGGTGAGAATTACAATCTCATTGACAAGTGTGTGGATGAGCACAAAGATGAGCATGTAGATGGGCGTGGTTCTCATGTAACCGTCATGCACAAAATCATGTATCATTCTTGGAAACAAGTCTTTTTACTTAAGTGCAATGCCTTCTTAGAGCATGAGCATCTCTCGCTCGAATACTATGCTGAGGAATCAACAAAGCATCATTATATTATGAGGAAATTCCTCTGTTTATACATGTAGAGGAGAGAATACAATATCTCACTCACAATGTGGAACTGTTCATATAAAGAAGGAATGAGCTATATATAACTATGGGTTTTTCTAATGGATTTTAAAGATATTATGATGTAAAGGTATACGAGGGGTCATTATCAAACATATTATTTTTTGCACTCCTGATTTGATCTCTCCTTTTTCCATTATTTTCCCTTCATTTATCCCTTTATTGTGACACCTCGGGTCTTTTGTTGCACATATTGATCATATTGTGTCCTCTCATTGACAAATTAGCAGCACATGTGATAAAATGTGTCTTTATGGGATATTTTCCTTGAGGATCAATTATCCTTTCCTCCTCCGATCACATCTCTTTACATGTTGGTCTCACCTCATTCCGCGTATTATTTCCCCACATGTTCTTGTTAGTGATTCTTCACTCCTCCCTAAGAAACATGCTACGATGTTGCCACCGCCACCATCTTTACCGCCACAGTCATCGCCAAAGATTTTCGTCTATCACAGATAAGGTTGCAGATGTCGAATGTCGGAGACACGTCGTTTTAGGTTTTTCGTGTCGATGTTAATATGTCGGGAGATACATCGGAGATATTTCAAATATCGGATTTTAATATTTAATTACTTATACAACGAAAAAAAGGGCAGCCCGGTGCACAAAGCATCCCCGCGCAACCGCGCAGCGAGGGTCCAGGGAAGGGTCCCACCACAAGGGAATTACTTATAATTACTTATACACATAATTATATATAAATATAATCTTTTATTTTTTATATAGTAATATATCAACAACTTAATAATTATTTAGTTTTTAAATCAACCAAATTACTATAAACATTTTATATTACCTGGGTAATAACAGTGTAACACAAGGAAGAAAGTCAGAGGAAGTAGAAAGTCAAGAAGTCGTCAACGATGAAGGAAGATAATGAACTATACAAAATCCAAAGTTCAAATAGAATCAAAGTCAATAGCGGACTGGCACAGGGAAGAAAGTCAGAGGAAATAGAAAGATAGCCGAGACCTAGAGCACAAAATAATCCAAACAACGAAACGATTTCATTTTGTTGTCTATTAAACCATATACGCTAAATAAAATAAATTGAAAAAAATTAACTGATATATTGTTGAGATATATTGTCTGATCTATCAGTGATACATAGGTGGATATATCGATCCATAGTTGATATATCGGAGGGTATATTCCAAATAGATTTTTTGCAAAATAATATCGAAAACATGTCATTTTGCAAATGAAATCTTTATGTCGGTCTGCATGTCGGACGATATCTACAACACTGATCACAAACCTCACTAGACACATCCAACATCTATTAAAGTTACTCATGAGCCAGAAGATCTTATCACTGCCTTTCGCAAAGTTAAGTGCATATGTATTGCTCATTACTTATCAAATTTTATTTCATTTCATCATTTAACTATGTCACTTCACTGATTTGTTTGTTCACTTTCGTCGGTTATCACTACTTCTGTCCATGAAAACTACAACATATGCAGAACTTATGGGGCAATCATACGTTAAGTTTAGTCCTTTTGGCTTTGGGAAAGTCATATATTGGTTGTCGGCGAGTGTTCACAGTGAAACACAAGCCGGATGGTTAAATTGAGAGCCCAAAAGAGCAGAGTGTTCCTCGATGGTTTACTCGGCAGCATGGCATTAATTATAAAATTACTTTCTCACATGTTGGGAAGCTTAGTGTCATTCAAATTTTGACCACTGTTGTCATTCATTATCTTTGATAGTCGCATCAACTTGACATCAAAAATGTCATCTTTAATGACGATTTGATTGAGACTACATATAACAAACAACATGATATGATACAACTAAAGAGTGTAGAAAGTTAAATAAGAAGATGGCAGTTCTTCCTCAAGAAAATACAGGTCATCCTCTCTAAAACACCATTTTGTTGGATGTATAGAAACGGGAAGCCTGATGAATGATGCCCAAAGATATAAGTCTCATGAAAGTAACGAATTAAGTAATCTTGGGCAGTATCAATTCAAATAACCTTAACTTCAGTGGAAAGTTGAGTACAGTTTTAAACAATGAAGCTATGAAGACGGCACAAATTTTAGAGTGAAGAAGATATAACCATGTCAATCTCAACGTATCATTTATATAAGTAAATAACAGAATCCAAAAGACTACTACTTTTATAAACACCAAAAACAATTTAACCAAAGAAAATAGAGTATTACTAATAGAATGATGAGGATGAGAACTAGACTATTATTCATCATAAATGGAAGTCTTGCAACTAAAATCAGATGTTAAAATTGTAAAGTGTCAATCGAAGAATAGGACGAGGGACATGCCCAAGATGACGATGTTAATCTACAGTAGAATAAGGCGAGCAAAAGATGAATTATAAAGAATATAAGCCCATTCGCCAGCTAACTCTTACAAATGATGTTTTCATATGAAGAACATATCACGAAAGAGGAAGATGAAAGAGATTACCGAATAATTATGATCACGAGTAAGATAACTAACTGAAATTAAACTGAAGTGAGAACTCTAAACACATAGAATGGAAGAAGCAAAAGGCACTTCTCCCGACCCGAAAATTGACACGGTGGCACTATATCGCATAGGCATTGAAGTAGCACATTTTTAGCGCAATATAAATGTGTACAAAAGGTCATACAAACAATAGCACCAAAAATTGCTATTCAAGAGGCCATCATGAGACAGAAAATATATTTTCATCTTTTATCGGCATAGAAGCAAATGGATCCTAAAGTGATTGTAGAATAATTAATTTTTGAAATCCCCAAAGAAAATGCTCAAATGTATATGATGGGGCTCAAAGAGTCCAAAATCATTTCAACAAATCCGTAAGCGAGTGGTGCTTAAGCTAGCCAAGTCCCTACAAGAATAAGCAAGTGAAGCTCAAGGGACATTAATACGATAGCAAGTAATGTTCAACTCGTGCATTAAGAAAATAACAATCATGCTTGATAGATCAAGCATGAAAGAATCAAGTGTCATGCCTCCCTTCGTCTACTCACCAAATTATATGCCAGAATCGAAACACCGCCACTTATTTTCTTTTGAGCTGGAAGAACTACAAAACATCCTTCCACAGAATTCATAGATTCTAAGTATTTATGGCAACTTCATCAAGCTATTAAAGAAAATGGTAGAAATATTGGACCAGCTCAGGGCAGAGAAAACAGTCACAAGGCATTGCCCACAAAGATGGAGCGGTAACTGACAATCGAGGGGTATGAACTGACGGACGACAACTAGAACGCCAGCTTTCGCTTGCTCCAATATCCCTTCAATAATTATTATGCCACCTTTGATCCTAATATCTCACTCCAGCAAGCACTCTTTGATGTTTTCATCCAGCATGTCATTCTCAATACATCATTCACTATTGTCCATACCCAGCAATCACTTCCACCAAAGATCCTACTTGATATCAGTCAAAGGGTCTAGCAATCATTGACCCCACAGTTCTCATCCAACAAGCCCCACTTCAGCAACCCATTCCACGACTTCAGTTACCAAGCAGCCAAGCTCGTTGTCACCAGTCCACCAAGTTATTTGACACTAATTTCCGGTCGCATCACTCCCTTCTCTATACAAATGATGAGTAATTCACGTAGTATCCTTTTCTACCCCACCAGGGCAAACGTGTTGTATTGTTTTGTGGTGATGCCTTAATATCAGAGAAACGCTACAAAAATCTCTACTTGTTGGAAATAAAAGAATCAAATCTCTACTTGTTGGAAATAAAAGAATCAAATCTCTACTTGTTGGAAATAAAAGAATCAGATGATTTAGCCATCAAAGTTTCCTTATTAGAAAAAGGATAAGCTCGAATTAACGGAATAGCGGAATGTTACAGATACTTTAGTTAAGAATTAATTAGAATATTATTCATCTAACCTTATGTTAGGTCTCATGTTTAATGTCTTCAGTTAGAGTTAATAAGAAGTTTTAATTAGGATTAATTAGGATATTATACATCTAATCTTATGTTAGGCCTCGTGTTTAAGTGTTTTCAGTTAGAGTTAATTAGAAGTTTTAATTATTCAAAATGTTTCTTAATTTTTTTGTATGAGTAATTTTGCAATTAGTCCAATGTTGGGGACTAAAAAGCAAAAGGGCGTGAATGGTATTTAAATACCCCTTATGGGAATGGGAAAGTAGGAAAGAAATTATATATATTCCCTCTTCTAGTTTCACCTGAGTGTAGTTAGGGTTAAATTTATTTGAGAAATAGGCAGAATCGAGAACCAAATTGGAACTGAACTGAAGTGAACGGTTCGGATCTGATTCTATACTTTACGACCGTGGGTCGGTTCTGGTTCCAAAAATTTGGAACCGAATCAATATGAGTAGGTTCTTGGGTTTGAGTGGAACCGAATCGATCTAAGTTGCACCCCTACTTAGCAGTAAAACACTTGGGAAGCCCAGATACAATGAATAACTTTTGTTGTTGTTGGAATAAGTAGAAGTCCAAATCCTATTGACATGGTTACTTGGAATAGAAAAGGGGTATTACCCACGCATATTTATATACATATTCCATAAGAAAACAAATTGTTCTTTTTTCTTATAATTGTTTCTCATTCACCAATTCAAATCTCTTACAAAAAAAACAAAATAATAATAGAACTAAAAGAATAAAAAAGATATGAAAAAATTCAAATATTGAAAGTTTGATTTTGTTTTATCAAAGATTTGAAATAAGAGTTGCAATGAGTTGGTCAAATAATTAGTTAAGTTTCTTACTTAGTTATTAACTAACTTTCAACTCAAGAAAAGGATATTCTGAAACAATGTGACCTCATATTCTATTTTAAATAATTAGATTTTACCTTTACATTACATTATATTTATGTTAAATTATGTAATTGATAAATATTGCTTCTATTTTTTTGGAATTTCACTCTTTCTAAATTATTTCAAAGCCAAACACCACAACATAAAGTATAGTACTACATAGATATAACGAAAGAAAAAAATCATCTTACGAATTTAATATAAATAAGTGATATTACTTCCACGGTCCAAACCAAGAAATCAGTTAGATATAAATAATACTATTTTTAAAACCACATGCTTTTCTAGGTAATATTTTCAAACTAAGAGATATCAAATATGTGTTGTGTTATAGTCAAGCATGGCTCCTCATCGCTTTTATGGCAGATGTCCAAGTAGTCAAATAGCTTCTCTCTTAATCGATGTAGCTATTTTCCTTAAAGTCAATTCTACATTTTTCACAATTAAAATAGAAATACTGTTTGCTTTAAATGATTATTGACATTATGAGATTCAGCTGAGCATAAAAAGTTTTCTATTAAATATTGAACTCGCGATGCAGTATAATGATATTTTTCAAAATTGGAACTTGTGGGATCATGGCCAGGAATTCCGACATTTGAAATGTTTTTTTTGACCTTCTCTATTTAAATACTAATACTAATTTTATTTGTACCAAAATTCTATACCCAATTCTTGTTTCCAGGAGACACATATATGATACAAAAAAAAATATGCTCATAGTTTGGTTACATAGTAACAAACAATATAAAGCTAGGATAGAAGAAAGATTTCAAATTTTGATATGCTTCTCAGGCATGTTTTTATACAAAAAATTAGTTGGAAATGGTGTTTTTGTCATACTCTTTTGCATTGAATATTATTAGCATGATTTAGCTTTTGATATATTTTTTAAGTAAACGAAGTTGAAACACATTTTCAGAAAAGCTCAACAAACAAATTATAGAGCCTCTGGATTTTGTCCTTAGTTTAGAATTAAGCAATTGGATCTAGAATAGAACATAAGAGTGAGCTCTTTGGGGAATATCTTATTTTCACATCACATATATACTAAAAAGGTTTGTGGCATTTCATACTTTCCCAGTAGATTATTTTTTCTATAAAATGAACGAAAATAATTGGAATAGTATCCATAAGATTTTGTTTAACAAAAAATTACGTTTCTTCTAATGCATTTTGAGTATTTACATAATTTATGAGAATGTTCTCTGACTTTCTATTATCAACAGATTTTTAATGCTCTTTTGTATCTCTTTCTCAATTTCCCTTTGTCATTTCCATCAAGTTTGACACTCAATCTTAAGATGGTATGCTTTAACTCCACTTCTTCACATGTTGATGAATTTTTAATTTCTAATTTGATTATGATTCTCAACTTTCATCTGTAGTTGTTGATATGCTTAATATATAGCTTGGGATGCTGGTTTTACAAAAAAATTACTTAAATTTTTATTTTACTTATTTATTTACTAATTTATATTTAGTCAGCTATTTCATCATCGGCCCTACTCCGGATGAGAAAGGTTGTGAGTTGATGTACGATTTATAGTCGATCGTAAAACTCCTGCAATAATTAAACCAATGATATACAAAATCGGCTCCAAAAAGTTGGGATGAGTATATTGATCATGATGATGATTATGACATTAGTAGATGATCATCAACACAAGAAAATTAAACCAATGAATAAGGGCCACTGCTGCTATATTAGAAATTCTCTCATTAGCCCTTGATATAGTAACTAAGATGACAGCAGTAGTATACCCATGGAGATAAAAATAAAAGAGTAACACAGTACATGTGAAGATGAAAAGAAATGGCTGGTTACTATCATATAAATTTACATTACAATCCATCAGAGAAATGCGTACCTTGGACTTAACCCTAGGTCAGTCAAGAACAATAGCAGATATGTAAACCAACAAGACGATGTGATATCATTTAGCATATGACCGGCCCCATATCCTAGTACAGCAATTCGTCCTAGAGGTTCAGTGTTTTGTGCTTCAGTCGATTGCTCTTCAATTATTGTATCAACCATGATATCCAGTGGTTTAAAGTAAAACCAAGTAAAGTGAGACCTCTCTTATTGCTAAGTCATCTACAATCAGAAAGCACAGAGATTATCCTATCAATGAACATAAAACTAATATGACAGTAATAAGATGTACTGATATGAATAACTCGGAGCTCCTTATTTCAACAATAAAAAGGCATTTTTCTTTGATAAAAAAGGTTATACTGGTTTGTGAGAGTTGTTAGAGCAAGTTAATAGGGACGAACTAACAAGTGATGAGATTGGATCATGATTTTACAATGAGCCTGCTGTACGAATAACATTCAGAACTACAATAAATATGAAGTGGGGAAACAGTTTATGGAGGATAATAGCATCAGGTGTACATAAAATTAAAGAACAAGAAATAATGCACACAAGTTCTCTTCTATGGTTGTAACAATAGTAGAAATACTAATTTAACTAAAGAGAATAAGGAGAGATGTAGGAGAAGAAGAGACTGCAACTACAAGATACATAATATTCATTCATTCATAATCATCTCTACTACACTTAATAATCTATTTATAAGCTCCTTTACAATAGTAATACAACGATAGTAGTCTTCGCTGATCCAACCCACTACAACAGTGGTGATGAAGTTTTATAGAAAAGTTAATGATACCCCATTAATTGGAGCTTTCAATCAGAAAGAAAAAATAACTGAATTTCCTTGACATAGCAAATCAAAAATTCGTTGAAGCTACCTAGCACAGATTTGGAATCTACGGCACAATTTATATTTGATCATTTTTGTTTCCCTTTATGGAATGCCTGATACTTAAGTATGACATTTATGTCCCTACCTTCGAGAGTTCCTAGCTTTGTTATCCTCTTTCTTTCTTGTTTTGTCACTTTCTTCATCTATCCAACATAAACCAAGGACATTTCCATCGATCTCCACAAAAATACCTCCTTCTCACTATCCCCACTTTTCTCAAATACAAGTTTCATTATTCGCGCCATAGAAATTCATTGCATGCCTCTAGAATCCCTCCTTACTCCATCTTCTCTCCACCCTCCTCTTTTGAAAATACATCCCTCTCATTATCTCTACCTTTCAAAAATACAAGTTTTCTTATTCACACGTAGAAATTCATTTCCTCCCTCTATATTCCCTCCTTACTCCATAATGTCACCATCTTTTCTCTTAACACTCCGATTATCAAACCCTAATTTATCCTTAGAGGTGTTGGAGCAAAGCTTTATTTCAGAGCGACAGCGGGTACACTAATGGAGAACCCACAACTGACCCAGAAACCATGAGGTTTCTTCTCCCAACCTCCTTTCGTATTCTCCTCCTTTTGGCTTGAGTTTTGAACCTCTCTTCCCTCGTTCTTGAGGGCATGGGTTGCTATCCCAGGTTGGACGATGAGTTTCATGTGTAGAGCATACTAAAGATATTGTTGCCATGTGCTAGAAACCCAAAAGCATCATGATAACAGTCTGTCCTGCAAGGAAGAGTGGTAGTCAGAGCATATTCCCCGGACTATCAATCTGCTAAGAAACGGCAACCATATCCCATGCACGACCTTTATTTAATAGGCCATCACCTAGATCAAGAGAATCAAGATATCAGTTATGTGAAGACCCCATCGCAGGTGATTTGTCGAGCAATTGTAAGTAAGTTGGACACGAGGATGGCTCCACGTGTGCGAGGATCAAACAAAGAATCAGATCCACGAACGTGGTGATACCGAGAGGAGGAAGTTGAGCGAGGAATGCATTACTCGGATGAGGGATGGTCGTTGGGCGAGTACGTCAAGCTAAAGTTATGCATATGGTTTTAAATGTCATCCGACGTGTCATTTTTAAGAGCAGAATGACTTTTTTTGTTAGAATATATTATGTTCTTTTGTAAAATATAGGCCGGTATATGCAAAAAAAAATTGATATATTGACCAACATTATTTTATCGTCAGATTTTATATTTTATATTATGTAAGCAGTATGTTACATTTATTTGAACTATATTATATATACTTAAATTGATGAACTAATGTTTCATTTTCTTTAATATGTGTTATTCTTATAATCAATTTTTTTATTTGTCTTTCACTATATCTTTCTTATTTCCTATTACAAAACACATTTATAAGTTGATTATTTAAGATTTTTAAAAGAAAGTTCTTAACAACAACAACATTCAAGCCTTTATCCCACTATAGTGGGGTCGGCTATATGGATCATTTGTCGTCATTGTGCCCTATCTTTTGTTGATAAGTAAAAATGCTTCATAATCCCACTAATGCCTAAATACATCATGTCTTTCCTTACAGTTTCATTTCAAGTCTTTATTGGTCTACCCCTCCCTCGTTTAACATGCCTAGTGACTAGACTCTAGCAATGCCTAACAGGTGCCTCTAATGGTCTCCTTTATACATGTCCAAACCATCTTAGACGAGCTTCTCGCATCTTCTCTGCAATTGGTGCTACTCCTGTCTTATCCCTAATACTTTCATTCCTAATTTTATCCAATCTCGTGTGTACACACATCCACCTAAGTATTCTCATCTCCGCAACTCCCATTTTTGCTCATGTACACAATTCACTGCCCAACACTCAGAACCATAGAGCATCGCGGGTCTAATTGTAGTATGGTAAAACTTGCTCTTAAGTTTTACTAGTGCTTTACGATCACATAAGATCCCTGACGCGGCTCTTCACTTCAACCAACCTGCTTGGATTCTATGTGTCACATCTTTATCAATACCTCCATATTTTTGAACTATCGATCCAAGATATTTAAAACACTCACTACGGGAAATATCTTGAACACCCAACTTAGTAACGAAGTCATATGTCCTTATACTGCTAAATTTAAGCTCCATATACTTCGTCTTTGCCCTGCTTAACCTAAAACCCTTCTTTTCTAAAGTATCTCGCTAAGATTCAAGTTTTGCGTTTACACCCTCGTGTGTCTCATCAACCAAAACGATATCATCCACAAACAATAAAAATCAAGGTATTGCTTGTTGTATGCATCTAAGATAAGGGTAAAGAGATAAGGGCTTAAAGCTGAACCTTGATGTAAGCCAATGGTGATAGGGAATTCCTGTGTTAATCCTCCAGATGTTCTCACCCTTGTCACTGAATTTGTATACATATCTTTAATTGTGTCAATATATGATATATTTACACCTTTCTTTTCTAAGACTCTCCATAAGATCTCTCTTGGAACTCTATCATAAGCCTTCTCAAGATCAATAAACAACATATGCAAATCTTGTTTTCTGTCTCGATAGTTGTCAATGAGTCTCCTCAAGAGATGTATAGCTTCCATGGTCAACCTCCCTGGCATGAATCCAAATTGATTCTCCGAGATGTTAGTCTCTCGTCTTAATCTTCTTTCTATTACTCGTTCTCATAGTTTCATGGTGTGACTCATTAATTTAATTCCTCTGTAATTAACACAATTGTGTATATCCTTTTTATTCTTATACAAAGATACCAAGATATTTTCTCTTCATTGATCTGGCATCCTATTTGACTTCAGTATCTTATTGAAAAAACATGTAAGTCACAAAATTCTTTCATTTCCTAAACATTTTCATACTTTGATAGGTATAACGTCTGGTCCAACCGCCTTTCCAATTGCAGAGAAGATGTGAGAAGCTCGACTAAGATGGTTTGGCCACGTACAAATGAGACCATTAAAGGCACCTGTTAGGCGTTGTGAGTCTAGTAACTAGGAGGGGTAGACCAATAAAAACTTGGAATGAAACTATAAGGAAAGACATGATGTGCATATGCATTAGTGCGATTATAACTAAAGTAGGGCACAATGGCGACAAAGGATCCATATAGTCGACCCAACTATAGTGGGATAAAGGCTTGAGTGTTGTTGTTTACTATAAAATTTAGCGTTATCTAAATAAAATTATTGTATGATAATCGAAATATTTGACAAAGTGTCTATTTGTACTTGTTAATAGTAGATGTAGTGTGTTACTAGTATTTTGTTGGTTATACACTCTTTGAATTTATTTTGCAATACACATGACTCAGAACTCATAAACTCGTTATCCTAGTTTTTAATTTTAGAACATATAACAATAACTACCATACATAAACTGTTTTATTTCGGGCATGGAAATCGAATAGTTTAAAATATCCCTGGTAAGTCTCGAACTTTTGATATCATATATTTAAAAACTCAAACTGACACGTTACTGACATCTAATATTTACAACTTTGGTTACGCAAACCAAGCGAAGGTTATGCGGACCGAGCGAAGGTTATGCGGACCGAGCGAAGGTTATACAGATCGAGCGAAGGTTATGCGTACCGGGCCAAGGTTATGTGAATCAGGCCAAGGTTATGCGGACCGAGCGAAAGTTATGCAGACCGAGCGAGGACCCTGCAAGCCAGGCTAATAATACCCAAGTTAAGTGAAGACTCCCCGCCGTGAGCGGGAGTCAAAGGGGAATAAGTATATGGTGGGGATTTTACATTGAGCCTAATGGTCCCGAGGAGACTGTTGTGGCAAGGCTCGTATCATTATGTGTGAAATATCCTAAGTGGGATGCGGAGACTGTCCTGAGTGAGATGCGGAGACTGTCCTGAGTGAGATGCGAAGACAATCTCGAGTGGGACATGTGTCGAGATCTTTAGTCATCATTGAGGACTTACATGTGACCCATTATCATTGGCCCTTGTACAAAGGGTGCTTCCTACCAAATAGCCATGATAGAGCTAGATCACAAACTTACATGGCTTCACCAAACAACCTCGAGGATATTGACACCTCCTTCATTCCTTACTAATGCGTAGGGCAACTGGCTCTAGCAATGGCACCAATCCACCCTTGCTTACCCCGCCACTTCATTTAATACTTCAAAACTACGGCGAGTAGGCTAACGAAGAACCCGCAACTAACCCAAAAATCATGAGGTTTCTTCTCCCAACCCCCTTTTGTATTCTCCTCCTTTGACTTGAGTTTTGAATCTCTCTTCCCTCATTCTCGAGGGCATGGGTTGTCATCCCCGGTCGGAAGAGGAAGAGATCCATGTGTATAGCATATTAAGATGTTGCTTCCATGTGGCGGAAACCCACAAAGGGTCATGATAACAATTTGTCGTGCAACGTGCAAGGGGGGTGGTTGTCATAGAATATTCCCTGGGACTATCAATCCGCTGAGAAACGACAATCATGTTCCATGCATAACCTTTATGTGATAGGCCATCGCTAAGGTCAAGAGAATCAGGGTATCATTTTTGTGAATACCCCCGTGAGTGATCTGCAATTGTAAGTCAGTTGGGCGCAAGGACAACTCCTCGTGTGCAAGGATCAAACAAAGAATTGGAGCCATGGACGCGGTGCAACTGAGAGGAGGAAGTTGAGTGAGGATTGCATTACTCGTATGAGGAATGGTCGTTGCGCGAGTGGATGGAGCAAAGGTTATGTGAACCGAGTGAAGGTTATGCGAACCGAGAGATGGCTATGCGAACCGAACGAAGGTTATGCGAAACGAGCGAAGGTTATGCGAACTGAGCGAAGGTTATGCGAACCGAGCGAAGGTTATGCGAACCGAGCGAAGGTTATGCGAACCGAGCGAAGGTTATGCGAACCGAGCGAAGGTTATCCGAACCGAGCGAAGGTTATCCAAACCGAGCGAAGGTTATCCGAACCGAGTGAAGGTTATGCGGACTAAGCGAAGAGCCCGCAAGCCGGGCTAGGAATATCCGAGTTAATTGAAAATTGCCAGCCATGAGCAGGAGTCGAAAGTGAACAAGTATACAGTGAGGATTCTCCCTTGAGCCTGATGGCCCCGAGGAGACTGCTATGTCAAGGCTCGTATCGTTATACGTGGAATATCCTGAGTGGGATGCAGAGACTGTCCTGAATGAGATGTGAAGATTATCCCAAGTGGGACGTGTGTCGAGATCTTTAGCCATCCTGGAAGACTTACACGTGCCCCGTTGTCATTGGCCCTTGTACAAAGGGTGCTTCCTACCAAACAACCATGATAAAGCTAGATTACAAACTTACATGGCTTCACCAAACAACCTCGAGGATATTGACACCTCCTTCATTCCCCACTAATTCGTAGGGCAACTGATTCTATCTTTGGCTCCAATCCACCCTTGCTTACTCTTCCACTTCATTTATTAGTTCAAACACACGCAACTTGAACACTTCATCCAAACAGTCGATTAAAAATTTAAAGTCAATCACCTCTTCCATAAATTAGTAACTTTCATGGGCTTCTTTTATTAAAAACTGGTCAGTTTTTACAATGAAGAAATCAACACAGGCCACTACAGCAAAAAGGGACGTAGGACTGCAGAAACCCTGTGTTCGAACCACAACTCAATCTAAAAATACGAGAAGAGACAGAGAAGACGAAAGGTTGAAAGAATAAGTTAAAGCATACGGAATTGCCTTTATTCAACGCAACATTACAGTCCAAATCAAAAAAACAACGATGAGCCTCAAATTACACAATATTCGGCATTCCTCAAAACTTACAGTCGAAGGCACTTCCCCAAACAAACGTAATGAACTGGAGGCGAACACGAAGAACGTGCCCGCAGATCAACAGCAAGAATCGAGGAACTGGTTCTTATGGGAGATGCAAGGCATAATGAACATGTTGATACATTATTAGCCTTGCGATTGCCTGGAGACCGAGAGGGCAATATCTCGAATAAAATTGATTGCGAGAAGGGTAATTGCTGCGATAGCGCAGGCCAGATGAAAGAGGGACCGCATTTCGATAAAGTCGAGGGTGAGAGAGAGAGAGAGAGGGGGAAAGAGTGGGACTGTCGTGACGTCGGAGACCACCGCCCCCGCACACACAGCCGGCGTTATTGTTGCTTTTTTGCAGTTTATCGCATCGAGATTCGAGAATTGTTCTACAATTTTGTTAGCCGCGGGACGCATGCTTGTAATTATAATATCTTCGGAGAAGTTAATGCGCCGCCATTATTGGATCCAACCGAGCTCGGGTTCAATTTCATGAAATATACTGTGTATATTATTATTACTTTGTTCGGCTGAGGGCAAAAATCGAAGAACCAGATCCCTTCAATTTGGCTCAAAATAAGGGAATTCACTTTATAAATTATAATTCATATTTGGAACAACATCCTTTCAATTTGGATCAAGATCCTTTTTGTGCTAATAATTGTATCCAATGGTCCAAATTTTTTGGTCTATCCAAATACTAAGGCTCTGTTTGGGGGGACTTATTTTCACCAGTTACGACCGCATGAACCGGGTGGTGTGTTTTTTAGAAATCCGGTCATAACCGCTTGACCGGTGAAAATAAGTCCCCCAAACGGAGTCTAAGGCTATATTTTGTTGGATTTTCAGAGTAGCACGTAGTGTTTTTTAGAAATCCGTCCCAAATAATATTTTTGAAGATGAGCAGGAGCTCTTGTTCATGCAAAAAAGGGGGGAAATTTGTACTTTCAATGTAGCATGCCTAGGTACGTTCATAAATACATTTTTCTGCTATCGGACCCACCTCTTTTTCCCTCGATCGTGAAAAAAGCTGCTCGAGGTTCCTCCTTCTTCAACCCCAGGCAAAACCTAGCTTTGGCGGGGACTTTGCGACCACAAAAAGGCAGTGCTTCCTCATCTTTTTAGCCGTTAGCTCAAGCAGTGTTTAGTTTCCAACTAGGTTTTGTAACTCGGCGAGCTTTAGCTCACTGCTCCTAAAATCTATCAAAGTTGCGTTGTTGTTGGTGAGTATATGGAATAAGTTTCATTTTAATCATTATTTTAGCTCAGGAAGTATAGGTTTTTAAGGCAGCCAAGTTTTTCTTGGTGATTTGCTTCAAATAATTGCACGAAAATGTCAGATGTTGGAACAACAAGTACTCAAGCCTCCTCCAACAATATTGTTGAGGGAATGGACTATGTAAGCTAGTTTTTTGTTTCATTTCACTCATCTTTTTTGTCTGAAAAAGTCACTTTTCCGCATTCTTCCGACTTATTTAGCTCGGCTTCTTACATTTTATTTTTCAATTGCATTTCTTATGAAAATTCCAACTGTTTTTAAAGTGAAATGCATTTTATTTTATATTTGTAGTTTGATTTTAGTTAAAAAATATACTAACTATTCAAATGAATTTTCTCACGTCAAAAAACAGCATATTGTGTTTTCAATTATGCATTTAGAGAATTGGGGTTTTGTTATGTATTATGAGTATGCTCATAGCATAGGTTTCAGTGTTCGTAACTAACATTTGACTTGCTGAACACAAATAAGGATTAAAAATTTTCAAATATAGTTGTGTCAAAGCTGGTTTGAAGAATATGAAGCTGTCACAAAAAATGTACCGCAAATTAGATACAAACACTAGTTCTCTCGCCTGTAAATATTTTACCGTTGATAAAGATGATAGAAATTTGACAGTTACAAAGTTCGTCGAGGAGTACAATCATCTGCTGGTAACGAAGAAATAGCAGCATTTATTGAGATCTCGTCGTAGCATATCAAACATGCAGGGTAGTCTTATTAAGAATTTAACAAATGCAGGAATTAGAACAGTTCATACATACAACTTCCTATCTAGAGAAGTTGGTGGGGTCGAAAATGTTGGGTTTTTCTGAAACTAATGTCTATAACCTTGTGCAGCGGGAAAGAAAAATATTAATAAAAATAGTTAACTTCATTAGTTTGTTGAAAATATTATAAGAAAAATAATTGAAGGACAACATGTTCTAATATGATATTCAAACTAATAAATTGGATATGTTGACATATTTTTTTTTGGATGGATAAATATAGTAAAACTGATTATGACTGCTATGGTGATGTCATTATTTTTGACACGACATAATGGCTGAATAAGTATAATTTGACTTGTGTGACATTCATCGCAGTCAACAATCATTGGCAGAATATATTTGTCGGTGGCACCATCATTCCTGAGAAATCCATCGATTCATTTTGTTTTGTCTTCGACACTTTTCTAAAAGTTTTTTGTGGCAAACAAGTAACAACTATATTCACGAACTATGACCAGATCATGATTGTTGCTATTGAGAGAGTAGTTACAAGGACTTGTTATCATTTATGTCAATGACATATCTTAAAGAAAGCGCCTTCAAAAGTCTCATACTTTAATAATGACATAAGTATGCACAGAATTTTTTATCAATGCACGAGTTAGTGCGATAGTGAGTTCGAGGTTGATAGATACTAGAATGAGATAATTGTTAGAGGAATATTTGCATGGGAACAGATGGTTGGAGGATTTACATAGAGCTAGTAGGAATTGATCTACAGCCTTCAACAAAGATGTGTTGAATCTTGGTATATTGTCAACACAACGAAGCGAATATGCCAACAATGGATTACATGACTATTCGAACTTGTACATTGTTGGAGTGTTTCATAGGGTTTGAGAAATTAGTCGGGTCCTAGTGGAGAGAAGAGCACGATGAAAATTTTAAATGCAAGCAAAACACAGGAAGCATAAAGTTTAAAATTTGTGTGTTACTTCAACATGTGTCCAATTTTTATACGCGCAAAATGTTTGCTATTTTTGATAAAACTTTCATAGAGGGAGTTGTTGGTGTATACATAGTGTATGAGACAAGATATGATGAAAGTCATTTTTTATATGTAACAAAGACTGTGCGGGCACTGAAGATGACAAACAATGGTGTGTTAACTATAATTCCAGTACAAATGATATTGACTGTTTATGTATTGGTTTTGAGACTACTGGCATCTTGTGCAAGCATATACTTAGAATATATAATATAAAAAATATCAAACATATTCTAAATAAATACATGCTTAAACGATTTTATCGTAACACTAAGAAGGGTATCTACCTACCAAATACTTTATGCGTGATATATTGTGATTCGTATTTAAAATTTAGGAATCACTTGATGTGTTTTTCTTATGACCTAGCGCACCGAATTGAGAACTATCGAGTTGTAAAGACACATGTTTTGGCAGCCTTGAATGATTTAGCAAAGAAAAATGATGAGATGGTTGAGGCTGATGAGATGGTTGAGACTAATGAAATGCAGAAGAGAAGGTTCAACGATGAGAAGGATAAAAATAATCCAGTGGTTAGGATCCAGCAGCGAAGAGACCGCAAGGAATTTCAAATGTGTGTTGGAAGGGATATTGGGAGTTAGGGATCAAAAAACCAAGTAATGTGCCCGGCCTTTCAACAATTGTTGATTCAGAAAGTTTGAGAGAAGTGCAGGAGGTCAATTTTCTCAACCTTTCAACAGAAGACCAACAATCGATCAAATCAGATGCTCCAACTAATTTAAATGATGACCATTTTTTAATATGTCCTTTAATATCCCTAGCATTGTTGATTTTTTTAAACCATAACAATTATTAAGTACTTTCTAGATTTTAAACTTTAGTTTGGGGATGGTGCTTGTAATTCATAGATTCCATTCAAAGTAATTGTAGTTTTATGCATAAGACAATACATCTTTCACACATTATTTTCACAGCAAAGCACCTAACTCACACTAAGATGCGATGGCACATTTCTTCCCAGTAAGCACGTATATTAATTAATCAATTACATCAGAAAATTTGCATCATAAATTTTCAGCAATCTAATAATGCATGATAAAGTGAAGCAAAAAATAAGTTTAAACAAATAATGCATCATCAAATCTTAGCAATCCAGTCTAGAGATCTTCTCAGATATTCTACTAGAAAAAGTTTTGAAAAACTCGATAACGATGGTGTTGGTGATGAAGTGTTTGGTATAAACTCCGACTATAAGGGCTTAAACCATGTCTCGCAGAATGACTTTAGGGACTAAACCTCCACTTTGATGAATCCCTTGAGTCGGGCTTCCAGTCCTCTTCAACCTTCTTCAAAAATTGTTTCAACCTTTCATTTCAGTGAGGACTCAATTTTTTCTTCAGCTCTCACTTTCTTCATCTTCACCCTAATATTTCTCAACAAGTTTTCTCTTTAATTTTTAATCTCATCTTCTCCTTCACCCTACTCCAATAACCTACTTTATCGTTGCCCGCCTCTGATGTCATTAATTCTTCTCTTCTTCTCCTATCTTTCATTGGCCGAACCAATTCAAAATCCGACTCATGGTCCTCTGCGCCCAGTAGGACTTTATCCTTATCAACCAGATTTATAAACTTTGTGTTGACCTACAAAGAAATGCAAATACAATGACGATAAATTTTATATTACAAATTGAGCTTATTAATATTATTATTTCAAGCACATACATATTCTACATTATTAGTTTGTTATGTAGTTGGGAGCAGAACTTAACACTGCCACTTAGAGAAGGAGACCAACAACATATTCTTGGATGTGCTAAGTCGACCACCACTATTTGGACCTTTGTATGCTTGTATAACCACATATTCAAATAAAATTGATGGTTAGAGCAATATGAATTAATAAAATGGTTAGAGCAATATGATGGTTAAAGCGGCACATACCAGCAATACTATAGAGCAACTCTCCAAGTAACTGATGTTGTTACCCACATTTCGAATAATACTAATATGACTTAAATTATCAAATTGTAAATGTAAAAACTCATGAATGGCTTGCAATTAATTATATTTCACAAAATCAGGAAGACCTTTAACCTTATCAATACAAGCAGGGATGACCTTCAGATCCTTCAATAGGAAAAAATAAGGCTAATAAATACTTCACCAACATAGTCACTCTCTTGCTCTCCAAAGTTGGAGACCACTCCTCTTCAGTAATTCTACATATTTCTTCAATTAAACTCTTGGCGGTCATATCCACAAGTGGTGATCTGGAAAACTTAAATTGAAGACCAGAATTAGGGAGGACCAAAATAAGTGCAACCTCATTAACAATCATCTTCGCATAGTAATGCCCCAACAAAAAGGCTTTCTTTTCCTGAGTATACAACCTCAAGAGAACATACAACGTCAGTATGTTCTGTGAGATGTCTGACGTCCAAAACAATAGGAAGGATCAACGTATTCCTTCAAGTTTCCTTTGATTTTTCAGACAATGTATTTAGAAGAGATCAATCATTTATTGTGAATGTTGTTGGTGCACATTTGCAACTTAGGTATTTACTTCCAAGTATCTGATATAAAAATTGATACAATAAGTAACCTATTAACCTCGAGAGTAACTGCAGACTGCAATTTCTAAATACAACTACGATTTATATTCTAGAATGCAACAAAAAAGATAATGCAGTTGCAACTGCTATACCAGAATGCAACAAAAAAAACAATACAACTTCAACTACTAAATGCAACTTCAATGTTAACCCTAACCAAAAACAACTGCAAAGAACATAACCAACACTGCATCTGCAGACATATATTCATATATAAGAAGAATTCAACTGCAATAGTACAAAACTTAAACTATGCCCCTAAATAAATGTAGGATTAAGTAGAGTAAGGAAAAGCTAATAACTACCTTCAATCTTGCTGCCACAGAAGACCTCGGCAAAGGGAAAATTCTTCTTTGGTTTTCACCGAGTAGAGACAGTCACGACGCACCTTCTCCACGTACACTTCGTCTTCTTTGTTTAGAATAGTGGACAAGCTGTTGAAAACAAGGTATTAAGAGGAAAAAAGATGGGGGAAGCTACCGACATCTCGAACGGTTATGCCGCGGAGGTTTTGCTGCGAGATTTTCAGTGTTTTGTTGCGAGATTTTTGGCGGGAGAGGTGGAGAAATTTTCAGCGGAGAGGCGGAGAAACGCTAGGGCGGGGAACTGATGCGGGAGCTCCAAAATTTTGAAATGAGAGGTGGTCCTCAGTAGCGTAAAAATGTATTTTTTAACGCACCAAGGTATGGTACGTTGAAATTATGGAAAAAATTTCCCGAAAAAAGACAATGTGATGTTGTTTTTAGAAAGCTGAAGGACACAAGTGTTTGTCCACTACAACAAACAATAAGGTTCTATTGGGCATGACGGTGAGTTGGTGATGGTCATGAACACTTTTTTATGAATTGTTGTTCGTTAACGTCGTACCTCACCTAGAAATGTCATCCACTTTTATGTTCAAAATTAGTTTTATTTTCTTAATGGTGGACGTGACCGTTGTCATGCCAAACATGCATTCTATGATGGGGACATTTTTGTTTGAACTTGTTGTGGGCCGCTCGACGCTCTTGTTTTTAATCGGATTGAACCATTTCAGCTCGAGAGTGATCCAAACACGAAAGCAATCAAAATAAAGTTAGATGGTTGACAAGTAGGTTTTAACGAGAAAAAAACTCCGGAAAGAGGGAAAAATCACGTGGCTGGATCGGTGTCAGCCAAATTCACTATATCTTGGTGTGTTACAAG
This sequence comes from Platanthera zijinensis, assembly GCA_039513925.1. Taxonomy (NCBI): domain Eukaryota; kingdom Viridiplantae; phylum Streptophyta; class Magnoliopsida; order Asparagales; family Orchidaceae; genus Platanthera; species Platanthera zijinensis. The sequence goes on along the minus strand of CM077084.1, from coordinate 73,901,645 downwards.
TGAAAGTGTAAAACTCGAGGGTGACATACCGCCTCTTGTTATAATAGTAGTAGAAGAAGAGTCTTTGAGGGTGACAGACCACTGCTCGAAAAGCTAAGTATTTTGTGGAGGAAAATGAGAGACACTCGAGCTGACTGTTGGAGAAAGTGATTTCTCCACGCTGCCTTCAAAAGAGATATTCGAAGGCGAAGAAGATCTTCAAGTCCCAAAGGAGATATTTGGGTCTTAAAGGAGACCTTCGAGCATCGAAGGAGAACTCTAAAGATTTTATTTGAAGGAGCCGTCTCGGACGCTAATGATAAGGTGTTTTTAAATGAGGGCTATGAGCTCCTTTTTTACTTTGTCCAGGGGTAGCCAGGTAACTTTGTTGTTGTAACCACCATAACCACCTGACGGGCGAATCATATTTGTCGATCTAGAGCACACAAATCGCCATTTTTTGAATTTGACTATTTTGCCCTAGGGTAGTTTGGGCAGTTCATGCAACATGGGGCAGTTCCGTTGGACATCGCTGACAGCAGCGAACGATACTGTTACCATACAGTAGTTGTTGTACGGTGGTTCTGTGGTGTATTCTCCACTCCTTCCATGGTGAAGGTTTACTTGGATCCCACTTCCTCCACCATTAGCACTTCCCACAATGAGGACTTTTGCTAAACACACCCCTAAATATTTATAAATTGGTGGGTGCATATCAAAACTAACAGGTGAAAAAACACCGTGCCAAATGTAGCCTAAAGAAAAAATATTGTCTTGTAATATTTTCATTGTATCCTTTCAATTTAGATCTTTTGGTAATAATTATATCCATCGGTTCAAAAATGTTTGTCCATTGGAATACTAAGGCTCCATTTCATTGGATTTTCAGAGTAGCACATAACGTTTTTTAGAAATCCACCCCAAACAAAATTTTTTGAAGATGAGCGAGAGCTATTGGTCCTTCCTAAGGGGGGGGGGGAAATTTTTTTGTGCGTTCAATGTACCATGTCTAGGTACGTTCATAAATACTTTTTTCCACTATCGGGCCCACCTTTTTTCCATCCATCGCGAAAAAAGCTGCTCGAGGTTCCTCCTTCAACCCCCGGCGAAACTGAGCTTCAGCTAGGACTTTGCGACCATCTGTCAGAACTTGACTTTCTCACCATTTCCGTCGTCAGCTCAAGCAGTGTTCAGTTTCCATCGAGGTTTTCAAACCCGACGAGCTTTAGCTCACTGCTCCTAGAATCTGTCAAAGTTGCATTGTTGTTGGTCAGTATATGAAACAAGCCTCATTTTGATCATTATTTTAGCCAAGAGAGTTTAGCTCTTTAAGGCAACAAAGTTTTTCTTGGCAATTTGCTTTAAATAATTGCACGAAAATATCAGCTATTGGCGCAACATGTACTCAGGCCTCCTCCAACAATATTGTTGAGAGAATGGACTCTGTAAGCTAGTTTTGTTTCAACTCATTCATCTTTTTTGTTGAAAAAAGTCACTTTCCCTCATTCTTCCGACCTGTTTAGCTCAGCTTCTTACATTTTATTTTTCAACTGCATTTAGTATGAAAATTCCAGCTATTTTTAAAATGAACAACATTTTATTCTTTATTGGTAGTTCAATTTTAGTTAAGAATATACAAACCATTCAAATGAATTTTCTCAGGTCAAAAAACAACATATTGTGTTTCCAATTATGCAATCAGAGAATGAGATGTATGTAATGTATTGTGAGTCTGCTTAAGCATAGGTTTCAGTGTTTAGAAGCAACATTTTACCTGCTGGACACGCACAAGGATTATAAAATGTCGAGAATATAACTGCCCTAAAGCTGGTTTGAAGAATGTGAAACTGTCACCAAAAATGTATCGCAAATTAGATACACACATCGGTTGTTTCACCTGTATATATTTTTTTGTTAATAAAGATGATAAGAATTAAATAGTTACAAAATTTGTCGAGTAGCGCAATCATCTGCTGTTGATAGAGAAATAATAGTATTTACTAAGATCTCATCCCAGCATATCATACATCCAGGGTAGCTTTATTAAGGATTTGACAAATACAGGAATTAGAATAGTTCATGCATACAACTTTCTATCTAATGAAATTGGTGGGGTCGAAAATGTTAGGTTTTCTAAAATCGATGCCTACATTCTGTGTAACGGGAAAGAAATGTGTTAATAGAAACTGTTGACTCCATTAGTTTGTTGAAGATATTATAGGAGAAGGACAATATGTTCTCATATGATATTCAAACTAATAAATTGAAAAAGTTGACAAGTTTTTTTGAATGGATGAATATATCAAAATTGATTATGATTGTTATGGTAACGTCATTATTTGTGACACGACATACATACTGAATAAGTATAATTTGGCTTGTGCGACATTCATTACAATCAATAATCATTGGCAGAATATATTTGTCTATGACATTTTCATTGCTGAGAAAACCATCGATTTATTTTGTTGTGTCTTCAACACTTTTCTAAAAGTTTTTGATGACAAACAACCAACAACTATATTCACGGAACCAAGACCAGACCATGATTATTGTTATTAAGAGGGTATGTACAAGGACTTGTTATCATTTATGTCAATGATGTATCTCTAAGAAAGCGACTTCAAAAGTCTCATATTTTACTAATGACAAAAGTATGCACGAACTGTTGTATCAATGCACGAGTAAGTGCGATAGTGAGTTCGAGTTTGATAAATATTAGAACACGATTATTACTAGAGGGAGGTTGCAAGAGAATAGATGGTTGGGGGATTTGCATAGAGCTGGGAGGAATTGGTCTACAACCTTTAGCAAAGTTGTGTTTGATCTTAGTATATTGTCAACACAACGAAGCGAATCTGTCAGCATTAGCTTGCATAACTATTCAAAGGGAACTAGTATTCTGGTGAAGTGTTTTATAGGGTTGGAGAAATTGGGGGGGGGGGGGGGGTCCTGACGGAGAGAAGAGTGTGACAAAGATTTTAAATGCAAGCAAGACACAGGAAGCATAAAGTTTAAAAGTTGTGTGCTATTTTGACAAGTGCCCTAGTTTTATACCTGTAAAATGTTTGTTATTTTGAGAAAACTTTCATGAAGGGAGTTGTTGGTGTCTGCATAATAAATGAAACAAGATATGATGAAAATTATTTTTTATACGTAACAAAGAACTATGAAGGTGCTGAGATGATAAGTGATAGTTTGTTAATTATAATTCTAATAACAATGCTATTGACTGTTTATGTATTGGTTTCGAGACTAGATGCTTCTTATGCAATCAGATACTTAGAATATATAATATAAAAAATACCAAACATATTATGAATAAATATATGCTATAAATGATTATATCATAATGCTAAGAAGGATATCTACCTACAAAATACTCTATGCATGGTAGATTGTGATACCAATTTAATATTTAGGAATCACTTGATGCATTTTTCTTATGGCCTAGTGCACCGAATTGACAACTGCCAATCTGCAAAGGCACATATTTTGGCAGTCTTGAATGATTTAGCAAAAAATGATGAGATGGTTGAGTCTAATGAAATGTAGAAGAGAGGGTTCGGTGATGAGAAGGATATAAATAATCTAGTGGTTAGGATCCATCGACAAAGAGACCAAAAGGAATTTCAAATGTGTGTTTAAATGAACATTAGAAGTTAGGGAGCAAAAAATCAAGTCATGTGCTAGACCTTTCATTAATTGTTGGTTCAGAAAGTTTGAGAGAGGTACAAGAGATCAGTTTTCTTGACCTTTCAACAGAAGACCAACAATCGACCAAATCAGATGCTCCAACTGATTTAAATGATGATAGTTTTTTAAATATTTCCTTTAATTTCCCTAACATTGTTGATGTCTTCAGACCATAACAATTGTTAAGTACTTTCTAGATCTTCAACTCTGGTTTGGGCATGATGTTTGTAATTCATAGATTTAATTCAAAGTAATTGTCGTTTTATGCATGTGAGAAACGAACTAAAACAAGTTGAAAGCGGTTTAAACTGAAACTTTATTATCTGAAAAAGGTATTTATTACAAAGGTATGCCCTCCCTTATATAGAATGGAGGAGAGATGAGAGAATACAAATAAGAGATGTGAGGCTAAAAATTTACAGGACTAAGCGGACTATACAGAACAAACTGCACAAGCCGCACAGTTAGACAGAAGGGCTAACCGCGCGGCTACCACCAGAGAGATAGAGAGACCGCCAGGGGAGACCGTTAGACCGCTCGACAACCAGACAGCAAAAGCACAGCAACCAAACCGCTGAAGGGAAACCGCCAGACCGCGCGGTCTCCAACCCGCCAAGACAGACCGCCAGACTGCCCGGTGACCAACTTCAACACTCCCCCTCAAGCTGGAGCATATATATCGATCATGCCCAGCTTGTCACAAATATGATGAAATGAGGCGGAAACTGGCTTGGTGAAGATGTCAGTCAGCTCTTTATCAGAAGTGACAAAGGGAGTGCAAATTTGTTCCTTTAAGATCTCTTCACGAATGAAATGACAGTCAACCTCAATGTGCTTGGTTCTTTCATGGAAGACCGGATTTTTGAATATGTATATGGCAGCCTTGTTATCACAGAACATAGGTAGAGGATGATTGTAGACCTCTCCTAAATCTAGCATGAGAGCCCATATCCATTTTAACTCACAAGTGGTCGACGTCATACTGCGATATTCAGCTTCTGCACTGGACCTGGAGACAACAGACTGCTTCTTGCTCTTCCAGCTCACCAGATTTCCCCCAACAAAGGTGCAAAAACCCGAGGTTGACTTGCGATCCCCTTTATCATCAGCATAACTTGCATCTGAGTATGCTTCAACCCTCAGATGACCATTCTTCTGAAACAGTAATCCTTTCCCAGGCGCTGCTTTGACATACTCCAAGATCCACAAGGCGGACTGTAGATGGCACTCCCTAGGTGCTTGCATGAATTGACTCACCTTGCCCACAACATAGGAAATGTCGGGCCTGGTCACTGTGAGATATATGAGCTTACCAACCAGACGCCTGTACCGCGAACTATCTGAAAGAGGAGGTGAATCATCTGTCCAGGTTTTGTCTTCTCCAGTTGCCATGGGGCATCGGGCAGGTTTTTCTCCAGTCAATCCTGCATCTTTTAAAAGATCAAGGGCATACTTACGCTGGGAGAGAATTAAAGAGTCGGGCTTCCGAGAGATTTTGATCCCCAGAAAGTACTTTGGAGAGCCCATATCTTTCGTGACCAGATGTTGACGAAGATGTCGCTTTGTCAGGGCTACCCCTTCCTAGTCATCACTAGTGAGAAGAATCTCATCGACGTACACAATAAGAACAACCAGCCCCGAGGGGGTTTTGCGAATGAACAGTGAGTGATCAGCAGAGCTTCGCGCAAAACCAACGGCCGCCACGATACCGCTGAACTTGTCAAACCAAGCTCGAGGGCTCTGCTTGAGGCCATAAATTGCCTTCTTCAGCCGGCATACTCGTGTCTCCCCCTGAGCAACATACCCAGGAGGTTGCTCCATATAGACGGCCTCCTGAAGATCACCATAGAGGAAGGCATTCTTGACATCTAGCTGGGAAATCGGCCAATTCTTATTTACCACCACAGAGAGAAGGACTCGGATTGTGCTTAGACGAGCCACGGGGGAGAAGGTGTCAAAGTAATCAACCCCATAGGTCTGAGTAGAGACCTTAGCAACAAGGCGAGCCTTATAACGATCCACAGTGCCGTCTGGGCCAAATTTGACCACAAATACCCAGCGATAGCCAACAACATCAGTGCCGAGGGGAGGAGGAACAAGAGTCAAGGTACCCCTCTCAGTTAGGGTCGCCATTTCCTCATCCATGGCCATCTTCCAATGAGGAATAGCAAGGGCCTCCTAGTAGGAGCGGGGTGTGCCAGTGGCAGAGATAGCCAGTGCAAAGGCCCTGCGAGAAGGGGTAATACGATCATATGAAACAACAGCAGTAAGGGGGTGTAGGGTACACGTACGCACCCCTTTGCGAAGAGCTATAGGAAGATCCAGGTCAGCAGGTCCCTCGGCATCCGGAGCAACCGTGGCAGAGAGAGCTGGGCCGGGAGTAGAGAGCGACGGCGGTGGAGATGCCCAAGGAGAGCATCCATGACGAAGAAGACGAGGAGGAGCATGACCAAGACAGAGATGCCATTAGAGAAGATCGGTGGAGGTGGAGGAGAAGGTGGAGAAAGCGGAAATGTTATCGAGGAAGTATAGGCCGCCACTCTCAGTCCCAGTAGCAATCGTCCGACTGGAGTCCGGATCCTGAAAAGAGCAAGTAGTAGAAGTAAATGTAACGGAGCATTGTAATTGCTTGCATAGAGAGGTAACAGATAATAAGTTGCACGGGAACTTGGGCACGTAGAGAGTATCCGCCAAGCGAAGAGACGGAGTGACATGAACTATCCCCGTCCCATGAACCGATGATGAAGAGCCGTCAGCGAGAATAACCGGGGGTAACCGACCATGTGTTTCTAAGAGAGAAAAACACTGGAGATTGCCAGTCATATGATTAGTAGCACCGGTGTCGATCAGCCATTGTCCTTGAGTAACAACGTGGGCACTACCAGAAGACGTGACCACCGAGGCGAACGACTTTGAGGAGTATATGGAAGCCATGAAGGGAGGAACAAAAGAACTGCAGCGGTCAACGGTGACAGCACACCAGCGGCAAGAAGGGCCACGACCAAGGTGCAGAGCAAGGCAAAGGGGAAGAAGAGGGAAGCACAAGCCGCGCGACTAAATAGGAGGTCGCGATGACTTAACAAGCAGGAGCGGCTAAAGGAAGAGCCGCACAGAGGAGAGCAGGCCGCTGCATCTTAGAGACAGGTCGCAGGGACTAAGAGAGAGAGAGCGGCTAAGGAAGAAGGGCAGAGAGGCTGCCTAAACAAGGAAGAACCCGCGCGAACGGAGAGAAATCGCAGCGGTTAGGAGAAAGAGATCTGCAGCGGTCATGATGATAGACACCAGCGGCCAGAGAAGCCACGGCCAAGCCACAGAAATAAGCAAAGGGAAATAAGTCGAGCGGCTAGAAAATAGCTCGCGCGAACAGAAGAAAGATACACCATACGAACAGAGAGAAGTCTGCTGGGAGACAAACACGACGAACAAGGAAAACAGGTCGCGGCAACAGGCCGGGCGACTAGAGAAGAGGAGCAGGAGAAACAAGGAGGGCGCACACACAAGGGCAAGGAGAGAAGGAAGTCGTGCGAACAGGGCACAAACCGGAAGAAACAAGCCGTGAGAACAGGTCGCGAGAAGAAGAAGAAGAAGCAAGTCGCGCGGACAGGTCGAGTGGTCAGAGAGGGCGCACAGAATCAGGAGGATAAAATCGATTCCTTTGATACCATGTGAGAAACGAACTAAAACAAGCCGAAAGCGGTTTAAACTGAAACTTTATTATCCGAAAAAGATATCTATTACAAAGGTATGCCCTCCCTTATATAGAATGGAGGAGAGATGAGAGAATACAAATAAGAGATGTGGGACTAAAAATTTATAGGACTAAGCGGACTATACAGAACAAACCGCACAAGCCGCGCGATTAGACAGAAGGGCTAACCGCACGGCTACCACCAGAGAGATAGAGAGACCGCTAGGGGAGACCGCTAGACTGCTCGGCAACCAGACAACAACAGCACAGCAACCAAACTGCTGAAGGGAAATCGCCAGACCGTGCGGTCTCCAACCCGCCAAGACAGATCGCCAGACCGCCCGGTCACCAACTTCAACAATGCATAATGCAACACATCCTTCACACATTTATTTCACAACAAAGCACCTAACTCACACTAAGATGGATGGTACATTTCTTCCAAGTAATCTAGCAATGCATCATAAATTTTAGCAAGAAATAAGTTTAAACAAATAATGCATCATCAAATCTCAACAATCTAGTCCATAGAACTTCTCAGATATACTACTAGAAAAAGTTTTAAAAAAACATAATGATGGTGCTGATGATGAAGTGTTTGGTCTAGACTTCGGCTATAAGGGCTTAAACCATGTATCACAGAATGTCTTCAGGGACTCAACCTCTAGGGTGCCTTATCTCAAAGTACAACTTTTGTCACGTTAACTGATCGGAAACCTTGATTCAAACCGCTTGTTCGCCTTCTACTGTAGATTTTGGGGAGTTTAACTCTCCAGCTTTCCTTAATGAATCTGCTCGGCAACTTTAGGATGATGAAGGCTAGAGTACCTTCTCCCAGTTATTTGTGGACTTCGAGCAGTTAAAGGCGAAGCTTGTGGTCGATGAAGAATTGAGGAAGGATGTCACAACCCGCATTTTCTCAACAGTAAATATTATATCAGAATAAGAGAAAATGCATGTCGTGATGCCACACCTTGCAGGGGACAACTGCAGATGCTCAGGCATGAACCTACTCCTAATACTTTTCATGAAATTCTCAAGTTTGTTATGATGAAAATATAGTTTGAGTTTAAGTGTTAATGACCGCGTCCCTCAGCTCAGTGGATCAACTAGTCCATGGGTGAAAAATATACATATACGCAGCAAAAATTACTTTATTTAGTTCAATTATTATGCTATAAGAGCATGAAAATCTAATAGGATAACTCATGATATGCATATCTCTAGATTTAATATAAGTACTAAAAGAGCTTTAACGTTCGTTAAAGTAGAGTGACATTTGATTAAAAAGGATGTTATGAGCATGAGATAATGATATTAATCCTTTTATACTTTGAAAATAACTATCGTGTAACCTAGCATAATTCCTTCCCTGAGAGCAAGTAGGTACGACAAACAATAAGAAAAATATCATAGCACCTAGCAAATAGTCTATCATCTATAATAATTCACTGTGGGTGTCAACAATCTGACACAAACCCACAGAACAAAGTGTATGTCTGAACTAAAACAAGAATGACAAACGACCTCACGGAGGTGAGGGAAGGACCACTGCTACTACTGTAGAATGCCTGAGAACACCGACTCTAGCTGCTCAGACCGCTACTGCTCCGGGCCTGAGGCATTCAAAAGAAATAAGTGTCTCAGCAAAACAAAATAAATACAAGTGGCATCAAAGATCAAATCAAATAGTTAGACCCGTTAAGAGGGTTACCAACCCAAACGATTAGCTATCAAACCACATCACCTAAATCAAAACTCAGTAAGCACTGAAGAATTCAAAGGGATAAAATATGAAAAGTTGCACCAAGTGTAATATAGAGTTATGCTTCATTAACATATGCAAGAATATGTATGTAAACATATGTACAAATATAAGAAAAGAGAGACTGATCAGCTCAAACACATGAATCATTGACACCGGTAAACACGGTACTGAGTCGGTGGCCACATTATCCAACACGAACCATCAGACCAAACATCTTAAAAAGGCACTAGGGAGGTAGTAATCTATCCGACACAACCCAACAGTCCATAAAAAAATCCACCAGGTGTAATGATTAACAAGCCGACACTGAGGTGGTAGTCCTTTATCCACTGCCAACCCCAATGCCACAAATAAACTTCCAAAAACACAGATAACGAAAATAAAACCCAAAACATAGCATCAGATTTCCTCAACGACGAAGAGGAAGGAAAAAACTCAAAAAATTTCTAAGGTATACTAGACGAAATTACTAAGTCCACACAGATTTGTCGAATAGCACTCGTCAAATGAGAAGGTCACTCGATGAAGAAGTTCTAAGTACACACAGATTCGTCGAGAATACTCGACGAATTGGACTTATCTCAAATCGAAACACGACGAATCTACTCAATGAATTCAACTTAATCTGAAGATACTCGATGAATTGGAGTCAGACTCAACGAACTGACTCGACACACTCGACGCCAAGACTGCTTCACTCGACGAAAAGGACTCAGCCTCTCATGAACACTCGACGAAAAGGACTCAGCCTCTCAAGAATACTCGATGAAAAGGACTCAACCTCTCATGAACACTCGACAAAAAGGAATCAATCTCTCATGAACACTCAAAGAAAAGGACTCGGACTAATCCCTACACTACTCCAATTCGACGAACACTAACCCTACCCTATTCCTACATTCTATGGAGGAAGGAAAAAAACAATAAGAACAAATGAACTAGCAAGAGGGGAGGAATCATCACTTGCCTCAAAATTTTCTGAAAACCGGCCTCTCAAGCGTTCTGTGTAACACCCCAAAAACTAGAAAATAGAACTGAAAAATGTCTATCGTCGGGCGATTGTGGGTATCGCAGGCGATAGCATTAGCACTCAACGAAGCATTGAGTAGACTCAATGCACTTGACGCACTCGACGCTCTCAACGCACTCGACGGGACATTAAGTGAGCTATCAAAGTGATGATAGTGGGTATCGTCGAGCGATACTACCACATATGGCTGGACATGTGTCGGATGGCCGAACGGTGGCCGAATAGCGATGGTTGGCTGGGGTCAAAGCGGCTACCGAGGATATCACCCAGATGATAGCGGATATCGCCTGGCGATAGCGTTAATTTTGACTTGTCAACTGAATTTGTGGACTTTGCTTTCTTTTGATGAGAGGATCGTGTGGCTGGGTTTATTCCCAAGGCTGCTTAACTAGAGAAGAGGTGAAGAGAAGATTCATTTCTCTTCTCTCACACACTCTCTCATCCCTCTCATCAAGTTATTAAAAGAAAGGAAGAAGAAGGCTGAGCCTGAGCTTTGCTAGCTTCATGGAGGAGATCCCGTGGTAAGAATCGAGAACAAAGGCAAGATCCGTGAAGAGGAAAGCGAGACGCTCCTTTCCAGCTGGATAGATATCTTGCTAATGGATCTGAAACGAGTTCCGAGGGTAATGATCTTACTCTTGGACAAGTGAAGTCCTCCTTTTGCATATGCAGGGAATCCTCGACCAAAAAGTGGAGAATCGAGGGAATTCTGATGGGTTTGATACGTGATATCCCTGGGTGGTTTTGCATATAGAATACAGAAATCGGAGTACAAAATATGCATGTTGTGTGAAGTCCATCCGGATGGGTTGGTCTGGATTGGTGATGTTTTATTTGCGTGTCGGAGAAGACTCCGAGTATAAATGAGTAGTTTAAGGGGTCCGTGGGTTGTATCTATGAAATGAGAGTAGCAGAAAGTATTGGAGTTGTGCTCCAGGAAAATACCACAATTTGCATAACTGTTGGATATCGCTGGGTGACTTTGACTATTGCTGGTGATAGCTCTTGGTTAGCTATTATTGCTGTAAAAGACCAGTTTTCTAGCACTGTCGGATGCTGCAGAGTTTTGGCTAGAATGACATTCTAGTTGTGGATGAGTATGGAGACAGAAGAAAGTTTTGTCGATAACGCCAGATGATAGTGACTATCACTGGCGATAACTTCCAAATAGCTTTTTTGTTGTGAAGCCTGTGTTCGTGAGACAAGGTGTGTAGCGTGTGAAGCTGTGAGCCTAGAGAGTCCAGCTATTGGCCATGAATGTCATGATTGAGCACTGCCGACTCAGGTCCTGGGGACATGTGAGCGGCAAGTGATGCTGAGAGCCTATTGTGCCCAACAAGGCCAGTGAGCAAAATGGGAAAGGGTAGGCTGACCCGCGTCTTGTCATGGGGCTTAATTGCTTTGGCTTTCGTCAATGACATGGAGATTTGAGAAACGAGAAGAGTGCTGAACCGTACCCGCATTATGTCAGTCTGGGCTAGATCGCCTAAAGTAGTTGGCTTTCTTCGTTGGCATAATGAGAGTCTTAAGCCCGTGCCGGAAAGACTTAAATGCTTAAATTTGACCGTCAAGTCTTGGTCCTCTGAACTGCGGTGGAACCCTGGTAATCAGGTACACCTATAATGTGTCTTGAGTGCACGGAACATTTGGCCGCTGAGACACTCGTTTGTTATATATTGAATGGTGCTTTAGTCTGCCTTCTTGTGATATATCTGTTGTGTTAATGTTATGTCTGCAGGGAAGGAATACTGCTGCCCTAGGACCGGGGTAGGATCATTATAATTTGGTCAGCTAAAAGCTGACTATTCCTTATTTGCCACCATCTAGTGGAATGTCCCTGTGCAGGTGTTGGAGAGTTGAGCGAGAAATATCGGGTTGATTCCCTTATTACTATGCCTTCCCTCGAAGGCCAAGCGAAGAGGTTTAGTGTTTTCATTTGTGGCTGACCTGCGTGCCGATGTATGAAAATACTTGTGAAAGAGGAAACCATTGAAAGGCCTTAAGGCCTTTTTGACTTTTGTGTATTTTTGTAAACATTCCTATATGGTTTTTATTAGTGGACATTTGTATTACTTGAGTTCAAAATTTAACTCCTGAAGCTTCCGTTAGAATGCTTTGAGTTAGGGTTCGTTTAGTCTTTGATATTAATATGTAACTCCGCCGACTGTCTGTGGGAGATGGCGTGGGGCCCTGGCCGGACCCACTGTTATATTTCATGTGACGGATGGAGGTGTTACAATTTTAGTATCAGCTTGTCTTGGTCTTCCACCTACGAATTCCTGGCCGAATTATTTTGAGGGGTGGCGAGCACGTGTCTGTGCTTACCGTTATAACACAAATGAACTCTAGAATGTCCACTTAGAAATGAAAATACACATGTTTGTGGAACCTGCGTGTTCTTAATAGTCATTCTTTGCTGTTGAGTAGTCGCTAAATTTTGTATTTTACATTTATAGGTGACTAGAAGTGGTGTGGGGCAGTCTGAACCCTAACGTTCTGTTGAGAGTGCGACACAAGTTGATGTGCCCATACCTCCTCCTTTTACATAAACAGTATGCTTAGTTGCTGAGATAGTATTTGTAATGATGAATGCACAGTCGACTGGGCAGGTGCGACCTACGATGGAGCCAGTTCAGGTTGGTGTAGCCGAGCCTATAGCTGCTAGGCAAGTGCCTGCTAAGGCTTTGGTGGATAAGCGAGCGACTGAGCAGCAGATGAAGCAATTTATGAGCTTTAGTCCTCCTACGTTTATGGCTGCAGGATCCCCAATGCAGACAGAGGACTGGCTTTTGCGAGTCAAGAGGATATTGACGGCGATCGAGACAGAGGAGGGACAGAAGGTCACCTTGGCCACTTTCCTATTGGAAGGAGAGGCTCAGATTTAGTGGGATGAGTTGGAACTCCACCACTTTGCGGGCAGACGACTATCGTAGATCTCGATGGAGGAGTTTTCAAGATTGTTCTTAGCAAAGCGTCTGCCATTGTTGCAGCGGATTGCTATGGAGAACGAGTTCCAGCATTTGACTCAGGGTAGGGTAGTGTGGATTACTACCTGCATGAGTTTACCAGGTTGGCACGTTATGCAAGGTATATTTTTGCTGACGAAGAGCGTAACACTAATAAGTTCTACGAGGGACTGCGGGATGAGCTGAGGTTACTACTCTCGGATCCGATGAATCATGGTTTCCAAGTGTTGGTGAATACGACTCATTCGTCAGGGAAATACATGAAGAGGGTGCAGGGCAAGAGGTACTTGGCTGTGATAAAGACAGAGTTCAATGTGTCGCGTCTTGCAAAGTCTGAGTACCAAAAGAGGTGGATAACAAAGTCCAGGTCGTCTGGACAAGCTCCTTCTACTGTTGCTTCTGGAGCAACGTCAGGGCAAGGTCCGCTCATATGTTACAATTGTGGCAAACTAGGACATTTTGCCCGTGAGTGCCCCAATGGCCTTCCAAAGAAGGACAAAAAGACAGGAGCATCGTACGCTGAGAAGGGAAAGACAGTGGAGTCCACTGTATCCCAATATGCTCCAACTCAACCAAGGGTGTACAATCTTGGCTAGCAGGAGGCCATCAAACAGACTGATGTCGTCACAGGTACGAGTAGTATATAGTTTTTATGCTTTATATACTTTATACCATGTGAATTGTTTGTATATAATTTGGTAAGTATAGGCTTTGTTCTTATTCGGGACTATCCAATGAGAGCACTGTTCGATACAAGTGCTTCTCATTTGTTACTATCTAAGGACTTTATATCGCGGATCAGAGTGCCTACTCTTATGTCGACAGATAGAGTAAAGGAGTTGTTACCTAACGGATGCGTGATGTGTGCAGATAGGTCTTGCTGTCTTGAGGTACGGATTGGAAGTCAAGATTTCGGATTGGAAGCGTCTATGCTATCGATATCTGAGTTTGATGTAATCTTTGGCATGAACTGGCTCTCGAAGCAGCGTGCCTGTATAGATTGTAACTCTAAGGAAGTCACACTAGGACAGAATACCGAATGAGAGACTAAAATTTCATTTTGTTCGGCAGTGGTGGGTCGATCTGGCAGGTGTAAACGGAGTGTTCAAATCTGAGGGGGGAGGTGGATGCTCCAAACGGAGCTTTTTGGGGCGTTTCTCAAGGCGAGCGGGTGGAAACGGAGCAATCGCCGCCGGAGGTTCATTTGTTTACCCTCCTTCCAACAGCATTTGCCCAAAATGGAGAAGCGAAACACCCAAACAAATAGAGCCTAAATTCATCGGTATGTGAGGATCGAGCAAGATATCGATGTCTGCTCTCCAGGTAGTCAAGGTTGTTCGGAAGGGCGCGGAGTTATTCTTCACGTTGTTGGAGGTTGTTGAGCCGAAGTCCAGTTTGAGTGACGTTCCTATTGTATAGGAGTATGCAGATGTGTTTCCTAAGGATTTCCCTGGGTTACCGCCCCAGCGGGAGATTGACTTCATTATAGAGTTGGTGTCAGGTGCGAAACCTGTGGCCCACTCGTTGTACCGTATTGGGCCAAAAGAGATGGTAGAATTGAAAGTTCAATTGCATGAATTGCTAGAATAAGGCTATATACATCCAAGTATGTCATCTTAGAGTGCACCGGTCCTCTTTGTGAAGAAGAAGGATAGAAGCTTGCGGCTATGCATTGATTATTTAGAGTTAAATAAGCTGACGGAGAAGAAAAAGTATCCGATTCCACGGATTGATAACTTGTTTGATCAGCTAGTGGGTTCAACTGTCTACTCAAAGCTAAATTTAAAATCTGGTTATTACCAGTTGAGAATTCGGGAAGAGGGCATTCCCAAGACAGCATTTGGTACACGCTACGGTCATTATGCGTTCACGGTAATGCCGTTTGGTCTAATAAATGCACCATCGGTATTCATTGACTTGATGCATCAAACCTTTAGAGAGTATTTGGACCTATTTGTGATCATCTTTATTGACGACATATTGGTGTACTCTCAGTCCAAAAAAGATCATGCAAATCATTTGCGGATGGTTTTGCACACCCTGAGGAGAAACAAGCTCTATACAAAGTTATCAAAGTACGAGTTTTGGCTGCCATCAGTGGTTTTTCTTGGTCATATAGTTAGTGGAGAATGTATTGAGGTAGATCTGACGAAGATAGTTGCGATACAGGAGTGGCCTGTGTTGTCTATTGTAGCAGAAGTCAGGAGTTTCCTTGGACTTGCTGGCTACTATAGGCGCTTCATAAAGAACTTTTTGCGGATAGCCTTACCTCTCACTACGCTGACAAGGAAAGATCATAAGTTCGTTTGGACGCCTGAGTGCACGTGAGCTTTTGATGAGTTAAAGAGTCGTTTGACTACGATGCCTATTTTTAGTTCGCCATGTGGTACAGACGGCTATGAGATTTATAGTGATGCTTCAGGGAGTGGCTGAGGCTGTGTTCTTATTCAGTTCGAAAAGGTTATTTCTTATGGTTCACTCCAGTTAAAAGTGCACGAGCGATATTATCCAGTCCATGACTTGGGGCTAGCGGCTGTGATTTTTGCACTTAAACTGTGACGTCATTATTTATATGGCGTGAAAGTTGACATCTTCACGGACCAAGTAACCGATATTAATAAAATGGTTAGAGCAATATGATGTTTTTAGTGGCTCATACCAGTAATACTATGGAGCAACTCACCAAGTATCGATATTTTTACCTGCATTTCGAATAACACTGATACAACTTAAATTATCAAACTGTAAATGTAAAAACTCATGGATGCATTGCGAACAATTGTATTTCATAAAATCAGGAAGACCTTTAACCTTATAAATACAAGCAAGGACCTTCAGACCCTTTAACGGGAAAACAAGGCTAATAAATACTTCGCCAACATAGTCACTCTCTTGCTCTCCAAAGTTGGAGATCACTCTTCTTTAGTAATTCTATGTATTTTTTCTGTTAAACTCTTGTTGGTCATGTCTACAAGGGGTGATCTGGAAACCTTAAATTGAAGAACCGAATTAGGGAGGACCAAAATAAGTGCAACCTCATTAACGATCATCTTCATATAGTATTGCCCTAGCAGAAATACTTTCTTCTCCTGATTATACAACCTCAAGAGAATATACAACATTAGTATGTTCTGTGGGATTCTTGGATCCAAAATAATAGGAGGATTTTCGTATCCCTTAGAGCTTCCTTCGATTCTTTAGACAATGTATTCAGAAGAGGTCTATCATTTTATGTGAATGTTGTTGGTGCACATATGCAACTTATGTATTTACTTTTGTGCATCTGATATAAAAATTGATATAGTAAGTAACCCTAATAACCTCAAGAGTAACTGCAGACTGCAATTTCTAAATACAACTACAACTGCTATTCCAAAATGCAACAAAAAAGATAATGCAACTACAACTGTTATATCAGAATGCATCAAAAAAACAATGCAACTTTAACTTCAACTACTAAATGCAACAACAATGATATCCTAATAAAAAAACAACTGAAGGAACATAACCAACACTCTAACTATAGACATATATTCATATATAAGAAGAAATTAACTACAATAACACAAAACTTAAACTATGCCCCTAAATAAATGTAGTATTAAGTAGAACAAGGAAAAACAAATAAATATTTTAAATCTTACTGCCATAAAAGGCCTTGACAAAGGGAAAATTTTTTTTTGGTTTTTGCCAAGTAAAGATTGTCACGATGCACGTACCTTCTCCAGACTTCGTCTTCTTTTGTTTTGACCAGTGGACAAACTGTTGAAAATAGGGTATTAAGAGGAATAAAAAAGATGGGGGAAGATACCGAGATGTGTGAAGCTACCGACATCTATGACGGTTATGCCACGACGTAACCGTCGGAGGTGTTGCTGCAAGATTTTTGATGTTTTGCTGCGAGATTTCCGACGGAGAGGCAGAGAGATTTCCAGCGGAGAGGCGGAGAAATGCTAGGGCAGGGAACTAATACGGGAGCTCTAAAATCTTGAAATGAGAGGTGGACACAGTTGCGTAAAAATGTATTTATCAACGCACCATGGTATGGTACGTTGAACATATAGAAATTTTTTCCCAAAAAAGGACGGTGTGCTGTTGTTTTTAGAAAGCCGAAGGACACCAGCATTTTCCCACTACAAGAAGTAACAAGGCACCATTTGGCATGACAGTGAGTTGGTGATGGTCATGAACACTATGGTTATGAATTGTTGTTCATTAACATCGTATCTCACATAAGAAATTTTATCCACTTTTATGTTCAAAATTAGTTTTATTTTCTTAGTGGTGGGTGTGACCATTGTCATGCCAAATATACATTCTATGATGGTGCCATTTTTGTTCAAACTTGTTGTGGGTCGCTCAATTCTATTGTTATCCGATCAGATTGAATCATCTCAGTTCAAGAGTGAGCCAAACATGCAAACTGTCAAAAAAAATGAAGTTAGACGGTGAACAAGTAGGTTTTAGCGAGGAAAAATCCTAGAAAGGGGGGAAAACAACATGGCTCGATTTGTGTCAACCAAATTTCACTATATCTTGATGTATTACAAGTGAAAGTATAGAACTCGAGGGTGAAAGACTGCCTCTCATTACAGTAGTAATAGAAGAAGAGCCATCAAAGGTGACAGTCCACCTGTCGAAAAACTAAGTATTTGGTGGAGGAAGAAGCGAGACACTCGAGTCGACTGTTGGGGAAAGTGAGATTTTCACGATGCCTTCTAAGGAGATATTTGAAGGTGAAGAAAATCTTCAAGCACCGAAGGAGAACTCTGAAGGTTTTCTTTGAATGAGTCATCTCAGCCACTGAAGACAAGACATCTTCAAATGAGGGCTCTAAGCTCCTTTTTCTACTTTGGCCAGGGGTAGCCAGGTAACTTCGTCGGTGTAACCACCGTAACCACCTGATGGACGAATCACGTTCGTCGATTTGAAGCACATGGATCACCATTTTTCGAATATGACCATTTTGCCCCGGGGCAGTTTGGACAGTTCAGGCAACATCAGGCAGTTTTGTTGGCGGCATTGACAACAACGAATGATACCATTATGACACGGTAGTTGCCTTACGGCGGTTCCATGGCGTATTCTCCACTCCCTCCTTGGTGAAGGTTGACTTGGATCCCACTTCCTCCAACATTAACACTTCTCATTAATGAGGTCCTTTGCTAAAAGCACCTATAAATATCTATAAATGGGTGGGTGCATATCAAAAAATCACGGGTAAAAAAACACCATGATAAACGTAGCCTAAAGATCTGTCTGGCACGGTGGCACGGTGGCACGGTCGTAAACATAGAGGTTATGAATCATCGTTATACCTCACTAAAGAAACTGTCCATTTTTATGTTCAAAATTTGTTTTATATTCATAGTGGCTGTCATAACCATTGTCATGCTAAACATTCATAAAACAACGGTAGAGTTTTTTGTCCAAATACACGAGCAAAACAGCCACACCAAATAGAGCCTTGTTAGATTATAAGCAGTGATAAAATTTATTGATGAATAACATAAATGAAATGTTTTGATTATGTAAAAATATACACAACTTGTAGCCATGTCATAAATATACACAACTTGTAGCCATGTCATAAATATACACAACTATTAGCCATGTCATGGCGTCGGCTACGGCTCCGTTTGTGAGGACTTATTTTCACCGGTCAAACGGTCATGACCGCATGAATTGGATCATAATTAAGGTCCGATTCATACGGTCGTAATTGCTTGACCGGTGAAAATAAGTCCCCTCAAACGGAGCCTAAGTCATCATTCAAATTTGAGAATAAAAGATTAAATGGATAAAAATAGAGAAAGAAGTAACCTTAAAGTATCGTTCTCAGATGATCTTCTTTTTGTTGAACCTGAAATTTCTCCTAAAACTGCTTATAGGTTCTTCTTTGATTATACGTGTTAATTTGATAGGGAAGTAGTCTATTTATAATCTTAAAATAATCATTAAAGCCTTGTTAGCTGGTTTCGGATATATATGACTGTTGATAAAACTAAATTAATTAACTGTTGATAATAGGGACACGTAGAAAGGATTATTATCAATAGTAAATTATATTAATATGATATAATTATACTAATAAAGTAATTGTTGCGGTGCGCGCAGTCTGGACTAACTAGACCGTCTTAGCTCTAGGAGTGGTCGGTTACGCAAACAGTCACAGAAATAGATCACAGACGAGACAAACTTTTTTACGTGAAAATCACGGTCGGAACTATACCGACAGGAACTCCACTAGATCGGTTGGGGTTACAATGCTTCTTTGGTAGAATCGAGGGCGACAAATCGCACTTCATTACAACTTGAGGGGGAGAGAAAGAGACGGTGTTCAACGTGCGGGAGAGCGCTTGCGGGCTTCTGGACGATCGTAGGCTGATTGCAAGGCTGGAACTATGGGTGCTCTGCTGGAGGCACGCTCTGGATTCTGGTGGTTGCGGACGGCGAACAAACAATTTCCTACGAACCCTGATGTGCGCAGAGGAGGTTGCGAACCGATTTTGACCTGGAGGCAAGCGCGGGGGCGGCAGACCTTTGCCGTAGCGGCGAGCACGGTGGCGACGGACCTGCAGAGAGAGAGAGAGAACAAGAGAAAAGAGCTAGAGAGAGAAAAAGAGATTTTGTAGAGATCCGTCCTTCCCAGTTTGAGAAATAAGAAGGATCAATGGTCTATTTATAGGCTTGGAGAGGGGTGACCTGATAATTTCCCTTAGTAACCACTACACGGACCAATGGGAAGGCTCGAAAGTGATCACTCAGATTACCATTTTTAGGAAAATGCCGAGCCTGCCCTTGAGACCAAAATAGGCCCGCCCAAACTTTAGGAACGGTCGAATGGGCAACAGGGGTGGTTACGCACTATAACCACCCCCAATCGTTCACTTGGTGGGCGGTTAAGGGCGACGGCCGCCCCTATGGGGCACCAGATGTAATGCCCCAAAAATGGGAAAAAAGGGGTCTCGGGTGGCTATCGCCTGACGACAGTAGGTATCGCTAGCGATAGCACTCGGTGCACTCAACGCCTTCAATAAAGTGTTGAGTCGACTATCGTGCAACGACAGTGAGTATCGCGCAGCGACAGTGAGTATCACGCGGCGATACCACTCAACGCACTCGACGCTTTCATCAAAGCGTTGAGTATACTCAACGCACTCGACGTCTTCTACGAATCGTCAAGTAAGCTATCAGAGTGGCGACAGTGGGTATCGCAGGGCGATACTGCCACGTATGCTAGACACGTGTCAGATGGCCGGTCGGCGGCCGAAGAGCGGTGGTTGACTAGGGTCAAGGCGGTTACGATCACAATCGCCAGGCGATAGTCGATATCGCGCGATGATATCGTTTTGTTTGACTATTCAACTGCAATCGTGGTCATTGCTTCCTTTTTATAAAATGATCATGTGGTTGGGATTAATCCCGAGTCCACTTAAGCAGAGGAGGTGTAAAAGAGAAGTCATTTCTCTTCTTCTTTCTCTCTCTCCTCCTTTCATTATCATCTTAAGAGAAAAGAGCTAAGGAAGAAGGTTGATGATGGAGACGTTGAACACGGCCGTCATTGATCCCCGTCTGAAAGAGTTCGTCGATTGGGACGATCGCTGCCGCAAGCTCGAGGATGGGATCGACGCCCGCCGCCATTATATAAAAATATATAATTATAAATTAAATAATTATAATTATATATATTTAATAATTTTATTATTTTAGCAAATTTATTTTAAGTATTTATTTCATGTTTAATTTTCATTTCATGTGTAATGATGGTGCTTATAACCATCATGTGTTGTTTTAATTATTTCATTTCATGTGCTATGATGGTGCATATAACCATCATATTTTCATTTTGAATTTTGAATGGAGGGAGATTGAGTGGTGTAGGCTATATATAGTCATGCTATGAAGGATTGATTAGAGAAGAAGAATAAGAAAATAATCACCCTAAAGATCTTTTGAGATCCTCCTTCCCCCTTGGCAAAATTCGGTCACCCCTCTTTCCCCCTCTTCCTTGGCAATTTCGGCCACCCTCCTCCCTCTCCTCCTTGTGGAATTCGGCCACAAGACTCCTCCCCTCTTTCCCTCCTCTTTTCTCCCCTTAATAGCCCTCTCCTACTCCTTTTCTCCCCTCAAAACCGACCAACTTTCCTCCTCCTCTAAAAAAATCGGCCACCCTCTCCCTCCAACAAACCGAGCCGCCCCTCCTCTTTCTCCCTCCAACACTGGCCATCCTCTCCTCCGTGAATATTTTCGGCCAGCAAGAGTTCTCCCACTTCTACGGTTTGGGAAAAGAAAACGGCGAGCATCTTCATCATCCGGTGCGGATCCGAGGATTTGCATGGAAATAGAGAATCTACCACTGCTGTGAGCGCCTCCTCCACTCATCTTGTGGACGGGTTATTATTGGGATTGGGTAACGAATTCTTACACCTCTTTGTGTGATTTCTTCTAAATTATATGTGAGATCATGGTGGAATAGAAGACTAGTAATTTGTTCTGATTTATATTGAATATTGTGTTTGTTAAAATCTAATTTTCAAAGCATTTATTTCCCGAATATTTTTCGTATTAATTGCAACGGGTAGATCTCGTGAATACTAGAAGAAATCGGGTTCATCACCCTTGATTTTCCCTTGAGTTCAAGTGATTTGGTATACCCTCTATTAATTAATTTTGGGATCGATTAGGACTTAATTTTAAATCACTTATTTAGTCTGGATATTCTCTTATTGGATGTGTGAATGTTTGCGCATAATTTAATTTGAATTGCTAATTGTCCGGATCGGGTGGGTCCATTTCGCTTGAGCGAACATTGACATATAGCCCTTGTTCAATCTAAAATAAGGGGTAGCGTCCCTTTGCGTTGATTGTTGTGGAATTTGAGCCTTTAAATGCTTGAGTATTTGATAGTGCTAAGTAGAGAAACCACGCGCTAGATATTTAATTAAATTATCGAACATAAGAACACGTAGTTCAATCCGTAGAAACCATGGGTCTGCATCAGCTGAGGCTGAGCTTGAAAAGCTTGGTGAAGGAGATCCAGTAAACTGAATCAAAATCTGTGGCTAGATCCGCGAAGAAGAAAGTGAGGTGCTCCTTTCCAACTGGGTAGAAAGCTTCGTCATGGCTCCCAAACGGATTACGAGGGTAACGATCTTCATTCTTGGATAAGTGAAGTCCTCATTTTGCATATGCATGGAATCCACCACCAAAAGGTGGAGAGTCGAGGGAATTCCGACGGGTTGATATGTGATATCACCGGGTGGTTATGCATGTAGAATCCGAAAATCGCAGTAAGGAATAGACATGCTGTGTGAAGCCCATCCGGATGGGTTGGTCTAGATTGGTGATGTTTTATTTTGTGTGCCGGAGAAGACTCCTAGTATAAACGAGTAGTTTACAGGGTCTGTGGGTTGTACCTGTGAAATGAAAGTAGCAAGAAGTACTTGAGGTGTGCTCCGGGAAAATACCCAGAAAATACCACAGTCTGCAAAACTGTTGGATATCGTCGGCTGACAGCGAGTATCGCTAGCGATAGCTCTTGATGAGCTATGATTGCTGTGAAAGACCAGCTTTCTGGCACTACAGGAAGCTGTAGGGTTTTGGCCGTGAAGATGTTCCAGTTGTGGTTGAGTCTGGAGATAGAAGAGAGTTCTGTCGCTAACGCCAGACAATAGTGACTATCACTGGCGATAGCTTCTAGATAGAATTTTATTGACAAAGCCAATCTCTCGGAGACCGTGTGCCTAGTGTGAGTTGTGAGCTCTTAAAGTCCAGTGAGCCGAACGGGCAAGGGTAAGTCAACCCGCATCAGTCTAGTTTGGACTGGTGAATTGAGCAACGAGCAATAGCTGAATCGTACCCGTGTTATGTTGTTCGGACTAGATTGCCTAAAGTAATTGGCTTTCGTCGTTGGCATAATAAGAGTCTTAGGCCCCATGCCAGAAAGACTAGAATGCTCAAAGTGGACCATCATGTCTTGGACCTCTAAACGGTGGTGGAACCTTGGTAATTCGGTACACCGAGAATGTGCCCTGAGTGCACGAAATGTTTTGCCGTTGAGGTACTCGTTTGTGATATATTGAATGGTGCTTGAGTGTGCCTTTTGTGATATATCTATTGTGTTAATGTTATGCCTACAGGGAAGGAATACCGCTTCCCTGGGTATGGGGTAAGGTTGTTATAAATTGGTCAGCCAAAAGCTGACTGTTGCCTTGTTTGTCGCCCTTGTGGTGGATTGTCCATGTACAGGTGATGGAGAGCCGAACGAGAAATAGTGGGTTGTATCCCTTTGATGCTATGCCGGCCCTTGAAGTCCAAGCGAATGCTTTTTAATGTTTTTCATGTATGGTCGGCTTGTGCGCCGATGTATGTAAACCACTTTGTTTGGGAAGAACATTTGTTAGGCCTTAAGGACATGACTATTGTGTATATTTTTGTAAACATTCCTATATGGTTGTTTTTAGTGGACATTTGTACTGCTTAAGTTCAAAGTGCAACCCCTGAAGCTTCCGCTAGAATGCTCTGAGTTAGGGTTCGTTTAGCCTTTGATATTAACATGTAACTCCACCGACTGTTTGTAGGATATGGCGTGGGGACCCAGTCGAACCCTCAGTTATATTTAGTTTGACAGATAGAGATGTTACAATTTTGGTATCATATTGTCTTGGTATTCCTCCTCCGAATTCGTGGTCGAATTCTTTTGAGAGGTGGTGAGCACATGTCTGTTCTTCTCATTATAACCAAAAAAATGAACTCAAGATTGTCCACTTAGGAATGCTAATATACATGGGTGAGGAACCTGTGTGTTCCTAATAGTCATTGTTTGCTATTGAGTAGTCGCTAAATTGTGTATTTTACACTTATAGATGACTAGAAGTGGTGTGGGGTAGTCCAAACCCAACATTCTGTTGAGAGTGTGGCACAAGCTAATGTGCCCACACCTCCTCCTTCTGCGGAAATAGTACACTTAGTTACTAAGCGACATTTGCAATGATGAATGCGCAGTCGACTGGGCAGGTGCGACCTGCGATGGTACCAGTTCAGGTTGGTATAGCCGAGCCTGTAGCTGTTAGACAAGTATCTGTTGAGGCTTTGGTAGATAAGCGAGCGAATGAGCGACAGTTAAAGCAATTTATGAACTTTTGTCCTTCTACGTTTATGGTTACAGGATCCCCAACGCAGGTAGAGGACTGGCTTTCGCGAGTCAAGAGGATATTGATGGCGATCAAGACAGAGGAGGGACAGAATGTCACTTTGGCCACTTTCTTGATGGAGGGAGAGGCTCGGCTTTGGTGGGATGAGTTTGAGTTACACCACTTAGCGGGCAGACGACTATCGGAGATCTCGATGGAGGAGTTTTCGAGACTGTTCTTGGCAAAACATCTGTCGATGTCGCAGCGGATTGCTATGGAGAATGAGTTCCAGCGTTTGACTCAGGATGAGGGTAGTGTGGATGACTACTTGCATGAGTTTACTAGGTTGGGGAGTTATGTGGGATCTACGTTTGCTGACGAAGAGCATAAAACCAATAGGTTCTATGAGGGATTGCGAGATAAGGTGAGGTTACTGCTCTCGAGTCTGATGAACCAAGGTTTCCAAGTGTTGGTGAATATGGCTCGTTTGTTATAGAAATACATGAAGAGGGTGCAGGGTAAGAGGGAATTGGCGGTGATAAAGCCCGAGTTCAAAATGTCGCGTCCTAGCAAGTCTGACTACTGCAAGAGATGGAACAAGAAGTCCAAGTCTTCCGGACAGACTCCTTCTACTGGTACTTCTAGAGCAACATCAGGGAGAGGCCCGCTCATATGTTATACTTATGGCAAGCCAGGACATTTTACCGACGAGTGTAAGAGTGGTCCTCCAAAGGTTGATAAGAAGGCATGAGCATCATATGATGAAAAGGGAAAGGCGATGGAGTCCACTGCGTTCTAATAAGCTCCAGCTCAGCCAAGGGTGTACAATCTTGGCCAACAGGAGGCCATCAAACATGCTGATGTCATCACAGGTACGAGTAGAATATATTTTTCATGCTTTATATACTTTATGCCTTATGAATTGCTTGTGTATAACTTGTTAAGTATATGCTTTGTTCTTATTAGGGAGCATCTGGCGAGGGCACTGTTCGATACAGGTGCTTTTCATTTGTTTCTATCTGAGGACTTTGTATCACGGATTAGAGTGCCTACTCTTATGTCGACAGATATAGTAAAGGTGTTGTTACCTAATGGATGCGTGATGAGTGCAGATAAGTCTTATTGTCTTGAGGTACGGATTAAAAGTCTGGATTTCGGATTGGAGGCATATATGTTGCCAATATCTGAGTTCGATGTAATCTTTGGTATGGACTGGCTCGCGGAGCTGCGTGTCTGTATAGATTGCAACTCAAAGGAAGTCACACTGGGTCAAAATACCAAGCTGAAGACTAAGTTCGCTGGTATGCGAGGATCAAGCAAGATATTGATGTCTGCTCTCCAGGTAGTCAAGGCTGTTCGGAAGGGCACAGAGTTATTCTTCACGTTGTTGGAGGATATTAAGCCAAAGTATAGTTTGAGTGACATTCCTGTTGTGTCAGAGTACGCAGATGTGTTTCCTAAGGGTCTCCCCGGGCTTCCACTCCAGTGAGAGATTGACTTTGCTATAGAGTTGTTTCCAGGTGTGAAACTTGTGGCCCACTCACCGTACCGTGTTGCACCAAAGGAGATGGAAGAACTAAAGGTTTGATTGCAAGAATTGCAAGAGCAAGGCTATATACGTCCAATTATGTCACCTTGGAGTGTACCGATCCTCTTTGTGAAGAAGTAGGACGGCGTCTATGCATTGACTATCGAGAGCTGAATAAGCTAACAGAGAAGAACAAGTATCCGATTTCACGGATTGATGACTTGTTTGATCAGCTAGTGGGTTCAACTATCTACTCAAAGCTAGATTTAAAGTCCGGCTATTACCAGTCGAGGATTCGGGAAGATGACATCCCCAAGACAGCGTTTAGTACACGCTACGGTCTGTAATGCCGTTTGGGCTAACGAATGCGTCATCAGTATTCATGGACCTGATGCATCGAACCTTTAGAGAGTACTTAGACCTATTTGTGATCTTCTTCATTAACGACATATTGGTATACTCTCAGTCCGAAGAAGATCATGCAAATCATTTGCGGATGGTTTTGCACACCATGAGGAGAAACAAGCTCTATGCCAAGTTCTCAAAGTGCGAGTTTTGGCTGTCGTCAGTGGCTTTTTTGGCCATGTGGTTAGTGGAGAGGGTATTGCGGTGGATCCGACAAAGATAGTTGTGATACGGGAGTGGCCTGTGTTGTCTACTATAGCTGAAGTCAGGAGTTTCCTTGGACTTGCTGGCTACTATATGCGCTTCGTAAAAAACTTTTCGTGGATAGTCTTACCTCTTACTACACTGACGAGGAAAGATCAAAAGTTTTTTTGGAAGCCTGAGTGCGCGCGAGCTTTTGAGGAGTTAAAGAGTCATCTGACCACGTCGCCGATCTTGAGTTCGCCATATGGTACAGAAGGCTATGAGATCTATAGTGATGCTTCAGGGAGGGGCTTAGGCTGCATTCTTCTTCAGTTCGGAAAGTTTATTGCTTATGGCTCACGCCAGTTGAAAGTGCATGAGCGAAACTATCCAGTCCACGACTTGGAGTTGGCGGTTGTGATCTTTGCACTTAAGCTGTAGCGTTATTACTTATATGACATGAAAGTTGACATCTTCACGGAGCATAAGAGCCTTAAGTACTTAGTAGATCAAATGGATCTGAACATGCGACAACGGAGGTGGATGGAGTTCCTCAGGGACTACACCTTCCAGATACACTATACTCCCCGGAAGGGAAATGTGGTTGTAGATGCCTTGAGTAGGCAGACTCTGGTACGGTCAAATTGGTTGTAGATGCATGATGAGCGTCTGATCTAAGAGTTGGAGGCCTTAGAGATTTCTTGTGTCGACAAGAATTCTTTTGCTAATGCGTGCCTGAATTTGATGGAGGTACAGTATGACTTTACGGACAGGGTTCGACGAGCAACGGAACTCGATGAGAGTATGAAACGCTATGCAATGGATGAGTCCAATTCCCAATTCTCTTTGGATGACGGTCTTTTGAGAAAGGACGGTTGGTTGTGCATCCTGAATGTGGGAAAGTTACGGGAGGAATTGATGTATGATGCATATTTTACGAAGTACTCAATTCACCTAGGGAGCACAAAGATGTATAAGGACATGAAAAAGTTGTTCTGGTGGCCGGGTCTGAAGAAAGACATAGCTCTTTACGTGGCAAAGTGTCAAACTTGTGCCCTAATGAATGCAGAATGTCAGAAGCCTAGTGGTTTCCTGAAGTCATTACCAATTCCCGTATGGAAGTTCGATGATATCTCTATGGATTTCGTACACGGATTGCCGAGATCACAGAGCGGAAACGATGCCGTGTGGGTGATCGTTGACCGATTGACAAAGGTATCGCACTTCATACCGAACAAGAAGGACGATTCAGTGGAAAAGTTGTCTAAGTTATACGTGGACAACATAATAAGATTGCACGGTGTGCCCCACAGCATCGTCAGTGACCGAGACAGACACTTTACTTCGAATGATTGGAGGCTAATCCACCAGTTGTTAGGTGCTCAACTAAAGTTCAGTACAGCCTTTCATCCGCAGAAGGATGGTCAGACCGAGATGACCAATCGAACAATGGACGATATGCTCTGGATGTGCGCCTTGGATTTTGGGAAGAGGTGGGAGGACCATCTCTATATGATCGAGTTCGCCTATAATAATAGCTATCAAGCTAGTATTCAGATGGCTCCCTTTGAAGCTTTATATGGTAGGAAGTGTCGTACCCCTTTAGTTTCGGCATAAACAAGCGAATCGAAGTTGTATAAGTGTAAGGAGGTCGAAGATGCTAATTTGACTATACGCATTATACGAGAGCGGCTATTGGTAGCCCAAGATAGGTAGGAAAAGTATTACAATGCCAAGCACTAAAACATGGAGTTTGTAGTGGGCGATTGGGTATATCTGAAGATAAAGCCTTTCATAGGCGTGTCCAGGATTCAACGCTTGAAAAAGTTGATTCTGAGGTATCTTGGTCAGTTTCAAGTGGTTGAGCGGATTGGAGAAGCTGCCAATCGGTTAGCTCTTTCGGCAGAACTAAGTAGCTTATACGATGTGTTTCACATATCGATGTTGCAGAAAGCTATGAAAGAGCCAGCACAAGTGATAGTTGATGATTAAGTACTGTTCGATAGTGGGCTGACGACGAAAGTTAGTCTCATTCAGATTGAGGATACAGAAACCAGGCAACTATAGAACAAAGCAATCAGGATGGTTAAAGTCCGTTAGGACAACTATGGTCGTGAAGAACTCACATGGGAGCATGAGCAAACCATGCACGATGAGTTTCCCGAATTGTTTATAAATTGATGATTGAAGCATTTTTGAATGTTATAACATATTTGTTGTTGTTTTTCCTTATATAGATGGATAAAATTTTGGGACGAAATTTCTATAAGGAGGGGAGATTTGTAATGCCCCAAAAATGGGAAAACAGGGGTATCGGGTGGCTATCGCCTGGCTATCGCCTGGCTAGATCCGGTCACCGGCAGAGTTTCAGAGCTCCAAATCGTGAGCCGACTTCGGATCTGCGGAGGCAAGGAGATTGCGGTGCTTTTCATCCTCATAGATTTCCATGACACTAAGGAAAAACGCAAGGGTAACGATTCTCATCCTAGGACATGTGAAGTTCTCTTTTCCTTTGCATAAGAAGCCCTCTCTCGCGAGTGTGCGGTGGGTTTGTGGCGTTCCTTGGGGTAGATATGTGAAGTCCCCCTTGTGTAGAGTCTGTATTCGAGAACGGACATAGGCATGATGTGTGAAGCCTACCCGGACTAGTCTGTCTTGATCGGTGATGTTACATTGCATATATGGTCGGAGAAGACTCCACGCGAATGTTTGTTTTTCGGGTTTTCTATGGGGTAGATTGCAACAGGGAGCCTTAAAGAATAACTCCAAGGTGCACCCGGAAAACTGGGCAGATGCGTGATTCTGCCAACAGACTCTAAGGTTGGCCGTCCAAGGGACGGTTGTGAGACGGAACCGTCTATGGCTTAAATTGACGTGACGTTGGCCGGTTCGCCATGAATATGCCCTGAGTGTACGGGGTGTGTGGTCGTGCATGCCTGCACCTGTGATGAAGTGTGTTTACACTATACTGCTTGATTATGCTAACAAAATGCAAGGAAAGAACATCGCCGCCCCGAGTTGGGGGCGGGGTCGTTATAATTTAGTCAGCATAGCTGACCGTTGCTTTTGTTTACCACCGTGCGGTGAATTGTTGCTTGCAGGTGCTGCAGAGCTGAGCGGTAAATAGCGGGCTAAAGCCCAAGTTGCTGAGCCGGCCCTTGAAGGCCTAATTTTGAGTGTTTTTCTTATATTCTCATGTATGACCGGCCTGCGTGCCGAGGTTTGGAAGACACTTATATTTGAGCAAACTATTGTAAGGCCATAAGGCCAGTACTCGTGTATTGTACATTCTTGTTTGTTTTGAGTAGTGGACATTCATGCTTTGCTGAGTTCTTTATTCTTTACAACTTAATAAACTGCTTCCGCTAGATGCTCTGTGTAGGACGTTATGATTGGTTGATTGGTCTCAATAAATAACCCTCTGGTCTGTCCGTGGTATATGGCGTCGGGCCCCTGCCGGACCTACTCTATATGCTATGAGACAGATAGGGGTGTTATAATTTGGTATCAGACTACCGATTTCGGTCAGGCTTAAATGAATTCGTGGGCAAATTCCATTTAAGGGGTGGTGGCACACGTGTATGCGTCATCGTTATAACATGAAAAGAACCCATGAATGTCCACTTAGGAATGAAAATACACATGTTTGGGGAACCTGCGTGTTCCTATAATTGCTTTTTGCAATGTTGTGTGGTCGCTTATCGGTGTTTTGCACGATTATAGGTGACCAGGAGTGGTGCTGGGCCGTCAGAACGACTAGCTTCTGAGGCGAGCAGCGCACCAAATGATGCGCCTACAACACCCCCTTCAGCCAAGACATTTCGATTGGTAGTGGAGGTTGTGTTTGCGATGATCAACACGTAGCCTGCAGGCAAGTGCAGCATCCCGCTCCTTCTATGGAGCAAGTATCGCTCCAAGCGGCAGAGCCAAGGAGAGTGGAACAGGTGATCGTGGAGCTGGTGTTGCCGAGGAGAGCAACGGAAAAGCAGCTGAAGCACATGATGGGCTTCAATCCTCCTGTGTTCTCGGGTATGGGAACCCCAACTCAAGCGGAGGATTGTCTCTCTAGAGTTAATAGAGTGCTGATAGCGACTGGGACTGAGGAGTGTAAGAAGACCACTATTGCGACGTTCTTGTTGGACGGTGACGCAAGGCTATGGTGGGAAGGCTTGGAGCTACACCATCTGAGGGGCAGGCAGGTTGCTGATGTCTCAATGGAGGAGTTTTCAAGGTTGTTCTTGTCTCAATACCTCTCCTCAGCCCAGAGGAGTGCTTTGGAGAATGACTTCCAAAAGTTGGTTCAAGGAGACAGTACCGTGGACGAGTATCTCAACGAGTTTACTCGTTTAGGCCGGTACGCAAGCGCTACTTTTGCTGATGAGGAGCGCAAGATGAACCGATTCTACGAAGGTTTGAGAGATGACCTAAGATTGCTACTTTCGGGGCCTATGGCGCAGGGTTTCATGACCTTTGTCAATTCTGCTCGGTCCTTGGAAAAGGACATGAAGAATGTTCAGGCGAAAAAGGACTCCAGTGGCAGGAAATCGGAGTTTAAAGTGCCGACTACTTCGAAGTCTGGATATCGCAGATTCAACAAGAAGGCTAGGACGTCGGGTCCAGCCCCTTCTACCGGTGCCTCGGGGGAAACCAACCAAACCCGGGCGCTTGTTTCACTTGTGGAAAGACGGGGCATTTTTCCCGTGATTGTTGGAGCGGACATCCGAAGTTCGAGAGAAAGCAAGGAGCAACTTATGAATAAAAGGGCAAGGCGGTGGATTCAACCGCGTCCCACTATACTCCGACTCAACCGAGAGTTTATAATCTGGGCCAGCAAGAGGCCATTAAATAGGCAGACGTAGTGACAGGAATGGTTTAATTTATAGCAAGTTAGCTTTAAATACTGTTACCTAGTGTTTGTTAGCTTAATACTGTTTGTATAGGCTTTGTTCTGATTGGCAATAGTCTGGCACGAGCACTATTCGATACTGGAGCTTCGCACTCCTTTTTGTCCGAAGGTTTCATAACGTGCATCGTAGTCCCCTCTTCTATGGCAAAGGTCAAATTGGATGTGTTGCTGCCGAATGGGTGTTCGATGCGCGCGGACAGAGTATGTGTCGTAAAGGTTCATATTGGAAGTCAAGAGTTCGACTTGATAGCGTCGTTGCTGCCGCTAGCAGAGTTTGACGTCATCTTCGGTATGGATTGGCTTTCGGTGTAGAAGGCTTTTATAGATTGCAACCGCAAAGAGATCAAGCTGGGTGTTGGGCAGGAGACAATGTTTACGGGACTGAAGGGGTCGAGCAAGACGCTGATGTCTGCTCTTCAGGTGGTCAAGGCAGTTCATGCTGGCGCAGAGCTATTCTTCACGTTAGTGGAGGCTGTAAAGCCTAAGCTCACTTTGGGTAGTATCCCAGTGATTTGTGAGTACCCCAAGGTGTTCCCGGACAACCTTCCCGGAGCCCCACCGCAGCGGGAGATCAAATTCACGATCGAGCTCGTGCAAGGTGCCAAACCTGTGTCACGTTCTCCTTATAGGTTGGCGCCTAAGGAGATGGCAGAGTTAAAGGTTCAACTAGAAGAGTTGATGGAGCAAGGGTATGTGCGTCCAAGCTCGTCGCCTTGGAGCGCACCGGTCCTCTTTGTTAAGAAGAAGGACGGGAGCTTGCGGCTGTGTATCGACTACAGGGAGTTGAACAAGCTAACGGAAAAGAATAAATACCCGATCCCAAGGATTGATGATCTTTTTGATCAGTTAGTCGGGTCGTCAGTGTATTCAAAATTGGATCTGAAGTCTGGGTATTATCAGCTAAAGATAAGGGAGAGTGATATCCCGAAGACAACATTCAGCACGAGGTATATGCATTTCGAGTTTACGGTCATGTTGTTTGGGCTGACTAATGCGCCATCGGTGTTCATGGATCTGATGAACAGGACGTTCAGAGAATACCTAGACCAATTTGTGATCGTCTTCATTGATAACATATTGGTGTACTTGCAGTGCGAGGAAGATCACTTCAAGCATTTGCATCTGGTGTTGGAGACGCTGAGGAGGAATAAACTTTACGCAAAATTCTCCAAATGCGAGTTCTGGTTATCCTCAGTAGCATTCCTTGGTCATATTATCAGCGGTGAAGGAATAGCGGTAGATCCAGCGAATATTGTTGCGATACGAGAGTGGCCTGTGTTGTCTTCGGTAGTAGAAATCCGGAGTTTTCTTGGGGCTTGCCGGCTATTACAGATGCTTTGTAGAGAACTTCTCGCGAATAGCGTTACCTCTCATGAAGTTGACAAGGAAGGATCAGAAGTTCTTATGGATGCAGGAGTGCGCGCAAGCATTTGAGGAGTTGAAGAGTCGGTTGACCTCGACGCCAGTGCTAAGTTCTCCGCGTGGGACCGAAGGTTTCAAGATTTATAGTGATGCCTTAGGCAGTGGTTTGGGCTGCGTGCTGCTGCAGCATGGGAGTGTTATTGCGTATAGATTGCGTTAGCTGAAAGTGCACGAAAGGAATTATCCGGTCCACGACTTGGAGTTGGCGGCCGTGATATTTGCACTTAAGCTGTGAAGACACTATTTGTACAGTGTAAAAGTTGATATTTATACCGACCATAAGAGCTTGAAGTACCTGTTGGATCAGAAGGATCTGAACATGAGGCAGTGGAGATGGATGGAGTTCCTGGGGGACTATACGTTCAAGATTCATTACGTACCCGGGAAAGGCAATACAGTTGCGGATGCGTTGAGTCGCAGGGCTCCCGCCCAAGCAAACTGGTTGTCGGTTCATGATGAGAGGTTAATTCGGAAGCTGGAGGCGTTAGAGATCTGTTGTGTTGACAAGCAGACTAGTGTCAAAGCATTGGTTAACTTGACGGAAGTTCAGTATGACCTGTCTGATCGGATTCGGCAGGCTATGGGGTTGGATGACGACATGAAGGAGCTCATGGATTCAGCATTGGATGGGTCAAATTCCCAGTTTTTAGTTGAAGATGGACTTCTAAGGAAGGACAATCGTTTGTGCATCCCAAACGTGGGAAATATACAGGCGGAGTTGATGTACGAGGCTCATCATACCAAGTACTCAATCCACCCAGGGTGCACGAAGATGTACCGGGACCTAAAGAAGTTGTATTGGTGGCCAAGACTCAAGAAGGATGTGGCATTATTCGTGGCTAAATGTCAGACTTGCGCCTTAGTAAAGGCAGAGTGCCAAAAGCCAGGGGGATTCTTGAAATCCTTGCCTATTCCGGAATGGAAGTTCGACGACATTTCAATGGACTTTGTGCATGGCTTGCCAAGGTCGCAGAAGGGAAACGACACCATCTAGGTGATCGTGGATCGGTTATCAAAGGTGTCACACTTCATTCCGTATAGGAAGAATGATTCAGTGGAGAAACTGGCGAAGCTGTATGTGGATAATATAGTCAGACTGCACGGTGTGCCCCGCAGCATCGTGAGTGATCGAGATGGGCATTTTACGTCCAATGATTGGAGGTTGGTGCAGCAAATATTGGGGACTAGATTGAAGTTCAGCACAGCCTTCCATCCATAAACGGATGGGCAGACCGAGATGGTCAACAGGACTATGGAGGACATGCTTCGCATGTGCGTTCTAGATTTCAGAAAGCATTGGGAATACCACCTGTATCTGGTGGAATTTGCGTACAACAATAGCTACCAAGCAATTATACAGATGGCGCCCTTCGAGGCCGTATATGGTAGGAAGTGTCGCACGCCGTTGTCGTGGCTAGAGACGGGTAAGGCAAGGTTGTATAAGAAGCAGGAGGTGGAGAGCTCTACTTCCTTGGTGCGGATCATTCGAGAGCATTTGTTGATCGCTCAGGATAGAAGAGCTAAGTACTACAATGCCAAGCATCGGAACGTGGAGTTCGCGGTCGGCGATTGGGTGTACTTGAAGATAAAGCTGTTCAAGGGTGTGTCACGGGTACGACGCTTGAAGAAGCTGAGCCTGAGGTACCTTTGACCATTTGAGATTCTGGATCGGATCGGCGAAACGGCTTATTGTCTGAGGCTATCAGCGGAGTTGAGTGGCCTACACGATGTATTCCATATTTCAGTGTTGTGGAAGGCGGTGTAAGAGCCTTCGCAGGTGATCGCAGTTGATCAAGTGCCGGTGGACGAAGGGTTGACGACTAAGGTCAATCCGGTTTGTATTGAAGACTTTGAGGTTAAGCGACTCCTTAACAAGGAGATCAGGATGGTCAAGGTCCGTTGGGACAATTGCGGTCATGAGGAGCTCTCTTGGGAACGGGAGCATACCATACTGGAGGAGTACCTAGAGTTATTTCACTCAGGTACCGCTTTTGTTTTTGTTTATCTTTCCCTTGGTAATTTCGTGGACGAAATTCTTGTAAGAGGGAGAGAGTTGTAATGCCCCGAAACTCAAAAGAGTGACGGGTGGCGTTTTGAGCCTAATTTGGGTTTTGGTAGAGGTGACACGTCCTGGGACACGAGCGTGTCCCAGGGCGTGTCGTGCTCGGGTTCGGCGCTGGTCGCGTTGTCGACGATTTTGGAGTCAACGATCGTCGGGGGGGGGGTGAACACGACCTAGGACACGGGCGTGTCCCAGGGCGTGTTAGTCACTTTGAGCCTTGCACTCAACGATCGTTGAGTGAGGGACGCACAACCTGAGCCCAGGCGTGTTCGGGTCCGACACAGGCGTGTCAAATTCGACACGGGCGTGTCCTCCTCGGGTCGTGTGGCGGTTTGTGCTAAGGCAGTTACATGGCCTGGGACACGGGCGTGTCCCAGGGCGTGTCTAACACACGGTATGTGACACGGGCGTGTCACATGGCCGTATTGTGCTCGGGTTGTTTTGGACCTGTATTGTTGAGGGAACATGCCCAGCTACACGGGCGTGTATTGGCTGACACGGGCGTGTCAAGCATGATACGGGCGTGTCGGGTGCCCGTGTTCTTTTCGGGACACGACGGTTTCGACGGCGAATAGGTGACATGGCCCTGAACACGGGCGTGTTGGAACCCGTGTTCGGCCTAGGTTTTGGAAATTCGGGATGAATCACAGCCGTTCGTTTCCTTGTTTTTGGATCTGATGGTTCAAGCTCTTCGCACCTTAGGGTTAAGGTCGGTTCAGGGGTGTAAAGTCCTCATAATCTTGGATTCACTCTCTTTCTAAGATCTAGAGAGAGGGGAGAGAAAGGAGGAAGAAGGAAGGCTAGATCCGGTCACCGGTGGAGTTTCGGAGCTCCAAATCGCGTGCCGACTTTAGATCTGCGGAGGCAAGGAGATGGCGGTGCTTTTCATCCGCATAGATTTCCATGGTGCCAAGTAAAAATGCAAGGGTAACGATTCTCATCCTAGGACATGTGAAGTCCTATTTTCCTTTGCATAGGAAGCCCTCTCTCGCGAGTGTACGGTGGGTTTGTGGCGTTCCTTAGGGTAGATATGTGAAGTTTCCCTTGTGTAGAGTCTGTATTCGAGAACGGACATAGGCATGATGTGTGAAGCCTACCCGAACTAGTCTGTCTGGATCGGTGATGTTGCATTGCATATATGGTTAGAGAAGACTCCGCGCGAATGTTTGTTTTTTGGGTTTTCTACGGGGTAGATTGCAATAGGGAGCCTTGGGGACTAACTCCAAGGTGCACCCGGAAAACTGGGCAGATTCCTGATTCTGCCAACATGGTGGTCGAGGAGCCAACTTGAACATAATCGGGTTATGTGAACTGTGTGATAGAAACGGGACTCGGGGAGTCTTGACCCGCGCATATGGATTAAATTGACGTTGCGGTGTGAGCAACGGGTCAGGCGGAACCGTACTTATTCTATGTCATTCGGTAGGACCGTTGGCATAGATGAGTGTCTCCGGCGGTTTATGGCTTAAATTGACGTGACCCGAGCCAGGAAGACAAAATGCTCATAAGGTTGGCCATCCAAGGGACGGTGGTGAGATGGAAACGTCTATGGCTTAAATTGACGTGACGTTGGCCGGTTCGCCATGAATATGCCCTGAGTGTACGGGGTGTGTGGTCGTGCATGCCTGCACCTGTGATGAAGTGTGTTTACACTATACTGCTTGATTATGCTAACAAAATGCAAGGAAAGAACATCGCCGCCTCGAGTTGGGGGCGGGGTCGTTATAATTTGGTCAGCATAGCTGACCGTTGCTTTTGTTTGCCACCGTGCGGTGGATTGTTGCTTGCAGGTGCTGCAGAGCTGAGCGGTAAATAGCGGGCTAAAGCCCAAGTTGTTGAGCCGGCCCTCGAAGGCCTTATTTTGAGTGTTTTTCTTATATTCTCATGTATGACCGGCCTGCGTGCCGAGGTTTGGAAGACACTTATATTTGAGCAAACTATTATAAGGCCATAAGGCTAGTACTCGTGTATTGTACATTCCTGTTTGTTTTTAGTAGTGGACATTCATGCTTTGCTGGGTTCTTTATTCTTTGTAACTTAATAAACTGCTTCCACTAGATGCTCTGTGTAGGACGTTGTGATTGGTTGATTGGTCTCAATGAGTAACCCTCCGGTCTGTCCGTGGTATATGGCGTCGGGCCCCAGCCGGACCTACTGTTATATGTTATGAGACGGATAGGGGTATTACAATAAATTGGTCAGCCGAAAGCTAACCGTTGCCTTATTTGCCGCCCTTGTGGTGGATTGTCCCTGTGTAGGTGCTTGAGAGCCGAGCGATAAATAGCGGGTTGCAACCCTTTGATGCTATGCCAACCCTCGAAGGCCAAGCGAAGGCTTTTTAATGTTTTCCATGTGTGTCCGGCCTACACGCCGATGTATGTAAACCACTTTGTTTGGGAAGAACATTTGTAAGGCCTTAAGGGTGTGACTATTGTGTATATTTTGTAAACATTCCTATATGGTTGTTTTTAGTGGACATTTGTACTGCTTGAGTTCAAAGTGCAACCCCCGAAGCTTCTGATAAAATGATCTGAGTTAGGGTTCGTTTGGTATTTGATATTAACATGTAACTCCGCCGACTGTCTGTGGGATATGGCGTGGGGCCCTGGCCGGACCCTCTGTTATATTTCATTTGATAGATGGATATGTTACACCGGAGGGGGTAGCCGATCCCTTGGGGCTGACAAAAGTCCCACTCCAGGCCTCCCGCCGGCCGGCCAAAGGGGGCATCTGACCCTAGGAAGGTGGGCGACCCCTCAGCCGCGCAAACGGCGGGCGGTCGAAGTGGGAGGCGGTCGGTCCTTGGGAGCTGGCGCCTCCCTGACTGACCTTAATGTAGGCGGCTGGGGAGAAAGGGAGGCCGACCCCTTGGGGGCCGGCGCCTCCTCGGCCGGCCTCACCTTAGGAGGCCGGGGAGAAAAGGGGAAGTCGGCCCCTCAGGGGCTAGCGCCTCTCCGGTAGGCCTCGCCGTAGGCGGTCACAGAGAAAAGGGGCAACCGGCCCATTGGGAGCCAACATCTCCCTGGCCGGCCATGTCGTAGGCAACCGAGGAGAAAAGGGGCATCTGGCCCATTGGGGGCCGGTACTTCCCCGACCGGCCTCACCGTAGGAGGCCGGGGAGAAAAGGGGCAGTAGGCCCTTTGGGGATCGGTGCCTCCCCAGACGACCATGTCGTAGGCGACCAGGGAGAAAAGGGGCAGTTGGCCCCTCGGGGGCCGGCGCATCCATGTCTGGCCTTACCGTAGGCGTCCGGGGAGAAAAGGGGCGGTCAGCCCTTCGGGGGCCGGTGCCTCCCCTACCGGCCTTACCGTAGGAGGCCAAGGAAAAAAGGGGTGGTCGACATTAAGGCCGCCGACCGGCCGCAAGGAGGCCGACGTACGGGATCCCAAGCGACGGTTGGCGATCCTTCGTGCGTGAGTTAGGATCCCGCGTGTAGGAATTAGGATCTCGTGCATGGTGGTTAAGATTCGATGTGTGGTTGTAATGGTGTGGATCGGACGCGGTGATCGCGCGAGAAATGGTTTGAACTATAACCCCCACTTCGTTAGCGGGGGGAGTGGTTGTTTTGGCTATGTCCAACCCGATTTGCCTATAAATTTGGTACGACCCCATCAAATGCCCAAAAATCCTGTAGAGTCCAAATTCCAGGAGAAGAGTGCAAGGCTTTTCTTCATTGTGCAAATATTCAACATCGATGGCGAAGAAGAACAACAAAGCACGAGGTGGCGGTCGAGTCCGGAAAGGTACGCTAATTAGCGGGCAGAGGCGGGGGAGAGAAGGGGAGCATACATACGCAATCTGGCATGCGAGTGCGCTAAGGGCGCGAGTGCAAAAGTGCCCGGGCCACGCACACGAGCGCATCTGTGCACATGTAGATGCGGGTGCACGCTATGCACGCGTGCGCGAACAAACACGAGCTACGCATTGTGCGTGAGCAAGCTCTCATGTCCAGTGCATGTGGGCACGCGCTCGAGCTAGGCGCGCACACTCCTGGGCTAAGTGTGTGTGCGCGCTTGTGCTCGGGCTGAGCGTGTGCGGGCTCGGGCCTTGCGTACACGCGCTTGGCTGCCTGCGGGCGCTCGGGGTCTTGAGCGTTCGCGCGCTCGGGGCTACATGCGCACATGCGTGTGTGCTTCGGGCAGTGAGCACGCGCGCCCTGGTGGATTGTGCGGGCGCACTTGGGTTGTACATGTGTGCCTCCTTACAGGACTTGCTCCGATCGTGGGACTCCAATTTCCACAGCGCGCCGTTTCTTTTGCGTGGGCTTTGCTCCCAATTCCTTGGGGTGTCGCGTGTTTTTTTCCTTTCTTGATTCTTCATACGTGTAAGCTCCGCGACATGTGGCACGAGGCAGGCTGATATGACTTCGTTCTACTCTTACTCCGGAGCAGGTCGTTACTTGGAGGGGTGATTGTAAAACCCCTCCCCAAATCAGGGAGTTACCCGGGTGTTATGATAATGACAGCCGCCTTACAGTGACACCAACTACCGAGTTAGTCATCACCGCACGACGCCGATCCTACCGCCTAGTACGATCATTTCACTAGTAGACCAAATAAAAGCATTTGCTAAAACATTGTCCGCAATCCCATCTCAATATATAAATACATATATGAAATAGAGCAAATAGTCCATAATGAGAGAAATATAATAAAAGTGAGTAAAGGGCTTAAGCCCGATACATGTACAAATCAAATAGCTCACTCTTTCAACTCACTACAAGAAGAAGCTACAAAAATCTATCATCAACCTATTGTCGAGTAGTAAGGGTAGCTATCGACAACTACTCTTCACGTCCTACCTCCTTGTGCATCGGGTGCGTCTCCTCGTACGACTGGTGCGTCTCCTCAAACTCATACGATCACAATCGACCGTTAGTCCTAAAGATTAAGCCATTTTGTCTCTGCCTCACCCTCGCGACTCCTAGGAACTGTGCAGGAGGATGAAAGAGGAGGACAACACATGTAGTATCAACAGTATACAGGTGACATGGAACTATACTAATAGGAGTGTATATGTATAAAGAGAAAAACTAAAAGGCAGTAACAGTAAAGTAAGAACAGTACAGTAATGTACAATAAAGTAAAGGAAGAGCTGCACTTCCATCGCAAAACGTACCTTAACTTATATGAATGTCCATACAAACTTATAAGTTAAGGTTTCCAAAGCAACTCATCATATAAAAGAACTCATATAAATTTATATGATGAGGGTCTGCAGTTATAATCTAAATTATACTAATTAATGTATGTAATGTTATGCGATGCAATGTAATGATTTGAGATGCAACTCATCCACCTGACTCTATGCACAGAACTTTCAAACATTTCCCACTTTTTGGAGGTAGTTAGCCTCTCAGGTACCAACCATCGTGGCTCACGGTGGCATTAGAGCAGGTATCTCCACTCCTAGGCGGGCAGGCACACTACCATACCTAGACCTCATATACGCCTTAACGCTAAGAACACAATAGCAGAGCTCCCGCGTACTCTTGCTGGAATACACCAGTATTTATGGTCAGGAGTGTGTTTAGGGGATAGTCCTCTAGACCGCAGTATAAAAGCCCTACTAGTCCCAAAAACCTACACTCCTCACAAGAGTCAACGCATGTGCCGACTGGACCAGTACAAAATGACCCGCCACAACAAGCACAATCTAGGTATAATAATACCTATCAAAGTCTCCAGCTTGCAGGACCATCCCGTCCTTAAATATTATATATCACCGAGCCTTCAGCTCGCAAGACTAACACGTCCTTAATTTATCACTACCACGAGCATCCAGCTCGCAGGACTAACGAGTCCTGAACCACTCTAAGTCTTACCTGGGTGATGTTGTTATGTTATTGTTTCATCCTATTAGATTACTCTTGTCTAACTTTTAGTTGTACGTATAAATTTATGATTAATCTTGCACTTCCTGAGGTCTATCCGGTGAAGGACTCGCAGCAGTACTAGGAGATACGATGGGTTGAAGCTCAAATCTCCATTTCTCAAGATATTTAATAGTGATGGTGCTGCCCTTATTCAGTTTTTCATCCTATTAGACTACTTTTGTCTAACATTTAGTTGTCCATAACGATTTACGGTTAATCTTGGACTTCCCGAGGTCTACCCGGTGAAGGGCTCGCAACGGTACTAGGAGATACAATAGGCTGAAGCTCTAATCTCTCTTTCTCAAAATATTTTAATATTATTGGTGTTGCCATTACTCAAAACCCTCTCTCAAGGTTACTCTTGAATTTACATTAAGTGTTTTATGATCTCAAAGGGGAGGGACGATCTTTCGTCGGACTCCGGTATAACTACTTCTCTTAGTGTTCATACACATTACTCTTCTCGTACTTAATGACATGCCCTAGGACATCAACTAGAAGTCTTTGCCCATCAAATCATGACTCTAACTCTGATATGAACCACTCTTGTGATCGCATTCACGTCTACCCCAACACTCAATCTATTGAACGATTTAACCTTTAATTATTTCTTAAAGAAGTGTTATGTCATTCAATTTCTCATCATAATACGGGACGTTTACTCTCCGGAAATTCTTCAAGTTTAGGGGATTGATACAAATGTTATATTACAGCCAAGTTTCAGTTTTTATGCAGGTCCCAAGTGATCTTAGTGGTCTAAACTCTACATCAATTTTTGCTAATCGCAGACCACAACTTATTTGAACTAGCTATGTTCCAAAGAGTGCCCATATCCAATAATTAATCCAAATGGTATATGTCATGATCTAATTAGGCTATGGTCAGAAATTCATAATTTTCCATGATGATTTTATAATTATAAAAATTCCAAAACCAAATGACATATATAACATTTACACATGAGGTACAAGTTCTTTGAGTTTAACAGTCCTAAATAAATTACCACGACATTATATGTACTAAATAACAGTAATGGCCAAGTTTCATAATTTTCCAAGTTTAATTTATCCATGAACACTATTTATGAATATTTGGTCTATAATGATATTTAACAAAGGAAGCACTAGAAATATTAATCCAAAAATTCTATGAACATTTTCAGTGGTTTAAATTTTCATTTTAATAACCTATCCAGATATTAATAATTTTCCTAAGGTTTATTGACCCATAATTTTTATAAAATAAAATATTACTAAAATGTCATTATTCAAATGAAGTACCATAATTATTCACCCAAAAATTCTAAGAAAATTTACAGAGCTTTAAAATACTATAAAAATGTTCAAGTAAAAATTTCAAAATTTTTTAGGCAATCAAAATCATAATTTACACCAAAGCACTTAAGGGTCATATTTGCAATTTTTATTAATCATCATGTGTAGTTGGTTCCAAAAATTTCAAATAATTTACCAGAGGTGTAACATGATATTATATAGCTAGTAGAAGGGAACTAGAATTTTCCTAATTAATTTGCTCACTTTTATTTCTTTAATTTAAAAATGCTACATAATTAAAATAAATTAAAAACCCTAGGATTTTTATACCAAAAATCCTAACATCACTATAGATGATTTATTTCATCATCATAATCTCGTGTCTAATTGGAATACACAATCCAAATGCGCTGAAATCTCCATTTCCCCATTTTTGCTAATGGCACCCCAAAATCTCTACCATATCTCAACATACAAATTGGATCCACCAACAGGCAGAGGTCCAAATAACTTGAAATTTTTACCAGAGCTTTATAATGCTCTAAGGAACATCCCACCTGTAACGCCCCCATTCGTCACATGGAATATAACAGAGGGTCCGGCCGGGGCCCCACGCCATATTTCACAGACAGACGAGAGAGCCACTTGAGAGTATCAAAAACCTTTAGACATGCATCCTAACTCAGAGCATTCTAGCGGAAGATTTTAAGTTACAGAACTCATAACAATGAATGTTCACTACAACAATATAAATAACACATTTATATACGTCCAGGAATGTTTACACGAATACACCGCACACGGCCTTAAGGCCTTACAGGTTTCTCTTTACAAATATATAAGTTCATACATCGGCACGCAGGCCGGCCACACATGAAATACAACACTTCACACGGCCTTCAAGGGCCTACCAGCAGCATGGGCTTCTGCCCGCTCAATCCAATCAGCCCGCAACACCTGCATATGGACGTCCACCCCATGGGTGATAAACAAAGCAACGGTCAGCATTCAGCTGACCAATTATAACGACCCTACCCCTTACCCGGGGCAGTGGTTCCTTCCCTGCATGTATAGCAATCACAATATATATATCACACACAACATCACAAACACCGGCCTCAATGTCAGGCGCTCCGTGCACTCAGGGCACCTTTATGGT
This sequence comes from Platanthera zijinensis, assembly GCA_039513925.1. Classification (NCBI taxonomy): domain Eukaryota; kingdom Viridiplantae; phylum Streptophyta; class Magnoliopsida; order Asparagales; family Orchidaceae; genus Platanthera; species Platanthera zijinensis. The sequence goes on along the minus strand of CM077084.1, from coordinate 73,858,569 downwards.
TTGTACTTGGTAGGCGGGCATAAGCCTCCAAACCCCTGTTGAAGACCTCATGCACCCATCTCACTCAGAGGTACGCACCTCACCAAAACCCGTGAGCACTACCAGTTGACCTACCCCCGTAGTGTAACAAGCCTAGGGAATTCGCCCTGTTGCTTTGCTACCAATCGACCGCTCACCCGATATTAACATCGCCACTTGGTGGAATGGGCATAAGCCTCCAAACCCCTGTTGAAGACCTCACGCGCCCACCCACTCAGAGGTGTCCGCACTCCAACAACCAGTTCTTAACAAGCATGCAAACAAAGGAGCTATGCAAAGCATCCTTCACACCAAGCAGATCGTCCTCACCATCTCCGCAGGCTAAACGATGAATACACAGAGTCTTCTCCGGTTCGCAATATAAACATCACCAATCCCGACATACGTCTGGATGGGCTTCACACAGCATGCCTATGCCGTACTACATACTTCCGGCTCTAGATGCAGACTCATATGCTGGAATCGCTTACGCTTTTCCATCTCTTGATGGAGGATCCCATGCACATGCATAAACAAAGGGCTTCACCTGCCCAAGGAAGAAAGATCGTTACCCTTGACGATCGCTTCGGCGCCATGGAAGAACTAGCCGAATGGAAATCACCGCAGCGGCCTTGCCTCCGCAACGCTGAACTCGGCTCTCGATTCGGACCAACGAAGCTCCACCAGCGACCGGAAAGCTCCTCCTCCTCCTCCTCCAAGCTCTCCTCTCTTTCTTCTTTTTAGAAAGAGAATGGCTAAGTGAGAATGAGATTTCATCTCAATCCACGGCCATATAGAAGCTGGAAAGGCTTTGGACCACAAGATCCAAATAGAAGGAAACGAATGGCCGAGATCTGCTCTGAAAAACATTTCATCAGGCCTGACACGCCCTGTGACACGCCCGTATCACAGGCCGTGTACCCCCAGTCGGTTAGCAACCGACTCAAAAGATACCAGAAAACGGGCTTGGACACGCCCGTGTCGGACCTGACACGCCCGTGTCAGTCAATCAACACGCCCGTGTTACCCCTGTAACACGGCCTCACACAATTGCCAAAACGACCAGAGAAGTACACGGCCAAGGCACACGCCCGTGTCCATGGCCGTGTCCCTCAAGCTCGACTATCGTCGACGTCGACCGCTGCCCCACGCTCGTCGACCAAGCCTGGACACGCCCTGGAACACGCCTGTGTTCCAGGCCGTGTCGCCTCTTAACGACCGCCAACCGCCAGGTCGACACCTCGACACGCCCAGGATGTACACGTGTCGGACACGCCCGGACACGCCCTGGGACACGCCCGTGTCCCAGGCCGTGTCAAGCGACACGCCGCCCGACCTTGCCGCCTGCAAGTCGCTGGCCAACACACACAACACCTGGCTGGACACGCCCTCCGACACGCCCGTGCCGCCGGGCGTGTCAGCCCCCCCCCTCAACACACCCTGGGACACGCCCGTGTCCCAGGCCGTGTCAGCCTACAAAATCTCCATTTTGTCTTGGGGATATATGGGGTGTTACACCACCAAAAATTTTGGGTCATTAAGGTTATTTAAATCATAATTAATTCATTAATATTGAAAATCATATTTTTCCTAAAACTATAAAAGAATTTTGTCCAACAATTCTCAATTTTAGACAGGAGGTGTATCTAGTGTACATGCATACATTTACCAAATTTCAAGTTCATATCTCTAACCATTTGAAAGATATTAACAAAATACAGTATGTCCCTTTCTAAGGAGCAGTCCCACTAAATCTGGCTTATAGAGAGATACAGTGCTCCAAATGGATTGATTCAAGTCCTTAATTAAAGTAGACACTCAGATCTACAAAAGTTGTCTCAGGTAACTTTTCATAAAAGGCCTCTAAGGGCCTCAGATTTCAGCATACAAATATCTGTTTAAGTGTGATAGAATTATCAAAATACTAATAGTTTGATCATGATCTGATCAGACGGCTACTAGTCATCTTCCTCCTTGAGCTGATGGCCCAGATCAACCCGACATATACCATTTCTACAAGGATTTCCCGGCCACAAGGCCACCACCACCGCCAACCACTATCACCACCACCTCCATTAAGGTGGTGGCCGTCGATTACCGACAACATGGCTGCCGGAGGCGGCTCCTCTGTCGATCCCGAGCAAGAAGTAAAGCTTAGAAAATCTCACTTTACTCTCATAGAATCGGGCTAAATTGAGCTCGATATCTCTCTTAGATAAGCTAGACAGCTAGCACAGAGGGAGGAGAGGACAAACGGACCTGAAGACGTGCTTGGCGGCGAGTTTTGTGTCCATGGGCCATTGTCGTCGATCTATCTGGCGAACTTGCTAAATACAGTACTCCTCCAATAAAAACCTTGATCTAGAGATAGGGCTCGACTGCTTGTGAGGTGGTGAAGGTGGTGAAAGGTTTGAATGGGGTGGAGATGGGGAGTATAAGTAGTTGTCAAGGAAGGGGGTGGTCGGCCATAGATTGAATGCCATTTTCTTCCTCTCTCCTTGCTGTCAGCCGGGTAGAATTTATGAGAAGGCAGTCCTCATGCACGAGAACTCTCTTGGATGCCATTGAGAAGTGGAGGTGAGTGCCAAGTGGCTACCACCTTATGTAATCCTCCTCTTTCTCCTCCAAATGGGTGAATTTTATTTCTTGCCCTCCATGTAAATCCTCCATTCAAATTCAAAAGAGCATAGGGGGTCATCTAGCTCATGGGCCTGCTGGATGGGCTTTGGGTTAGGCCTTAGCCCAATTGATTTAATTTGGGCTCCTAATTTATTCTTTAAGGCTTAAGTTTGACCAAGGTTGACATAAGGGGTTGACTTGGTCAACTGATGTGTGGTCTGGTCCAATGTGTGTGTATTGAGTCCCTTGATACCACCCGATATTGGTTGGGTCATGTTGATGCCTTAATTGGGCCAATTTCGCCAACATGTGTGATTTTGACCAATTTAGAGCTAAGTTTGATTTTGGTCAAGCTGGTCAAATTGATGACTCCATGATGAGGCTTTTGGGTCAATTGGGTCCCTTATGATGTCCTAAGACTAAGGTCAATTTCATGTTTTGTGGTCCAATTGGACCTAATTATGAAGGATTGGCCAATGTTGACCTAAATGGTACTTTGATCAATTTGCCTATTTTGATGACCTTATGATGAGTCTTTTGAGTCACTTGGGTCCCTTATGATATACTAAGACAAGGGGTGAGGTCAATTTCATGTTTTGTGAGTCAATATGCATGACTTAATGGTGAATGATTTGCTTATGTTGACCTAAAGGATATTTTGGTCAATTGCCCAATTTAGTGACCTTATGATGAGACTTTTGGGTAACTTGAGTTTCTCTTAGAGTTATGAATCTACTGGTGAGGTCAATTTGAGTTTGTGAGTCTAATTTGAAGTGAATTGGCCTAGGTTGACTTGTGCACATTTGGGGCGCTTATAGCAATTTCCTAGGTTCAAGTTAACCTGAGGTCATCTCATGACCTCTACTCACAACTTAAGCCCTAACCCTAACCCAAGGTGGTCTAAGAGTGATGGGGATGTTACAAATCCTAATAAATAGAAAAAATTCATCCCCTAAATTTAAGTTCGGGTCTACGGGGTTTAACACATAAAAAAGTTGATCAAAATATCTAGAACGTTTAGGTTGTACCTGGGTTGAAGAGCTCTGAATGTCGCTGCTCCATGAGGTCCATGGGCTCCCAGGTGTGCTCCTCATACCCATGATTTGACCATAGCACCTTGACCAAAGGGATGCTCTTCTTTCACAAGACTCAAACCGTTGTATTGTCGATCCGGATCTATTCCAAATGAACTGACCGATGGGATGTTACCGAGCCCGATGTAGATGTGACGTGCTGCTCCGGCCGAAGTAAGGCCCTTCGAATTGAGGAGACGTGGAAGACATCATGCTGGTTCTATAACTCTAGTAGTAGCTCCAGCTAGTATGCCAAGTGACCGATCCGCTCCAGGATCATGTAAGGTCCCATATGTAACACGACCATCCGTCAACGTAGAATATAACAAAAGGTCTGGTCGGGGTCCCACGCCATATTCCACGGACAATTAGCGGAGTTACAAATGAATATCAAAACTACCAACTGTGTCCTAAATCAGAGCATTCTAGAGAAAGCTTTGTAGGTTATTAGAACTCAAGTATTACGAATGCCCACTATTACATCACATAGGAATGTTATATAAAATACACCAAAAAGTGTGGCCTTAAGGCCTTACAATTGTTCTTCACAAGAGTAATTTACAAACATCGGCACGCAGGCCGGCCACACATGAAAACTATAACAAGTTATTTGCTTGGCCATCGAGGGACGACATAGCATCAATGGGTTACAACCCGCTATCTCTCGCTCGGCTCTCCAGCACCTGCATAGGGACATTCCACCATAAAGGTGGCAAATAAGGCAATGGTCAGCTTTAGCTGACCAATTTATAATGACCCTACCCCATTCCTGGGGCAGCGGTATTACTTCCCTCCATGCATAACATTCATATATAGATATATCACATGAAAGTACAACTTAAGCACCATTCAATATATCACAAATGTTTGCATCAACTGCCAAATGTTTTGTGGACTCAGGGCACATTATCGGTGTACTGGAATTCCCAGCCCCACCACCGTCCAAAAGTCCCAGATTTGACGGTCAACATTGAGCTTTATTAGCCTAACACATAACCACGTTATAGCCACAACTCTCCCCCCCTATGCCAACGGTAATTGCTAGGTACTTTAGGTCTATTTAACCGAACCACATAGAGCGGGTACAGTTCAGCTCTTTCCCGTTGCTCAAATCAACATGCCATCGCCGAAAGCCAAAACCTTCGTGGCCAATATGCATGATGCGGGTCAGCCTCCACTTTCCCACAATTAAAAACATAACCAACATTATGCATAATGGCTCTCAAGGCCATCAAATCTGGGCACCCAGGCTCACAGCTCACCTACTAGCCACACGGTCTCCGCGAGACAGGCTTCGCAAGCATAATGCTATCTGGGAGCTATCGCCAACAATAGTCACTACCATCTAGCGTTAACAACATAACATCTCTTTCTGTCTCCAGACTCAGCCACAATTGGAACATCTTTCCAAAAAACCTGCAGCATCCTGTAGTGCCAGAAACTAGACTTTCACAATATATAGCTCACCAAGAGCCTTCATCAGCGATATCCACTATCGCCTGGCGATATCCACTATCGTCTGGCGATATCCACTGTCACCTGGCGATACCCACAGTTATCAAAACCATGGTATTCTCTGGGTATTTTTCTGGAGTGCATCTCTAGTCTTCATGTTACTCAATTCACAGGCACAACCCCTCGGACTCCGTAACTACGCGGTTATACTCGGAGTCTTCTCTAACACGTAAATCAAAATATCACCAATCCAGACCAACATGTCCGGATGGGCTTCTCACAACATGCATATTCCGTACTACGATTTTTGGATTCTATATGCAAGACTACCCGGGGATATCACGTATCAACCCATCGAAATTCCCTTCACTCTCCACCTTTTAGTGGGAGATTCCATGCACATGCAAAAGTAGGACTTCACTTGTCCATGAAGGAAGATCGTTACCCTGGTTGATCAGTTAGGAGCCATTCTCTTGTCCTTGATCCGGATAGAACTGATCATCACAGTTCCTTTCCGCTGATCTGGCTTCGACTCACGAATTCGATCACACGAACGTCTCCTCTATAGGGATTGTTGGGTCCGGTGTTCCTTCACTTGACCCGTGGCACTTTGCTACTTATTTAAGAAATTAAGTAGCGCCCTCTCCAACAGTCTGGGCTTTTGGTTCAAGACTGGGGGGCGCTATTAAATCCCGATTTTTCCCTTCTACCTGTGTGGGTCCGACGGGTCAGGTAACCGTGGACATGTGGTAACCCCACCTCTGAGTCAGGTGGGCCATGTGGTAACTCCACCTCTGAGCCGACGGGTTGTGCTGGACCCCGGGGGGGGGGGGGGGTATTGTTGGGTCCGACGTTCCTTCACTTGACCTGTGGCGCTTTGCTACTTATTTAAGAAATTAAGTAGCGCCCTCTCCAACAGTCCGGGATTTTGGTGCAGTTGGGTATGCGCTTGATCTTTCAATAGTCCGGGCTTTTGGTGCAGTTGGGTATGCGTTTGATCCTTCAATTGGTATCAGAGGAGGTCACAGGTTCAAGACCGGGGGGTGCTATTAAATCCCGATTTTTCCTTCTACCTGTGTGGGTCCGGCGGGTCAGGCAACCGTGGACATATGGTAACCCCACCTCTGAGCCAAGTGGGCCATGTGGTAACTCCACCTCTGAGCCGACGGGTTATGTTGGACGCCGGGGGGGGGGGGATTGTTGGGTTTGGCGTTCCTTCACTTGACCCGTGACGCTTTGCTACTTATTTAAGAAATTAAGTAGCCCCCTCTCCAACAGTCCGGGATTTTGGTGCAGTTAGGTATGCGCTCTGATACTAATTGTTGGGTCCGGTGTTCCTTCACTTGACCCGTGGCGCTTTGCTACTTATTTAAGAAATTAAGTAGCGCCCTCTCCAACAGTCTGGGCTTTTGGTGCAGTTGGGTATGCGCTTGATCCTTCAATTGGTATAAAAGGAGGTCACGGGTTCAAGACCGGGGGGCGTATTAAATCCCGATTTTTCCCTTCTACCTGTGTGGGTCCGGCGGGTTAGGCAACCGTGGACATGTGGTAACCCCACCTCTGAGCCAGGTGGGTCAGGTGGTAACTCCACCTCTGAGCCGACGGGTTGTGCTGGATGCCGGGGGGGGATTGTTGGGTTCGGCATTCCTTCACTTAACCCGTGGAGCTTTGCTACTTATTTAAGAAATTAATTAGCGCCCTCTCCAACAGTCCGGTCTTTTGGTGCAGTTGGGTATGCGCTTGATCCTTCAGGGATAAAACACTCTTGCTCTTGCTTCCTGGCTTTTCCCTTCTCCTTCCTCTAGAATCAAGAGAGATGGAGTGAATGAAAAAAAAAGAAAATAATCTCATCCATAGCCTTTATCAGGAAGATACCGCCACACAGTATCTCCTATCGCCGCGCGGTATCATAGGCGGTGGCCGTTTAGCCTAAATGGCATCGCTCTATCATACTAATGTCGTGTGATATCTTTCTATCGCCATGTGATAGGCTTCTTAACGATTCGTCGAGTGCGTCGAGTGCGTTGAGTGGCACCGCTGCATGTTAACTTTCTATCGCCGCGCGGTACCTACTTGAAACGAAGGTTTAATTAATTCAGCTGGATACCAGTGTTGTTAACACTACCGCTTGACGGTAACTTCCAGAAACCAACTCATTCCCATTTTAAGGATTTTTGGGGCATTACATCATAAACCGAGGGCTGAGATTCTTGTGCCTCTGCACCCGCGAAACTCAGTGCACTAGACGTATCTTCAAGAAATTTTCCCCCACCTGGAACTCCACCTTACGATGTCTCGCATCATAGTACTTCGTCTGCCGGCTCTGAGCCTCTAGCATCCTGTCTCTGATCAGTCGAATGTGTGCGTCTGTGTCCTCGATATAGTATGATCTAAGTGCCTTTGGATCTTCGTCCTGAACCCAAGATAGAGGTGTTCGACACTTCCTCCCATATAAAGCCTTGTAGGGGGCCATTCAGATGTTGTCCTAGTGGTTGTTGTTGTAAGAAAACTCAATCAATGGTAGCAGCCGCTCCCAAGGCTTCCCTATTTTCAGAATGCACAAGCGCAACAATTTCTTTGTGGTCATGTTCGTCTGCTCCTTCTGTCTGTCGGTCTGTAGATGGAAGGCGGTGCTGAAAGCAAGCTGAAATCCCAAGTACGTTGTAACGCCACTGATTTTTTTTAATGTTTATTTTAATTTTTTTAGTGACGTATTTATTCAGGGCGTTACGTTGTCACGTAATTAACGGGTAACATTGTTGGAGCGTGATTTTTGCTCATTGGAATCCAAGGTTTTGACTCGGTGGATTTTAGTAGGTTGATGTTGGTCGTAACTTCAGGGAATTTTAACCCGAGTTTGGTTTGTCAAGTCTTAATTTCGACTTAGTCATTGATTTTATAGCATTGGTATTTAGCTTCAATGCGAATTTCGTGGGAATCCGAGTTAGTTCGAATTTTGTTGGTCATTTGGATGTTTATTTATTAATAATATTATTATATTATTATATTATTATATCAATAAATACTTATAAATGGAAACCCTATTCATTATCTTCTTACCCAAGCCATCAGACCGAAAGCGCGGAAGAAAAGTGGCGACTAATATTGTGAGGCTTTCGGTCGCCACTTGGAGGAGTGCCGGTGCTCGAAATCATCGTTGGAGGGTAGATCCGGAAAGTTCTCGCTTAGATCTACGTGTGCACGGTAATTTTTCCCCGTTTCGTGGATTTTTGGTGTTAGGGTTTTTGACCTTGACCCTCGTATGCCCCAAAAAATTTCAAGAATCGTTGTCTGGGGGTTCTTGCGACCGATCCTTGGAGCAGAGCGCTCGTGAGGCCTGATTTATGAAGGTTTGAGGCAAGTGGTGGTTTCAAAACTCCTTCGTCTAATTCTATTCTAAAAGTTTCAGATCTCATTTCCTTGCAATTTCTGCTGTAAATCTAGTCTTACATCTGTCAAAATATATATGGTTTTGAGCATATGTCATGACCGAAATCTATCAAATAATAGTCAAAAAGAAATCTAATTTCTTGTCCTTTTACTGTTATGAGTATGAATCACTTTGTTCCTTACTTTCTCTTCTTCTTTTTTTCAATAAAATGATCTAAGATTGATGTAGATTAGGGGGAGTAGAAGTCTAGAATTTTTGTAGGAAATCAGAGTTTTGGGGTAGATAGATGAAGTGTTTTTTTTGGTTAAACTGATGTAAGTCCTTCTGTCAGAAAAAAAACTAAATTAATTAAACTCTAAGTAAATTCGTTGAAATGACAAATGCATCGAGAGCGTTGAGTGTAGCCTTTGATTCGAGAGCGTTGAGTGCAGCCTTAGCGTCGAGAGCGTTGAGTGTAGCATTGGCATCGAGAGCGTTGAGTGTAGCCTTGGCATCGAGAGCGTTGAGTGTAGCCTTGACGTCGAGACCGTTGAGTGTAGCTTTGGCGTCAAGTGCGTTGAGTGCTTTGACTGTATCTGTCTAGGCGTCGAGTGAAGCAGCTATGGCGTCAAGTGCTTTGACTGTATCTGTCTAAGCGTCGATTGAAACAGTTATGACGTTGAGTGCTTTGACTGTATCTGTCTAGACATTGAGTGAAGCAGCTATGGCGCTGAGTGCTTTAACTACCTCTGTCTAGGCATCGAGTGAAGCAGTTATGGCGTCGAGTGAAGCAGTTATGGCGTCGAGTGCTTTGCCTGTCTCTATTTAGGCGTCGAGTGAAGCAGTTATGGCGTTGAGTGAAGCAGCTATGGCGTAGAGTGCATTGACTGAAACTGTCTTGGCGTCGAGTGAAGAAGAGAGGCGTCGAGTGGCTGAAGTCTTGGTGTCGAGTGATTTCAGAGTTTGTGTCAAGTAATTTTCATGTATCCATCGAGTGACTTGAGTTCGTCAAGTCATATTCGTCGAGTATACCTTAGTAACTTTTGGTTTTCTTCCATATGCATTGTCATGGAAATCCGATGTTTAGCCTTGGGTTTCTTTTTGTTTATTAATATAATTTATGATTATTTGTGGCCTTGTTGGCAGTGTGTAAAGTACCATCACCTTAGTGCCGGTTTGTGAATCATTACACCTGGTGGGTTTTCTTCTCTTCTTATGGGATGTTGGGTTGTGTTGGACAATGTGGCCACCACCACAACGCCTTTTTGAGATATTTGGTCTGAATGTTAGTGTTGGACAATGTGGCCCCCAACTTAGTACTGTTCTTTTTATCAGTATTAATGATTCACGTGTTTTGAGTTGATCAGTCTCTTTGTTTACATATATATATGCACATATGTTCTTATACATACACTTGGAGATTTTATCGAAGCATGACTTCATTTCTCACTTGGTGCACCCTTTCTTACTACTCTATTTAAGAATTCTTCTCTGCCTATTAAAGTATGACTTATTTGCTGTGATTGGACAACTTATCTTTTATAAGGGTTGGTAACCCTTTTGTCTCTCTTGCTTATTGCTACTAATGAACTTTGATTGTCACTTATATATTCTTCCTGATGTATTCTTTTCTTTTGAATGCCTCACGCTCGGAGCAGTAGCCAGTTGAGTTACTAGGGTTGGTAGTTGCTAGTGTTCTGCAGCTGTTGTAGTTGTCATGTCCTCACCGTCGTGAGGTAATTTTGTTATTTTTCTATTTTTAGTTCAAACATACATGCTTTTTTGTGGGTTTGTGTCAGGTTGATGACGCCCACTGGAGATTTGGTAGAATGTTAAGTTACTTGCTAGCTGCTAAGTCTATTTTTAGATGATTTGTTGGGCTACTTGCTCTCTGGGAAGGTTTTATGCTAGCATTGTATGTTAGTTATTTTAAAGTATAATAAAATCTCATTATAACTATCTCATGCATAACATATTTTAAATCCAAAGTCATTATATTTTAACGATATAAAAGACTATTTCTATACTTAAATTAAATCTAGAGGTATGCATATCATGAGTTGTCCTACTTGGATGTTTATACTCATGTATGATGTCAATCTATATAAACAAAGTATTTTCCGCATGGTATATTCATATTTTTACTCGTAGACTAGTTGATCCACTAAGCCGAGGGATACAACCGTCAAAACCTAATTCAAATTACAGTTTCTTCTTAATAACTTAAGAATTTCATATAAAGTATTAGGTTCGAGTTCTTGCCTGAGCGCCTACAGTTATCCCCTGCACAACATGACATCACGACGCATGTTTTCTCTTACTCTGATATATCATTTAAATGCAGAGAAAATGCGGGTTTTGACATACGCCTACACCGTCCTCCACTCCCTAGAAGTGAACCTACCGTCTCTATCTGAAATGATAGTTCTGGGCACGTCGTGGTACCACACGAACTACTCCACGAACAGTCTCGCCAACACATCAACGGGAGCGTCCTTTCATACCGGAATGAACCTGGTTACCTTGGTCAATCTGTCCACTATGACCCAAATGGAATCGTGCTCGGAGTGGGAGAGAGGCAGTTCATGTACAAAATCCATTAAAATGTCCTCAAACTTCCACTCCGGTACTGACAATGGCTACAATTATCCTTCAAGGCTCTTGCACTCGGCCTTCACCCATGGGCATGCCTCACAGTATATCACAAACTCGATAAAATCCCTCTTCATCCCAGGCCAATACATATCCCTTTGCAGGTCTACCATCATCTTGGTGACCCTGGGGTGCACCGAGTACCGTTTGTAGTGTGCCTCCCAGAATATGTCCTCCCAGATCCCACCTCCTGCAGGTATATAGACACGGCCTTGGAAATGAACAAGGTTGGCATGCAGTGAATAGTCCTCTGACTTGCCCTCCTCTAGGGCTCTGAATATAGGCTCTAGTGCTGCATCCTACATTTGTTCCATCCTGATACGTTCTCGGATATCACACATAATACTCAAAGAGGCCAAGTATTCCACATATACCTCTGGATCAGCTTTGGAAACCAATGTGATATGCATGTCCTCCAACGTCCGGACCAACTCCATGGCCATCAGTTGGGGTTCCGATCTTGAAGTGACAGCCCTCCTGCTCAATGCATTTGCTACCGTGTTCGCCTTGCCCGGGTGGTAGTACATCGTGTAATCGTAGTCATATAACAACTCCAATAATCTCCTCTATCGTAGGTTCAAGTCCTTCTATGTATTAATATACTTGTGGTTCTTATAGTTTGAGATATAAGACCCCTTTTTTTTTGCAAACCCGGGGTCTTATGCCCAGAACCGCCGCTTTGTGGTGACACCTTCGCACCCGGGAAGGTCGTCACTACAACGCGCCGACTCTGCCGGCCTTTTCGATCACAATAAGTAGCAGGCAAGAGAGAAGCAAGTCCACCAAAAGAGAATATCACATAAAATAAAACTCCACGAAGGGAGTGTCCACAGAAAATCATCAGAGTATAAATAGTCTGGAAATAAAAGGGCTCATGCCTGGTACATCAAATCCTCACTACAAGATCACTCAAAAGCGGAAACAAAACTAAAACTCTACGGAGGGCCGGGACTCACAGTCCCCGTAGTCTGGACTCCAGTGCTAGACTGTCCCATCTCCAAGCGTACCGGCCTCCTGAGCTGCTCCTCCATGCTGGGCTCCGCGATCCCCTAATATGATATGGTTCGAAAACCGTTAGTCTAAAAGACTAAGCCCTATCGTCCCCCACCCCTTCCCCCATGCTCTAAGGCACCGGGCGGAGAGGAAGAAAGGGAAGGACAAGAAAGTGGAGAATAATATCAAAACAGATGACGGTGGACCTAACTAGCAGTTGTGTAAATGGGGAGCAATTTATCTTAAGTGTTGTTATAGGTATAACAGAAAGGAAGTAAGTAAGAAATTAAACCTTCGCTTATGTGAGTACACATAAGCCAAGGGATCTTTTGCAAGGCTCCCATCGTATAACGCGTCCCATACCGCTTATACGTTGGGGTGTCGGTTATCACGCAGCAGGTATACATATATCAAATTAACCTTAATTTATAAACTTGCCCACACAAGCTTATAGACCAAGGGGTCGTTTTGCAAGTCCTAAAGTATAAGCGTCCCATTCCACTTATATTTTAAGTGTCAAGGTTGTTATGAATGATTATGACATGCAGCTATATGGTGGGTTATGATGTTCAAGCAGTGCAACTCACACACACAACTTTGTGTACACAAACCTTTAGTTCCCCCTTTCTGGAGATAACTCCCAGGATACTCCCGTAGTGGCAAACGGAAGCGGTGGGTTGGGCCTCGCCCACCTCAAAACTAGTAAAAGCACCACTGGTCTGACCTATCGTACGCCCTCAACGCCTGGTGCACGAGACGGACTCCTGCGTACTCTTGCCTACTGGTCCGCCGGACTTAACCTTGGCTAAGTGCTAGTCACCTTGCCGAGTCAACGATATCGGTGTCGGTGCAATCGAACTCCCCGATATCGAAAACCCACCACCTTAATCTTTCCTATTTTTATGCACATGCAGCCGTTTAATATATAACAATTTTAAAGTGTCAAACTCCCGGACTAAACCGTCCGTATAAACCACATCCGAGACCAACTTCCCCGGACTAAAACGTCCGGCTCATCTCCAGACTTCATTCCTTAGAACACCACGGGACGGCGCCCCCTTGAACACCTCGGGACGACTTAACCATTACCAACCCTAACTAATGAGTGTGTGAAATGTGAATCCCTATTAGGCTAATTACTCTTTCGTTTGTTTTAAGATTTACGTTAGCCCAGGACTTCCCCCGGCATACCCCGTGAAGGGCTCTCAAGGGGCACTAGGAACCAAGACGGCGGCATTACGGCCCGAAGTTCCCTTTCGCAAGGCACTTATTGTTATTGGTTGTTTTTCCCTTCCCCGTTCTCTCTATAAATTGCATCGAACTAAACCTAGGGTGGATTTGACTCTTCACTCCTACGGGGACGGCGATCTTTCGTCGGTCCCGCGCACCTTCTAGAGCGCATCAACTCATTCCTCACCACACTTGAGACCTCCTATGGTGATCCATCCTCTTTCTTTAAATCCAACCAACACAAGCTGTTCTTATGCTAACCCAAACCTTATCCTATTAATCATTTCCCAAAGTTACTAACTATAGACCACCTTATACTAGGTGATGTCTATGATAGGATGTCCTTTGTGTTTTCATCCGAACAGCCTAAGTTATTTACTGGGGTCCTATCATGTCATAAATGAATTAATTCCAGGTTATAACAATTTTCTCAGTTAATCTATTAATTGATTAATTTTACTAAAATCCAAGGTCTTCCAAATTTGAATAAGGAGTATACTTTTCAGTCATGTATAAATCATAATAAATTTAAGACAAATATTACCATGCCTAAAAATGATTTATCCAAGGTTCAGCAATTCTTCACTAAGGTCTAATGGCCTAAACATATTTTTGCAATAATTCATTTCTTTTATGTCTAATGAATAAATTACATCAAATTCTCTTCCAAATAATTTGGATTAATTACAGGGTACTAAAAATACCATGAAAACAGTACTATAAAAGTTTCATAATTTTCCTGCTGGAAATTAATTTATAATAAATCATTTACTAAATCCTTAAACTAGCATGCTTGTGAATAAAGTACTAAATCCATAACTCCAAAAATCCAGAATAAAATCCCACTGATTCATAATAAATTAAAAACATCATTTATCAACTTTCATAATTTTCAGAGACTATTTATGCCATAAAATATTTTTAAAACATAGAGCCCTTTAATAATACTTGTGAAGGAACTATTCTGTTTAATCAACATAAAATTGAACTAAAATTCATGGGCACTCCTACTGACCAAAAACATCTAATTCCAGAGTTTCAAGGGGGCCTTATTTGAATTAAAAATCTTTTAAAAAAATAAAACCTCAAAAAGGGCTATACCCACATTCATGAATGAAGTACTAGAAATACCTACCCAAAAATTCTAGTAAAATTATCCAAGGGTACTAACTACCCTAGAAACACACTACCCAAATTTCATGGCTTTTAAAAGAGTTTAAGATACTGTTTCGACCTAAAATCCCTTCTACCCTAAAACTAGGGTTTAAGTTTTGAGGTAGCTACCTACATCAAAATTCTCCAACAATACAACCAGAGAGTTAAAAACTCATGAACAACCTTTCCACCAAATATCAAGGCCATACAAGGGCATTTGCCCCTATGTCCTTCACAAACCCCCAAAGTCCACATTTAGGGTTTTAACCTAGGCCCTAGGGTAATCTTAACTTAAATCATCCCATCTTCCCTAAAGGTAATCTTAGGACCAAAATAAACCAGTGGTCAAAATCTCAACCTCTGTTGAGGTGAGATGATCGCACAAGAATAAAAAGAACCCTCTCACTAAGCTTCCTTCTACTAGGTCAAAACTAGGGTTTAGAGGATTCCTAATCAAAACTCAACCAAATGAGTTGAAATTTAAACAAGACCTAAATACCTATACCAGGGACACCTCTCCAATACCTATACCAGGGACACCTCTCCAAAATTTGGGAGGGTTTGGAGGTCATTTGACCCTTCAACTACCTTACCCTAGCTTTTCTAGGTTTAGGGCAAAACCCTAGGTTACACTTCTTTAAATGGGTTCCAATTTTAACACGTGCCCTATTTGTACCAAAGATTAGGTGTGGGGAATTTTTCAAAGATCAGCCCTATTTGTAGGACCTACCCTAGAATAATGACCCTACAGGTCAGAATCCTTGTCCTAAAATTTTCCATAATATATCAAACTGTAGATAATTAAAAAGCCTATAACATTCATGTTGATCTATTTTGATGAACAAGCCTCTAAGGAGCCTATAATTTTTATAAGAAATCTGCCATAATTTTAGGACATACCCATAATCAAATGGCCCTACAAGTCTAGGTACTCAACCAAAATTTCACCACAGCATATCAAATTGTAGGTATTAAAAGGACCTACAACTTTCATGCTAAACACTTTTTCATCAGGTGCCCATAAGGGGCCTAAAATCCAAAAACAGTAAAACTGTATTTTTAAAAAACAGAAAAATAGAAAAAAGGGGGGTAATTGATCCTGCACGAATCTAGAAGCAGGATCGGGTGGCTCCTGTTCATCTTCCCCGATGGAGCCGAAATAGGGCTTGCGCAGGCTGTTTTTGCGGGCTGTTTACCGGCGGCCTGAGGCGGCGCCACCACCGGGAAACATCCCCTAATTGTTCCCGGTGGTGGGGACTATCACTGGCCGGAGCTAGGGCGACCGGAGGTGGCGGCGCCGCCCTAGCCGAGAGCTCAAACTCTCCCAAAAAATGGCAAATTCCGAAAACCTAAAATCTAAACTCGGTTCGAATGAGCATGGAATCGGTTTCTAAGCATTCCTAGGATCTAAGCATGAGAGAAGGAGAGGAGGAGGACCTGAACTCGGGCTTGGATGCGGGTGGATCGACGGGAATTCATGGCGGCGGCGATTTCTCCTTTGGTGGCTCCGGCAGTGGTTCTCCCTCCTTCTAATGCTTCGAAATTCATCGCCCTAGCTTGCTGGTGAGGTCTATATGGCCAGGAGGGGAGGGGGAAGGAAGTTATGAAAGACACCATTAATGGCCATTAAGGGAGGTTGCGGCCATGGTGGAGGGGGGTGAACCTAGGCCTAGGTGGCCGGGAAACGGCTGGAAACTCCTCCCCTTCCCTAGGGGAGTTGAATTCAGCCATTAAGGGTGGCCTTTGGCCTCCCTTTGGCCGAATTCCTCCTTCCCTCTCTCTTGAATTTTTCTCTCTCCTCCATTATCATGAAAATGGAGCTCACTTTCTCTCTCCTAGTCACCAATGTTGACTTGGTCAATTCCCTAGGATATAGGCAGCCAAATATGATAAAAATAATCATGCAAGAGTTAGCCTAAGGGGGAGGGTGGTTTAAGGTTGGGTTAGCCCATCTAGGCTAGGTTTGACTTGATTTGGGCTTGGGGTTGACTTGGTCAAAATGACCACTATGGTTGACCCAAGTGGGTCCTTGGTGACTCATTGAGCCCACATTAGGTCTAAGGGGATTTTTAGGATCACAATGCACCTACTAGGCCACCCAAAATCAGAGTTTTGAAAATTACTATTTGCAGACCAAGTGGGTCTCAACTAGGTTTTTAGGTCACTTGGTCTCCTGGGCTCACCTAGGTTAACTCATATGACCTAGTTATGCTCAAGTCACTCCTAAGGGGGGGTCTAATTGGAAAATGGGATGTTATAAATCCCAATAAACAAAACAAAAATTTCGTCCTCGAAATTAAGGTTAAGTCTACGGGGATTTCTACCGGGATAGCCTAAGCTTGTAACATCCCATGAAGGGTGGAAGCGCCTACTAAGTTAAACAAAGCAAGGGCTAGCCCCAATAAACAAAGGATTAGCCTATACCTTTTTAAATAATTCTACTAGCACAAGGAAATAAGGAAAAACACTAATACACCGGAGGAGTTGCGAGGTATACCTGACTAAAAAGCTCCGGGTATTTTTCCTGCATCAGGTCCTGAGGCTCCCAAGTATGCTCCTCTCGTCCGTGGTTCCTCCACAAGACCTTGACTAGCGGGATCTTCTTGCGACGCAAGACTCGTATCCCCTGGTCATCGATCCGTATCGGTTCCAAATGCACAGACCGATCCGAGGCTACCGGCCCATCAGTGGCTGTAATCTGCAACTCTGGGCGTAGTAGAGCCCTCCTGAGTGACGATACATGGAAAACATCGTGCAAGCCGGCCAGCTCCGGTGGCAGCTCCAGCCGATAAGCTAGAGGACCGATCCGCTCCAAGATCCTGAACGGTCCCATGAATCTCGGGCTGAGCTTCTTCCGATGTCCCCGCACCCGTGAAACTCCATGCATCGGTCGGATCTTCAAGAACACCCGGTCCCCGATCTGAAACTCCACCTGACGATGTCGAGCGTCATAATACTTCGCTTGCCTGCTCTGCGCCTCTAACATCTGGTCCCGGATCAGTCTCACCTGAGCCTCGGTGTCTTCCACAAACTCTGAGTCTAGAACCTTCGGATCCACGTCCTGCAGCCAAGATAACGGTGTCCTACACCTTCTCCCATACAAGGCCTCGTAAGGAGCCATCCGTATGCTGGACTGGTAACTGTTGTTATACGAGAACTCCACCAATGGCAGCATCTTCTCCCAGGGCTCTCCGCGGTCTACAATACATAGTCTCAGAAGGTCTTCCAGAGTCCGATTGGTACGCTCCGTCTGCCCGTCAGTCTGGGGGTGGAAGGTCGTACTAAAAGTCAGTCGGGAGCCAAGGTACTCCTGCACCGATCTCCACTCTCTGGACGTAAACCGCCCATCTCGATCTGATACAATCGTCCTTGGCACGCCGTGATAACGAATATACTGCTCCAAGAACTTCCGAACCAACACTCCAACGGAGTCGTCCTTCCTTATCGGGATGAACCTAGCCACCTTCGTCAGACGGTCCACGATCACCCAGATCGAATCGTTTCCCGTCCGTGATCGAGGTAGGCCATGGATGAAGTCCATCGCGATATCCTCAAATTTCCACTCCGGCACCGGGAGTGGCTGCAATAAACCAGCGGGATGTCTACACTCTGCCTTCACTAACTGGCACGTCTCGCAGTGGGTCACGAAGTACGTAATGTCCTTCTTCATCCCTGGCCAAAACATCATCTTCTTTAAATCTGCCGTCATCTTCGTGATCCCCGGGTGTATAGAATATCTACTACAATGCGCCTCCGCCATGATGTCCTCCCGAACCCGGCCTCCTGCGGGTATATAAACCCTGCCTCTGAAATGTAGCAATCCGTCTCTCAGGTAATAATCTCCTGTCGAACCCTCCTCCAAGGCTCGGAATATCGGCTCTGCCCATGCATCTGTCCTTTGTTCGTCCCGGATGCGGTCCCGAATATCATCTATGGCCACCATCGATGCCAGATACTCCCTATATAGCTCTGGATCATCCTCGGACACTAGGGATATCTGCATATCTCTGAAGGACCGAACTAGCTCCATGGACATAATCTGGGGCCCGTCTTCGGAAGTGGCCGCTCTCCGACTCAATGCGTCAGCCACCACGTTTGCCTTCCCTGGATGGTAGTGCATCTCATACTGATAATCTGCTAAGAACTCCACCCAGCGCCTCTGCCTGATATTCAGCTCCTTCTGCGTGTCCACGTATTTCAAGTTCTTGTGATCGGAGAAGATATCGCAGTGGACTCCATAAAGATAATGGCGCCAGACCTTCAGAGCAAAAACGACCGCTCCCATCTCGAGGTCGTGCACCGGGTAGTTCCTCTCATGGGTCTTCAGCTGGCGGGAGGCATATGCTATGACATGTCCGTTCTGCATCAGCACCGCTCCCATCCCTTGGTATGATGCGTCGGTATACACCTGGAATCCTTCCTTTCCAGATGGAAGGGCCAGAATCGGGGCTGAGATGAGTCGGTCCTTTAGCTCCTGGAAAGCCGCCTGGCACTGCGCGGTCCAAACGAAAGGCGCCTCCTTCCTTGTCAAAGATGTGAGGGGGAGGGCAATTTGAGAGAACCCTTCCACGAACTTCCGGTAATAACCGGCAAGTCCCAAGAAACTTCGTACATCAGTGGCTATCTTCAACGGCGGCCAATCTCGAACTGCCTGAATCTTTGCCGGATCCACTGCCAACCCGGCTCCGCTGATAATATGGCCTAGGAAAGCCACCTCCTTCAACCAAAACTGACACTTGCTGAATTTCGCATAAAGGTGATGCTCCCGCAACCTCTGTAGAGTCAGTGCCAGATGCCGAGTGTGCTCCTCCTCCGTCCTAGAGTAGATCAGGATGTCGTCTATGAATACTATAACGAACACATCCAAGTAGGCCTCAAAAACCGGTTCATGAGGCTCATGAACGCCGACGGCGCATTTGTGAGCCCGAAGGGCATCACGGTGAACTCATACAAGCCATATCTGCTATTGAAGGCCGTCTTCGGAATATCCTCCTCCTGGATCCGCAGCTGGTAGTATCCTGACCTCAAGTCCAGCTTCGAGAAATAGTGGGCTCCCTCCAGCTGGTCGAACAACTCGTCTATCCGGGGGAGCGGATAGGTATTTCGGACGGTCAGTCTGTTTAGTGCTCGATAATCGATGCACAGGCGAAGTGTCCCATCCTTCTTCTTCACGAATAGGACCGGAGCTCCCCATGGCGAAGAACTCGGTCTAACAAATCCCGCCTCCACCAACTCTTGCAACTGAGTCCGAAACTCCGCCAACTCCTTCGGGGCCATCCGATAGGGAGCCCTGGATATCGGCTTAGCCCCTGGCACCAACTGAATCTGGAAATCCTTCTCCCTGTGCGGAGGCAATCCTGGCAGCTTCTCTGGAAACACATCGGCGTAATCACAAACCACCGGTATATTGGCAATCCGGTCCTTCTCCTCGGTCATCTCGAACAGCACCTGATATACCATGTCTCCCTGCAGATGGGCCTTGACGGCCTGAATAGAAGATAAGAAAATATAGGACGCAGGTCTAATACCTTCCATCACGATGAGAGAATCCCCATATCTAAGGGTAACCTTCTTGGCCAAGCAGTCAATCTGGGCATGGTTCCAGTGGAGCCATGACATACCCAGAATCAGATCATAATTTTGCAGTGGCAAGATCGTCGCTGACGCTTCGAAAGGTTTCCCGCTGATCCATGCCTCTATATTGCAATGGGATGAGGTGAACAGCTCCGACTCGTCAGGTAGCCGTATCTTCATCATCGACCCCGTGAATTTCTCCACGCCATCCAACCCTTGGATAAAGGTCTCCGACACAAACGAGTGCGAGGCACCCGTGTCGAAGAGAGTATGTGCGGGTTTGCCGCAAATGAAGACAATGCCTGAGATTGTGACTTATCTTAGAGTTCTGTTCTTGGTTTTTACTACCTAATGCTAAAGACAATAGTTTCCTAGGAAAGGATGGAAAAAGAATTAAAGCAACACAAACAAAACATTGTCGTACCTGTGATCACTTGCTCAGGATGCCGGGGTTGGGCCAGGTCCAGTGCATATACCTGCTCCCTTTCTTGTCTACGGTCTCCGCCCTGGTATCCTTGTCCTTGACCGCGTCCTCGACCTCCATAGTGCTGAGCAGGTGGGGCAATCTGTGGCGCTAGAGGGGGCCCCCTTCTCATAGGGCAGTTCCTCTTGATATGCCCCACCTGACGGCAGTGAAAACACTCTGGTGGAGGGTAAGCCCTCCCTCCTGGTCTCTGCACATCCTGCATCTGTGGTCTTGGTATCTCCCGCATCTGGAGAGGCTGGGGAGCCAGAGTCACCTGCTCCCTCGGCTCCTGTCTCACCTCCTGACGAGGCTGATCCTCCATCCTGCCCATATCAGTAGCACGGCCTCGTCGCTGCTCATTCTTGCTCCACGATTCTGATCCTCCATTGGCCGCTTCCGGCCTCGGGTAGCGTGCCAGTCTGCCTCGATCCTCTTGGCCATCTCTAGAATCCGAGGAATAGGCCCATCAGACACGAACAATAGGGACTTCCTCAAATCCTCCTTCAAGCCCTTGTAAAACCTCTTAGTGTACCCGGCTTCGTCCAGCTGATAAGAATCTGCATATCGGGCTAGATGATCGAACTCCCGATGGTACTCCACCACCGACCTGGTGCCCTGCTTTAGCTGTAAGAACCGGTCTTCAAGCTCATCCCTGACCGATTGCGGAACAAAATGTTCCAACAGCGCGACCCTGAATTCTCCCCAAGTGACCTCCGCAACCTCCCTGTCGGCATAAGTCTTGTCCAGGAGCGTCTTCCACCACCTCTTGGCATGGGACTCTAGGCAAGAGACCACCAATGCCACCCTCTCCTCCACTGGGCATCGTATCCCAGTCAGCATCTCATGCATGATGTCCAACCACTCCTTTGTCCGAACTGCCGTCTCTGTCCCCAAGTAGGACGGGGGAGAAAGTCCTCGGAATATACTCAGCCAGTTGGCTCCCGGAATCAACTGCGGAGCCGGAGCCTGTTGAGCCCTGAAGGCTTCTAGGATGGCTGTCAAAGTCTGCCCCATGTCCGTCTGAAGGAAAGGAGCGGGAGCTGGTGGAGGTGGTGCAGCATCCAGAGTCTGCAAAACCTCACCCTGTGGAGTAGGCTGCGCTGAGGGCTGCGAAAAGAAAAATTTTACTATGAGAAAACGGTTCAAATTTCCACTCTGGCACCGGGAGTGGCTGCAATAAACCAGCGGGATGTCTACACTCTGCCTTCACTAACTGGCACGTCTCGCAGTGGGTCACGAAGTACGTAATGTCCTTCTTCATCCCTGGCCAAAACATCATCTTCTTCAAATCTACCGTCATCTTCGTGATCCCCGGGTGTATAGAATATCTACTACAATGCGCCTCCGCCATGATGTCCTCCCGAACCCGGCCTCCTGCGGGTATATAAACCCTGCCTCTGAAATGTAGCAATCCGTCTCTCAGGGAATAATCTCCTGTCGAACCCTCCTCCAAGGCTCGGAATATCTGCTCTGCCCATGCATCTGTCCTTTGTTCGTCCCGGATGCGGTCCCGAATATCATCTATGGTCACCATCGATGCCAGATACTCCCTATATAGCTCTGGATCATCCTCGGACACTAGGGATATCTGCATATCTCTGAAGGACCGAACTAGCTCCATGGACATAATCTGGGGCCCGTCTTCGGAAGTGGCCGCTCTCCGACTCAATGCGTCGGCCACCACGTTTGCCTTCCCTGGATGGTAGTGCATCTCATACTGATAATCTGCTAAGAACTCCACCCAGTGCCTCTGCCTGATATTCAGCTCCTTCTGCGTGTCCACGTATTTCAAGTTCTTGTGATCGGAGAAGATATCGCAGTGGACTCCATAAAGATAATGGCGCCAGACCTTCAGAGCAAAAATGACCGCTCCCATCTCGAGGTCGTGCACCGGGTAGTTCCTCTCATGGGTCTTCAGCTGGCGGGAGGCATATGCTATGACATGTCCGTTCTGCATCAGCACCGCTCCCATCCCTTGGTATGATGCGTCGGTATACACCTGGAATCCTTCCTTTCCAGATGGAAGGGCCAGAATCGGGGCTGAGATGAGTCGGTCCTTTAGCTCCTGGAAAGCCGCCTGGCACTGCGCGGTCCAAACGAAAGGCGCCTCCTATCTTGTCAAAGATATGAGGGGGAGGGCAATTTGAGAGAACCCTTCCACGAACTTCCGGTAATAACCGGCAAGTCCCAAGAAACTTCGTACATCAGTGGCTGTCTTCAACGGCGGCCAATCTCGAACTGCCTGAATCTTTGCCGGATCCACTGCCAACCCGGCTCCGCTGATAATATGGCCTAGGAAAGCCACCTCCTTCAACCAAAACTGACACTTGCTGAATTTCGCATAAAGGTGATGCTCCCGCAACCTCTGTAGAGTCAGTGCCAGATGCCGAGTGTGCTCCTCCTCCGTCCTAGAGTAGATCAGGATGTCGTCTATGAATACTATAACGAACACATCCAAGTAGGCCTCAAAAACCCGGTTCATGAGGCTCATGAACGCCGACGGCGCATTTGTGAGCCCGAAGGGCATCACGGTGAACTCATACAAGCCATATCTGCTACTGAAGGCCGTCTTCGGAATATCCTCCTCCTGGATCCGCAGCTGGTAGTATCCTGATCTCAAGTCCAGCTTCGAGAAATAGTGGGCTCCCTCCAGCTGGTCGAACAACTCGTCTATCCGGGGGAGCGGATAGGTATTTCGGATGGTCAGTCTGTTTAGTGCTCGATAATCGATGCACAGGCGAAGTGTCCCATCCTTCTTCTTCACGAATAGGACCGGATCTCCCCATGGCGAAGAACTCGGTCTAACAAATCCCGCCTCCACCAACTCTTGCAACTGAGTCCGAAACTCCGCCAACTCCTTCGGGGCCATCCGATAGGGAGCCCTGGATATCGGCTTAGCCCCTGGCACCAACTGAATCTGGAAATCCTTCTCCCTGTGCGGAGGCAATCCTGGCAGCTTCTCTGGAAACACATCGGCGTAATCACAAACCACCGGTATATTGGCAATCCGGTCCTTCTCCTCGGTCATCTCGAACAGCACCTGATATACCATGTCTCCCTGCAGATGGGCCTTGACGGCCTGAATAGAAGATAAGAAAATATAGGACGCAGGTCTAATACCTTCCATCACGATGAGAGAATCTCCATATCTAAGGGTAACCTTCTTGGCCAAGCAGTCAATCTGGGCATGGTTCTAGTGGAGCCATGACATACCCAGAATCAGATCATAATCTGGCAGTGGCAAGATCGTCGCTGACGCTTCGAAAGGTTTCCCGCCTATCCATGCCTCCATATTGCAATGGGATGAGGTGAACAGCTCCGACTCGTCAGGTAGCCGTATCTTCATCATCGACCCCGTGAATTTCTCCACGCCATCCAACCCTTGGATAAAGGTCTCCGACACAAACGAGTGCGAGGCACCCGTGTCGAAGAGAGTATGTGCGGGTTTGCCGTAAATGAAGACAATGCCTGAGATTGTGACTTATCTTAGAGTTATGTTCTTGGTTTTTACTACCTAATGCTAAAGACAATAGTTTCCTAGGAAAGGATGGAAAAAGAATTAAAGCAACACAAACAAAACATTATCGTACCTGTGATCACTTGCTCAGGATGCCGGGGTTGGGCCAGGTCCAGTGCATATAACTGCTCCCTTTCTTGTCTACGGTCTCCGCCCTGGTATCCTTGTCCTTGACCGCGTCCTCGGCCTCCATAGTGCTGAGCAGGTGGGGCAATCTGCGGCGCTAGAGGGGGCCCCCTTCTCATATGGCAGTTCCTCTTGATATGCCCCACCTGACGGCAGTGAAAACACTCTGGTAGAGGGTAAGCCCTCCCTCCTGGTCTCTGCACATCCTGCATCTGTGGTCTTGGTATCTCCCGCATCTGGAGAGGCTGGGGAGCCAGAGTCACCTGCTCCCTCGGCTCCTGTCTCACCTCCTGACGAGGTTGATCCTCCATCCTGCCCACATCAGTAGCACGGCCTCGTCGCTGCTCATTTCTTGCTCCACGATTCTGATCCTCCATTGGCCGCTTCCGGCCTCGGGTAGCGTGCCAGTCTGCCTCGATCCTCTTGGCCATCTCTAGAATTCGAGGAATAGGCCCATCAGACACGAACAATAGGGCCTCCCTCAAATCCTCCTTCAAGCCCTTGTAAAACCTCTTGGTGTACCCGGCTTCGTCCAGCTGATAAGAATCTGCATATCGGGCTAGATGATCGAACTCCCGATGGTACTCCACCACCGACCTGGTGCCCTGCTTTAGCTGTAAGAACCGGTCTTCAAGCTCATCCCTGACCGATTGCGGAACAAAATGTTCCAACAGCGCGACCCTGAATTCTCCCCAAGTGACCTCCGCAACCTCCCTGTCGGCATAAGTCTTGTCCAAGAGCGTCTTCCACCACCTCTTGGCATGGGACTCTAGGCAGCATCTCAGTCAGCATCTCATGCATGATGTCCAACCACTCCTTTGTTCGAACTGCCGTCTCTGTCCCCAAGTAGGACAGGGGAGAAAGTCCTCGGAATATACTCAGCCAGTTGGCTCCCGGAATCAACTGCGGAGCCGGAGCCTGTTGAGCCCTGAAGGCTTCTAGGATGGCTGTCAAAGTCTTCCCCATGTCCGTCTGAAGGAAAGGAGCGGGAGCTGGTGGAGGTGGTGCAGCATCCGGAGTCTGCAAAACCTCACCCTGTGGAGTAGGCTGCGTTGAGGGCTGCGAAAAGAAAAATTTTACTACGAGAAAACGGTTCAAAAGAACTAAAGGTGGACAATTATATGTGATTCCCCTTATGGGCACACCACTGCTTCCGCTGCTTAGTTTGTCCACTCTGATACCACTTTATAAGACCCTCCTTTTTTTTTTGCAAACCCCGGGTCTTATGCCCAGAACCGCCTCTTTGCGGTGACACCATCGCACCCAGGAAGGTCGTCACTACAACGCGTCGACTCTGTCGGCCTTTTCGATCACAATAAGTAGCAAGCAAGAGAGAAGAAAGTCCACCAAAAGAGAATATCACATAAAATAAAACTCCATGAAGGGAGTGTCCATAGAAAATCATCAGAGTATAAATAGTCTAGAAATAAAAGGGCTCATGCCCGGTACATCAAATCCTCACTACAAGATCACTCAAAAGCGGAAACAAAACTAAAACTCTACGGAGGGCCGGGACTCACAGTCCCCGTAGTCTGGACTCCAGTGCTAGACTGTCCCATCTCCAAGCGTACCGGCCTCCTGAGCTGCTCCTCCATGCTGGGCTCCGCGATCCCCTAATATGATATGGTTCGAAAACCGTTAGTCTAAAAGACTAAGCCCTATCGTCCCCCACCCCTTCCCCCACGCTCTAAGGCACCGGGCGGAGAGGAAGAAAGGGAAGGACAAGAAAGTGGAGAATAATATCAAAACAGATGATGGTGGACCTAACTAGCAGTTGTGTAAATGGGGAGCAATTTATCTTAAGTGTTGTAATAGGTATAACAGAAAGGAAGTAAGTAAGAAATTAAACCTTCGCTTATGTGAGTACACATAAGCCAAGGGATCTTTTGCAAGGCTCCCATCGTATAACGCGTCCCATACCGCTTATACGTTGGGGTGTCGGTTATCACGCAGCAGGTATACATATATCAAATTAACCTTAATTTATAAACTTGCCCACACAAGCTTATAGATCAAGGGGTCGTTTTGCAAGTCCTAAAGTATAAGCGTCCCATTCCACTTATATTTTAGGTGTCAAGGTTGTTATGAATGATTATGACATGCAGCTATATGGTGGGTTATGATGTTCAAGCAGTGCAACTCACACACACAACTTTGTGTACACAAACCTTTAGTTCCCCCTTTCTGGAGATAACTCCCAGGATACTCCTGTAGTGGCAAACGGAAGCGGTGGGTTGGGCCTCGCCCACCTCAAAACCAGTAAAAGCACCACTGGTCTGACCTATCGTACGCCCTCAACGCCTGGTGCACGAGACGGACTCCTGCGTACTCTTGCCAACTGGTCCGCCGGACTTAACCTTGGCTAAGTGCTAGTCACCTTGCCGAGTCAACGATATCGGTGTCGGTGCAATCGAACTCCCCGATATCGAAAACCCACCACCTTAATCTTTCCTATTTTTATGCACATGCAGCCGTTTAATATATAACAATTTTAAAGTGTCAAACTCCCGGACTAAACCGTCCGTATAAACCACATCCGAGACCAACTTCCCCGGACTAAAACGTCCGGCTCATCTCCAGACTTCATTCCTTAGAACACCACGGGACGGTGCCCTCTTGAACACCTCGGGACGACTTAACCATTACCAACCCTAACTAATGAGTGTGTGAAATGTGAATCCCTATTAGGCTAATTACTCTTTTGTTTGTTTTAAGATTTACGTTAGCCCAGGACTGCCCCCGGCATACCCCGTGAAGGGGTTTCAAGGGGCACTAGGAACCAAGACGGCGGCATTACGGCCCGAAGTTCCCTTTCGCAAGGCACTTATTGTTATTGGTTGTTTTTCCCTTCCCCGTTCTCTCTATAAATTGCATCGAACTAAACCTAGGGTGGATTTGACTCTTCACTCCTACGGGGACGGCGATCTTTCGTCGGTCCCGCGCACCTTCTAGAGCGCATCAACTCATTCCTCACCACACTTGAGACCTCCTATGGTGATCCATCCTCTTTCTTTAAATCCAACCAACACAAGTTGTTCTTACGCTAACCCAAACCTTATCCTATTAATCATTTCCCAAAGTTACTAACTATAGACCACCTTATACTAGGTGATGTCTATGATAGGATGTCCTTTGTGTTTTCATCCGAACAGCCTAAGTTATTTACTGGGGTCCTATCATGTCATAAATGAATTAATTCCAGGTTATAACAATTTTCTCAGTTAATCTATTAATTGATTAATTTTACTAAAATACAATGTCTTCCAAATTTGAACAAGAAGTATACTTTTCAGTCATGTATAAATCATAATAAATTTAAGACAAATATTACCATGCCTAAAAATGATTTATCCAAGGTTCAGCAATTTTTCACTAAGGTCTAAGGGCCTAAACATATTTTTGCAATAATCCATTTCTTTTATGTCTAATGAATAAATTACATCAAATTTTCTTCCAAATAATTTGGATTAATTACAGGGTACTAGAAATACCATGAAAACAGTACTATAAAAGTTTCATAATTTTCCTGTTGGAAATTAATTTATAATAAATCATTTACTAAATCCTTAAACTAGCATGCTTGTGAATAAAGTACTAAATCCATAACTCCAAAAATCCAGAATAAAATCCCACGGATTCATAATGAATTAAAAACACCATTTACCAACTTTCATAATTTTCCAGAGACTATTTATGCCATAAAATATTTTTAAAACATAGAGCCCTTTAATAATACTTGTGAAGGAACTATTCTGTTTAATCAACATAAAATTGAACTAAAATTCATGGGCACTCCTACTGACCAAAAACATCTAATTCCAGAGTTTCAAGGGGGCCTTATTTGAATTAAAAATCTTTAAAAAAAAATAAAACCTCAAAAAGGGCTATACCCACATTCATGAATGAAGTACTAGAAATACCTACCCAAAAATTCTAGTAAAATTATCCAAGGGTTTTAACTACTCTAGAAACACACTACCCAAATTTCATGGCTTTTAAAAGAGTTTAAGATACTGTTTCGACCTAAAATCCCTTCTACCCTAAAACTAGGGTTTAAGTTTTTAGGTATCTACCTACATCAAAATTCTCCAACAATATAACCAGAGAGTTAAAAACTCATGAACAACCTTTCCACCAAATCTCAAGGCCATACAAGGGCATTTGCCCCTATGTCCTTCACAAACCCCCAAAGTCCACATTTAGGGTTTTAACCTGGGCCCTATGGTAATCTTAACCTAAATCATCCCATCTTCCCTAAGGGTAATCTTAGGACCAAAATAAACCAGTGGTCAAAATCTCAACCTCTGTTGAGGTGAGATGATCGCACAAGAATAAAAAGAACCCTCTCACTAAGCTTCCTTCTACTAGGTCAAAACTAGGGTTTAAAGGATTCCGAATCAAAACTCAACCAAATGAGTTGAAATTTAAACCAGACCTAGATACCTATACCAGGGACACCTCTCCAAAATTTGGGAGGGTTTGGAGATCATTTGACCCTTCAACTACCATACCCTAGCTTTTCTAGGTTTAGGGCAAAATCCTAGGTTACACTTCTTTAAATGGGTTCCAATTTTTACAAGAGCTAGGTCTAGGTGATATTAAACCCCTGTCCGAAATTCAAAGCATTTGGACCAAGGATTTGGTGTGGGGAATTTTTCAAAGATCAGCCCTATTTGTAGGACCTACCCTAGAATAATGACCCTACAGGTCAGAATCCTTGTCCTAAAATTTTCCATAATATATCAAACTGTAGATAATTAAAAAGCCTACAACATTCATGTTGATCCATTTTGATGAACAAGCCTCTAAGGAGCCTAAACAATTTTTATAAAAAATCTGCCCTAATTTTAGGACATACTCATAATCAAATGACCCTACAAGTCTAGATACTCAACCAAAATTTCACCACAGCATATCAAATTGTAGGTATTAAAAGGACCTACAACTTTCATGCTAAACACTTTTTCATCAGGTGCCCATAAGGGGCCTAAAATCCAAAAACAGTAAAACTGTATTTTTAAAAAACAGAAAAATAGAAAAAAGGGGGGTAATTGATCCTGCACGAATCTAGAAGCAGGATCGGGTGGCTCCTGTTCATCTTCCCCGATGGAGCCGAAATAGGGCTTGCGTAGGCTGTTTTTGTGGGCTGTTTACCGGCGGCCTGAGGCGGCGCCACCACCGGGAAACATCCCCTAATTGTTCCCGGTGGTAGGGACTATCACTGGCCGGAGCTAGGGCGGCCGGAGGTGGCGGCGCCGCCCTAGCCGAGAGCTCAAACTCTCCCAAAAAAATGGCAAATTCCGAAAACCTAAAATCTAAACTCGGTTCGAATGAGCATGGAATCGGTTTCTAAGCATTCCTAGGATCTAAGCATGAGAGAAGGAGAGGAGGAGGACCTGAACTCGGGCTTAGATGCGGGTGGATCGACGGGAATTCATGGCGGCGGCGGCGGCGATTTCTCCTTTGGTGGTTCCGGCAGTGGTTCTCCCTCCTTCTAATGCTTCGAAATTTGTCGCCCTAGCTTGCTGGTGAGGTCTATATGGCCAGGAGGGGAGGGGGAAGGCAGTTATGAAAGACACCATTAATGGCCATTAAGGGAGGTTGCGGCCATGGTGGAGGGGGTGTGAACCTAGGCCTAGGTGGCCGGGAAACGGCTGGAAACTCCTCCCCTTCCCTAGGGGAGTTGAATTCAGCCATTAAGGGTGGCCTTTGGCCTCCCTTTGGCCGAATTCCTCCTTCCCTCTCTCTTGAATTTTTCTCTCTCCTCCATTATCATGAAAATGGAGCTCACTTTCTCTCTCCTAGTCACCAATGTTGATTTGGTCAATTCCCTAGGATATAGGCAGCCAAATATGATAAAAATAATCATGCAAGAGTTAGCCTAAGGGGGAGGGTGGTTTGAGGTTGGGTTAGCCCATCTAGGCTAGGTTTGACTTGATTTGGGCTTGGGGTTGACTTGGTCAAAATGACCACTATGGTTGACCCAAGTGGGTCCTTGGTGACTCATTGAGCCCACATTAGGTCTAAGGGGATTTTTAGGATCACAATGCACCTACTAGGCCACCCAAAATCAGAGTTTTGAAAATTACTATTTGCAGACCAAGTGGGTCTCAACTAGGTTTTTAGGTCACTTGGTCTCCTGGGCTCACCTAGGTTAACTCATATGACCTAGTTATGCTCAAGTCACTCCTAAGGGGGGGTCTAATTGGAAAATGGGATGTTACATGAGATGATCTCACAATGAATCCCATAAAGATAGTTCCTCCAGATCTTCAAGGAGAAGATTAAAGCCCCGAGCTCTAAGTCGTGCACCGAATAATTCTGCTCGTGCTTCTTCAACTGCCTCGAAGCATAAGCTATAACAAGCATGTGCTGCATTAGTACAATACCCATGCCCTGGTAAGAAGCGTCAGTATAGATATGGAATCCTTCCTTCCCAGATGGAAGGGCAAGGATGAGAGTCGAGGTGAGCCTTCCCTTAAGCTTCTGAAATGCTGCCTCACATTACTCGGTTCATGTAAATGATGCATCCTTCTTCGTCAAGTATATGAGGGGGAGTGCTTTCCTCGAGAACTCTTGAACGAACTTACGATAGTAGCCCGCTAGTCCCAGAAAACTACGGACATCAGAAGCTGACTTCGGTTGCAGCCACTCTCGTACTACCTGTACCTTAGCCAGGTCCACTGTCATCCCAGCTCCACTGATGATATAGTCGAGGAATGCCATTTCTTATAGCCAGAACTGACACTTTGTAAACTTCGCATACAACTGGTGCTCTCGTAGCTTTCCCAAGACCAGTGTTAAGTGTCGGGTGTGATTCTCCTCGATCCTGGAGTAGACCAATATATCATCTATGAAAACTATCACGAACTCATCTAAGAATGGCCTGAATACCCGGTTCATCAAGCTCATAAATGTGGAGGAGGCATTTGTGAGACCGAAAGGCATCACGGTAAATTCATACAAACCATAGCGCGAATTTAACAATGTCTTCAGTATGTCCTCCTGAATCCAGCTGATAATATCCTGACCTTAGGTCGAGCTTGGAGAACCAGCATGCTCCCTCCACCTGATCAAACAGCTCGTCAATCCTCGGTAATGGATAAGTGTTCCGTACCATCAATCGGTTGAGCTCTCGATAATCAATGTAGAGTCTAAGCGACCCATCCTTCTTCTTTATGAATAAAACTAGAGCTCCCCGAGGTGACGAGCTCGGTCGAACGAACCCTGAGTCCACTAGCTCCTGAAGTTGTGTTTGAAACTCTACAAGCTCTTTTGGTGCCATCCAGTAGGGTGCCTAAGATATGGGCCTCACTCCTGGTACCAGCTAAATCTGAAAGTCTACCTCTCTATAAGGGGGTAATCCGGGCAACTTATCTAGGAAGACGTCAAAGAAGTCTCGAACCACCGAGACATCATCAATGGAGGCCTCCGCCTTCGCCATCTCGAAGCAAATCAGATACACCTCCTCTCCCTTCTCATGAGCCTTGACAGCCTGTACAGATGATAATAAGTACGAGAGACGGGTCTAAAACCTTCGATGACCACCTCTGAGTCTCTGTGTTGTAGTGAGATCCTACTCATAGGGCAGTCAATCCGAGCATGGTGCCAGTACAACCAGGTCATACCTAGGATCAGGTCGAAGCCTGGAATCCTCAAGATCATCGCCGTAGTGTCGTACATCTTTCCTCCAATCTCTGCATCTAAGTTGCACTTTGTAGAGGAGAGCATATCCGAGCCATCAAGTAGTCATACTTTACTTGTGATGCCATTGAATCACTGCACTCCGTCTAGTCCCTCTAAGAACTCCTCTGATACAAACGAGTGTGAGGTGTAAGATTGCTCTCCCTTACCAAGGAGTTTACCTAATCTTATGCCCAGAACTGTTGCCTTACGGTAATACTAACTCACGGGTTAGTCTACACCGCAAGATGCCGATCTTGTCGGCTGGTACGATCATTAACCTGTAGGCCAATTTGAGATTAGAAGTATTAACAGCAATAGTATATCAAGTCCACGTCACAGAAATAACATCACATATATATAATGAAAGGATAAAGTTCATAATGAGTACATAAATGAGAGAAAGGGCTTATGCCCGGTACATGCCAAATATAATAAAGCTCTCTCTCTCACACACACACACTCTCTAAGCGAAAGCAAAAACTGAAACATCCATCGTCACCTGATGCAGAGCTGTAGTATGTTGAGCTATAGTAGTACGCATCATCTGCTCCTCAAGTCCTGCCACCTCGTCCTGCTGGCCGTACTGGCGCTCCTTCTCCTCGAACTCCTAAAATGATACGATCACAACCGACCGTTAGTCACAAAGACTAAGACATTTTGTCCTCGCCTCGCCCTCGCGACTCCTAGGCACCGTGCAGGAGGACGAAAGCGGTGGACAACAAAGTAGTATCAAAAAATCATGTGACATGGGTTTATTCTATCAGGTAAAAAGCTATCTAGCAGTTCTGTATAGTATAAGTAAGGTAAAGTAAAGAAAGGATAGTATTACTGAAAGAAGTGTAGTAAATTAAAGTACTGAGCAGAAAGAAAACTAACTACAGTTATACTATCATGACAGGAGTACCTTAACTTATATGAATGCTCATACAAACTTATAAGTTACGGTTTCAGGAGTTACACCTTATCATATAAAAGAGCTCATACTAATTTATATGATAAGGATCTACAATATGAATGTCCTAAATATGTATGTATATTATGATGTATTATGCATGTTATAATTCATATAAGTGCAATTCACACACAGAACTCTATGATCACAGACCTTTAGTTTCCACTATTTGGAGTTAGATAAACTCTCTGGTACCACCATTGTGGCTACGATAGTAGTGGAGAGGGCGTCTCCACTTCCTAAGCGGTTATACACACTACCAGGCCTATACCCTTCGTATGCCTCTACACACGTCCTAAGTGCACTCTAGAGTCCCTGCGTACTAATTTGTTGGCTATCCTCACCATTCTTGTTGGTCGAGTGTGTGTTTTCGGGGATCATTCTCCAGACCGCAGTGTACAACAACCCACTGGCCCCTCAAACCCTCACACCTCGCTAGAGTCACCGTACTGCCGTCGGTGTGACAACTGGCCCAGTATCACATGACTTGCCACTAATATATTTTATGCACATGCAAGTTATTTCAAACTCGAGCCTCCAGCTCGCAGGACCAACCCGTCCTGTATCAAACACCCGAGCCTCCAACCCACAGGATTAAACTCGTCCCTAATCCCTCCAACCCAAATAAGGGTAAGAATACTATAAAGCTCCCAAGCCTCCAGTTCGCAGGATCAACCCGTCCTGTATCCTTCCAAACAAATAAGGGTGAGAATACAACACTATTTTTCAACCTATCCTGGTAAACTACCTTTGTCTAACTTTTAATTGTTCTTAAAAATTTAGGGTTAATCCTGGACTTCCCGAGGTCTACTCGGTGAAGGGCTCGTAACGGTACTAGGGAATATGATGGGCTGAATCCCAAATCCCCCTTTCCAGGACACTTACTATTATTGATGGATACCAATATTAATTCCACACTCTCGTTGTTGTTCTTGTGTAAACCTAAGTATTTAAGCTACTTGTTAGGAGATCGACGATCTTTCATCGGATTTTGCCCTAACTATTCTTCTTGGTGACTTGCACTCCAACATTCGATACTATGTAGTGACCTACTTATGATCCTGACCAGGGTTCCCAACTTCCCAATGCATCTCTCTATTTAACCATGTCTCATCACCCTGTGTAACCTAACGCTACGTGTCATTTTTACTAAACGCAGCTCATGACCTAATTCTACCCATATGAGATGACTTCCGATTTCTTGGGCCAAAGGCCTCCAAATTTTTATCATGGGTTTATCATGTGGATAGTGTAACATTCCGAATTTTATTGGGCCATCAAAGCCCTAGTGGGCCCAATAAAAGTGACCCGAACCCCTACCCGTGACCCGGTAGAAGGTAACCCTAAGCGAGAAATGGAGCTAGAGAACTCTGATTTGAGTTCTGTCAGTTCCTGTGGCCTCGTATAATCAATATGAGTGTGTCGAAACTCGTTCTGTTGGACCCCGAGGTCATATGGTGGATACGACTGCTTCTCATAAATATCGCAGAGATAAGATTTTGAATATCGGTCTAGAGAATTATGATTTGAGTTCTATCAGTTCATGTGGCCTCGTATAGTCAATACGAGCACTTCGAAACTCGTTGAGTCGCAATCTAAGGTTTAACGACGAATATAAACATTTTGACAATTTTAGTGCGCCGTGACGGGCAGATTTTGGAATTTTACCAAACGAACACTGATTCGACCCCGGTCAATGACATTGGACTCGTATGATCGATACAAAGTCAACAGAAGTTCCCCCAGTCAATTCCAATGACGGATTGTCAACCCATGGTCAAATCAAGAATAATCATGCACCGAAAAGCGTGCACACACAAATTATAACTCAACACCCCAACTTTGACCCGACTCCCGATGTCTTTGACCCACTTTGACTTTGACCAGCATGGGGGACCCACCCTAGGGTTGACTTTGGTCAAACCCCCTAAAAGTTCTTTTTGGATTTTTCTTCAAAGAGGATCCCACCTCCTCTCATGGTGAGATTCACCCCACCCCTTTGGGCTTTCCAAATCAGCAAGGGCAAAGTGGAGATGGTCCATAGGGCAAGTGGAGGCCCACCAATTCCCCCCCCCCCCCACTTCTCCCTCTCTTCCTCCACTTTGAAAGCCCAACCATGAGGGAGAATTTCATTTCCCCATATGGGGGAAATTCCTTGAGCCTCCAGCTATCCTTGGATAGCTGGAGGGCGGAGATTAATCCCTCCTTAAGGAGGGATTAATCCCACATTGGGTAGAGGAGGAAGGTCCCCCTCCTTTAGCCTATATAAAGGACCCCCTCCCCTGCTATCCTCCTAACAGCTCAGTGAGCATCTCGTCAACCTCTGTCCCCCTGCCGGAGCCCAGGTCGCCTGAAAAAGGCCAACCCGAGCTTCACCACCCCGCCACCTTACATAGGTGGAAACCCTTTCCCTCATCGTCCTTCATCTTTTCGACGTGCTGCATGCACCTACCGGCGGCCGGAGTGCCGCCGGCACCACCCGAGCCAAGCTCCAGGTCGGGTGGTGGTGGTGAGAGTCTAGCCTCTCCCAGCACCGGCAGTAGCACTGGGGAAAGGTTAAACCATCGAGGATGACATTTCCCGGTGGTGGAAGGTCTGGGTGCCGCCGGAAAACGCCGCTCCGATGGTACCTGAGAAACAGAGTTTTTCTCTGTTATAATTCCGGCGGTGGTCGGCGGCAGTTGGTCGCCGCGCTACCACCAGAGAGGAGCTCTGCCCCCGGCGTACTGGTCGGGGGTTGTTTCGTGGCTGGGTTCAATGTCGGAGAGGCAGGGTGGCGTAGTGGAGCTGGAAGCAGAGCCACCGCCACCCTGCTCTCGGGTT
This sequence comes from Platanthera zijinensis, assembly GCA_039513925.1. Taxonomy (NCBI): domain Eukaryota; kingdom Viridiplantae; phylum Streptophyta; class Magnoliopsida; order Asparagales; family Orchidaceae; genus Platanthera; species Platanthera zijinensis. The sequence continues at coordinate 73,822,860 of CM077084.1, read as the reverse complement.
GATGATTTCAGGCGGTGGTCGGCGGTGGCAGGCCGCTGGGCCACCCCCCAAAGACTCGCCAGCCCCCGGCGAACTGGTCTAGGGCGGCACCGGCGTCCAGCGGTAGCTGGCTGGCGGTGGCAGAGGGCTACCGCCTTCTTCTCCGATGGGAGAGATCACCGACGTTCATCTCACGGGATGAGATGAACGGCTATGATAGCCTTAATTCCCTCCCTCGCCTCAGCATCAACACCCCCCCCCCCCGCCCCCACAGCGGATACTTGCTCGATCCGCTGTGGGTACATAAGAAGGATTGGCGCTGTCTGGCTTAATCTCAGCCGCAGGATCGGGTTCATTTCTGCTATATGCAGACCTATTTCTAATCAGAACTTTGCCTAATTTTTATAAAAAAATATAGGCTTCTAGGGAAAAAGTGTTGAAAATGAAAGTTGTTCCCCTTGATAAGGGCTGCCTCCCCAAATATTTTGAGAATTTTTGAAGGTGTTTTAGTATTTTTAAAAGCTTAAATAAATTTGATTGGCCAAATTAAAGGCCCAAATCTTTTGGGAAAATTATGAAAAAATTTCTAGGCTCATTTTAGGCTCTTTTAGAAATTGTATCAAAATTTGGGACCATGGTTTTAAGATTTGATATCTTTCCCAAATTATGGAAGCCTAGGGTCGCGCTCAGAATTTATTTCGCTTATTTTCCCCGGAAATGAAAATTGGAGCGCGCGACTATCATTCCTAATTTGAATAATAAATTCAAAATTATATTATCGACGAGAGTGGCCGAGACAAGTAACCAAGCTCCGGGTGTTCTGAGATTTCGTGAAACCGTCGAGCGCCTCGACTCTTGGGTGATTTGGACATGCTCGGAAGGTGAGAGTACGAGTAGTGAGTTACAAATTATTCTCGACGAATAATAAGAGTGTAACTCCTAATAAGCCCTTGATCCGATTAAGCTGTGATTAACAAAGTGCAACCAAATTACTATCGGATCTTAATAATGGGTGTAACCCAAGAAAGCCTTTAAAATTTGAAATAGAACTGATAAGCCTCTTATGAACGGAGATGGAACTGAATGTGCCTCCTGAGAACGGATATGGAACTGAAGCCTTCTGGGTTAAGTGATTGGGCTACTAACCATTTTCTTAATGATTATTCCAATTTTGCACTGGTCTAATTTCTTTGTTCATTCAGTACTTTTAATTCAGTACTACTCCAGTCTCGTACTGGTCAAGTTCATTTCAGTACAGTACTTTCAATTCAGTACTACTCTAGTCTTATACTGGTCAAGTTCATTTTAGTTCAGTACTTTCAATTCAGTACTACTCCAGTCTCGTACTGGTCAAATTCATTTCAGTTCAGTACTACTCCAGTCTCGTACTGATCAAGTTCATTTCAGTTCAGTACTTTCAATTCAGTACTACTTCAGTCTTGTACTGGTCAAGTTCATTTTAGTTCAGTACTTTCAATTCAGCACTACTCCAGTCTTATACTAGTAAATTTCATTTAAGTTCAGTACTTCCATTTCAGTACTACTCCAGTTTTGTACTGGTCATATCTCATTATGCATCATTTATTATCAGCAACTTTAATTACTGCATTTTCGTTACTGCAATTTACTATTATAAGCATGGGTCCTGCTTTGATGAGCAGTTGTTTGTTAAGGTTGAGCCTTAGTTGGAGATAACCGGATTTGAGGTGTTCCTCTGGTTTTAGCCTCAAATAAAGTGCTCCCACGCTCCTTATCGAAAGTTGAGCTGAGTGTCGTTGCTTGAAGGTTAACGTATAGTAAGGCTGGCCGCCGCAGACCCAATGCGTATTAGCATGATTGTTTGATTGATTGCTTGTGAATTGTTTGTAGTAAATTGTGGCGGGTCAGTCCCTTTCGCAGACCGTTCGTACCGGTGCGGGAAGGTCGACGACTCAAGGCGACAAGAAGATGGGTAATACGGGTGACCGGCCGTTATATTGTCCCCATTGGGTTTTCCTCTGTTGGTCGACCAAAATGTTGTATCACCAAATATCACTCACATCCAATAGTACACGGGGTTGTATGTTGGGGCCTGGGGCTGTGCAGTACGACCACCCCCAGAAGTGGCAGGACTGGCCACTGTCATCGACGACCACATCGGTGAGGCCCGCGTGGCTCGCTACCCTGCTGGAACAGAAGCGGTCCATACTATATCGACATAGAATATGTGTGCGCGGCTATGAATGCCTGCGATAGGATATAGGTTGTGAATACTTGATGTGTTGATGTACTAGTGGAGTCCTGATTATAACTGATGTTATTGATGCTGCCATTTCAGTTATATTATGCTTCCCTTTCTTTATCGTTGCTCCTAGCTTTAAAATATTAAATGTTGTGTTAACCCTCTCATGCTTTGGCTATCTTATATTGCTGGGTGTGTGTGTGCTCGTCCCTAGGATATGGATTCGGGGAGGAGATTTGTTTCAATTTAGCCATGTAACTAACAGTTATTTAAATAACCATTCACAGGAAACGGAGCACCGTAGTGACCCCCTGCTATAGGAGAATTCTCCAACAGTTAGGACTACTCGAGTAGAAGCACCATTGACGTCTTTAGAGTTTCGAGACGTGAGTACCAGCGAGCAAGATATGGAGAGAGAGAGAGTGAGGAGTTATACGTAGAACTTGTACAGCCTGCGGGCTTATATAAGAACATAGGCTATGACCTTAGTACTCATGTAAATATATATGATATTGTATATATTTGATAGTTTTTTCCTGTTAATGCTTTTGCAAATTTCTGATGTGTTATGAAAGTTGTGATTTTAGCCGAGTAAGGCGGCCAACTAGTGCTTAGATATGGTGAATCGTTATCCCTAGGGAGCACTGAGTGGACGTCTTGGACAAGTAGTACACCCTCTAGCCCGACCCGAGCAAAGGTTGGGGGGGTGCTACAGATAGTATTGATCATTCAGAATTCCATAATTTGCTTGCCATTTTTGGACCATAATTAAAATTACTTAATTAAGTGATCGGGGTCACATTGAACATGAACATCTATAACCAGGGTTCCTTTAGGTCTAAAAACTTTATCTAGGGTTCATATAGGTAAATAAGATCTTTCTATCAAAAATCCTAATTTTCCAAGGTGATTTGACCCTTATTTTCTATTTATGACTAAAATCGCAATAATTTCATTTTTCAAATGAAGTATCTCAAATATTCAACTAAAAATTCAGGGAAAATTATTGGTCATTAACATTATCAAAATAATGCTGAAAACTTAATCTCGTATCTATATTCACTAGATTGACCTAGGTTATCCATAAATCAAAGTATTTACAAAAATACCTCTATTAAAGAAAATACCAAGTATAATCATCTAAAAATTCCAGTAAAATATATAGGGGTTTACAACAATGAAATAAGGGTCTAGATAAATTCTCATAATTTTACAAATAATGTAAATCATTATTTTAATTAAAATCATACAAGGGCATAATTGGAATTATGCAATTTACACAAGCAATAGTCATCAAAAATTTCCACAAATTTTCCAGAGAAATTAAAAGATCATTTAGGGTTTGTGCCAACAAAATTAGAATTTTCCAAATTTTATTGCCCTAATTTTTATTTTTGATACCTAAATGTACTAATTTTGAATAAATCTAACTTATGCGATTTTTGATCCCAAAACACAAATTTTTCCCATTAGAGGAGTGTTCCACCTCCATAAACCTCTGTCCAAAATTTCATGGACATGCATTAGGCCAAATGGACTAAATTCCCATTTCCCCTTTTTTTACTATTGGCACACCATATTCATTCATGCCTTCTCTATGCATGTTGAATCCTCTAACATGCAGAGGTTCAAATGACTCCAAATATTTACCAAGGCCTTAGAATGACCTTAGAGCCATGCCACCCAAATTTGGGGGCATTTGGAATAGGGAATCTCCCTAAATTCCATTTATTTAATAAATCAAATTTCTTCTAAAACTATAGAAAAATATCTCCCAAAAATTCTAATTTTTGGCCATAATCTAAGTCTAACATACACACATGCATGGCCTAAATTTCACAGCATGTGGTTTTATAGTTTAATCTAGGCACTCATTTGAAATTCTGCCCTAGCTTAGGAGCAGTCCTAGGAAAATGACCCTACAATGAGCTACAGTGCTCCAAATTGCACGTTTAGGGTACCAAATTAAAGTTAAGACATATGGCTACATTTTCAATGTTGAACACTTTTATGAATCGTCCTATAATGGTCCTATAATTAACATGCAAAGTACTAAATAAAAGGTGACAGAAAATGAAATTTACTATTCATACACTATAGTTTATATACATCAAAACTGACGGAATCCATGCGTCTTCCTCCTCCACCCGACGGCCCAGATCATCCCGACCTGGATCACTTTGATCTCCTATATCCCGGCCATCCGACCATCTCCCTGTTCGGCCACCACCACCACTACCTCCATTAAGGTGGTGACCATCATTTGGCGGCGACTTGGCCGCCAGAGGCGGCAGTTTCCAGCGAACCCGAGCTCCATTAAAAACACTTTTTTCTTGAAATTCTTTAATGGAATGAGGCTCAATTGAGCCCGGTGTCTCTCCTATTTGATTTAGGAAGCTAGAACAAGGGAGGGGGAGGAGAAACGGACCCTTAAACGAGCTTGGCGGCGGGTTCGGTGGTGGTGCACCATGGAATTTCTTCTCTCCTGCGAGCTTGCTCCCGAGCTCAATACTTCACAGTTTGCCTTGATCCAACAGTCAAATTCCACTCCTCAGGACCTTCTTAAGCTGATCGTGAGGTTGGTTTTGGCTTATATGGGCTGTATAGGGAGTTAACATTGTGGGGTGGTCGGCCACCACCTTGGATGCTCCTCCTTGGCTCCAAGTGGCACCTCCACTGCTGGAATTTTGCTAGGAATTCATTTGTGAGCTCAGAAATGGGCTTGGGAAGAGAGGAGGAGGGCCGCATGGCCTCCATCCCACCATTTCTTCCTTTTCTCTCTCTCTCTCTTCCACTTAGAAAATTTTCAAAACTACCCCCACGCATCTCACTACCTTCCAAAACCAGGGGTATGGGTTGTAGTTAAGCACTTGGGCTGTTCATGGGCCATGGCTCATGGGATTAGCCCATTGGGAATGGACTTGACCCTTAATTCTCTCATTTATGCCTTATGTTGACCAAGTTGACTTTTAAGATTGACTTAGTCAATTTGATGAGTGGACTGGCCCCACTTGATGTTCATAGATCCTATGGCACCACCCACCCTTAGTTGGGTCATGGCGATGCCCCACTTGGGCTAATTGGGCATATGTGCGTGGTTTTGGCCAAATTAGGGTTAGGATTGACTTTGGTCAAATTGGGTCATTAGGTGACCCTATGGTGGGGCTTTTGGTTCACTTAGATTTCTTTTACCGTTAGGGACATAGTGGTGATGCCAATTTGTACCCATGATTTCAGTTTGAGCTAGTTTGACCTAATGTTGATTTGAACCCTATAGTGGGCCTACCCCAAACTTGGGTCCTGAGGTCACTACCTAGCCTAAATCATCACCGCCACCACATGTCCTACCCTAATGTGTGTGTTAGGGGTCTAGGAGAAAATAGGATGTTACACGAGGCACCCGTGACAAATAGGGTGTGAGCTGGTTGACCACTAACGAACACTAGCTATGCCTGAGGTTTAGTCGTTTGTGTTATCAAGTTCAGCTAACTATAGTGGTACATGAAACTTAAGGTACAATATAAACTAAAAACTAAAAGTACATGTGATGACCTCCTCGGGGTCTCTGGGTTGGGTCAAATCCAGTATGTACATCTGCTCCGACCATCGGGCGCCACCGTGATGTCCTCATCCACGACCTTGTCCTTGGACTCTACCCTATTGTGTTGGAGGGGCTGCTGGAGGTGGAAGAGGAGGTAGAAGGAGTCGATGGGGCAATGTGATCTGATGTGTTCTGGCCAGTGGCAGTGGTAGCATACTACCGAAGGGTGTCCTTTATCATTCTGTCTCCTCTGCTCCTAAGCACAGAACGGTGGCGAAGCCAACATTGCAGGTGGTTGCTGCTCCTATCCGGCATTCAGACGAGGATGTCCTCTACCTCTCCTATGCCTGATGTGCCTGCCCCTCTATGGGCCTCTGCCTCTACTCCCTTCTCCTTCTCCTATAGCATATACTGACCTCTTTTCCCTGTCCTGTACCATCAAGTGATCGACCTCCCATTTCTTGGCCGTCTCTATGATCTTTGCCAAGCTGGCATCAACAACAAAGAGTAAATCATGTCTGAGATGATCTCGCGGTTCTCGGAAAAACTATCGATATTACCATGATGATCTAGAAGCGTTCAAATAGGTAGTTTCACTGCCAACACAAATGAGCCTACAGGGTCGCACATAAGAGCATTTGGAGAAGTTGGGGAAATGGATTGTGTTGGTCTTACTCATATATGATATGAGTGAAGGACCAAGAACTTGATTGAATTGGAATTCAAGAGGAAAAGTCAATTCATCGAGTTATCCTGAGACATCTCAATGAATTTGACGAGTTATCTCAAGTTATCTCGCATCATCTCAACGAATTCGTCGGATTTTCTCGTGTCATTTCGACAAATGTGTCAAAGTCATCTCTACAAATTCGTCGAATCAACCCGAGTTATTTTGATGAATGTGTCTCAAGCATTCTCGAGGAATCGTCAAGTTATCTCATGTCATTTCGACGATTCGTCGAGAAATCTCGAGTCATCTCGACGAATATGTCTCAAAGAAATTCCATAAGTTGTGGGTCTGTTGATAGCGACTATTTACATCTGTTTATTCCTTTGGTTATAAATAAAAGATGTCTTAGGGTTTTTCCGTGTGGTGTGCAAAACCTAAGCTCATGAGGATCCTAAAGAGCCAACGGAAAACCTTTCCGAAAGTTCCAATCTCGTCGCCTTCGTTCAACCCGATTCCGGCACCCATCGCCGTCGCCTCTCCTGGAGCAGACCTAGCTGTCTGTAAAGATGCAAAGTGCTTTTTGTTCTCCTTCCCGGATTTCGCTTGACGAAGTGTCGTCATTCTCTCATTCTTGTGTATCGTTGTAGAGCCGTAAATCGTTTTTGCGTAAACTCACTCCCCGGCCGAAAATCTACCATTTGGAGCATTTTGGCTGAGTGTCGACTCAATCCCGTTAAGGTATATTTTTATATATAGTTAGTTTTACTTATTGATCAATGTTTATCGTAAGATCCATTTCTCTTTGGGTTTTCTTGATTCCTTATTTTGTTGCGCACATGTGATGTGCCTCTCATAGAAAACCAACAATAACTTCTGCGCATAATCGCGCTCGCTCATAGCGCTAGCAAACCCAGCCAGATGAGAAACTTCTTTAATGATCATTGTTCGAGTGACTAAGAGTCGTGGGGTTTAGGCGAGGATAAAATGGCTTAGTCTTTATGACTAACAGTTGGTTTTGACGTAGGAGTTTGAGGAGCGCACTAGTCAAATTCGTCAAATAAGATCCAGGACGGAGAAAGGAAAGCCCTCTACGTCTCCACATACTGCTAGTTCTGCACCAAGAGAGGCAGCGCGGAGGGCGGTGGAATTGTGGCTTACGGGAGCGAAGAGATCGACACTTTGGGAAACACTTTCCGTCAGTTTTGGGTTTGCCCTAACTCCTCTACGTCTCCAAGCCCTAAGGCAACAGATATATATATATACCCAAGAGCATAAACAAGCTTGAACCATGGCTATCCGCAGACCCAGAACTAATGGAATTAACTCGATGAATCATTAATAGAGATGAATCAACGAATAGATTAGATGACTCGACGAATCGTTGAGAGGTATCGACGCACTCGATGAATCAGCTGATGACTCGATGAATCGATGAGAGGTTTCGACACACTCGACGAATCAACTGATGACTCGGCGAATTGTTGAGAGGTCTCGACGCACTCGATGAATCAGCTGATGACTCAATGAATCGACGAGATGTCTTGACGAATCAGCTCATCTCTCAATGAATTCCAATATGTAAAGTGCTTGGTCCTTCACTCATCACATATGAGTAAGATCAACACAATCCATTCCTCCAACTTCTTCAAACGCTCTTATGTGCGACCCTACGGACTCATATTGCGTTGATAGTGAGACTACATGTTTGACAACTTTCAAATCATCATGGAAACACCAAGTGTCTCCCACTTGATCTTGAACGTATCAAACAAAAGTCTCACAAACAATGAGAGGCATCTAGCAATACATCATTGCTCCCCAAGCAATAAGAGTTCAAAATTCAATAAACCTTTATGACCAATGTATTAGTGTTGTCATGTCTCTTTGTCCCTTACATCCGGATAGAAGTAGAGGCAAGGACCGTATTATCCTCATAATTGTTCAATCCAAGTTTCCTGATCTAAAATGGACTTCTGAAAAATTGATGAGCACAATATCACATATTGACTCAACCAAGCATGACCATGTATTTTTCAGTCCCATTCCATCAAGGGGCCCATGGATGTAACTCCTGTCAAATAGGAAGACAAATCTCATTTCTATTCACACACAAATAACCAAAAGACTCATAACATACACAATAACCATCGTTATCATCAACTTTTTCGCAAGGAAAACTTTTGATGACATCAAAGTATGTTCTTCCTCACTTAATGAATGTTGTGACTTCAGGTCAAAGAACCACAAACAATATTGCCACTTGAGACCTACTTGTGACACATTTATATAACAATCCATAAAGTAGTCTGATGATGGGTCTGTATAGTATAACTTGTTCATTAATAAGTACTCATGTGATGACTTGATATCACAATATCATGACCTGTGAGAACCAGTCATCAATCAATGCATATGTTAGTATTAATGCATCATCATTGCCCTAGGCTTTTAAGATGATACGCCGACCAGGGACCATTTAAGAATGAAGTCTCTAAGAAACATAGGTCCTCACATTCAGTCATCAACTTGAATCCTATGGAAGCAAACATTCTGAGGGCATTTATCATGTTAATTAATCTATCATATAGAAATAAATAAACATAATAAAAGAACTTGCCATAAATATAAAATGAAACACATAGTACTTTATTCATCAAATGAATTATAATAACCGACAAACATACAATCCACAAGACTTCCACTAGAGTTGATCATTCAGGTATCTAATACCCATTGATTTAGTATGACCGTCATATTTTATCTATGTCAGAGGCTTTGTCAGTGGATCTATAATATTTTCTTCAATCGGTACTCTGCATATGCTCACATCTGCTCGATCGACAATCTCTCAAATAAGATGGAACTGATGAAGTATGTGCTTGGAGCGCTGGTGGGATCTAAGTTCCTTAGCTTGTGCAATTGTACATTTGTTGTCACAATAGAGAACTACGAGATCAACAATGTTAGGAACTACATCAAGCTCGTCGATTAATTTCCTAATCCACACAGCCTCCTTCACTATATTTATAGCGGCGATATATTCGACCTCTATTATAGAATCAGCAATTGTCTCTTGCTTGGAACTCTTCCAGCTAACATCTCATCCATTCAGGAAAAACACAAACCCTGACTGAGACTTTGAGTCATCTCTATCAGTTTGGAAGCTAGCATTTGTGTAACCTTTTACAACGAGCTCTTCCTCTCCACCAAATACCAAGAATACATCATTTTTCCTTCTCAATTACTTTAGGATATTCTTGACGGCGATCCAATGACCATCCCCAGGATCAGACTGATATCTGCTAGTCATGCTCAAAACATAAGAGACATCGAGACGAGTACATATCATTACATACATGATTGATCCAATTGCCGAATCAAATGAAATCAACTTCATGCGATCCTTATCTTCAAAAGATTTTTGACACTGGTCCTTAGAGAGACTAACACCATGATGCATGGGTAAGAATCCTTTCTTGGACTAAAGCATGTCGAACCGTTTCTACACTTACTCAATGTATGTACTTTGGGTCAAACCCAGTAACTTTTTCGATCTATCTCTATAGATCTTAATACCAAGTATATAAGTCGTTTCGCCCAAGTATTTCATAGAAAAGTAGTCCCCTAGGTTATTTTTAACAACTTGCAGGGTCAGAATGTCATTCCCAATCAGTAGTATTTCATCCGCATACAATATCAGGAAGACAACAATGCTCTCACTAATTCTTTTGTAAACACAATGTTCATCTTCATTCTTGATAAAACCAAACTCTTTGATTTTCTCATCAAAATGAAGATTCCAACTTCAAGAAGCTTGTTTAATTCATAAATGGATCTATGTGGCTTGTATATTTTAGTGGCTTTACCTAAAGATACAAAACTCTTGGGTTGTGTCATATATACTTCCTTAAAGAGGTTTTTATTTAGGAAAGTCGTTTTGACATTCATCTGCCAGATCTCATAGTCATAATACGTAGCAATATCAAGTAGAATTCTGATGAACTAAACCAGAGTAATAGGGGAAAAGGTCTCATCATAGTCAACACCATGAATTTGCTTGAAATCTTTAGACATTAATCACCCTTTGAATGTTTGTACATTCCCATCCATGTCGGTTTTATTCTTGAAGACCCACTTGCACCCTATGGGTCGTACCCCTTCACGTGGTTCCACCAAGTTCAAAACTTGATTTGCATACATGGAGTCCATTTCAGATTTAATGGCCCCAAGCCACTTCTCGGAGTCAGGTTCACTCATAGCCTCTTGGTAGATTCCAGGCTCATCATCATGATCCATAAACGACACGTTACCTATTTGAGACACAAGAAATCCATATCTCTCTAGCTCAAATCTAGGTCTATCAGATCTATGCAGGACTTGTGTTTCCTGAGCAGGCTCTCCAGCTACGATCACTTGTAGTCCTTGCTCAGGTTACAATTTCGGTTCATTCATTGATTGTGGTTCCTGAACTTCTTTAAGTTCCACCTTTGTATTCTTTCTGGATAAGAACTTTTTCTCTAAAAAGAAACACGTCTTTGCGACAAGCACTTTGCCCTCAAACGGTAGGTAGAAGTAGTACCCTTTGGTTTCTCTAGGATACCCCACAAGATAACACTTATCCGACTTGAGTTTTAGTTTGTCAAACATTTGACAACGCACGCATGCCTCATAACCCCAAATCTTCATGAAGGACATACCAGGACGCTTCCCAGTCCACATTTCATATGGTGTCTTTTGAACCGTTTTTGTTAGAGTACGATTTAATGTGAAAGAAATAGTCCCTAAAGCAAAACCCTAAAAGAAAATAGGTAAATCTGCACGACTCATCATCGACCACACCATGTTTAATATAGTATAATTTTGCCTCTCAGACACACCATTATGTTGTGGTGTTCTATGTGGAGTGAGTTTTGATATAATACTACACTATTTTAGATGATCATGAGACTCATGACTTAGGTATTAGCCACCTCGATTAGATCATAGTGTTTTAACCTTTTTCCCAACTGGTTCTTTACTTCACTCTTAAACTCTTTGAACTTTTCAAAGTTTCAAATTTGTACTTCCTAAGATACACATATCCGTATCTACTGAAATCCTCAATAAATATAATGAAGTAGTAGTACCCACCTCTAGTCATAGAACTCATGGGTCCACATACATCACTATATATTATACCCAAGAGATCATCAACCCTCTCAGTATGACCAGTGAAAGGACTTTAGTCATCTTGCCTAATAAATAAGATTCACATCTCTAAAATGATTCGTAATCAAATGAGTCAAGTAGTTCAGCTTTATGCAGTTTGGATATGCATTTCTCATTTATTTGTCCCAAACGATAATGCCAAAGGTATGTAGGATTTGATTCATTCGTTCTTAGTCTTTTAGTATTTTCTATGTTATAGATCGGATAATATGTTGGATCGTGTGGCGCCCTTATAGGGGGGTGAATAAGTGTTCGCTAATTTTTCTTAAACAGACAAACTTTACTAGATGAATAAAACAATGCAATTAAGAAATGAAGACTAGTTTTTCATAAGTAAACTTAACTACTCAGAAATGTATACCAACAAAAACAATAATGATATATTTCAAATGTGATAAATCTGAATACAAAGTATCTCTATAGAGCTAGAGACAAAGGCTTATGAAACAAACAACTTATTTATGTTTTCACCGGTCCTTCTACCAATAACCGGCAGGCTAAAGCGTATCTCTTCTTAGACCTTACTTCTAGCCTCCCCTAGATCTATCATAATCTAGACGTTGTTGTTGAAGCCAGGAAAATTCCCAACCTCAGAAATAGGATCATGACAGCCTAAGGTTACTGATTCTACGATCTGACGTCACAATTCAAATGGCTAGCGAGAGAGAAAGGAAACTATCTATAAGCACACCCCAAGTGCTCCAGCAGGGAGGTCCCACCACGTACCCGGAAGCTTAGAAGAAGCTTCCCCTCCACAACCAAAAGGCTGAGCGAGGTACTAGGCAGGCATGGACTTGGTGAGTATCCACTTGGGGGGACCTCGACCTCTTCCAAAAAGTGCCATTTCCAGTACCCCTGGGGGGCTATTTATAGAGAAATCCTTGGGGAGTATAGACGATTATCTAGCTGCTGATAGCGAGTTCCAAGGGCTACTCGACCAAACTCGCAAGATACTCGCCCATACTCGCCCAAACTCGCCACAACTCGCACCTGCTCGCCACAACTTGCCTCTGCTCGCCCAAGCTTGCCTCTGCTCGCCATAGCTCGCCTCTGCTCGCCCAAGATCGCCACAGCTCGCCACGGCTCGCCCAAGTTCGACTCTACTCGCCACAGCTCGCCTCTGCTAGCCACAACTCGCCCAAGCTCACCTCTGCTCGCCACAGCTCGCCACAACTAGCCCAAAGCTCGCCTAATGGTCTGCGAATAGTCGTCTGCTTGAGTACTTCTGATCTCGATGAATTATGGGTTATACAGCTGCACACAAGGCAACAATTTCTCCCTAAGCTACACAAGGACTTAGACACCACTCACAAGGCGGTGATTTTCCCCTAAGCCACACAAGGACTTAGACGTCACGCATAAGGCAACGATTTCCCCTTTTGATTACAATAAGAAAACAATAGAAACAAGAACAAAACAAATTGAAAACTTTAGACTTAAAACTCACTTCAAACAATGCGTTTAAGATTTCGACGAATCCTTGTCAGGGTTGCTTTGAATGCTGCGAACGTGCCGTCATTCTTTTGCGCTTTGGCCTTCTTGAGAGTAAGGAGTAAATCTGAAATCTGGAGCTCTATGAATCGTTTAAATAGGAAGGTACACTCCAGGTAATAAAATTTGTGTTCCCCACAGAAAATGAACATGCTTTTATACTTTGTCGATATCGCTTGGCGACACTGGGTATCGCCACCTGGCGATATCGGTAACTGTTTCCATGTGTCCCACGAACTCCTCATTTTCGCATCGCAGATCCATCGATCGTCAAACATGCACTATCGTCTGGCGACACTAGGTATCGCCACCTGGTGATAGAGATAACGGATGTCATGTGGCCTACGAACTCCTGATTCTCACTTTGTAGATTAGTCGAACGTGATTCGTCGAGCGTCGAATGCAGATTCGTCGAGCATCGCTGTCTTCTGTTGGCGATACTCAATATCGTCTGGTGATATCATTCGTTGAACGTCATTCGTCGAGCACGAGTCGTCGATCATCGAACACAGAATCGTCCAGCACGATTCATCGATCATTACTATCGTCTATCAGCGATACTCAATATCGCCTGTCAGCGATACTCAATATCGCCTGGCGATATCTCCTAAGCTAAGTTCGGACCCGATTCATCACCCAAAAGACATTAGAGCTAGACATGTGATATCTGCACATCAAAAACACCCAAATATCAAATACAAACAAGATTTGTTATTAGTAAACCAGGAAGTGTGGAACGCATGCTCCAACAATCTCCCCTTTTTGATAATAACAAATCCACTAAGAAATAAATCATGAATGTTGTATGAAGTGTTGGAAACTATGAGTATCAAGACTAAGCATTTGTACGTGCACAAATTTCTCTTGGATGAAACACTCCCCCTACAGGTGTACTCCCCCTAAAGCTAAGCATATTGAAAGCTTTTGCTTTGTGTTATGCTTGTGCTTTTTGTTAATTTTGAATGATTTCCTTTGAAAATTCTCCCCCTTTGGTATTATCAAAAGAGAGAGCAGAGTGGTGTGGAAGCTAAAGAAAAAATGCAAAGTTGTATCAAAGATAGTACATGGGAGCAATGTATAGTAAAGAAATGAGTGAACACTAACATTGGCAATATTCAACCAGTTATTGTTGGGTTATCTCGTGAGGGTTGGCACAACACTTTGTGCACGCAGCGGAAAGGAAAAGTACGAGAACAGCCCAAGAGAACTGGATCTGGGCATGATCGTTGTATCAAGAAGTAAACAAAATAACTAGGGCAAATACCTTAGTGGCGTTGAGTCACAACTCAACGAAGATGCTCCAAGTATTGAGTGCTGTCGGTGGCGAGTTGTACGTGGAATAATATCCACGTCTCTGCAGAAATCCACATGAGCAGGAGAACTCCCGAGCTTCGTCACACGAAGGGTCGTGTAGAAAATCGACCGCACCTCCGCACTTCCACGGACTGCTAGGTCCGCGCCAGGAAGGGCAGCACCAGCGACTGTCGCCGGAGAGGAGGAGGTCGGCGGAGCGATTCCGGCGGCGGAACTCTTCCGCCCGGCGGGATTCGGGACTCGGCGAAGCGAACGAGCGGCGGAACTCTTCCGTCGGCTTCGGATCGGTCAATCGTGTGTATCCGGAAAAACCCTAAGTATCTATTTATACCAAAGGCATAAATAGACTTAGGAATACCGCTATCCGCAGACCACCCAGATAATTAGGGATCCAGAATCGGTGAGAATCATCCAGCAGATTCGGTGAGAATCAATCGGCGAGAATCACATAGGATCGGCGAGAATCAGTCGGCGAGAATGACCTGACAGAATCGTCGAGAATCGAGGCTTTAGTCGGCGAGTCATACTCGACGACTTTCCCGTAGTCGTCGAGACAATCTCGACGACTCTATCTCGACGATCCTGACTTGGTCGTAGTCCTAGTCTTAGTCATCGAGACATTCTCGACGAATCAGACTTGGTCGTCGAGACACTCTCGATGACTCATTCTCGATGATTTTCGACGAACCATCTTGGCAACATTTGCCAGACCCCATATCTATGGTGATTGGTAACATTTACCAACACAGTCAATCTTCTAATTTCTCCACATGCTCTTATGTGCGACCCTGCAGGCTCATATCGCGTTGGCAGTGAGATTACATGTTTGACCACTTCTAGATCACCATGGTAACTCCAACAGTCTCCCACTTGATCTTGAAAGTATCAAACCAAAAACCTCACAAACAATGAGCGGCATCTAGCAATGCATCATTGCTCCCCAAGCAATAAGAGTTTATAACTCAAAAGCCTTCATGAACAATGTATCAGCGTTGTCTTTGTCCCTTTGTCCCTTACATCCGGAAAGAACTAGAGGCATGGACCGTGTCACCCTCATAATAGCTCAATCCAAGTTTCCTGATCTAGAACGGACATACAGAGAATGGTGAGGCCAATATCACATATTGACTCCACCAAGCATAGCCATGCATTTCTCAGTCCAGTTCCATCAAGGGGCCCATGGATGCAACTCCTGTCATATAGGAGGACAAATTCCATATCTGCTCACACACAAACATCCAAATGATTCGTAACGTGCCCAACAACCACCATTATCATCAACCTTTCTCAAGGAAGACTTTAGATGGCATCAAAGCATGCTCTTCCTCACTTGATGAATGCTGTGACTTCAGGTCAAAGGACCACAACACCATTGTCAATAGAGACCTACTTGTGACACGATTAGATAACAATCCACAAAGTAGTCTCTGGTTGTGTCTGTCCAGTACAACTTATTCACTAACAAGTACCCACGTGATGACTTGATATCACAATATCATGACCTGTGATAACTGGTCATCAGTCAACGCATATGCTAGTCTTCATGTATCATCATTACCCTTAGATCCTATGATGATACCACGACCAGGGACTTTTAAGAATGAAGCTTCAAATGAATCATAGGCTCTCACATTCAAGTCACGTACTTGATGTCCTATGGAAGCGAACATTCTAAGGGTATTCATTATATTAACATTTAACTATCATATAGAAAAACCATAATAACGGAATATGCCATTAATTGTAAAAAGAAAATCTAGGTACACAATTCATCATATGAATAAACAATAAATAGCCAACAGAATATATCTTTACATGCAACCCACAAGGCTCCCACTAGACTTGATCATTCAGGTATCGTATACCCATTGATCTAGTATGACCATCATGCTTTCTCTGCGCGAGAGGCTTTGTCAGTGGATCTGCAATATTCTCCTCAGTCGGCACTCTGCAAATATTCACATCTCCTCGTTCGACAATCTCACGAATAAGATGGAACTGCCGAAGTATGTGCTTGGAGTGCTGATGGGATCTAGGTTCCTTAGATTGTGCAATTGCACCATTGTTATCACAGTAGAGAACTACGGGACCAACAATGCTAGGAACTACATCAAGCTCGCCGATGAATTTCCTAATCCATACAGCCTCCTTCGCTGCATTAGCTGCAGCGATGTACTCGGCTTCCGTTGTAGAATCAGCAACTGTCTCTTGCTTGGAACTCTTCCAGCTCACAGCTCCTCCATTCAGGCAAAACACAAACCCTGACTGAGACTTTGAATCGTCCCTATCAGTTTGGAAGCTAGCATCCGTGTAACCACTTACAATGAGCTCTTCCTCTCCACCATACACCAAGAACACATCCTTAGTCCTTCTCAAGTACTTCAGGATATTCTTGACTGCAATCCAGTGACACTCACCGGGGTCTGACTGATACCTGCTAGTCATGCTTAAAGCAAAGGAGACATCGGGTCGAGTACATAACATTGCATACATGATTGATCCAATTGCCGAAGCATATGGAATCAACTTCATGCGGTCCTTATCTTCACAAGATTTTGGACACTGGTCCTTAGAGAGATTCACACCATGAGACATGGGCAAAAATCCTTTCTTGGACTCAAGCATGTTGAAACGCTTCAACACCTTATCGATGTATGTACTCTGGGTCAAACCAAGCAACTTCTTCGATCTATCTCTATAGATCTTAATACCAAGTATATAAGTCGCTTCACCCAAGTCCTTTATTGAAAAGCAGTTCCCTAGGTTGTTCTTAACAACTTTCAGGGTAGGAATGTCATTCCCAATCAACAGTATGTCATCTACATACAGTATCAGGAAGACAACAATGCTCCCACTGATTCGCTTGTAAACACAAGGCTCATCTTCATTCTTGACGAAACCAAACTCTTTGATTTTCTCATCAAAACGAAGATTCCAACTTCGAGAGGCCTGTTTCAGTCCATATATGGACCTATTCAGCTTGCATATCTTAGTGGCTTCATTTGGGGATACAAAACCCTCGGGTTGTGTCATGTACACTTCCTCAAGGAGGTTTCCATTAAGGAAAGCTGTTTTGACATCCATCTGCCAGATCTCGTAGTCATAATACGCAGCAATAGCAAGCAATATCCTTATGGACTTTACCATAGCAACAGGGGAAAAGGTTTCATCATAGTCAATACCATGAATTTGTCTAAAACCCTTAGCCACCAGTCGCCCTTTGAATGTCTGTACATTCCCATCCATGTCGGTCTTCTTCTTGAAGACCCACTTGCACCCTATGGGTCGTACCCCTTCAGGTGGTTCCACCAAGTTCCAAACTTGGTTTGCATACATGGAGTCCATTTCGGATTTCATAGCCTCAAGCCATTTGTCGGAGTCCGGTCCATTTATTGCCTCTTGGTAGGTTGCTGGTTCATCATCATGATCCATTAGCAACACATTACCTATTTGAGACACGAGAAATCCATATCTCTCAGGCTCAAATCTTGGTCTACCAGATCTACGCAGGACTTGTGCTTCTTGAGCAGGTTCTCTAGCTACAACATCTTGTAGTCCTGTCTCAGAATCCAATTTCGGTTCATTCACTACCTGTGGGTCTTGAACTTCTTCAAGCTCTACCTTTTCAGTCTTTCTAGATAAGAACTCTTTCTCCAAAAAGACGCCAGTCCTTGCGACAAACACTTTGCCCTCAAACGGCAGGTAAAAGTAATACCCTTTCGTTTCCTTAGGATATCCCACCAGATAACATTTATCCGATTTGGGTTCCAACTTGTCAGGCATTTGACGTCGCACGTATGCCTCACAGCCCCAAATTTTAATGAACGACATACTAGGACGCTTCCCAGTCCATATCTCATATGGTGTCTTCAGAACCGTTTTCGTTGGAGCGCGATTCAATGTCATTGCAGCAGTCTCTAAAGCAAAACCCCAAAAGGAAACAGGAAAGTCCGCATGACTCATCATCGAACGTACCATGTCTAACAGAGTACGATTTCTCCTCTCAGACACACTATTGTGCTGTGGTGTTCTAGGTGGAGTGAGCTGTGATATAATACCACACTCTTTCAGATGATCACGGAACTCATGACTCAGGTATTCACCACCTCGATCGGATCGGAGTGCTTTAACCCTTTTGCCCAACTGGTTTTCTACTTCATTCTTGAACTCTTTGAACTTTTCAAAGGTCTCGGATTTGCACTTCATAAGATACACATATCCGTATCTACTGAAATCATCAGTAAATGTAGCGAAGTAGAAATACCCACCTTTAGCCATGGAACTCATGGGTCTGCATACATCACTATGTACAACACCCAAGAGATCCTCAGCCCTCTCAGTATAACCAGTGAAAGAAGCTTTTGTCATTTTGCCTAACAAACAAGATTCGCATCGCTCAAATGATTCATAATCAAATGAGTCCAAAAGTTCATCCTTATAGAGCTTGGATATGCGCTTCTCGTTTATATGGCCCAAACGACAATGCCAGAGATACGTAGGGTTTGAGTCATTTGTTCTTAGTCTTTTATTATTTTCTACATTATAGATCATATGGTCTAAGTTCAAAACATAAAGACCATTAAACAGTTGGGCTACAGCATAACAAACATCATTCTTAAATATGGAACAACAGTTGTTCTTAATTATAAAAGAAAATCCAATCATGTCCAGACATGAAATAGATATAATGTTTCTAGTTATGGCCGGAACAAAATAACAATTATCTAGTTCTATTACAAGCCCACTGGGCAAAGAAAGACGGTAAACCCCTACGGCCACAGCAGCAACTCTTGCTCCATTGCCGACACGCAGGTCCACCTCCCCTTTACTCAGCAATCTTCTCCTTTCTAGTTCCTGCACATTTGTACAAATGTGAGAACCACATCCGGTATCCAATACCCAAGATGAAGGAGCAGAAAGGTTTATCTCTATAACATAAATGTCTGAAGCGGAAGTCATACCTCCCTTCATTTTCTGCAGACCCTCAATATAAGAAGGACAGTTCCTCCTCCAATGACCAGCTTTGCCACAGTGGTGGCATTTCCCTTCCTTCACCGTGCTTTTTTGCTTCTTCAGTGCAGAAGACTTGGGCTCAAGATGTGACTTAGGTCCCACCTTCTTCTTCTTGAAGCCCTTGGCCTTGCCCTTACCCTTATGCACCATCAGTATGGGGCTGGTAGGCTTGGCCTTCTTCATATTGATTTCGGCAGTTCTCAACATGCCTAGGAGTTCGGGCAGTGTCTTGTCTATTTCATTCATGTTATAGTTCAAGACAAACTGCTCGTAGCTGTCCGGTAACGATTGCAGGATCAGATCTGTGGCCAACTCTTGACCCAGAGGAAAACCCAGCCTTTCAAGGTTCTCTATATACCCAATCATCTTGAGTACGTGAGTCCCTACTGAGTCTCGAACTCCCATCTTGCACTGAAACAACGCTTTCGTGACGTCGAATCTCTCTTGACGAGCCTGCCCTTGAAATATTTTCTTGAGATGCTCGTCAATCTTCTTGCACCCCATGTTCTCATGTTGCCTTTGGAGCTCAGATTTCATGGTGGCAAGCATGAGGCATTCGATGTCTAAAGCATCATCGGTATACTTCTTGTAAGCATCCTTATCAGCACGGGAAGAATTCCCGGTCGGCACCTCGGGGGATTCTTCTTCCAAGACATAGAGCTTTCGCTCTTGCCTGAGAACAATTCTCAAGCTCCTGTACCAGTCCATGTAATTAGTCCCATTGAGCTTATCCTTCTCAAGGATGGCTCTCAGAGACAAAGTGGAGTGTGAACCACTTGCCATGGAATTCTACAAGAATTCATGCAGAATAAAATCAGTACCAAATTTCAAAATACAATTTATTTTAATTTGGACTCTAATTAAAACTCCCACTATTTTATTCGAACTAATAGCCCTCACTATCAATTCGGAGAGTTCATGCGAGCTACTCTCTTAGTGGACAAGATCCGTATTTCACCAACACAATGTGTCAGCTTTGGCTTTCCTCTCACGATGTAGTTATTTAGGTAGGCAACGCTTGCCAATTGCATCCTCATGCAATTCTTGTATGGTTGGTGAATAACTCTTTATTCGCATCCATCATATGGTGCATGCCAACCCTATGCCTCTAGGCGCTCAACCTTTGAGGTCACCTAGTTAAGTGGGGCCCGATGTCGACAGTGGGATATCACAATTATCCGCTCGCACCCTTACCAAGATAGATTAATGCACCTTGCTTTGGCAAGCCCACACTTCATCGATCGAGGCAGGAAGAGTGTCATCCATCGGAAGGCATCCGAACACTTAATGTTTGATGAAGGGATTTAAATTTTGATAGTATGTTAACAATTAACCATGATCAACATTTGATCAATGTGCACATCTAAATAAAATAAAACATTTCTAGAATCCTCATGCATCCCTTATGTGCACAACAAGACACTATCAACATTTGATAGAGCAAAGGGCTAAATCTGAACATATGGACATTTCCAAATATTCAGGTTTATATGCATTGGACAAAGGGGAAAGGCAACTCAACTTAAAGCAGTAGACAAGCTCATCTCTCCATGTTGGATTCAAAATCCAAAACAATCTCGAGGGATGGTTACTGCTAAGGAGACAACAGTTTCTACAATTAGAAATTGCTACGAAATCCCAGACGTTCTTGGCGGTGAAACAAGACTAAATCTAGACATTTAGAACGTTTCTAAATCCCTAGGTTTACACGTACTAGAATAACCTAACTTCCAATACAATAATCATGGCCGCAACCTCCCTCTGATACCACTGTTGGGTTATCTCGTGAGGGTTGGCACAACACTTTGTGCACGCAGCGGAAAGGAAAAGTACGAGAACAGCCCAAGAGAACTGGATCTGGGCATGATCGTTGTATCAAGAAGTAAACAAAATAACTAGGGTAAATACCTTAGTGGCGTTGAGTCACAACTCAACGAAGATGCTCCAAGTATTGAGTGCTGTCGGTGGCGAGTTATACGTGGAATAATATCCACGTCTCTGCAGAAATCCACACGAGCAGGAGAACTCCCGAGCTTCGTCACACGAAGGGTCGGGTAGAAAATCGACCGCACCTCCGCACTTCCACGGACTGCTAGGTCCGCGCCAGGAAGGGCAGCACCAGCGACTGTCGCCGGAGAGGAGGAGGTCGATGGAGCGATTCCGGCGGTGGAACTCTTCCGCCCGGCGGGATTCGGGACTCGGCGAAGCGAACGAGCGGCGGAACTCTTCCGTCGGCTTCGGATCGGTCAATCGTGTGTATCCGGAAAAACCCTAAGTATCTATTTATACCAAAGGCATAAATAGACTTAGGAATACCGCTATCCGCAGACCACCCAGATAATTAGGGATCCAGAATCGGTGAGAATCATCCAGCAGATTCGGTGAGAATCAATCGGCGAGAATCACATAGGATCGGCGAGAATCAGTCGGCGAGAATGACCTGACAGAATCGTCGAGAATCGAGGCTTTAGTCGGCGAGTCATACTCGACGACTTTCCCGTAGTCGTCGAGACAATCTCGACGACTCTATCTCGACGATCCTAACTTGGTCGTAGTCCTAGTCTTAGTCGTCGAGACATTCTCGACGAATCATACTTGGTCGTCGAGACACTCTCGATGACTCATTCTCGATGATTTTCGACGAACCATCTTGGCAACATTTGCCAGACCCCATATCTATGGTGATTGGTAACATTTACCAACACAGTCAATCTTCTAATTTCTCCACATGCTCTTATGTGCGACCCTGCAGGCTCATATCGCGTTGGCAGGGAGATTACATGTTTGACCACTTCTAGATCACCATGGTAACTCCAACAGTTATATCAAAGATACATACACTAGTGAAGAATATGTTGGAAAAAGTTTCAGTCTAATTCTCAAAAGAAGAACTTTTAGAGATGATAATGTTGTGTACATGTGATATGTTGATGGAGAACACATATGCAAACCCTTACAAATACATGAACACGGGGAATGTAAAAAAATAATAACATAACATAGATTTGGACATGATTAGGGGTGCTTGTACCCAAGAATGCATAGCACATACAAAAAAATTATCCATATAGAGACTTTCACAAGACACTTTACAATTCTTTACAAGGTGCTCAACCTCACAATGCTTATTAAGACTTATCAAGAGGGTAAGTATTGCTTGGTAGAGGTTCCTTGCCAGCCCTTTTTTTATTTGCATTTTGAAACTCATCACCAAAGGTGTGCACTTTTTGTGACCATTTTGTATTTTGTTTTTGTTTTTGTATGTTTGGCTTGATAAAGGAGTCTGAATTTACTTGTGAGAGCATACATGATAATCAAATATGAGCGGTGCAATGTAGAAATCAGGATAAAGCATTAGCAAGAGCATGCAATTCTAGCGATTATGGTAGAACATTCACAATTCATATATGTAGTAAGGTGAACCCATATGAAGATTTTCCCAACCGTTGGTGAAAGAAACATTATCATACCTAAAAGATTTCTCATATTTAGAGGCATGCGAAAACAATTTCACGAATTTAAAAGTACTAGCACATAAGTATGTAAAAAAGATATATGAAGGTCGAACCATTGAACTATGTTATTGTGAACCCAAAAGTAAACAATATACATTAAACCATGCATAATCCTTAGAAATGGAGGAAAATTGGCGTAATAGTGAATTTTCACTGTCGCCTGGCGATACTGGATATCGCCGATCGGCGACAGTGCGAAAATATAAAAAAAAAGGTCGCATTAGGTCAAAGGCATCAATTCCAGCAGATTTTCCTGAAGACTGGTCGCGAAAGTCGAAGTGGACGACAACGACAACCATGGATCAAGGTAAGGGTCTTGGATTTTTGTTTTGATTCCTTAGAATTTTGGGATCTAAATGTTTGCAGAGTTTGTCACTGAACTCTTCATGAGTAATTTTTCAAGTTGTGAAGGAGGATTGATCATGGTTAGGGTTTGGTGAAAGGCTTGTAATTTATGATGACATAGACTAGAGATCTAAGAGTGTAGGGAAATGTTTGCATATGTTTAGGTATTTATAAATCCTAAACTTAGATCTAATGTGCATGAGGTATGGTTTTGGGAAGAAGGGTTAGAGAGGAAGATGATGAATAGTGCGGTTAAGAAAAAAATTTAAGTAATCATTAGAAAATTTTGTTAAATAAAATCGTAAAATTTTTAGGTCTGGCATCGAAAGTAAGGTAAAACCCAGATCTATAGTCGGAAATTGATCTAGGGCAATTTCCTCTATCGCCCGGCGACAGTGGGTGTCGCCGACTGGCGATACAAAAAAACTTGGTTCCTTTTTGTTAAAAAAAATTTCTTTTATCTGCAGCAATGGCTTCCAGTTCTAAAGCACGCAGAAGCACAGGCAGTGACTCATATTCCTCCTATCAAACGTTTCCTGGGATAGAAAATGCTAATATGGGGATTGGACGGGTGATCGAATTCGATCATGCCCGTCATGCACACATCCATGACCTGTTAGCAATGGCTGGAATAATGTCTATCATTATCCCGGATGTATTTTCATCCGTATTAATTAGGTAGTTCTATAATTATCTCAAAGATCCGCGGTTCACAGAACTAAATGGTGGAGTACGATCAAGGATATAAGGACAGACAGTAGAGATAACCCACTACGATATTAGAGAGAAATTTGGGTTAATAGATCATGAAAAAACCATAGATGTAGTAGAGAATTATCGAAAGGATAGAGATTGGACACTCCTGAATTTGGTTTTGCATGGAAATTACACCAAAACGCTTATTCAATCTACGGCCACTCTCATAGAGGATGCATAACTAGTGCAAGATATATTGAGGCACACTATCTTACTCAAGTCCGGTGATACACGGAAGATAACGACTCAACTGAGTTATGCCACATACATGATTTTGGAGTGGGAGCCGTTTGACATGACAGACTTTATCCTATCGATAATACGCTATGCATTTAGGCTAAAGAGTCCCACTTGGAAGAAATTAAACACACTACCACTTTGAGTTGTCATCCAATGCATTTTATATAAGAAATACACTTGGATAGACCCGGATTTGTACTTCAATGATTGTATGCCCTCTATATTTTCTACGAGTGGAACACCTTCCATCGGCCAATCAACACGAGGAGGGTCAACAAGGAGTAGTGACATGTGTCCACTATCTGTAACCCGCCAATTCCAAGAGGTGGATCGTTGCGAGAAGGGTTAAACGACTTGCGAGAGTCATTCGAAGAACATAAGAGCGAGGTAAAGAAAAGATTTCTGGGAGTTCAGAAATTCTCTAAATTTCTAACTAAAAGCCTCAAATTGAAGCCCACTCCAACAGAAACGGCAGAATGGGAGAATCCGGTCATGGACCCTACCCGAACATCTACTCGTCGAGCACGCCGGATGAGGAGCAGTTAGCACAATTCAGCTGATGATCAAGGGGACACAAGTGCAGGTGCAGCAGGAATTTCTGAAGTTTTCAGGGTGATTAGTAAAGATTACGATATCGCCCGGCGACAGTCACTGTCGCCGGCGACAGTGAATTTTTTAAATTTTCATAATATTGTCTAAAAATTCTATGTTGTAATATTATGGGACTTAATATGTGACGTAGCGCTACTGTAATATTATGACTGACTCATAACACTTATAGTTTATGTAATTTTTATTTTATTTTAATTAGCATGTTCTAGTAACTTAAAGTGTTATTCTTTTTTGCTTATTATGGCAATTCATAATTAGCTTGAAATGTCCAGGATTCCTAGTTCTAATCTTAATAATGAAAAAACATGAATCTGGAAGTGGTTTTGTGAAAATATCAGCAAGCTGTGAATCGGTGCTTTTAAAACTGATTTTGATTGTATTCTGCTTTATGTGGTCTTGAATGAAGTGATAACGTACGTTAATGTGTTTTGACCTAGAATAAAGAACTAGATTATATGTTAAGTCAATTGCACTCTTATTATCACATTTTAATTCAATTCTTTCACGAAAAATTTCAAAGTCTTCTAAAGTTTGCTTCATCCAAAGAGCTTATGCACAACAACTACCTAGTGCAATGTACTCGATCTCGGTGGTGGATAAGGCAACAGAATTTTGTTTCCTACTTGACCATGAGATTAGTGAAGGGCCTAGAAAGTGACAGGTGTCACTCGTGCTTTTACGGTCTAATGAACAACCAACATAATCAGAATCAGAAAAACCATGTAGAATAAAGGTATCGTTGTGAGGATACCACAAACCTAACTTAGATGTGCCAATAAGATATCTAAAAATACATTTAACCGCTTTTAAATGAGATTCTTTGAGCCTGCTACTGAGGTTAATACCTTATAAACTTCACTATTTGACACTTTTCAGTCTTATGTGTCTAAGAAAAACACTATGAGACTTCTAGCCAAATCACGTTCATGGAAATGTCAGACCCCAGAGCGGTAGATCCGACCACGAAAGTCAAGTAAAACTGGCAGAGAAAATCGAGCGGGAGTCAGTTCCAGGCACGCTTGCCTGCTATCCTGATTTTTGAACAGATCTAGGCTATCTATCTGTGTCCGAAAGCAGGGCAAGCAGCAAGAGCTCATACCCGTAAATGATTTCATTGAGTTTCCGGCTTGTGGCTTTCAAGAAGCAAGGTAAGCGAATAGGGTTGACTCTTTTGAGATGCTTTTCATAGCATATAGAAAGACTCTTTTGGTCCTTAGTCCCATTTTGACGAGATTCGAACTAATTAATTGACTGTACCTTGCTCCCCACGCTAGGATGTGATTCGCTGCGCTTGCTTGAAAGAGAGGCGGACTCTATTGCTGGTTCTTTGTCGTATCCCGGCATCTCCGTGAAACTCAGAGTTGTCATCTTCCTATTCATGATTGTGACAGCTTTTCTAGGATACGTACTACCTTGGTTCGAAAGCATCTTAGAAAAGTCACTTCTACTTTCATGAGGTTGGAATTGCTCGCTATCAACGGTGTTTCTTAAAATGCGAAATTTGGTTCCTTCGTCGCGGTCTTCGAAAACTTGATGTCGGCGATGATAGGTGGATCTGGTAATTGGTGTAATTTACTGGATCAGTCAGAAATCTCTCAGAGATTTTTGATATCGAGATTAGCTTGAAATCTAGCACATAAACATAGAGCAAACATAATATCTGGTCTGGATGTAGTAAAATATAGCAGTGATCCTATCATTCCTCTATATGATGTTTGATCTATAGAAATACCACTTTCATCCTTTCCTAATTTCAATGAGACACTCATGGGGGTATTTGCTTATTTTAGATTTTCAAATCCATATCTTTTTAACACATCATGAATATATTTAGTTTGACATATAAATATTCCATCAAGCTTTTGAGTAATTTGAAAACCAAGAAAATAAGTGAGTTCGCCAACCATGCTCATTTCAAATTCATTTTTCATAATTTCTATAACATTATCACATAAATTTTCATTAGTGGATCCAAAAATAATATCATCAACGTATATTTGCTAAACTATAATGTCATCATGAACATGTTAATAAATAGAGTACAATCAGCACTACTCATTTTGTAATCATTCTTTAATTAATAAACAGTCAATCTATCATGCCATGCTCAGGGTGCTTGTTTCGAACCATAAAGGGTTTTTTCTAATTTAAAAACATGATCAGGAAATTTAACATCAACAAAGCCTAGAGGTTATTCTACATAAACCTCTTCCTTAATATACCTGCTAAGAAAAGCAGTTTTAACATCCATTTGAAATAGTTTAAACCTTTTAAAGCTAGCAAAGGCAAGAAAAATTCTAATTGCTTCTAAACGTGCTACAGGTGTAAAGGTTTTATCAAAATCTATTCCTTCAATTTGTGAATAACCTTTTGCTACGAGTCTAGCTTTATTCCTAGTGACCCTAGATTCACTATCTAGTTTATTCTTAAAGATCCACTTAACACCTACAACAGGATGATTTGATGGTCTTTCTACTAATTTACAAACCTTATTACGTTCAAATTGATTAAACTCATCATTTATAGCTAAAAACCAAGTATTATCATTTAGGGCAGTTTCAACACTTTTAGGTTCTATATCAGAAATAAAGCACATATTAGAGAATAAATCATGTACCGATGAACGAGTGTTTACCTCTCTTGACGGTTCTCAAATAACTAAATCTTGTGGATGATCTTTTGAGAATCTTAGTTCACTTGGAGGCATATATTCTTGTACTTCTTGTTCTTCTTCTTGTTCTTCTCCTTTCTCTTCTTCTTTGTCTCCAAGAATTTTGTCATCATCCGACCTTTGTATAGGGAAGGGCTCTTCATCTTGACCTGTATTATTAGCTTCTACACAAGGGAAAAAGTCATCAAATTTAACATGAACAGATTCTTCAACCATTTTAGTCCTTTTATTGTAAACTCTATAAGCCTTACTCGTTGAAGAATAGCCGATAAAAATACCTTCATTACACTTTTCAACAAATTTACCTAAATTATCCTTAGTGTTCAAAATAAAACATTTACAACCAAAAACTTTAAAATAACACACATTCGGTTTCTTTTGAAAATATAGCTCATAAGGTATTAATTTCAAGAAGGGTCGAAGCATAACACGATTAATAACATAAAAAGCAGTACTAACTGCTTTGACCCAAAATGATCTAGGTAATTTGTATTCAGATAGCATAGTGCGAGCTAGTTCTTGCAAAGTTCTATTTTTCCTCTCTATCACACCATTTTGTTGCGGTATGCGAGGAGCGGAAAATTCATGTTTAATACCTAACTCATTGCAAAAAGATACAAATTTTTCATTATCAAACTCAACTTCATGATCTGAATGAATGCATTTTATTTTTAACTCTAGTTCATTTTGAACACATATACATAATTTGGAAAATTCTAAAAATGCATCAGATTTAGATGTTAAAAAAATTGTCCGACATAAACGAGAATAATCATCAATCAAAATAAAAGTGTATTTTCTACCACCTAGACTTAGTGTATTAATAGGACCAAACAAATCCATATGAATATATTGTAAAGGCCTAGTGGTGGAAACAACATTTTTGTTCTTAAATGAAGATTTTGAAAATTTTCCTTTTTGACATGGTGAACATAAAGACGATAGATTTCCATGCAAAATAGGTAAACCTTTAACTAGTTTATTTTGAGATAATTTTACAATTAGTTTGGAACTAGAATGTCCAAGTCGCCTATGCCACAAATCTAATTCATCATTTTTATAAATAAAACATTTTAGAGAAGAATGTGACAAATCATTAAATTTAATCATGTAAACATTTTGAAATCTAGGAGCAGTAAGAACAGTATCATTTGTTTTGGAATCAATAATTTTACATAAGTTTGAAGACGAGTCAAATAAGACATTTAAACCAACATCACATAATTGACTGATAGAGATTAGATTATGCTTCAAACCTCTAACATACAAAACATTTGAGATAGTAAACGATTTGTTACCTACTACTCCAATGTCGATGATCTTTCCTTTCTCATTATCACCAAACGTAACTACTCCTCCTTTCTTCATCTCTAGGCTAAGGAATTTTGATTTATTGCCCATCATGTGCTTGGAACACCCTGAGTCCAAGTACCACATGTCTTCTTTGTCCTTAGCCTGCCAAAACACCTAGAAAGAGGATAAGAGTAAAGATCCGGTTACCCAAGTGGTTCCTCCCATAGTATAGGTTGAAGCTTTAGGTACCCAGATTTGTTTAACAGAACAATGTCTCTTCTTCTTACAAGTGTGTGTTGTGTGACCAAACTTATTACATTTGACACACTTGATGAAAGAAGTCGACGGGTTTTTCAAAATAAATTTTGACCTTCTGCTGGGAGCTACAGTGACAGTAGATTTATTATTTTTAATTTGAAAAAATGATTTTTTGGACTTTTTCTTATCGTCAACGATAGTGGATATCGTCGGGAGATAGTGTTATGGTGAGTACCCAAGTCCAAATTTTGCAGAACCATAGTACTGGTTTGCCAAAATCATATTTAGTGATTTTTGGCCCACTCCAAACTTATTAGTGACCATTTCTAAATCACAGACTTGTCCTCTCAATGCAGTGTTTTCAGCGACAATGGTGCTGCAACGGTTTGCGAAGGACTTTCTGCTGCCTTCTACTTGAGATTTAGAAAACTTTAGTGATCTCTCTAAGGCCTCTTTCTCTCTTGTAAGAGATTCAACCCGAGCCTGAGTCTTAGAGAGTTCTTTCTCAAGCTCTAGTATCCTTGTCAAAGAGGGACAATCCTCTTGACAAGTTGTTTTCTCCTTCCCAAGCACTTTCACTTCATTTTTTTAACTTTTAATTTTCTTTTACTAAAAGTTTATTTTCAAATTTGATTAACAGAATTTCATCCAGTTTTTTATTTGGATATTTGCAGGTTCTTAAAAATTTAGAATATAAATCATCATAAGTTTCAGAAGTTATCTCAGTGTCGCTCTAGACACTACTCTCGTCATCATGTGATGAAATGCTCTTTCCCATCAAGCACATGTTAGCCTCCTCTTCAGTTTCTGAACCTGAACTGCTTGACTCCTCAGAAGTGGCGTCATCCCACGTTTTCGCCTTCAGAACTTTCTTCTTATCTTTCTTTCTATGTCGCTTCTCCTTCAGCTCTTTCAGATACTTTGGGCACTTGCTCTTTATGTGACTAATTCTCCTGCAGTGATAACACTCGGGTGGTGGTCTCTCTTCATCATCCTCTCCATCAGCTTGGGTTTTTCCTTTCCTATACCCAGATTCTTGCTTCTTGAAAAATTTCCTGAAAGAATTTCTTCTTTCAGGATTTCTCATGAACTTCCGTAATTTCTTCACAAACAGGCTCTCTTCATCTCCATCTCCACTCTCATCGGACTAACTTTCCTCTTCCTTTTTGGACTTCAACGCCAAAGCTTTCTTTCTTGGCTCCAGGCTATACTCTTATTGTTGAATCCTCAACTCCACTTCGTGGGTTTTCAAATTACCTAGATTCTCAATTTGGAGTGACTTTAGATCGTGTGACTCTGAGATGTCAGTCACCTTTGGATTGAACTTTGGGGGAAGCGATCTAAGTATTTTTCTCACCAAATCTCCATTTAAGAAACTCTTTCCTAAAATCCTTGAGTCATTCTCTATCTTGCTGAACCTTGTGTACAGTTGAAACCGAAAAATCGGTCTCGATGGAGTTCACCCTTAGGGAAGGGGTGATCGCGCACCTAATTCTCTCCTACAAGAAAAACAACAAAGAAAAAGAACAAGGGACTGGACTAAGGGCCCGGTGCGGAGGACCCACCACACACCCGGAAGATCACTAAGCGCTTCCCCTCATTAGCCAAATGACGAGCTAAGGTACCTTAGAAAGCGTTAGAAGACTGGGAGATAAGTGAGCATGCCCTCTCAGGTACCCCTTGGGTCCTATTTATAGATTTCTGAAAATGGCCTGCAAATAGCCAACCTCTGCTGTTCTGAACAGCTATGTGCAGCCCAACTGGGTCTTCCAACAGCACAACTCCGCTATTCTAACTGGCTATGGGCAGGCCAGTGGGGGAAAATGGTAAAAACACCTCGCAGATCATTGGACGAGTTGCCCTCAACAAACCCTACTAGGCAAGGGCAGCGAGTGCTCGATGGAGCAGGCACTCGCCGCCTATCTTTGAACTTGGGCGAGTACGAGACCGGCCTGCCCTACTCACACGTCGTGGGCTTGTTGAGCGGTTCGAACTCGGCTAGCTGCTCAGAGCTCGATGAAGGGCCCAGAGCTCGACAAACAGCCCAGAGCTGGACGAACACATCGCGGGCTTGGCGAACAACCCAGAACTCGGCGAACAGCTCAGAGCTCGATGAAGGGCCCAGAGCTCGACGAATAGCCCAGAGCTCGACGAATAACCCAGAACTTGGTGAACAGCCCAGAACTCGGCGAACAGCTCAGAGCTCAATGAACAGGGCTTGGCGAGTACGAGCTCACCTCCCAAAGGAATCTCACCCCGCCAGGGCGAGCCGGAGACTGACGAGCTCCCCCTCCTATCGAGCTCGCTCAGGGACTCGGACTTCCTGATTTGGCTAGTCTAGCTCCTGCTGACCCACTTGCCGGATATGGGGTTATACACAATCCCTGCTCTTTGTGAGGTTGGCACAAGCTCAGAAAGAAACATCCAACCCCATAGGATTCGACGAGTGTGGCAGGAGCCAGAGAATCTTTCGGCGAGGTCCACCAACAGCTATAAATATGCGCTTGCATACCTGGGTGACCTTTGTCACTCCCCTTTGCTCTGAATTTTCCAAGATTCCTTTCCCCAAGGAGCTCCAAGAGAGGCTTGCGAAGGCTCGCGAGGTCTCCTTTGCCCGCATCGCCAACCTGACCTCCATTCCCCTTAACATCCCGCAGAGCGTCTCGGCCGAGTCTAATTCCGCCAAGAGGGCGAAGCCAGGCGCAAAAGCATCCGAGCACATCTTCCAAGACTTGAAAATGACCCTGGAGCATGAGGCCGACTACTCTACCCTACCTGCCCCTGGGAAGGAGGGGAATTTCATTGACCTCTGCACCGATTAGGACTATCGGGATGGGGGCGGCGAGGTCACCTCTCCGCGAGCCAATATTCTTCCTGCCGACCCACGGTTTGGGGCTCCGGAGGTTCGTCAATGCGACCCGTGCCGCCCTTCGAGACTCTGGGGTTGAGCTCGTAAATACCGGGCTCGCCAGCCCGTGTTCCCTTTTCTTAGCTTGCCTAGACTTCGAGGGATGGTGCTGGAACTATCCCAGTGCCGGGCTTCAGCCTTCTTCCTCCCAGAATGCATCCTCCGGGCCATTGTAAAAACTTGAAGATGCCTCCACCTCGCCTCTCCTTTGAGGCACCTAGCTCTTCAGGCAAGTTGTCCTTTATTGGTTCTCATCGATAGTTGCCCTGGTGTGATCTCCTTTCTCATTATTGTTCAACTTTTGCAGCCTTCTTCAGCCAGTCGGAGGCCGACGAATCCCTGGAGCGAGCTCGCTACTCGCCCCTTCCTTCCCCGAAGACCTTAAAGTCCTTCCTGGACGCCAAGCTGGAGGGCCCCGAGCTAACGAAGCGAGGAATTGAGGTCCTCAAAAAGATGGTATGCGAGCTCCATCGGTTGCGGGAGGATAACGACGTGCTACAGCGGGAGTGCGCGTGGCTAGTAGGCGAGGCGAGGGAGGATCCGGCGGGCGAGGCGACGTCCCTTTAACCGCTGCTTGAGGAGCTGGATGAGAACCTTCTAGCCGCCCGGGGATGCTTGAGGTGGATCTACGAGCTCCGCGATTCGCGCTGACCTGCGTGGAAGGAGATGCGAGACCGAGGGAGATAAAGAATAGCCCCCCTGCCGAGCCTACCGGAACTCGCCTCCTTCCCCCTCAGCTCGCGCATGTAGCGAAATTGCTGCTTTGTTTGCATTTGATTTCTCTGAACAATATCTATCTTGGGCCTGTAATAACTTAGAATATTTTTAGGTTTTATTGTTTGTTGTTTGAATATAAAATCCTTGCTTGGCATGTGATGGGAGAGGTTTTGGAAGTCGGCGAGCTGGGTTAGGCGAGCTTGGTTAGGCGTGCTGGGTTAGGCGAGCTGGGTTAGGCGAGCTGGACCGATCGGTCGGTTCGAGCCTTGATCCCTTTTCCTATAAATAGGCTCCCTCACCTATCCCGACTTACTGCTTTTATTGCTTCCGTACCTTCCTCCCCTGCTCGCCTTCTTCCTACCCGTACTCGCTCCCTACACCTTCCGCGAGCTTGGGCAAGACTAATCATGATTCCGACGGTCGTTCCAAGTGTGCCCAGCACTTCACTGACTACTATTTCTTTGAGGGGAACACGACAGAGGAGGAGTTCGCCACATTCAATACTGACTTCAAGCCCCCTGTCTTCGAGGCGCGCCGGCCCAGGGAGGGCGAGTCCATCAATATTTTCTACTCCGAGGAGCTCGCCTTCCCTATCTCATATTTCGAGGTGGGGTTGCGCCTTCCGCTCTGGCCGGAAATTCGCCAGATCCTCAAGTACTTCGTCACGGTGCCCGCACAGTTGAACCCAAACTCCATTGCCATGATGGTGGCGTTCGCGAGCTTCCTCCGTCGGGACTGAATCGAGTTCAACCTGATCGTGTTCAGGAAACTCTTCACCTACAAGGCGACTCCCGACGGCGTCGCCTTCTTCGGGGGCTCCTTTATCAAGGTTCACGAGATCACAAATAAACATCACAACAGGATGACCAAGATCGTTTTCATCAAGGGCGATCTCAGCAACATCCCCTACTCGCCCCAACAGAAGGGCGAGGAGGTATACCGACCCCCCCACCGTGTCCGGCAATGACGTCGAGCTCCACAAGTTCTTTCTCCACAAGGACTTTGAGGTCGCCTTCCTACGAAGGGGCCTCGACTCACTCCTCCCCATCCTTCCCAACGAAGGTATATCTTTCAACTTTCCTCCTTGCCAGATCTCGCCTAATCCATCGGAGTTTTAACTAAGTTATTTATGCAAGGGAGCGACTGATTCCCGAGAACTCGCCTTTTGCGGATCCGGGACTACTCCTCGACCCCCTCGCCCGCGAGAAGGCGGTTGCAGCCACCTGCCGAGACGAGTCGTCGTCGTCCAAGCCCTCTGGCAAGAAGCGGGCTGATCCCGCAGGGTCCAGATCGTCTCGCCGTCATCCACCGCAGAAGAAGCTGAAAGCGGTGGTGGTTTCTTGGGCGAAGCAACAACAACAACAACCCAAGTATATGAGCTCGCCCGAGACCACCCCGGACAAATCGTCGGGGAGCCCGCTGAAGAAGACAATAGGCAAAGAGCAGGAGGGAGGCGATCCCTATGCTCCTGCAGTCAAGAAGTCCCCGGCCTGCGAGCTGGGTCTGCCGAAGAGTTACCCCCTCTTCGCCCTTTGGGGGAGGTGGAAGGACTCGGTCGGCGAGCCCGTAGTTCAGTGGGACGAGTCCGCCCACCCGATCTCCGTCTCCACCCTCCAATCCTCTTGGGCCGACCGCGAGCCCTCCTCTGATCAATCCTACGCGCTCGGCTTTGGCCTCTACGGGCGCGAGGATGTCGAGGCCTATAAGCGCATGACCCTATGCCAACTCGGCCATGAGAGCCTGCAGACCTATATGCGGGCACTGGAGCTCCACCACATGGTGGTTCGTCGTGGCTTCAACCTCAGCCACCTCCTGCAGAATGATGAGCAGAAGCGCGACCTGGCCCAGGACAAGGTCGTTAACCTGGAGAGGAGGCTCGGCATTGCTGAGGACTTGCTCGTCAAGGGTGTCGGCAGACTGGTAAGCACTGGTTATCCCTTTCTCTTTTTACTTAAGATTTTTAGCTTCAGATTTACTTACCTTCTCTTGCCTCAGGATGCCGAGGCCGCTAGGGAGCTGCGGACTCGCGTCGTCGGGCTGGGGGAAGAGAATAACCAGCTCCGTACTCACTCCGTCGAGCTGGAGACCCGCGTTGCCGAGCTGGAGGCTCGCGCTGCCGAGCTGGAAGGGAAGAACGCGAAGCTGAGTGAGGAAAAGAAGGGGCTTCATGGAGAAATCTCCCGCCAGGAAAAAGCCTTCCTCCCTCTAGGAGGAAGCGAGCCCCCCTTCCATACAAGAGCCCGAGGATCTTCGGCGAGGTTGAGGTCGTTGAAAGGCTGCGGGTCAACTCAATCGAATCCGCCGAATGCACCTTGCAAATCATGAAGGATATACAGGTGCTGGTGGAGGGTTGCGAGGAGGTCACGGTCTGAGACCTCACGACGAATCTGTTACCGCCCACACCGCCAAGCGAGAAGGAAGACAACCTCGACCTATTCTTCGGAAAGGACTTCAAGTACAATCCCTCTGGTGGGGCGGGCGGAGATTGCCAATCTAGGGGAGGAGGCGAGAGCTGACCTCCCCCCCCCCCCTTTTCTCTTGTAACTCTCTCCCCTCTCTTGTAACCTCGCCTAGGGGAGTTCTTCCTTTTGTAATCAATTTTACATTAAATGAAAAGTAAACTTTTCTATCTTCTTTTTCTTTGAACTTTCCTTCTGTGATGCACTCGCCCGCGAGCCCTCCTCTTTGTTGGACCTCGCTAGGACAGAATTTGCCGCTAGAGCGCATGCTTAGGATTCGTACCCGCGAGCGGATCCCAAGAGCTTGCCCCTCCCCAGGTTAACCAGGAATTGACCTCCTGCTGAGCTGGGTTCACAACCACCCAGCTCGCGCGCGAGCTGTCCCTTCTCTTGCTAATGTCGAGTCAAAATTGTCAAAATATTTCACAAGTAAACCTGAAGGGGGGTGGGATGCCTTGTTGGAGCTTGCCTTCCTCAATATGAGGCTTAGGACAGGGCTCATCTTCTCTTTGCCGAGCTGGGTCCGTGAGTCCCAACTCGCCTATAAGGACCTTCTCCCCTACACCCTCAGGAAAGCGATCTTCCTAACTAACTCCAGGAGAGGGTGGGACTCCCTCGAGTGACATCCAGCCCTGCCAGCGAGGTGAGAGCCTGACAGCGGGATTTGCTCGGGGTCTGGGGTAGATTCCCTCGAGTGACATCCAGCTCTGCCAGCTAGGTGAGATCCTGACAGCGGGATCTGCTCGGGGTCTGAGGCAGACTCCCTCGAGTGACATCCAGCCCTGCCAGCTAGGTGAGAGCCTGGCAGTGGGATCTGCTAGGGGTCTGGGGCTGACTCCCTTGAGTCACATCCAGCCCTGCCAGCTAGGTGAGAGCCTGACAGCGGGATCTGCTCGGGGTCTGGGGCAGATTCCCTCGAGTGACCTCCAGCCCTGCTAGCTAGGTGAAAGACTGACAACGGGATCTGCTCGGGGTCTGGGGAAGACTCCCTCGAGTGACATCCCGCCCTGCCAGCTAGGTGAGAGCCTGACATCGGGATCTGCTCGGGGTCTAGGGCAGACTTCCTCAAGTGACATCCAGCCCTGCCAGCTAGGTGAGAGCCTGACAGCGGGATCTACTCGGGGTATGGGGCAAACTCCTTTGAGTGAAATCAAGCCCTGTCAGTGAGGTGAGAGCCTGACAGCGGGATCTGCTCAGGGTCTAGGGCAGACTCCCTTGAGTGACATCCAGCCCTTCCAGCTAGGTGAGAGCCTGACAGCAAGATTTGCTCGGGGTCTAGGGCAGACTCCTTCGAGTGACATCCAGCCCTGTCAGCGAGGTGAGAGCCTAACAGCGGGATCTGCTTGGGGTCTGGGGCAGACTCCTTCGAGTGACATCCAGCCCTATCAGCGAGGTGAGAGCCTGATAGCGGGATCTGCTCGGGGGTCCGTCAAACGAACACTTCAACCATTCACATAGATTGCAACGAGAGCATTGACACTTCAAATTTCATTAGAAAAAGGAACGATACTTACATGGTTTAAAGGAAAAAACGTTTCAAGTCATCACCGCTCCATGTGAGATTTAGGGTCTCGCCCTCCACATTCTGGAGGCGATATCCTCCTGACCTTAATGTTTCTTTTATAATGTACGGACCCTACCAGTTAGGGTTGAGTTTTCCCACGGCGGCTGACCTTCCCGCGACATCCACCTTCTTCAGGACCAAGTCCCCTTCTGTGAATTGTTTGACCCTGACGTGCTTGTTGAAATACTTAGCCATTCTTCTTTTCACTTCTTCCTGGCAGATGGCAGAGAGGTCGCGTACCTCCTCTACCATGTCGAGGGAGAGCCGCAACTCCTCCTCATTCTTGGTTGTCCATTCCTCCCTATCTTCCCCTGCCTTCACCACCTAAGGCATCCGGACTTCGAACTCTACTAGGAGTACCGCCTCACACCCATGGGAGAGTTTGAAGGGAGTCTCTCCTGTGGCTATGTTGGGCGTGGTCTTAAGAGCCCAGAGGACCAAAGGGAGTTGTTCCACCCAACTGCCCCTCAAGTTCTCCACCTTCTTCTTGAGGAGGTTGACGATGATCTTGTTCGCCGACTCCACCTGCCCGTTGCTCCTAGGGTGGTGAACTGAAGAAAATCTGAGATCAATCCAGAGTTGCCCACAAAAGCTGATGAATTCGACACTAACGAATTGGGGCTCGTTGTCTGTGATAATGACTTGGGGCAACCCATGCCGGCAGATGATTTCCCCCAACACAAAGCTCCTAATGACCTGGGAGGTCACCTTGGCCAACGCCTTGACTTCTAACCACTTGGAAAAATAATCAATCATGACCAACAAGAGTCTCCTCTGCTCGCTGGCCTGTGGGAAAGGCCTTACCAGATCCATTCCCCAGATTGCAAAGGGCCAGGGCGTTGTGATGCTCCTGAGGTGCTGAGCTGGATGTAGTTGGAGGGAGATGAACAACTGGCACTTGTTACACTTCCTTGTGAACTCTGCGGATATCATGGCTCAAGGTCGGCCAGAAGTACCCTTGTCTGATGATTCTTCCTTCCAGGGTTCGACTTCCAAAATGGATCCCACACTCTCCGGAGTGGACTTCCTCCAAGATCCTCGGAGACCTCCCTCTCAGCCACTCAATGCGCCAACATCCCTGAGAGGGTCTTCCAGTATAGCTGCCCGTCTCGCACGAGATAATATGCCGACTTGTACTTTAATTTCTTCTTGTTCATCCCCTCCGGATACTCCCCTATGGAAAGGAAGGTCGTGAATGGGTCCATCCATGAGGGGTGTTGCTCCACTTCCATTCAGCTCTCCCTCCTCGATGGAAGGGCAAAACAGGTCAGTGATGGTACCCTCCACCCGGGGACCATACTTTGCCAGTTGATCTACCTGCTCGTTCTCCTCCCTGGGCACGTGTCGGATGGAGAAAGTCTGGAACATACTGATGACCCCCTTCACCTTCGTCAAGTACAGCTGTAGAGTAGGCTCCCTTACCTCAAATTCTCCATTGATCTGGGAGGCCAACACCATGGAGTCAGTGAGGACTTCCACGTCATGCACTCCCAGCTCCCTGGCCAGGCCAGAGCCCTGCAATCACTGCCTCATACTCGGCCTGGTTGTTGGTGATGGGGAAATACACCACCACCATTTGTTCAATTCTCGTTACTTGGGGACTTTCCAAGATCACCCCCACTCCCAGAGAATGCCTTCCTCGAAGCGCCATCTACCATCACCCTCCAAGGAACTGGTTAAGTGAGCTCTTCCTTCGCTACCTCGACAACATAGTCAGCCAGGAAGTCGGCCATCGCTTGGGTCTTGATCGAGAGATGGGGGACGAAGGTGATATCGAACTCGCTCAGCTCCACCGATCACTTAGCCAATCTGTCTGAATGCTCCACCCCCTCGAAGATATTGCGGAGGGGGTGGTCAGTCACCACTCAGATCGAGTGTGCTTGGAAGTAAGGCTGGAGCCTCCGGGCTGAGATGACTAGAACGAAGGATAGCTTTTCCAAGATGGGATAACAGAGTTTCGGCCGTCCTCAATACCCAGCTTACATAGTGTATGGGGAGTTGCTTCTTCCCCTCTTCCCGAACCAGGACGGAGCTTAAGGCCTCCACTCCGACCCCGAGATACAAGTATAGATCTTCCCCCTTCCTTCGGCCCTTGGATTAACGGAGCCTGAGTCAACTGCATCTTTAGGGCTTGGAACGTCTCCTCGCACTCCTTGGTCCACTCGAACTTCTAGCCTCCCCTCAAAGTTTTGAAGAAGGGGGATCACTTCTCCCCAGCTCAGGAGAGGAACCTGCTCAATCCTGTCAAGCTTCCCTATCAGCCGCTGCACTTCTTTAGCATTCCGAGGTGATCCCAATTCCATGATCGCTCGAACCTTATCAAGATTGGGCTCTACACCTACTAGGGTGAGGAGGTTGCCTAGGAACATGCCCCTGCTCACCCCGAAGACACACTTCAGGGGGTTCAGCCTCATCTTATACTTGTGCAGGGTGGCAAAGGTTTCCTCTAGGTCCCGGAGGTGGGAGTCCACATCTCGGCTCTTGATCATGAATTCATCTACATACACCTCCAGGTTCCTCCCCCTCTACTCTCGGAAGACCCTATCCATCATCTTCTGGTAGGTCTCTCCTGCATTCATCAGCCAAAAGGGCATCATTTTGTAGAAGTAGCACCTATCCCCCGTGATGAAAGAGACATCTTTGACATCGGGGGGTGCATCCTGATCTGGTGATAACCTGAAAATGCATCCAGAAAACTCATTACAGAAAAAACCGACGGCCGAGTCAACCAGCGCGTCGATCCGAGGCAAGGGGTAACAAACCTTGGGACATGATTTATTAAGTTGAGAAAAATCAAAACATACGTCACTGGTCGTCACCTTTTTTAACCATTACTACATTGGAGACCCAGCTCGGGATATTGAATTTCGGATACAAAGACAGCCTTAAGTAGCTTGGACACCTCCTCCCTGATCGGCTGGGTCAGCTTGTCCTGCGGTGGACCTCTTCTTCTGCTGGATGGGGCGTACTCCTGGGTCCAGGTTGAGGCGATGGCAGGCCACGTCAGCATCGATCCCTGGCATCTCCGCGGCGCACTAGACGAAGATGTCCACGTTCTTTTGGATGCACTCCAGCATCCTCTCCTGGTCGGTTGGGGTCAACCCCCCCCTGACGCGGAACTTCTCCACCCTACCTCCGAGGGTGAGAACCTCCATCTCCACCACCTATTATGCGGCCTCCAGATGAGACTGCTCTCCCCATTCCCCAGCATCTTCCCCACCTAGGGCAGGAAATTCCTCCTCAGCCTCCTCCACGGCCACAACTTCAGCCGGCTCCTGAACTTCCTCTGCCACCTCCACCTAGGTGCGGCTCTCCACCTCCATCTCCACTACCTCCAGCTCCGCCTCCTCCATCCTCTGCTCTATCTCCCCAGCCCCCTCCTGCTAAGAGATGGAGTTCACTACCATGACGTAGAACTCCCTTGCTACCTTGGGATCTCCCCGGACCCAGATCTAGACCCCCTCGGCATTGAACTTTAGGCACTGGTGGAAGGACGAAGGGACACAGCAGAAGGCGCTGATGAGGGGCCTCCCAAAGATAGCGTTGTACCTGCTGGGGGTGTCCAATGATGACAAACCTACAGGTGCGGGAATGCCCCCCCAAAGAGACATGGAGTCCCACTCCTCCTTCGACCTCCTTCCTCTCCCCCGAGAAGCCAAACAGAGGTCCGTCTGAGGCCAGCACCCTCTTGGACTCCACCTTCATCACGTGTCAAATGCCTTCTTGAAGATGACGTTGACCGAGCTCCTGTTATCAATGAGGATCTGGGCGACGGTGAAGTTTTTGATTGCTGTCTGAATGACCAGCGCATCACAAAAGGGATCCTCATGGCCTGACATATCCTTGATTGAGAAGGTGATCTTCTCTTCTGGGGGTGGGGTTTGGGATGTGGAGCAACGCTCCTACGGTACATGATGTGGAGACTTGCCTTAGGGTAAGCCTCGACCCCAACCCCCCATGGATCACTCTGATCTCTCCCCGGGTCCCAACATCTGCCCGATCTTCACACATATCCTCCTCCACCCGAGGCAGGACCTCTTCGATCCGCACTCCTTTGCGGTCTCGCTGCTATTGTTGCTCCATGTTTCCTCTCATATCGAGGAACTCTGGGCATATGGTCGTGGCATACCCTTCCTCCTGATGGAATTCACAGTAGGGTAGCTCCACCCTAACCTCCCTTCTTCTCCTCCGCAATGCTCTCCTCCTCTCTCCCATGATGATAGCCATAGCCTGCTCCTGGTTGGGGAGAGGTGGTCTCTGGCCTTGTCTCCCACCTAGAGGATAAAACTAGCCCTGGCCTCCCTGGCGGTTATCCACCCCCTGGTGGCCTCTCCTCGGCCCTTGATCTTGCCACTCCGGCCTCCAACCTAGTCGATTGTTCGGCTCCTGACGCCCCCACCTGGGATGTTGCTGCTGCGGCTATTCCCTCTGCAGTGGGTTTAGCTCTCCTCTCCTCCTGACCTCTGCCCCCTCTAGCGCCTTTCCTCCTCCGTAGCCCACCTAGTCC
Source organism: Platanthera zijinensis (assembly GCA_039513925.1). Lineage (NCBI taxonomy): Eukaryota > Viridiplantae > Streptophyta > Magnoliopsida > Asparagales > Orchidaceae > Platanthera > Platanthera zijinensis. The sequence goes on along the minus strand of CM077084.1, from coordinate 73,781,578 downwards.
AACTTCGGGCAAAATCTGGGTTCGACGCCTCCCTGTCGACTTCCCTTGTCACCCTCTCCATTAACTCCTCGTAGGAGAGGGGCGACACCCTCTTCAGCTCCATTCGAAGAAACCTTGCTGCGGCCCCAGGGTGAAGGCCATCATTAGGGTATGTCCTGGCATCTCTTGGACTCGGGTGACCTCCTCCTATAAGCGATCGACGTAGCTCCCCAAGGTCTCATTCACCCCCTGCTTGATGTGGAACAGGGACTTCGACTCCTTCTTCCTCCTCTTGGAGGTGGTGAACCTCAGCATGAACCCTCGACGAAGGTCCTCGAAGCAGTAGATGGAATTGGCCGGCAACTGGTGGAACCACTCTCTCGCCTTCTCATTGAGGGTGATAGTGAAGAGCCTGCACTTGAATCCATCAGACATCTGTCGGATCGAGACCACGTCCTCAAACCATTGGACGTGCTAGATCGGGTCTCCCTTCCCGGTGTAGCAGGACATCTCGGGCTCCCAGAATCCCTCTAGAACCGGAGCAGAAGAAACCAACTCATTGAAGGGGCTGCCTCCCCCTACCGGGCGAGCTGGGGGGTCTCGCACCCTCATCTCACCGAACCTGTCGCCTCTTGCCGAGCCGGGGAAGAGCACCCGCCCGAGGAGCTCGCCGCCTCTCCCTTCCTCGACAACCTCCTTCCCAGCTCGCCTGCCGAGAGTGTCCTCGCCAAGGGTTGGAGCCGCGAGAATAGGGACCGCTGGAGTCGAGCACTCAGCACGCACGCCGAGTGTGAATCTGACCAAGCTTAGTACTTCCTTCCTGAAGTCCTCGAACATCCCCATCGTGGCGAGAGGGGGAGGGGGTGGCGAGTCGCCCCTGTCCGATCCTTGCCCTTCTCCTGTCATTGAGCTCGTTGAAGATTTTTTGTGCTGACCACGCTCCACGCTCACCAGCACCAAAATGCTAAAACCGAAAAATCAGTCTTGATGGAGTTCACCCTTGGGGAAGGGGCGATCGCGCACCTACTTCTCTCCTATAAGAAAAACAACAAGGAAAAAGAACAAAGGACTGGACCAAGGGCCCGGCACGGAGGACCCACCACACACCCGGAAGATCACTGAGTGCTTCCCCTCCTTAGCCAAATATCGGGCTAAGGTACCTCAGAAAGCGCTAGAAGACTGGGAGACAAGTGAGCATGCCCTCTGAGGTGCCCCTAGGGTCCGATTTATAGATTTCTGAAAATGGCCTGCAAATAGCCAACCTCCGCTGTTCTGAACAGCTATGTGTAGCCCAACTGGGTCTGCCAAAACCACAACTCCATTGTTCTAACTGGCTATGGGCAGGCCAGTAGGGGAAAAATGGTAAAAATACCTCGAAGATTGCTCGGCGAGTAGCCCTCAACAAACCCTACTCGGTAAGGGCAGTGAGTGCTCGATGGAGCAGGCACTCGCCGCTTATCTTTGACCTTGGGCGAGTACGAGCCCGGCCTGCCCTACTCGCACGTCACGGGCTTGTTGAGCGGTTAAAACTCGTCGAGCGGCTCAAAGCTCGATGAAGGGCCTAGAGCTCGACGAACAGCCCAGAGCTCGATGAACATGTCGCGGGCTTGGCGAACAACCCAGAACTCGGCGAACAACTCAGAGCTCGACGAAGGGCCAAGAGCTCGACGAACAACCCAGAGCTCGATGAACAACCCAGAACTCGGCGAACAGCTCAGAGCTCAATGAAAAGGGCTTGGCGAGTACGAGCTCGCCTCCCAAAGGAATCTCACCCCGCCTGGGCGAGCAAGAGACTGCCGAGCTCCCCCTCCTGCTGAGCTCGCCCAGGGACTCGGACTTCCCGATTTGGCCGGTCTGGCTCCTACTGACCCACTTGCCGGATACAGGGTTGTACATGTACATGGAGTCTACATCCTCATCAACCTCCATCTTGAACTTCTCAAACTCTGATTCTAACTGGAAAAACTTCCAGTCCTTTACCTGCGATGTACCTTCATGAATAACTTCAAGGAGATTCCATATATCATACGCAGTATCACATGCACAAACACGATTAAATTCAGTCCTATCTAACGCACATAATAAGGTGTTCATTGTCTTAACGTTATTCTTACAGCAAAGCTTGTTAGCTTCATTCCATTTGTCCTTGGGTTTTTCCATTATGACACTTCCTACTACAGTTATGGGAGCAGTGTAGCATGTTTCTACCATGCCCCAAATGTCAATATCTAGTGCTATTAGAAATCATCGCATTCGAGCTTTTCAATAGTTATAGTCAGTGCCCGTGAATAAGGGGGGTCTACATATACCTTGCCCCTCAGAAAACGGGTGAGTGTTTTGCGCCATTACTCTCAGTGGTGAAACCGATTTTGGAGTAACCTGCTCTGATACTAAGTGTTGGATCGTGTGATGCCCTTAGAGGGGGGGTGAATAAGGGTTCACTAATTTTTCTTAAACCAGACAAACTTTACTTGATGAATAAAACAATGCAATTAAGAAACGAAGACTAGTTTTTCATAAGCAAACTTAACTACTCAGAAATGTATACCAATAAAAACAATAATGATATATTTCAAATGTGCTAAATCTGAATATAAAGTATCTCTATAGAGCCAGAGACAAAGGCTTATGAAACAAACAACTTACTTATGTTTTCGCCGGTCCTTCTACCAAGTACCGGCAGGCTAAAGTGTATCTCTTCCTAGACCTTACTTCTAGCCTCCCCTAGATCTATCACAATCAAGACACTGCACACAAGGCAACGATTTCTCCCTAAGCCGTACAAGGACTTGGAAGCCACTCACAAGGCGGTGATTTTCCCCTAAGCCACACAAGGACTTAGACGCCACGCACAAGGCGGCGATTTCCTCTCTCAATTACAATAAGAAAACAAGAGAAACAAGAACAAAATAAATTGAAAACTTTAGACTTGAAACTCCTTTCAAACAATGCGCTGAAGATGCCGACGAATCCTTATCAGGGTTGCTTTGAATGCTACGAATGTGTCGTCAATCTTTTGCGTTTTGGCCTTCTTGAGAGTAAGGAGTAAATCTGAAATCTGGAGCTCTCTAAATCGTCTAAACAGGAAGGTACACTATAGGTAATAAAATTTGTGTTCCCCATAGAAAATGAACAGGCTTTTATACTTTGTCGATATCGCCTGGCGACACTGGGTCGCCACTTGGCGATATCGGTAACTGCTACCACGTGTCCCACAAACTCCTCATTTTGGCATCGTAGATCCGTCGATTGTCAAACGTGCACTGTCGTCTGGCGACATTGGGTATCGCCATCTAGTGATAGCGATAACGGATGCCACATGGCCCAAAAACTCCTGATTCTCGCTTTGTAGATTATTCGAACGTGATTCGTCGAGCGTTGAATGCAGATTCATCGAGCGTCACTGTCGCCTGTCGGCGATACTCAATATCGCTTTGTGATATCATTCGTCGAATGCCATTCATCGAGCGTGAATCGTCGATCATCGAACGAAGAGTCATCGAGCGCGATTCGTCGATCGTCGCTATCGCCTGTCAGCGATACTCAATATCGCCTGACGATATCTCCTAAGCTCAGTTCTGACCCGATTCATCACCCAAAAGACATTAGAGCTAGACATGTGATATTTGCACATCAAAAAAACCCAAAGATCAAATACAAACAAGATTTGTTATTAGCAAACCAGGAAGTGTGGAACGCATGCTCCAATAAAATCTAAGTTCAAAACATACAAACTATTAAATATTTGGGCTACACCATAACAAACATCATTCATAAAAATTGAACAACAGTTATTCTTAATTATTAATAAAAAGTCTTTCATGTCTAGACATGAAACAAATATAATATTTCTAGTTATAAAAGGAACAAAATAACACTTATCTAGTTCTACTACAAGCTCTGTGGGCAAAGAAAGACGGTAGTCACCTACAGTAATGACAACAACTCTTACTCCATTTCCAATGCATAAATCCACCTCTTCTTTACGCAGAAATCTCCTCCTTCCTAGTTCCAGCACAATTGCACAAATGTGAGAACCACATCCGGTATCTAATACCCAAGATAAAGGAGTAGAAAGATTTATCTCTATAACGTAAATATTTGATACCTCCCTTCATCTTCTGTAGACCTTTGATATAAGAAGGAAAATTCCTCCTCCAATGACCAGCCTTGCCACAATGGTGGCATTTTCTTCCTTCGCCACGCCCTTCTTTTTCAGTGTTAAAGACTCGAGGTCAAGAGATGACTTAGGTACAACCTTAGTCTTCTTGAACCCCTTGGCTTTACTCTTGCCTTTATGCACCATCAGTATGTGGCTAGCAGGCTTGGCCTTTTTCATGTTGATCTTGACAGTTCTTAACATGCCTAGGATCTCAGGCAGTGTCTTGTCTATCTCATTCATGTTGTAGTTCAAGACAAACTGCTTATAACTATCTGACAACAATTGCAGGATCAGATCAGTAGCCAACTCTTAGCCCAAAGGAAATCTTAGTCTTTCAAGGTTCTCTATATACCCAATCATCTTGAGTACGTGAGTTCCTACTTAGTCTCAAGCTCCCATTTTGCACTGAAACAATGTCTTGGTGGCGTTAAACCTCTCTTGCCGAGTTTACCCTTGAAATATTTTCTTAAGGTGCTCGTCAATCTCTTTACAACCCATGTTCTCATGTTGCTTCTGAAACTCAGAGTTCATGGTGGTGAGCATGAGGCATTGGACATCTAAGTATTCGTCACTATACTTCTTATAAGCATCTTTATCTGCCCGAGGGGTAGAGCCATTTGGCTCTGCAGGGGAATCTACTTCCAAGACATAGAGCTTACGCTCTTGCCTAGAACAATTCTCAGGTTCCTATACCATTCCAGATAATTAGTCCCGCTAAGTTTGTTCTTCTTAAGGATAGCTCTGAGGGACAGGGTGGAGTGAGATCCACTTGCCATAGAAATTTTACAAGAAATTTATGCAAATAAAAACCCAGTACTATTTTTCAAAATATATCTTTATTTTAATATGGAATTTAATTAAATACTCTCGCTATTTTAATTAAATTGATAACTCTCAATGTCAATTCGAAGAGTTTATGCGAGCTACTCTCTAATGGACAAGACCCATATTTCACAAATACCATGAGTCAGTCTGGATTTTCTCTCATAATGTAGTTATTTAGGTATGCAACACTTGCCAATTGCATTATCATGCAACTCTTGTATGGTTGGTGAATAACTCTTTGCTTGTATCTATCATATGGTGCATGCCAACACTATACCTCTAGACACTCAACCTTTGAGGTCACCTAGTTAAGTTGGACCTGATGTCGACATTAAGATATCACAATTATCCGCTCGCACCCTTACCAAGATAAATTAATGCACCTTACTTTGGCAAACTCATACTTCATCGATCGAGGCAAGAAGAGTGTTATCCATCGGAAGGCATCCATACACTTAATATTAGATAAGAGATTTTATAATAATTGATTATCATTCAATCATGATTAACAATTAATCATTGAGCACATTCACAAAAATGCAACAAAATCACATGTGTTCCTAGCGGGGTTCCAAGGGGTTGTGCCCCTGACAGGGTCTTAGGGGCAGATCCTCTAACAGGGTCCAAGGGGCAGCGCCCCTGGCGGTAATTTCACTCAAAAACCATCAACATTTGATGCTCCAGGAATAGAACTGGGATTTAGAATACTTCTAAATCTCTAGATCTACACACACTAGATGTAGAAAACTTCTGAAACAATGATCCTCGACAACCTCGCTCTGATATCACTTGTAGGGTTTTACTTGATAGCACATCAAATGTGCGCAGCGGGATAAAGTTTAAGAAAACTTTAAAGAGAAACTTGGATCTTGCGATGGACATTGATTAAGAAGTTTACAAAACAAAAATAAGAGAATACCTGAGTGGGATTGAGTCGACACTCAATCAAGATGCTCCAGAACAATCCTTGGTCGGCGAGTGAGTTCACGCAAAACTAGATTTGCGGATTTACAGGAATCCACGCGAACAGAGTGAATATCGAAACCTTGTCAAAAAAGATCCAGAATGGAGAATGGAAATCCCTTTGCGTCTCTACAGACTGCTAGGTCTGTATCAGGAGAGGCGGCGGCGACAGACGCCAGAATCGTGGCTTACGGTAGCAAAGAGACCGACACTTCGGGAAACACTATCCATCGGTTTTGGGTTTTCCCTAACTCTTCTACCTCTCCAAGCCCTAAGACGACAGATATATATATATACCCAGGAACATAAAAATGCTTGAACCATCGCTATCCGCAGATCCAGAACTAATGGAATTAACTCAATGAATCATTAATAGAGATGACTCGATGAATAGATGAGATGAATTGACAAATCATTGAGAGGCCTCGACGCACTCAATGAATCAGCTGATGACTTGACGAATGGTCGAGAGGTCTCGACGCACTCGACGAATTGGCTAATGACTCGACAAATCATTGAGAGGTCTCAACACACTTGACGCACTCGATGAATCATTGAGAGGTCTCGACGCACTCGACAAATCAGTTGATGACTCGACGAATCGACGAGATGTCTCGACGAATCATCTCATCTCTCAACGAATTCCAATATGTCAAGTGCTTGATCCTTCACTCATCATATATGAGTAAGACCAACACAATCCATTTCTTGAACTTCTCCAAATGCTCTTATGTGCGACCTTATAGACTCATATCGCATTGGCAGTAATATTACCTGTTTGACCACTTCTAGATCACTATGGTAACACCAATATGATAGAGGCGGGGGACACCTAGCTTTTGGGAAAAGAGGCTGTGACAAACACTTGTGTGTTAGTACGAAAGATCCAATAGTTCATGAAGGTTGGTCAAGATCGTCAAGCAAACTATTTTAATACGCGCCATAGAAATGTGGAGTTTTTAGTGGGCGACATAGTATACTTAAAGATCAAGTCGTTCAAAGGTGTTTTGCGAATTCAGGGGATCAATAAACCGAGTTAGAGGTATTTGGGTACGTTTGAGATCACAGAGTGCATGTGTGAACCATCCTATCGGTTGGCGTTGTCCAAAGAGCTGGGTGGAATATACGATGTTTTTCATATTTCAGCGCTGAGAAAAGCTTTGGTGGAACCGAGTGATGTGTTTGGGTTGGCAGTAGTGCCAGTGGCAGAGGACTTGAGGACGATGGTTCATCCAGTTTCCGTGGAAGAATCGGAAATCTGGCGCTTGCGAAACAAAGAGGTCAAGCTAGTGAAAATATGTTGGGACAATTGCGGGCGAAACGAATTCTCTTGGGAGCGCGAGCAAGCGATGCGAGAAAACTTATCTGAACTATTTGCTCAAGGTTTGTTTTATGTTTTTGTTAGCATTTCTTCAAATTGTGATGGTGGAATTCTTTTAAGGGGGGTGAAGTTGCAAATCCAAAATTTTACCTTGCATGTTTGGAAGTGTTGGGACAAGTTGTAGCACGAAGCTAACGCACGACGGTAACGATACCATATGCAGTAATCTTTTTTGCCTTGTCCTAATGACATAGGTTGTGTCGTTGTGTTACGACGCGCCGTCGAGATAATATCATCGAGTTAACCAGCCCATGTCATCGTGTTGATTCTCAATTCATGTCAGCTTGTAGAGTGTCATCGTGATAGCTCTCATATCATCGTGATAGCTCTCATATTGTCTTGATAGTTATATTGCGTAGTTTAGTAATGTACAAGTTCGCCTCAAGCTAACAACGATGGTAGTGTTACCGCTGGGCGTTGGTGAGGCACCTTGTTTGTTGGTATAACATCGTACAAGTTTGCCTCAATCTGATTGTGGCAAAAACGTCATTGTGATGTCCTCATTTCTTTCATGTGAGAATGAATGTTGACTTAGGGCGGAAAAACATTCATGTTGAATGTGTGGTGGATTGTGAGGTCCACTTGGTGGTGAAGGAGTGACTTTGTCTTTGTGGCTGACTAACTAGCATCATGATGTTATGATTTATGTGTGGAGGGTGTCCTGGCAAGACAAGTCCCCTTTTCAGCAAACTGACGAGAACGCCTGGGCTTTTGGACAAGCCCCGATGGTTTTGTGATTCATGTGCTGGTGGGGTCTAAGTGAGAGTTCTTAGCATCGGTTGTGCATTGCTTAGCGTTTTGGCGAGAACGGTGAAGCTAATGGACAAGCTCGAGGGTGTTATGATCCATGTGTTGATGAGGTATCAGCGGGAGTTCTCGGCCTTGGGCTTGCTTAACTTTAAGGAAATGTTAGTACTCATGTGATTGATGTGTTGTAATAATGTGTGATGATATGTTAGAATCATACACGCTACATGATGCCTTGATAGAAACTCATGCTTCCATGCAGGCTGGATTAGTAGGCCCATTTTATTAATTGCTCAATATAGAAACATGTTTGGTGCTTATGACACTTCTATTTGTTGTTTCTATGTTATTATTGTTTTATTATGTTTGCATACGAAGTGCTGACCTAAAAGGCAAAGGAGTTCCATGTGGTCTGTTAGGGATAGTCGAGAGGAGTGGTGTTGTTACACAGTTTGTAGTTAGTCATATCTTCCCCACGTTACACTACGTCTGTTGTGTTGGTTGTAGGGCAAGGATCGCCAGCCTGAGCAAGCACTCCGACCAAAAGGCCTAAGCCTCATGAAGTGTACTTCCTCATGTAGTTTTTGTTTAACTGCATGCTATGTTTCCTTTACCTTGTGACCGACTTGTAGACCGATGTAGCCTAGGGTACTTGTACATTTGGTTATTTATGATGCGTTGGATGTTGATTTGAACACTTTGAGTGATGTAAGGTCATATAACTCCTATGTTATTGCGGACAACTTCTAGTCTCTGCTTTAGTGTTTCTGCTGTTTATGTTTTAAGTTTTGAGATAGGTAGTTGCTCTTATATCATCTTTTAATACCAAAGTTATGGCGATTATATGTTGTGGGATCCCGATCGGACCCATATTATATGGTCATTACAGGGGAGGTGTTACACCATGTGCGAGCTTTGACTCATTATTTATTAGTTTGTTGTTTGATTGATTGATGTTTAATGATGTAGTCATTGATGCTTACTATTCTAAATGTAATGGTGTTTGTGCATTAATTAATCAAAAAAGTAATACATTTTATTATATTATAGGAATTAGTGGACTGGTTAAGCCAAAAAGTAGAGATAACTAAGCACGAACAATTTCAACTAAAGGGTTTATCGATTTCTGAAGTTAACTTGTCTTTTACTTACTGCAATTGCTACTATTGAAAGAATGTTTACAACAATGAAGATAATAAATTATTGTTTATACAACAAAATGAACGATTGTTTAATCATTTATATTGAGGACATTATGAAAGACAGCAGTAATTATCAGTCAATCATCACATACTTCTAAAATATGTGTATACAAAAAGTAATTTGTTATTTGGTATGTAAATTGAGTACTGTTTTTGTAACTCGCATAAATTTTTTAATTGTGAATTAAAAAATTAATATTAAAGTTTATATTTTAATGGTGCCTAAGTTTGAGTAAAATTTTAGTTTTCCAACTGAATTAACAAGCCTTTCGTTGTCTCGCAATACACGCAAAACCCACACACGAGCTTACGTTGTATATATTAATAATAGATTAGAACAATGTTAATGTCATACTATATTATGGCTAGTGCATGCCATACATAAACCTTAAAAACTCATTTACACAAGTAGTTGTTTTCTTTTAAAAAAAACTAATGTGCTCACAACAACCCTCGCTACTGCACACGACTTCTCATTTTCGATTTTTCGATGTCTCCACCATCATAGAACCAATTCTACTACCAAACGAAGCCACGTCGTTGGTCATCAGATCCACCATTAACCTCCTGTCGGGCGTTTGTAGCAGCAAGAGCCGGTCCCCTTCTCCTTGTTTTAATTTTTTGCTACCAAACTAGCTCCTACCATCAGGTGAAGTCTTCTCACTGAATTAGCTAACCCCCCTCTTAATTTTCTAAGGTGCTCAACCTTCATGTCTTTAATTTCCCTCATTGATCATCATGTAACTCATCTATTTCACCAAATGCACCCCATTTTGATCAACCTCCTCGCCTGAGATTGCTCTAGAGACAACCATACTCTCTTTGGATCAAGTCGTCAAAAGCATGTGGAAGAAGAAAATTGTTGCTGGAAGACTTTATATGACATTAGTTTTCTTTCATCAGAATTTGAAAAAAAAAATGCACAAAAAGCGATTCAGATGAAATTTTCAGTTCTCAGGAGCCAAATCAATCATGGAATCCTCTTGCAAGAGCAATAAGACATGGAGATCTGCAATGAGCTTTGTTTTGTGGTAATTGCGAGGACAAATCAATATCGATAATGGAACCCCAAATCGCAAAGCGCGCCACCGATTAGAAAACCATGGAACGGATCTATATATGTTCTTATTCATAGAAGAAGTTAGTCTTCCTTATATATCAATCATGGCTAATACATTTATTTCCCATAAGCCTGATGCCTCCATTCTACCTCTAGTGTTCGTGTCAACCTTATCACAACCTGTTAGTATATATTTGGACAGTTAATGGGTTAGGAGGCATAACGGGTCGTGTCGGATACACGGATTTCCAATACCCGTAGAAACTCCTTGGGTTTGCCTATTTATACCCACCTAGGGACAACGGGTAGGGTATTCCACTTAGATCCCCATTCGGATGCTTCGAGCAACATTCACATTCTCGAAGTCATGCCCCCGTTGCTCGTAATCATCCCGTAACCGACTCTCTCCCCTGTCGCGATTTTCGTTTTCCCGATTTTCTTCTTGCGTCCCGCCGCCCGGAGTTTCCATCTGCAACTGCTTTAATCGGGAAGAAAGCAAAACAAAATCTCGTCGCCTGGAGCGGGAAGGAAGGGCGCCTCCGGTTTTGATCGGGAAGAGAAAGAGGGATCCAGATCGGGAAAAGGAGTAGGGATTTCCTCAGCCTACGCTTTCGCCATTTTCGATCGATAGAAGGAGGAACATCGCTTGGTTTTGCTACCGTAACCGCTGTTCCCGTAACCCCTCAGTTCGCCGGCTGCACGGATCATCCAGCCGTCGATCGAGGTTGCCACCGATAAAAATTGGAAAGGGAAGATCACGCCGGTTGCATCCCGTGGAAGTGAGTCCTCCCGTTTCGCGCTAGTGGTTTTGGCCGCCTGGTTTTTTCCGCTGCCGCCCAGGTCGCCACAGGGATAGAGTTCCAACCGCCACTGCTCTACTCGATCCGGAAGGACGCCGCCGCCTCTTGTGTTTTTGGCTTTCATCGACGCTCATCTCGGCCAGTGCTTGGTAGAGGAGAAGAAATCTATTGTCACTATTTGATCCATTGATTTGGAGAGAGTGCAGGGAGAAGGTGAGTGCAAGCAGCTGATTGGACGAAGCTGTTACTAATTCAAAAAAAGTGTCCTTTGCCACTGCATTCAGATCTTGAGCTCCTTTGCACTATTTTGGAGGTCGCTGGATCTGTGAGAGAAAATACTGTTGGTGTTATCTTGGAGAACAACCCAGGCCTTGTGCTGCCAATTCCTCTGCTTGACTGAAGATCTAAGAGCCCTACAATGATGAAAGACAACAATTTTTCCTCTCCTGTTCTGATGATAAAACTAGAGAAATTCACGACGACCGAGTTCAACGACTAGAAGCTGAATACCCAGTTTGGGATGAAGTACCTGAACGTGTTCTACACAGTTCAGTCCAACCGTGCTGATGTTTCTGGGACTGATGATGAAGCTCAGTGGGTCAACGATGAGGACTTCTGTCGCGACTACCTGCTGAACTGCCTCTCCTCCAGCCTGACAAAGACATACATCAAGATGAAGACTGCCAAGGAAATCTGGGAGGCACTAGAGGATCACTTTAGGCAAGAGGAGGATCTGTCCAAGGCACACCTGGTGGACAAATTCCTTTCCTTCATGTTCGACGAGGAGAATGCGATTCTCCCTCAGGTATCGAATTTTGAAGCTTTAGTAGATTCTTTACATGGTGAGAATATCTCCCTGCCAGACAGCTTTGTTGCTAACACTATCATTTATAAGCTGCCCTTTACGTGGTACAATTTTAAAATTGAAATGTACCGCAAGAAGATGTAGGTTGGTCTTAATGACCTCAAGCGATTTATTCGCATTGAGGATGAAAATAGGACTCGACACACTTTAAGAACTGTTAGCAAACAGAAGGTTGCGGTTAACATGGTCCTCAGTTCTAAATGTGTGTCGAACCCTAAAAGGACCAAACCCTCCCATGGTAGCTCCCAAGTTGCAGGCCCTAACAAACGCATAAAAAAGTTTAAGGGCAAGTGTTTTAACTGTAACAAGTGGGGGCACAACGCATCTGATTGCAAACTCTCTAAACGGGAAAGAACCAAAGCACCACAAGATGACAACCAATCCAATATGGTTAGCCTAGCTGAGTCTTCCAATTTTGTTGTGATAGTTAGAAACGCTAAGGCCAGCACAGAGTGGTACTTGGATTTGGGGGCAACGTGTCACGTTTGCAACAATGTTGATCTTATGACAGGGCTCACTGCTGTGAAAGAGTCTGTCACAGTTGCGAATGGTGAGATAGCTGACGTCTTGAAGGTGGGGAATGCAGCGTTGCTACTATCCTCAGGTAAGACTTTAACTTTAAAAAATGTTAAATTTATTCCTTCATTAGCTGCTAACTTAGTGTCTATAAGTTTATTATGTGATGTTGGTATGTTTTTCACCTTTTGTAGCGGTAGAGTAACACTGTCAGTTAACTCACACTATTTTGGATATGCATACGTCCAAAATAGGATATACCGACTAAGTCTAGCAAACGAGTTAGTTTAATAAGTTCAAACAAACTTAGTTAGCCCTAAGACTCTACATGAGAGACTAGGACACGTGAACTATAGGAAAAATATTCCAAATAGTTAGAACTCACCAGATCACATTAGACACTAAGTCACCGCCTGAGAAATGTGACGTGTGTGCTCAGACTAAGATCACTAGGAAACCTTTTAGTGCGGTTACTAGGAGCACAACACCCCTAGAGCTTATACATTCTGATATATGTGACTTTAAAAGTTTTGCCACCAGAGAAGGAAGGAAGTATATGATCACATTTATAGATGACTGCTCTAGGTTCTGTCACATCTATCTTCTGAAATTTAAAGATAAAGCATTTGAAAAGTTTTGTCTTTTCAAAACCAGGATAAAGAATCAACTAAACATAAAAATAAAGAGGTTTAGAAGTGATAGAGGAGGAGAATATGTGTCCAGTGAGTTCAGATGTTTTCTTGCCTCTCAAGACATCATAGCAGAAATCACTGCTCCCTACTCACCCTAATCGAATGGTATAGCCGAGAAAAAGAATAGAACATTAACAGAGATGTTGAATTCTATGCTCTTTACTGATGGCATGTCTACTGCTTATTGAGGAGAAGTAGTTTTAACTGCAAACCACATTCTAAACAAATTCCTTCATGATAATTTAGACGTCACGCCCTACGAGCTTTGGTTTAAGAGACCCCCATCTATAACTATACTTAAGACCCGGGGCTGCATAGCCTATGTCAGGGTCTTTGACCCTAGATGGTCTAAACTTGGACCTAGGACCAACACGTGTGTCTACTGTGTCTACTTAGGTTGTGCTGAATATAGTGTTGCAGATAGATTCTTAGACCTGTCTAATAATATAATTATTAAATCTAGGGATACTATGTTTTTTGAGGATAAGTTTCTTAAGGATAAGAACCTGACAATTCCAGGTATGTAAGTAACTATTACTGAGGAAAAACCTGAATCAGTACCGAGCACCTCCTATTTAGTTTCGGTAGACAATAGTGTCCTAGAGTCTAGAAGGATTTCGGTGAGAGAGCGAACTCCCAGAACCTTTGGTAGTGACTTTGTCACTTACCACATTGAGGCCGATCCATCCACCTATAAGGACGCGATGAGATCAAGAGATTCACTACTCTGGAATGAAGTCATTGATGAAGAAATGAACTCTTTGCTTTAGAACAACACCTGAACGTTGGTTGATAAGCCAAAAAGGGTTAAACTATAGGGTGTAAGTGGGTTCTGAAAAAGAAGCTCAATCCTGATGGTAACGTAGCTAAGTATAAAGAACGCTTGGTGGCTAAAGGTTTCACACAAGTTAGTGGAGTGGATTACTTTGATGTATATTCACCAGTGTGTAATTTAGCAACCATTAGGATACTCTTTGCAATTCCTAGTGCAATCGAACACGACTTTTGCCTACGCACTTGAAGTTGATGTTCACATTGTAATTTGTTTGCTAAGTTTTTATTTTTATCAACGCTATAATTTACTTTCTGGTTAAAAGTTTTAAATTCATTTGCATGACATTTAGGTTGCATTTATTTCAGTCCATCTTGCAACACAATCCCTTATAGTAACTTTAGTGTTTGCACATCTTTGTTCACAACCTATCATGCATAATATTTGGTATCAAAGCCCAGGTTTGGGCACTTGCTTATTACATAGTGGTAGGTCTTACCGTTGAACCATGTTTGACCCGAACCTTACTGTTGAGAGAGCCACCAACTCAAACTCGAAGATGACACTAGCAGAATTCCAACGATTTATAGATCGATTTGATCAAATTACTGCACTATATGGCAATCTTCGCACCCGCGTCAGAGCCTTTGAGAGTCAGCGAGAGCAATCTAATTCCCAGAGCAGGGATAATTTACCCACTCCACCCGATGTTCCCTTTGAGTAAGGATGGGTTGCCCTCCCACCACAAGACGTGCGTGTTAGAAATCGACCACCACGAGAGGCCGGTCCACTTCGAGAGCTTGCTCCACACCGAAGGGGGCCTCTCGATTACGTTCGATTCCGCCAGCCTACACCCGCTCCCCCCACGGTGTCCAGCTCAACAACATAGAGCTTAGGACCGTTATGACTATGGGCCAGACAATTACTTCAATGATTATCCCGAGCCGCGCCGAGCACCACACGCTGAGTGCAATATTACCTGGCACATACACATTAATGCCCTACCGTTGATGGTCATCTTGACCCGAAGACTTTTAGCGAGTTGCTTCAGGAGATGGACCACTACTTTGAGTGGTATGATATAAGTGACAAGCACCGCGTGACGTTTGAAATTGAAACTGGTCGGTCTAGCCAAGATTTTTTGAATCAGTCCAGAGTGGTCTATTCAACGAGATGGGTACCATCCTATTATTCATTGAGAAGACATGTAACACCGATTGAAGGATAAATGTCTTCCCCCTCCAATCGAGATTAGTTGCCAGATCGGTTTTTTGCGTTGCGCCGGGGCACGCAATCTATAGCGGAGTACATGTCTCGATTTGATGAGCTAGCAATGGGGCGTTATTGACGAGAGGAGACTAGTGCTACTGCTTCTCGATTCCGTATTTGGATGTGGTCGGAGTTACGTGGGGAGCTTATTCTCCACCGGTTGGAGACGGTAGTGTAGGTTTATCAGATGAACCTCGACTATGAGCAGTACATCCGTCTTGTTGGTTCCCATTAGACTTCTGCCAGGTCAGACATGCCCACATTTAAGAGGCCACCACCGTCCACTCCCACCCCTATAGGGCACTCTCATGTTCCTACGGACACAAAGGGGAAGGCTATTACCACTGGACCTTCTGACCCCCAAGTCGGGGAACATATAATGCTATCGTTGCTCGGGTTGGGGCCATATAGTTGCCCAATTCCCTACAAGAAATCTATTAGTTAAAGAAGGCAAGCCCAGTGTTGATACTGAGATCACCGATGAGGAGGTTTTTGTCACCATCGAGGACGGTTGGGAGAGCGATGCTGAGCACTCCCTAGAGTTAGGTGTTATGCGATGAGATCAAGGGATTCACTACTCTATAAAGAAGCAAATGATGAAGAAATGAACTCTTTTCTTCAGAACAACACCTGGATGTTGGTTGATAAGCCAAAAGGGGTTAAACTATAAGGTGTAAGTAGGTTTTGAAAAAGAAGCTCAATCCTGATGGTAGCGTAGCTAAGTATAAAACACGCTTGGTGGCTAAAGGTTTCACACAAGTTAGTGGGTGTATTACTTTGATGTATATTCACCAGTGTGTCACTTAGCAACCATTAGGATACTCATTGCTATTGCGTCTATTAAGAACTTTATTGTTCATCAAATGGATGTTAAGACTGCGTTCTTGAATGGAGATCTGACCGAAGAAATATTTATGAGCCAACCTAAAGGTTTCATAGTTGACGGTCACGAAAGTAAGGTCTGTAAATTAATCAAGTCACTATACAGACTAAAATAAGCTCCAAAATTATGGTATGCGAAGTTTGACTATAGTGTAAGGAACATAAGATTCATGTCGAGTCTCTCGGACAAATGTCTTTACATACGTAATAGATCGAACAAAGTCGCTATAATATGTTTGTATGTGGATGATATGCTGATTCTTGGTTCTGATCAATCCGTAGTGGATGACGATAAGTCGGAACTAATGAAAGAGTTTAGCATTAAAGACCTAGGTGTAGCTGAGACTATACTAGGCATGCAAGTGAGTTTTGGGAAAAATGACATTTCCCAAAGTCAAAGCCACTATATAAAGTCCATGTTGGATACGTGAGAATATAGTGAACGTAGAGTAGTGGAGACACCTTACGATTATAATAATCGCTTGAAGCCCAATGATGGAGCTGCGATTAGATAGTTAGATTATGCTAAACTGATTGGTAGTCTCATGAATGCTATGGTTTGTACAAGACCTGACATAGCCTTTACGGTCGGCATGATAAGCAGATTCACTAGTAATTCTAGCCAAGACCATTGGGATGCCCTCGATAGGCTTATGCGATACCTGAAGCACACCCAACAGTATGCTTTATGTTACCATGGTCATCCTCTAGTTTTAAAAGGATATTCTGATGAATCATGGTGCTTAGAAATCAACGACAGCAAGTCCACTAGTAGATTTATATTCACACTAGGAGGAGCAGCTATAGCATGGAAGTCCAAGAGGCAATCATGTATTACACTATCTTCTATGGAATCCGAACTCTACTCTCTAGCTTCAGCAGAAGAAGAAGTAGAGTGGATAAGAGATTTGGTGATGGACATTCCACTGTCGAGCCTGAAGTTGAGTTCTGTTGCAGTTTACTACGACAATCAGGCTACAAAAATGATTGTTACGAACACTTTGTTCAATAACAAAAGAAGGCAACTCAGGATGAAATAAGGCTGGTTGACCTCTCTCACGAGTCAAGGGATTATGACCCTTATGGATGTGAGATCGAAAGATAATGTTGTAGACGCCTTGATAAAGGGCTTAAATAGAGTTCTCACAATAAAAACATTAGGAGAGATGAGATTAAAGTTCATAGAAATATGAAATTTTCTCCTATATTTATGTTTTGATAGCAAGAATCTATAGTCGCAACATTCAAGCATCTAATAACAGACTGAAAACCCCAAATAATTTTTTGATGAAAGCCTAAGATGGTTAGATGCTAGTCATTCCACACCTGATGACTTAATATCTTTCTCATTGTAAGTTGATTTGAGAATTATTCAACTGAGAATAAAAAGTCGTTGTATGAGTTAATCAAACATTAGTGATCATAGCACATTATTCCACATTTGATAATGTTGCAAATGACGGTGCGCCATATCATATGATGAGGTACATAGTGATCACTAAAGAGTAAGATAATAACGTTTGATTTATTAAAATCAAAGAGATGCTGACAGTGTTACTTCACTACTGCTACAAGTACTAAGCTCATTTAGGTAGAGCTAGTTTACTTTGATACGTCACTGCATATGTTTATGAATTCATAGAGTTTGACTCATGAAACTCCTTGCAGGCACTGGTGAAGATGGAGGAGAGAAAGTGGACTTTGACATGGATGATGATGATCTACTCTCTGAGTAGAATTGTTACACGTTTATCCGTTATCATTTTTTGTTTTTCCAGATTTATTTATTATTGAGTAATATCTTTTTTCTTTGGATGTATTATGTTATTTTTTTAAAACTCATGTTTATGTTTTTTTAAAAAAATTGTGCTAACTCTTGTGGAAATGTGTAAAGTCGGAAACTTGTTTTGATACTCTCCACTTTCTGCACTCCAAAACGTATATGTTACTTGTCACAAATATAGGAGGAGATTGTTAGTGTATATTTGGATAATTAACGGATTCAGAGGCATAACGGGTCGTGTCGGATACACGGATATCCAATACCCGTAGAAACTCCTTGAGTTTGCCTATTTATATCCACCTAGGGGCAATGAGTAGGGTATTCCACTTAGATCCCCATCCGGATGCTTCGAGCAACATTCACACAATCGTCATAAACCACCTCTAGCTCCTCCTCAACTCCTCTAATATGCCAAGAATTGATGATGAGATTATCATTGTCGGACAACCCCATTCTTCTTAGTGACCTTCATCTTGAGAATTTTAATTCAAGCATTCTAAGCTGACATAAAAGATATAATTCTAATCTTGTTATGCCACAATATCATTTTCCTGTTTTACTGAATTGAAATTTTCTTTTTTAATCTCCACATAATATTATGATCTCCACTTGTTGTGGATTGCTTAGTGCTCTCTTGTTCTTGAAAATCGAAATGCCTTAGCACGAGCAAGCAAACAGTTAAAATAGAACTAACAAAAGAGACGACAAGATTTTTTACGTGAAAAAACTTGAAAATGGAGAAAATCACGTGGTCATTTCGGTGTCGACCAAATTCACTAATTTGCTTGAGGTTACAAGTGTTAGAATATTTGAGAGGGTGATAGGACACCACTCTAATTACTAGTATTTGAAGGTGAAAAAGAAACAAAGTCTTACTTCACGGTCATAGGAGTGACTTCTAGAGAAGGCACAAGAATAGACTCTTGAGGAGGCACCATAGATGGCACTTAAGATGACATTTGAGCTGATCGAACTCTGAAGGAGATCTCCAAGTCGCTCTTGATGGATGACTTGAGAACCGAAGGAAGTCTTCAAACTCCGCCCGAAAACCTCAATGCTCTTTTCTCCTTTCTTCGTTTCTTTCTTTCAAATGAAGGCCTAGTGGTCTTTTAATAGCTTTTTCTGAGGGATGCTTTGGTAATTTAGCACTCTTGTAATTTGAGCTTACAAATGAGGTTGCACGATTCTGGTCACCTGATCACCATTTTTCTAAAAATGAAGTCGATGCTCCACCTAGGTGTTCCAGGCATGTTCGCCGGCGAGGATGAAGGTGGAGGCAGCGGTTGATGACGACGGATGGCAGCGATTGAAGGCTGAGACGTCCCGACGACGCTCGTGGACACGATCAACGTAATGTGCGCTTGTGTGTGGTACACATGAAAGCGTGTTCTGCGTGCTCGAGGGTGCGCATTGTGCGCCGCGCGTGCTTGGGGTGCACACTCGTGGGCATGTGGGTTACGTCGAGTGCGCATGCAAGGGATCGTACTATGCGTGCGGGTGTGCTTTCCATGCTCGAGCACGCGATTCCTCGAGTGTGCTCGTTATGCCCGCTTCCGGTCATTTTCACTTGGTCAAGGAGGTTTATTTCGGTGATCCGGTCGGAGCCATGATTTCGACAAGACCGATTTGATCTAGAACAATTTTAGGGGAACAGTGTAGGCGTGCGTGTTGTGCGGCGGTTTGGGGGGCCTTGGACGGGTGCGACCTGCACGTGCTTCTTGCTTGGTTGGTCTGACCCATTTTGACAGCTCGATCAAAGTCCAACCCGACTCAACTCCGACTATTTTAGGGGGACCCCATCTACATTTAAATTTATGAACTATGTATAACAATAATTTGTATTTAGGCAAAAATGTCTCACCTCTAATATTTCTTGTAAATTATGATCAATTTAAAAAATTTCGTGGTGAATGCCATTTTACTCGGGTGCAACTCTGGTCGGTTCAAATCGATTCCACTCAAAATCAAGAATTGATTCATATATGTTCGGTTCTGACTTTTTGGAACCATAATCAACCCATATACTCCAAACCAAGAACCATATCCGAATAAAAATTTTCATTTTTCAATTATACTTATCGTCTTACTTCATGTTATTCATTACTCATATTACTTAGAGTTATGTCACAAATTTTAAGTAAATGTTAATAAAACAATTATACATAAACTCTAGCTCTTCAAGTTTGAATATTTCATGCTTATTAACTGAAAGTTGACTAGTTGTCTAAATTATCACCTAGAGGGGGGTGAATAGGTGATTGCGACGTCTTTTGCGGAATAAAATAAAACTAATCGCAGCACACACAAAAAGAACACAAGCACAGACGACACAAGATTTATAGTGGTTCCCCGATCTTGGGTACTCCACTTTCCCTCTCACCGATCTAGTAACGCACTAGACTCGGCTACTCCACTTATCTCAGATTTAAGAAATCTTACAACTCGATCCAACCCGGATCTACACTCGGAAGCACAATCTTCCTACAACAAATACTCGGAGTGAAAACTCCTACAACTCGGAGAAAAATCTCCTACAGAATAAAGATTTACAGAAAATGATAAAACTGTGACAGATCTAGAAAATCTTGACGTTTCTTCTTCCTTCAACAATGGCGGCTCTGTCAGGAATCAGTCGGAGAAGATACTGTCGTCGATCTACAGATCTGGTTCTTCGGAACACACGGAATCAAGAGATTCGAGAGAAGTCGAGGTCGATCTCGATTCTATGTGTCACTTCGTCGATCGTTCTTCGTCGGCGGCCTTCCAGACGGAAACAGTGAGCGGCGGCGACCGGGAAGACGAATCGGGAACTTAGGGTTTTTCGGCCCTTTTTCGATTTACGTTCTTGAAGAGAGAGAAAAGATAAACGATTATTAAAGTTCTTCTTAATGAAAGGAGAGACTGATTAGACCTTTTATAGGGAGCCTAATCGGTCAGAAATCAAATCGTATTGAAAGTGATGCCACGTGGGCCAATAAGATGATGACAGATTAAGGATTGGAAAAATAGAACAAATAGCGGGTCAACGATTTTGACAATTTCAGAATTAGAAAAAAAACAAGTCAGAAGTACTCGAGAACTGAAGGTTGTTCTCGAGCACTGAATCAAGGAGTTCTCGAGAATGGAAATGATTGTTTCGAGATCTGAGACTCAGAAAAATATACTGTCAAGAATAACTTTCTCGAGCACTAATTGTATTACTCGAGCACTTATACTTTGAAGAAAAAGTATATCTGGATTACTCGAGCACACAGTAAACTTGCTCGAGTACTGGAAAGAGTATTCGAGAACTTGAAACTTCTCGAGCACAAAGACTTAGAATAAAACTGGAAAAACGAGCACAAGCAGAATTTGCTCGAGAGCCTGAAGAAATGTACTCGAGAATTATTAAGATTTCTCGAGCACTAAACACAAACTTGAGAACTGGAGAATTCGAGAAACAAGTCTCTTTCTCGATCACAAAGACTTAATCAAAATCCTGAAGACTAGAGTACTCGAGCAAATGGATTATTTCTCGAGCACTTGAACATAGAGGAAAATCTGGAGGAAAGTACTCGAGAAGCTAAAGCTGTTCTCGAGCACAGGAACTTAGAATAACAACAGAGAAATAGTTCTCGAGAAAGGTAGACTTAGAAGAAGAGTTATATTTCTCGAGTACTTTTCCTTAGAAATATTTTTGCACAGCATTCTAGTTCTCGAGCAGCAAAGTCATTTTCTCGAGAAAGGAAAACTTTCTCTCGAGCATTAATGACAGCCAGATTTGAAAGAAAAAGTTCTCGAGCAAGCTGAGCTTTTTCTCGAGTACTTTAAAAACTTCTCGAGACCTAGAGTTGTAATTTACTCGAGCACTATTGTACTTCTCGAGCAAACATGACAGCAAAAATTCTAAGTTACAAAAAAAAATATTTTCAAATAAAACTTCTTCAGCTTCAGCTTATGTCCTTTTCTCCAAGTGATTTGAGGTTAAGTATATTCCAATAGAGAGGCTACACATGAGTCAACACCTTGGATTACATAGTGAGGGATTACACTGTGAAGTCCTGTGTTTGATGACCCATTGCAGACTGACATTGGTCTATACTTAAAGTGTACACCTGCAAGCATATGGCTAAAGAGAAATATCAAATACAACTGGATTCAACTTAGTTCATGGGTGACTTCATGCAAATCTAGGTGAGTGTGGATACAATACCCAACAATCTCCCCCTATTTGCAGAAGTCAGAACCCTATACACTAAGCTGAATCCCTTAACAAATAATACATAACAACAAGTAAGCAAGACATATGTGACAAAATCAAAATAACCTAGAGCAGGAATAACAGAAATGAATCACAGCACAATCAGAAACACATAGGTATATAAGTAATCAGATTTTTAGATTAATGTTTTTTAAATCCCACTATTCCCAAAGATACAAAAACTGTTATGAACTAGAGTGCAGGTTACTTCTTCTTGCCATCAGCCTGTCTCTTTTGTCTTTCACCCTCTTGCCATCTCTTCTGCTCTTGTCTCTCAAAGTAGCTGAAGGGCTTGGGAAAGTACTTTTCAGGTTTAGGAGGAGCTGCAGCATTGTTAAATCCATACTTAGACTCATGCAGCCTCCTCTGAATGCAGTTCTTGTCATACTTTCTCCATTCCTCATGGCTGTAGAATTCTTGTTGTCTTTCACTGAATTGAGTTACCAGCTTCAGAGTTTCAAGGATTAAAGTCCTGGAGGTGGGGCTCCAGACTTCAGAGTGTACTGGATACTGCCTTGGTTCATCCTGATGTCTTCTGTAGCCTTGATCATGTTCAGGTGCAGATCTCCTTGCAGAGGGCCCTTCCCCATATTTCCTTTTCTTTGTTTGGATATTAGGTGGCTGGTTAGGTAGATCTTCCCACACCTCTCCAGTTGGCATGAAAGTTTCTTGAAGTTCAATGTATGGAGAGAAGGCCTTCTGAGCAAAGGCAGCAGCAGCAGCAGCATCTTCTTCAGCTTGGACAGCAGCCATTGCATCAGCAGCAGCTTGGGCAGCAGAGGCTTGAGTACTTTCAGCAAGGGCTGCTCTGACTGCAACTGGGTTCAGATGATAGGGAATTGAGTTGGAGTCAATCTGATGGTCAGGGAATATATTGTTGTGCATCCAGACAGAGGTATCAAAGGTATGAAACTTGACAGAGTCAATATGTTTCAGCACATTTTCTTTAAGCTTGGTGTGGAATGCATCCTGAGCCTTGATGACTTTGGCTTCTATGTCAGCTTGGGTTTCAAAGCTGGCATTGGTAATTCTGGTCAAGATGGATTCAGTATTTTTAGCTGAGACAGTCTTGTAAATCTCCTCCCCCTTTCTGACTTCTGTAGTAAGGGTTGCAATAGCATCTTCCTTAAAGGTGCCAACCTCACCTGTCAGGGTAAAGAACTTGTCATCTGTCCTTTTATCCAACTGAATCTGATTATTAGCCAACACAACTGATTGATCCATGAGGTGGCCAATACTTGTTATAGTATGATCCAAGGCCAATCCTCCTTTGTGAAATGCTTCTTTCAAGGTATCTGTGTTCACCTGGATTTCAGCAAAGCCTTTGTGCATGGCCTTCTCAAGTGCAGTCACCTGGTCTTGAACCTTCTTGACAGCAGTGTCTATGTAGGTTTGCTGTTCAGCAAACAACTGTGTTAACAGTGTTATGAAGGAATCTGTAGCAGCAGGAGCACTTGCAGGAGCAAGACTGGATGGATGTGGTTGAGCAGCAGCAGGTGGTGAAGGTGCATTGGAGGGGCTGGGGGTGATCTCTTCAATTACAACAGTAGAAGTGGATGGCTGTCTTCTCAGAGGGATGTTGTCATCGTCTTCATTTCCTGAAGGAAGGAAAGTTGGGATTGAGTAGTGTGGCCTAAGAGGAATCCTGGACTCTGCCTCCTGAACATCCTCATCAGTTTCTGGAATGTCAGTCATTGGCTCAAAAGAAGAGGGAGTGGTTGTGGAGGAAGCAGCAGCTTGCTGTCCTTGGGTATCAGCTGAGTGAGAAGGTGATGGGGGGAGTGAACTGGAGGGCTGAACTGGTTCTGGAGAAGCATGTTTCTTAGATAGTTCTGGAACTGGTTCAAGTGGAGCTGGGTCCTGAGCAGTGGCTGGAGCAGAATCTGGAACTGAGTCTGGAACTGAGTCTGGAGCAGAATTTGGAACTGAGTCTGGAACTGTTGATGCTAAACTGGGGTGCTCAGAAGTGAGTTCAGTGATCATTGCATCAATTTCTTCTGAAGTGGCAGTCAGATCTATATCTATGGAGGCAGGCTCCCCCTCAAGAGAAGCATCCTGGATGACAATCTCTGGGTTTGGAGGGGGGGATGGAATCCTGTACTCAGGAACATCCTTTACCACAACTGTTGTAGCAGGAGCTGGGGAAGGGTGTGCAGGCTCCCCCTCAATTGCTGGATGAGGAGAGGGAGGTGGAGTCCTGACAACCTCTTCCTGAACTTGTTCTTGAGCCCTGGTGGCCTGGGTGGTATTCTGCAATTTCAACTCCCATCTGTTAATGGAGTCCACTGTGAGCCTCTTCATGTAGTGCAGAACACTGCCTTTGGACATTGAGAACACTGCTGGGTCAAGTTCACTGAGTAGAAGGGTTATAATTCTGGCAAATCCAGGCTTCTTGAGACTGGACCTGATGTGATCAAGAATCAGTCTGCCAAAGGGATATTGCTTCCTGCAAATTATGGAGGTCATCACATCAAACATCTCTCCTGTAGCATGTTTGATTGATCCAGTAGCACAGAGAAGGCATTTGCCGACGATGTCCAAGAGGAATTTGCTCTCTGGGTTCAGCTGGGGGCGTCGAATACCAGAGGGTATGCCGGCGATTCCACAGAAGGAATAAGCTCGGTCATAGTCTGTATGAGTTAGGTCTTCTGGTTCTGTGACTGGAGGTAGATGAAGCAACTGATTGATGATGGAAGCGGTGAGTTTGACCTTGATGCCAGAAACGATAGATCGGAGAACATGACCACTGGTGCTGACTGTCAAATTCTGGTAGAATTCATGAACCTGAGGAAGAAGGAGACGACACTTCTGTTCTAGGACAAAAGTGAGGCCGGCTATATCCAGGAGGCTCAAGAGGTTCTGAAAGTCTGGGGATATGTCTGCAATGCCATCTCGAAGGAGTTCACTGCCGATTCCGAGCTTGGCGATGGAAGAAGATGAAGCCATTGAAGAAAAATGGAGAAAAACTGTGGGGTTTTCCTGGTTTTCACGGCACCGGCGGAAGGCGAAGGGTCTCAAGATATTTGGGGATTTTGGGATTAGTGGATTTAACGATTTTAATCTGACTATTTATATACATATTGTAAATGAGCGGCAGAAATGATCTGGACTGCTACTAGGCATTTCGAAAAATAATAAAAGCTAACAAAAACTGTACTCGGGAAATTAGGGTTAAGAATTTTCGCAAGTATCAAGTAGGCTCGAGTACTTTATTAAGTTCTCGAGAGGTAGACTCGAGTACTTTATTAAGTTCTCGAGAGGTAGACTCGAGTACTTTATTAAGTTCTCGAGAAGTAGTCTGAGTGCTCGAGCACCGCCACTTAGTCAATTTGACACTTGGCAAAGTACTCGAGTACCGCTCTCGAGAATGAAATAAAGTTCTCGAGTACCCCGAGTAAAGTTCCCGAGAAAGAATTACTTAGCTTTATTTTTTTTTTTTTGAACCTCTGAAAAGTTGAAAGAGAACTTTTTCCAATTGATGACTTTTTCCTTAGTCCCCTTTGTTGAGCATCCCAAGTTCTGTCTTGAAGAAAGAGAACTTGGCCTCATCCAGTGGCTTTGTGAAAATGTCTGCAACTTGTCTATCTGTTGGAACATATTGAAGGTTGATATCTCCTCGCTCCACATGCTCCCGTATAAAATGATATCTCAACTCTATATGTTTTGTTCTGCTGTGTGACACTGGATTGTTGGCAATGGCAATTGCACTTGATGAATCACACATCAGAGGAATGTCTTCAAACTTCAGGTTGTAATCTTCAAGCTGATTTTTGATCCAAAGCAGTTGTGCACAACAACTGCCTGCAGAGATGTACTTTGACTCGGCTGTTGAGATTGCGACACAATTCTGCTTCTTACTACTCCAGGAAATAAGTCTTCTTCCTAGGAATTGACATGTTCCTGAGGTGCTCTTCCTATCATCCTTGCTACCTGCAAAATCTGCATCTGAATAGCCAATCAGTTCATTGTCATTACTTCTTGGGTACCATAAGCCAAGATTTGGTGTACCTTTAAGGTATCTCAAAATTCGCTTTGCAGCAACGTAATGAGATTCCTTACTATTCACCTGAAATCTAGCACATACACAAGTTGAGAACATTATGTCTGGCCTACTAGCAGTAAGGTAGAGTAGTGACCCAATTATGCTTCTGTATTTGGTTTCATCAAAAGGTTTCCCTTTCTCATCCTTATCCAGAGACATAGCTGAGGCCATTGGAGTTTTCATTGTAGATGCGTTCTCCAATCCAAATTTCTTAATCAACTCCTTTGTGAACTTCGTCTGAGATATGAAAATTCCATCCTCAGATTGTTTCACTTGGAGTCCCAAGAAATACTTCAACTCACCCATACTGCTCATTTCAAACTTCCCTTGCATTAGTTTAGAAAACTTTTTGCAAAGGTTGTCGTCAGTTGAGCCAAAAATAATGTCATCGACATAGATTTGCACTAGCAAAATCTTGCCTTTTATTTCCCTAAGAAATAATGTCTTGTCTATCTTTCCTCTTGTGAACTTGTTCTCAAGAAGAAAAGTAGACAATGTCTCATACCAAGCTCGGGGAGCTTGCTTGAGACCATACAGTGCTTTAAATAGAAAGTAGACATGGTTAGGAGAGTTTGGATCAACAAAACCTGGAGGTTGTTCTACATATACTTCTTCCTTTATGTTTCCATTAAGGAAGGCAGACTTCACGTCCATTTGATAGACGGTGAAACCTTTTAATGCAGCATATGCTAGAAATAACCTTATTGCCTCCAATCTTGCCACTGGAGCATATGTTTGATCGAAGTCTATTCCTTCTTCTTGTCGGTATCCTTTGGCGACGAGACGCGCCTTGTTCTTTATTATTATACCATCTTCATCTAGCTTGTTCCGAAACACCCACTTGGTTCCTATAACGTTCTTATCTTTGGGTCTTGGTACAAGCTTCCAAACTTCACACCGTTTGAATTGGTTCAGCTCCTCTTCCATGGCTAGTATCCATGATGCGTCGCAGTTTGCTTCCTCAAACTTCTTTGGTTCCACCTGAGATAGAAAACTTAAATATAAATTTTCATTAGTGGTACCTCTACGAGTTCTGACACCGTCTCGAGGATTTCCAATGATCTGTTCTATTGGATGATCCTTCAAGTGTCTGAGCTCTAATGTCCTAACATCTGGAACATCTTCAGCATCTGGTGTGACTTCATTTCTTTGAACTGCTTCAATATCCTGATCTTCATTCTCAATTGTAGTTGGAGAAGTGATCTCGATGAAAGTATCACCCTTCTCTTCACTTGGTTGCTCCAACTTTATTTCATTTATCTTGGAACCTGCAGCTTCAAGTAACATACTAGACGAGTTGCTTTGCAACAAACTCGTCTCATCAAAAATAACATGAATTGATTCTTCTATCACCAAGGATTTCTTGTTAAAGATCCTATATGCCTTACTTTGGCTACTATAGCCTACGAAGATGCCTTCAAAACTCTTTTCGCTAAACTTAGTGGTATGATACTTGCCGTTGTTAAGTACAAAGCACTTACAACCAAAGATTCTAAAGTAAGATATTGTTGGCTTCCTGCCTTTTAAAAGTTCATAAGGAGTCTTATCATGGTTCTTGTTTATGAGTGCTCGATTTTGCACGTGACATGCAGTGTTGACGGCTTCAGCCCAGAAATATTCCGGTAGTGAAGCATCACTCAACATAGTCCTGCAAGCCTCTATGAGTGTTCTGTTTCTTCTCTCAGCTACTCCATTTTGTTGTGGAGTCCGAGGAGAGGAAAACTCATGAAGGATACCAAGGCTTTCACAAAATTCCGTCATGGCCCCAGATTTGAATTCCGTTCCATTGTCACTTCTGATTTTGACAATGGAGCAGTTGTACTCATTCTGTATTTGCCTGACAAAATTAGTGAAAATATCAAAGGTATCCGACTTGTGTTTCAAAAAGAACACCCACGCAAAGCGCGAGTAATCATCAACAATAACCAACGTATAATCCTTACCTCCTAAACTTCTAACTTGCAGTGGACCAAACAAGTCCATATGAAGAAGGTGTAAACACCTGTCCGAATCTTTGCCAATAATGCTTTTAAAGGTAGCCCTTGTTTGCTTGCCTTTAATGCATGCGTGACAAGGTCTTTCCTTTTCGCACTTAACATTTGGAGCATCACGCACCAAATTCTTCGAAAACAATTTATGAATGGTTTTGAAATTAATATGAGCTAATCTCTTGTGCCATTGGTCACCAAGAGATGCACTATCTTTAGCAAGAAGACATACTGGGGTAGAGGAATCCAAACAAATAAAATTAAGACAAAATATGTTTCTGCTACGAGTGCCGGATAAAATGGTTTCTTGTTTATCAACCGTTTTTATCAAACACTTGTTGGCATGAAACTCAACAACGTATCCTTTGT
Source organism: Platanthera zijinensis (assembly GCA_039513925.1). Lineage (NCBI taxonomy): Eukaryota > Viridiplantae > Streptophyta > Magnoliopsida > Asparagales > Orchidaceae > Platanthera > Platanthera zijinensis. Next base: position 73,753,041 of record CM077084.1, on the reverse strand, counting down.
CGCATAATTGACTTATGCTTATGAGATTATGTTCTAATCCCTCAACATAAGCAACATCCGAGAAGGATACGCTACCGTTAGAAATTGTACCATATCCTTTTGTAACTCCCCGGTCGGAGCCTCCAAAGATGACCTTTGATCCGTTCTCGGTTGGAGAGTAATTTTGAAGTAAACTTTTTGTTCCGGTCATGTGCCGAGAACATCCACTGTCCAAGTACCATATTGGCGTTCTATTGGCCTTTGGACATATCTGCAAACACAAAATCATTTTGCCTTAGGAACCCAAATTTGTTTGGGTCCTTGGTCTCTTGTTAGATTGCTCCCCCTACCGATGTTAGCATCGTGAGCGGTCTTTCTCACATTGATAACTCTTGGGGCAGCATAAACACTTTTGTTGAACCAACAATCGATGGCGAAGTGACCAATCTTGCCACAACACCAACAATGAAATCTATTGTATCTTTGTCCATTCTTCTCTTGCTTGACCATCTTGACATGAGGTCTAGCAGGAGGAGCTGCACTGGAGGTGGATGCTTCATGTTGATGACATGAACATGCTTTCCTCTCTTTGGTGGACAAGACTTCAACTTCTTTCACTTTCGGTGCTCTCTTAAAGTTATGACCATGATTATATGGACCATAGCTCTGAAGACTGATTTCTTCATAAGGTGCTTTAAAAACACTTTCGCCAAAGTTTCTAGGACGTGCCCATCCTCGGTATCTAGACTTTGGCTCTACATAAGTAGGCCTAGACCAGTGTCCATAGGAGGACTCAAGATCAAACTTGTTTGTCGGGTAGATTACCTTATTAAAGATAGTCTGTTCTTGAGGGGCTTTCCCTTTTTCTTTGGCTAAGGCTTTCTTGGCTGCCTTATTCTTTCGTTGAGTCTTATTCCTTCTAGAAGTCTTACTAGAAGAGGCTATATGACCTAGTCCAGCACCATCAGTCTGTGCTGAAAATCCAGCAATCAGTGGAAGAACTGTCTTAGGCTTGGAGAAGCTCTCTACAAGCTTCTTCTCAGCCTCAAACTGCTCTTCCAGTTTCTCAATGACTTTTTCTTTCAGACTGACGAGACTAAGTGTCTCATTCAATTCTTCTATGGCAGAGTTAAGCTTACCTTTGAGTGATTCCATCTCAAGAACTTCTTCTCTCAAAGAGCTTTCACTTGCCTTAAGAGACTTAATCTCTTTGGCTTGAGCTTTCACGACCTTTCGACATTTGTCGTAGGCCTTGATCAGCTCTCTGTACTGAACCATGAGTTCAGACTCATCGTCATAAGAGCTGTCCTCATTCTCATGTTCAGAACTCTCAGATTCAGAAAGAGGTGTGTGAGAGTTTACCTTCCCAGTGTACTGGGGTTCTGTCTCCTCATCAGTTTGAGCCATCAGCCCAAAATATGCTTCTTCTTCCTCACTTGACTCCGAGGAGTCTGAATCGCTGAGGGTCTTTGTTTTCTTAGCCACGAAGCTCCTTTCATTCTTCTTTTGGTGAAAGGGTTTCTTGCTTTCCTTCTTTCCTCCTTCTCTTTTCTTATGAGGGCATTCAGCAATCATATGACCTGGCTTGTTGCAACAATAGCAAACTATGTCAGATGAAACATGTTTGTTCTGTTTAGGAACATACCTGTCATGGCTGCTTGAGCCTTTCTTTCTTCGATCACTTTCATAATGTGATCGTCTTTGTGAGGCATCCTTGCCTTTCCAATTCTTCTTTTTGTTCAGAAACTTCTTGAACTGTCTTGATAAGAGAGAAAACTCTCCTTCAGACAACTCTGAGCCTGATGAACTGGGCTCTGAACTTTCTTCACTCTCAATTGTTTCCTGAGCAGGAGTAGATGATTGAGCTTTGACCTTTTTTGTGCTTTCTGCCTTTAAGGCAACAGTCTTATCCTTTGAAGAGGATCTGCTTTTCTCTTCTTCGGCTTTTCTTGTATTTATTTGCATCTCATAAGACATCAGCTTTCCGAAGAGATTCTGTGGGTCAGTCTCTGCTAGTCTGCCAAACTCCCGAATGGCACATACTTTGGTATCCCACTCTTTCGTCAGAGATCTGAGGAATTTGTCATTCAGCTCACCATTAGTGAACTTCCTGCCATACCCCTTCAGACCATTTACAATTTTGCTGAAGTTCTCAAAAGTATCTGTGATTGAATCCTTTGGTCCTTGTCTGAAGGCTTCATATTTTTGATTCAGAAGGGATCTTCTGTCATCCCTTACTTCTTCAGTGCCTTCCATCAGGACTATCAGACACTGCCACATTTCCTTAGCACTTTGGCAATGTATCAGATTCAGTAGCATAGAGTCATCAACTGCACTTGCTATGATGTTTTTAGCTTTCTTGTCCAACGAGACAAGTGCAATCTCATCTTTGTCAAGATCCATTAGTTTCTTTGGTACCTTTAGAGTAGGATCTATTGTGGAGGTTGTCATGGGAACATAGGGACCTTCTTCAACTATCATAAAGATCCTTGGATCCACAGCTTCCATAAAGAATTTAATTCTTTCTTTCCACATGGGAAAGTTTGTCTTGGTGCACAGTGGAAGCTTTGCAAAATCTTTTGCCTTATCCATGCTTGGCTAACTTCTTAGACAACTTAGGGCAGATCTGATCAAGGTGTTAACCTTTATATGATCAACAATCCCTCTGATACCAATTGAAAGTTGACTAGTTGTCTAAATTATCACCTAGAGGGGGGTGAATAGGTGATTGCGACGTCTTTTGCGGAATAAAATAAAACTAATCGCAGCACACACAAAAAGAACACAAGCACAGACGACACAAGATTTATAGTGGTTCCCCGATCTTGGGTACTCCACTTTCCCTCTCACCGATCTAGTAACGCACTAGACTCGGCTACTCCACTTATCTCAGATTTAAGAAATCTTACAACTCGATCCAACCCGGATCTACACTCGGAAGCACAATCTTCCTACAACAAATACTCGGAGTGAAAACTCCTACAACTCGGAGAAAAATCTCCTACAGAATAAAGATTTACAGAAAATGATAAAACTGTGACAGATCTAGAAAATCTTGACGTTTCTTCTTCCTTCAACAATGGCGGCTCTGTCAGGAATCAGTCGGAGAAGATACTGTCGTCGATCTACAGATCTGGTTCTTCGGAACACACGGAATCAAGAGATTCGAGAGAAGTCGAGGTCGATCTCGATTCTATGTGTCACTTCGTCGATCGTTCTTCGTCGGCGGCCTTCCAGACGGAAACAGTGAGCGGCGGCGACCGGGAAGACGAATCGGGAACTTAGGGTTTTTCGGCCCTTTTTCGATTTACGTTCTTGAAGAGAGAGAAAAGATAAACGATTATTAAAGTTCTTCTTAATGAAAGGAGAGACTGATTAGACCTTTTATAGGGAGCCTAATCGGTCAGAAATCAAATCGTATTGAAAGTGATGCCACGTGGGCCAATAAGATGATGACAGATTAAGGATTGGAAAAATAGAACAAATAGCGGGTCAACGATTTTGACAATTTCAGAATTAGAAAAAAAACAAGTCAGAAGTACTCGAGAACTGAAGGTTGTTCTCGAGCACTGAATCAAGGAGTTCTCGAGAATGGAAATGATTGTTTCGAGATCTGAGACTCAGAAAAATATACTGTCAAGAATAACTTTCTCGAGCACTAATTGTATTACTCGAGCACTTATACTTTGAAGAAAAAGTATATCTGGATTACTCGAGCACACAGTAAACTTGCTCGAGTACTGGAAAGAGTATTCGAGAACTTGAAACTTCTCGAGCACAAAGACTTAGAATAAAACTGGAAAAACGAGCACAAGCAGAATTTGCTCGAGAGCCTGAAGAAATGTACTCGAGAATTATTAAGATTTCTCGAGCACTAAACACAAACTTGAGAACTGGAGAATTCGAGAAACAAGTCTCTTTCTCGATCACAAAGACTTAATCAAAATCCTGAAGACTAGAGTACTCGAGCAAATGGATTATTTCTCGAGCACTTGAACATAGAGGAAAATCTGGAGGAAAGTACTCGAGAAGCTAAAGCTGTTCTCGAGCACAGGAACTTAGAATAACAACAGAGAAATAGTTCTCGAGAAAGGTAGACTTAGAAGAAGAGTTATATTTCTCGAGTACTTTTCCTTAGAAATATTTTTGCACAGCATTCTAGTTCTCGAGCAGCAAAGTCATTTTCTCGAGAAAGGAAAACTTTCTCTCGAGCATTAATGACAGCCAGATTTGAAAGAAAAAGTTCTCGAGCAAGCTGAGCTTTTTCTCGAGTACTTTAAAAACTTCTCGAGACCTAGAGTTGTAATTTACTCGAGCACTATTGTACTTCTCGAGCAAACATGACAGCAAAAATTCTAAGTTACAAAAAAAAATATTTTCAAATAAAACTTCTTCAGCTTCAGCTTATGTCCTTTTCTCCAAGTGATTTGAGGTTAAGTATATTCCAATAGAGAGGCTACACATGAGTCAACACCTTGGATTACACAGTGAGGGATTACACTGTGAAGTCCTGTGTTTGATGACCCATTGCAGACTGACATTGGTCTATACTTAAAGTGTACACCTGCAAGCATATGGCTAAAGAGAAATATCAAATACAACTGGATTCAACTTAGTTCATGGGTGACTTCATGCAAATCTAGGTGAGTGTGGATACAATACCCAACATTAACCATTTAAGAATGTACTATTCACAGGATATTGTTGCGGGTCGCTAGACGCTCTAACGGTCTAGTTGAAATGATCAGTCTCAGATCAAGAGCAAACTGAGCGAGCAAACAGTCACAAATAGAATCAACAAATGACAATAAGACTTTATCAAGAAAACATCCAAAAAGAGAAAAAAATCCGAAAAGAGAAAAATCACGAGGCCGGAAAGGTGCCAACTAAGGCTCTATTTGGTTGGGCGTTTTGATACTCCGTTTTGGGCAAACGGCGCCGGAAGGAGGGTAAACAAATGAATATCCGGCGGCGTTTGCTCCGTTTCCACCTGCCCGCCTTGAGAAATGCCCCAAAAAGCTCCGTTTGGAGCAGCCACCTCCACCCTCCGGTTCGAACACTCCGTTTCCACCCGCCGGATCGATCCGCCACCGCCGAACCAAATGAAGCCTAAGGCTCCTTTTGGGGGAACTTATTTTCACCAGTCAAGCGATTAAGACCGCATGAACCGGATCTTAATTAAGGTTCGGTTCAGGCGGTCGTAACCGCTTGACCTGTGAAAATAAGTCCCCACAAACGGAGCCTAAGTTTCACTATTCTTTGGAATATTATAAGCAATTGTTTCTCAAAAACGACAGACCACCGATTGTTACAATAAGATTTCAAAGAATGCCAAAGTTGTTTGGGGTAGAGTGCAAAGAAGCACGTCTGAAGGTGTTGAGATGAACACAACAACAAGAGTTTTGGGTTAAGAGCTTGAAGCGAAATATGAACATTGATGGGTACCCCCTAATTTATAGAAAATCATGTTAATTCACGCGCACCGGATCGTAACTCCCGCACACCGGATCGTAACTCCCGCACACCAGATCGTAACTCCCGCACACCGGATCGCGTAACCACAGCGCGGCAAACCGCCGCAGCCGCCTTTACGGGCGGCTAACCACCCATGGCCGGTCGCCACCCCCTTTGGGGTCGGCGGCCGCGGCCGGCCTCCCCAACCGGCCGCCTCCCTTTGTGGCCGGCCGCCTTGGTCGGCCGCCCGGGGCCGGCCTCCCCCGTACGGCCGGCGGCCGCGACCGGTCACCCGAGGTCGGCCGTCCCCTTGTAGCCGGCGGCCTTGGCCGGCCGCCCGGGGTCGGCCGCCCCCGTACGGCCGGCGGCCGCGGCCGATCACCCGAGGCCGGCCGCCCCCGTACGGCCGGCGGCCGCGGCCGATCACCCGAGGCCGGCCGCCCCCGTACGGCCGGCGGCCGCGGCCGATCACCCGAGGCCGGCCGGCCCCTTGCGATTGGCGGCCCCGGCCGCCCCCCTCCGTACGGCTGGTGGTCGCGGCCGGTCACCCGAGGCCGGCCGCCCCCTTGCGGTTGGCGGCCCCGGCCGGCCCGCCCCCTTGCGGCCGGCGGCCGCGCCCGACCTCCTCGCGACCGGCCTCCCCGTCCCTCGAGTGGTCGCCGGCCGGCGCGCCTCCTCCGATCACCATCGTGGGTCGGCCTTCTCTCCATCGTCTGATCGTGGCGGGCCATTACGGCCCTCCGATCACCACAAGCGATCACGACCCTCCGATCTACGATTAACCACTGTAACCACCCTAACCACCTCATAAACCCTATATAAGCACCCCTGATAGTTCATTTCAGGGGATCCGGCTTCATTCCCTCCTTCTCTTTCTCTCTCTTCATTCCTACTTCTCCCCAAAGCTCCTCTCTTTAGTCTCCTCCTCCGTTCCTCTTTCTCTCACTAACTTGGTCGGCCTACCGAAGGAGAAAGGGAGCAAAGTGCCAGTGAAGGCAATCCTCCATAGCCTGAGGGATAAAGTGCAGGCATCCTGCGGTGCCCAAGTCAGAAGAGGAAGCACCCAAGAAAGACGCACGTTAAAGTGCGCAAAATCCGAAGCGGTGGTCTATCACCCGAGGAGAGCTCTCTTAACCCTCCAGTATTTGTAACGAGGCGCGGTCTGTCGCCCTCACTTTCTCTCTACAAGAGCACTGTAACAGAGGCAAATAGTGGATCTTGGCTGGCACAGACCCGACCAAGTGGTTTTTTCCCCTTTCCGGGGTTTTCCACGCTAAAGTTGTGTGTGTACAATCTCTCTTTTTCTACTTTGACTGTTTGTGTACTCGATCGCCCGGGGCTAAGACGGACTGATCCGGAACCGGTCTACCGAAGGCATTGAACGAACCACAACAGTTTGGCGCCGTCTGTGGGAAGGCTTTCCCAGCAAGCGTGAGAAGACTCAGAAGTTTGTCATAGCACGACAGAATGGCCGGAAAGAGCACCCGAACGACCAGGGGGTCGATCCGGCATGAGCAGGAGGCTCAAGCCGTGTCACAGTTTCTAGCGAACGCGCCACCGCAAGAGAACGTCGCAGCGCCTGGAGCAGCGTCACCCGAGAACGCGACGCCCCCACCAGACATCTAGGTCAATATGCTCGCCCTCTTAAGGTGAATCACAGGCCCCCACGTGCCCGCAGGGGTCCCAACTCAAAAAAATCTACCCGTACCACCAGCAGAAGGCCAGAGGGCTGTTGAAGAAGAATCCGATTCGTCGAGGCACGACAACACTGAGCATCCCGTTCGCCACATCAGGGCGGCCGGGATCGCCCCCCTCTACAGCAATCAGCAGCAGGCCCCAGCAGAGCCAGGCGCATGAATGACTCGGGAAGCATTCCGCGAAATGTTCGAAGAAGAATTTGGACCCGTCGGCCGCCGAGTGGTGGCGGCGCGGCACCCCGCTCGGGGGGCATCACCCTTGGCTCCTGAGGTACTGGCCTATCCCGTCCCTCAAGGATTCAAGATCCCCCACGTTGAGACGTACGACGGGGTGGACGATCCTTGGGAGCACATCAACCACTTATACACGATCCTCCACCTCTGCAACGCTCCAGATCAACTGCTTTGTCAGGTCTTCCCTTCCACCCTTAACGGGCAGGCCCGCACTTGGTTCCATTCCCTCCAAGAGGGGTTCATCAGAAACTTTCCCCGGCTGAGCCAGCAATTCCTCGATCAGTTCGTGGCCAACCGCAAGATCGCAAAGGATCCATCCCACCTCTCCGGCATCCGGCAGAGTGAAACCGAGACCTTGAAAGAATTTTTCCGCCGATTTACTACGGAAGCGAGACAGATCCCTGAGGTAGACCCGGAACTCCTTCGGGGGGTATTCCTCGGGGGACTCCGACCAGGCGGATTTTACTCCGCTCTAATGCGGGATACTGTCCCCAGTTATGCAGATCTGGTACACTGAGTGGAAGCTCAGATAGCCGGGGATGAGGCCATTGAGGCCCACCGTCGATAGTTTGAAGGAGGCCAAAAGAGGCAGGAGCAGCCCTCCAGAAGACGAGCAGAGAGGCGCGACGAGAACCGTCGCATCGAGCATCGCAATCAGGAACCCCGGAGAGGCCAGGATTACATGCCTCCCCGGACTTACACCCCTCTCAACACCACTCGCGCTAACGTCCTATATGCCATTCAGGACGATTCGACGCTACAGAGGCCAAGGGCGCTCCCGCCCAATCCAAGGGCTGATTCATCAAAGTACTGCGACTTCCATCGAGGAACCGGGCACACTACTGAAGAGTGTGTGAAGTTGAAAGAAGAGATAGAGCGTCTTGTTCGGCAGGGGATACTCGGGCGTTTTCTGCAAGGATATGTGCAAGAGCAGCACGGAGGCCCGCCTGCGTGGAGGGAACCGCCACCTGCATGCCGAGAAGCGCAGGGGGGCAGGCAGGTCGTCGGGATTATGGAAGTCATCTCTGTCTTTCCCTTTCCCGCGGTCAACTCCATCGCCGCTCCACAGGAAGACAAGGAGGCTAGAATCATTCCAACCATTAACTTTGGCGAGGAGGACCTCCAGGGCCTCCTCACACCGCATCAGGCTCCCACAGTTATGCACAACCCGCAGCGTGATGGTCTCAACTTCTCTACCCTGGCACAAGGGGACGCCCTTCGCCTCGTAGTAAGTTGCGACGTCGTCAAGGTCTACGGGGTCATGCCCCTCCAATGCCACCGGGTTCACCGCAACTCACAGGGGTTCGAACGAACATGGCCTCCCGCCGACAATAGGTCGGAGCTCCCATAATTCTTCACCCCCATCCAGAGCAAACACTCTTCCACCACTCAAGGCCTGCCCCTCGCAGTTGGTGCTTGGCTAAGACAACAATTTGCCATAACAGTCAGAAGCAAAGGCAATGACAACCACTCAACAAACATATCAACAGATCAAAGAAGTACAAAGGTATGAATCGATGGGGACAAGCCCATTAATACAAGAAACACATATACACAAAACAATAAAGAGCATCAAAGAGATATTGTTGTCACTCAGCGGCCTCGCCCGCCTCAACATCGGAGCCCTCCTCCTCTGACAAATCCTCAAGCCCGAGGCTGGCAACGTCGCATCCCCGTTTTCGGGACACCATCTGAAGGGTCTTCGTCATCCCCTGGTGGAAAGCAACTTCCCGTAAGTCCTCCATCTATGGCTCCACCTCCTCGCGGACCTCCTCCGACATCAGACACCGGTCTCGCATGTAATCCACAGAGTCCGGGTACTTTGTCATACCAGCCGCCTTCAGCTCAACCTCCCGCTCCGCGGAGGAAAGACGCATCACCTCCGCTCTGGATAGCTCCAGCTCTGCCCGAGATTCATCTAGAAGACGCAAAGTCTCCTCTGCAGTCGTCTTCTTGGACATGTGCGTAGCTCTGGCATCCTCCAGTTCGCACCGCAGCTCGGACCCAATGTGCCTAAGGCGCGAAATATCGCGCTCTCGTCGCCCCTTAAGATCCGAAAGGGCACTCTTCGCCTCCCCGAGCTCACCCTGAAGGGCCAAATAGTCGTCCTTCAGACTCACGTAGTGGTCATTCCACGTAAGCGCAATATTCGCCTGAGTCTCCATCTACAAAAGAAAAGGGACAAGTCAAAGAGCTTTCCTCAAAAGCCACTACTCAAAAGTTGAGAGCATACGTACCGCATGGTTCATCGCCTCCAAGGAAGAGGAGACCCTCTTTCCTTTCACTACCTATCGCGCCGCAACCCGTGTTGGGGGGCCTGGGGGGCATAGGAACCCAGGACCTCAAGATCCGCGTCATCCGGCTCGGCTCCAACTCTAGAGCTGCAAGGGGCAGCCCCCTCCGAAAGAGCATCCTGTCGCGGCAGAAGGCTAGGACCCGCCTCCTCAGCTCCACGGCCTCCAAACACTAGCTTCCTCTTCCTGTCACGGGAGAGAGGAATGGCGGCAGCACGTCCGGAATCGACAGACAGCCCGCATAACAGCAGGTGCTTCTCATCAACGAAAGTAGAAATGCTGAACAAGGTATTCCCCAGCTCTCGGGGCTCCACAAAACCAAGGACGGGAATAAACTCCCGCTCGTGTACTCTAGAACACCGGCAACGGTCCGGAAGCACATTCCACACCTCTTGCAATCCAACTAGGTTCCTGACATATCCAAACAAGGTATTACCATGGCGACGATCCGCCCGGGTCTCAAACTCAAGCCACCGCTTGTTGCTGAAGACATCCACGCGGCCCCAACCGTCGGCACGCACCTCACACCAATCCTTGAAAGTATCCAAGGAAAACCTCGATCCGCGCTCGCGAAAAAACGCAATTAACCCCATATTCCGCGTCATCCCAAGAGGGGTAAACTGCGACACAGGAACGCCACAGAACTTCATAATCTCTGCAACTTTCTCGCACACCGGAAGGCGAAAACCGCACCGAAGTGACGACTTGCAAAGAGTCATCCAGCCTCGCGGAGGGTTTTGTACCCGCTCTTCAGGACTAAGGTTCTGTTGGGGCTGCGGTCCGGAATCGCCCCCGCGCTGCGGTGCTATGCGGTAATGGCTTAACTGGCTGCCCCGTGGATCCGCCCGAGGACCTTTGATATAAAGATTAGTGGCGCCGTCCTCCATCAGTCCGGGCTTTTGGTGCGAGTGGTTGCGCTAAGTCCTCTCAATTGGTATCAGAGGGAGGTTGCGGGTTCGAAACCCCGGGGTCGTTTCCGGGGGGGGGGGGGATTATTGGGGCTGCGGTCCGGAATCGCCCCCGCGCTGCGGTGCTATGCGGTAATGGCTTAACTGGCTGCCCCGTGGATCCGCCCGAGGACCTTTGATATAAAGATTAGTGGCGCCGTCCTCCATCAGTCCGGGCTTTTGATGCGAGTGGTTGCGCTAAGTCCTCTCAGGTTCCGCATCTCCAAATTGGGGGGCAGGTTGAAGCACCTCCTCCAAATATCTACGTGCTCGAGGGAGAGACTCAAGCGCAGTCGCATAGGACGGCTTTGCACGCACCGCTTGGAAACCTGAAAAAACAGAAAAGTAAGGTCAAAAAAGCAAGTCCGAGCACGCATTGCGCCCGCGCACTCGAGCCACGCACGTGCATAAAGCATGCGCGGAATCAGCCCGCGCAAGCAAGCGGCCGCACCGCGCGCGCCCTCCGCGCGGGATCGGCCCCACGCGGGATCGGCCCCGCGCGCCCGCGCGCGGGTTCGGCCCCGCGCGCCACGCGCCCCGCAAGCGACCCGCGCGCGGGTTCGGCCCCGCACGCCTCGCGCCCCGCAAGCGACCCGCGCGCGGGTTCAGCCCCGCGCGCGCGCCGCGCGCGGGTTCAGCCCCGCGCGCGCGCCGCGCGCGGGTTCAGCCCCGCGCGCGCGCCGCGCGCGGGTTCAGCCCCGCGCGCGCGCCGCGCGCGGGTTCAGCCCCGCGCGCGCGCCGCGCGCGGGTTCAGCCCCGCGCGCACCCCGCGCCCGCACGCACCGCCTACGTGCGTGTGGCGCAAGGGGCCTCCTCCCCTCCTGCGTCGTCCAGTGCCCGGACCTTTCCCTCAGTCAGAGACTCACCTTAGCACTGTCGCCGTAGCCGCCCATCTCGGTGTTAGCACCCGTTCCGGCCATCGCCGCCAAGCCCCGTCGTAAAGAATAAAATTCCCGCGCTTTCCGTTCGCTCCAAGACGATGGAATTTTTGGGGGCAAATGATGGGTACCCCCTAATTTATCGAAAATTATGTTAACTCCCGCACATCGGATCGTAACTCCCGCAAACCGGATCGTAACTCCCGCACACCGGATCGTAACTCCCGCACACAGGATTGTAACTCCCGCACACCGGATCGTGTAACCACCGCGCGGCAAACCGCCGCCGCTGCCTTTATGGGCGGCCGGTGGCCGGCTACCCATGGCCTGTCGCCACCCCCCTTGCGGCCGGCGACCGCAACCGGCCTCCCGCGACCGGCCGCCTCCCTTTGTGGCTTGGTCGGCTGCCCGGGGCCGGCCGCCCCCGTACGGCCGGCGGCCGCGACTGGCCGCCCGGGGGGCCGCCCCCGGCCGGCCGGCGGCCGTGACCGGTCACCCGAGGCCGGTCGACCCGCCCCCTTGGGGCCGGCGGCCTTAGCCGGCCGCCCGGGGTCGGCCGCCCCCGTACGGCCGGCGGCCGCGGCCGGTCACCCGAGGCCGGCCGCCCCCTTGGGGTCTGCGGCCCCGGCCGGCGCCCTCCGTACGGCCGGTGGCCGCGACCGGTCACCCGAGGTCGACCGCCCCCTTGCGGTCGGCGGCCCCGGCCGACCCGCCCCCTAGCGGCCGGCGGCCGCGACCGGCCTCCTCGCGACCGACCGCCTCCTCCGACCACCATCGTGGGCCTGCCTTCTCTTCACCGTCCGATCGTGGCGGGCCATTACGACCCTCCGATCACCATAAGCGATCACGACCCTCCGATCTGCGATTAACCACCGTAACCACCGTAACCACCTCAGAAACCCTATATAAGCACCCATGATAGTTCATTTCAGGGGATCCGGCTTCATTCTCTCCTTCTCTTTCTCTCTCTTCATTCCTACTTTCTCCCCAGTGCTCCTCTCTCTACTCTCCTCCTACGTTCCTCTTTCTCTCACTAACTTGTCAGATTTTACTCTAAGGGCAGCCCGAAGGAAAAAGGGAGCAAAGTGCCAGTGAAGGCAACCCTCCATAGCCTGAGGGATAAAGTGCAGGCATCCTGCGGTTCGCAAGCCAGAAGAGCAAACACCCAAGAAAGGCGCACGTCAAAGTGCGCAAACTCCGAAGCGGTGACCTGTCACCCGAGGAGAGCTCTCTCAACCCTCAAGTATTTGTAACGAGATGCGACCTGTCGCCCTCGCTTTCTCTCTATAAGAGCACTGTAACAGAGACAAATAGTGGATCCTTACTGGCACAGACCCGATCACGTGGTTTTTTCCCCTTTCCGGGATTTTCCACGCTAAAGTTGTGTGTGTACAATCTCTCTTTTTCTACTTTGACTGTGTGCGCACTCGATCGCCTGGGGCTAAGACAGACCGATCCGGAACCGGCCTACCAAAGGCATTGAACGAACCGCAACAATCCTCATGTCGCCTTCAAAGGAGATCTTCAAAGGTGAAAAAAATCTCAACTATTTTTGAAAAACCTCATCACAAAAAAAGTAGTATTTACTATTATTAATTTGAAAAGGTATAAGATAATATTATAATTGGCACAATGTTAAGCAATAAAACATATATAATCACTACTAATTATTAATAATTGATAATATATATGGCTCCGTTTGACACAATGTTGACGGTGGTAAACACATGAGTTAAAACATTATTCGTTAAGAATCACCTAACAAACATCGTCCATTTGAACATAAAAGTGAATAAAGTTCCTTAGGTGGGCGTTAACGAATGACTCGGTTTAATCCATGCATTTATGACCGCCTCCACCGTGCCAAACCTAAGGCTCCATTTGGGGGGCTTATTCTCACCGGATCAAGCGATTACGACCGCATGAATCAGATCATAATTAAGGTTCGATTCATGCAATCGTAACCGCATGACCGATGAAAATAAGTCCCCCCCAAAACGGAGCCTTAATGTGATATAGAGTACAAATCTCTATTGTCAACAATTCCGATCCTAGTTGGTTCTTGGCCTCTCGGATACCGTCCCCTAATAGCAAAAATCGAACTGAAAATCGATTCCAAACTATTTAAAATCAGAACCAAACCGAGAATTGGCGAACCGATCCAAATTGATCTAATTGATTTGACTTTATTCCGATTTGTTCTTGGATCACTGGTTCGTTTTGCACACCCGCTGTTTTGGCAAGTGACAGGCGACCGGACCCATTCGCAGTGAAGCTCTCGCCCCACGCCTCAATCTTTTGTATGGTTAACCGTCCCAGACGCTTATTTTTGGTTCCGTCTTCTCAGCTTCCCCACTTTTCCGATCTTCCACCATCGGCACTTCCGCCATCACTGCAGAGAGCGTGTACGCGAAGAGTCAGAGAGGGAGCGAGAGGGGGAGAAATAGAGAAGGAGAGTGAGAGTTGCAGAATTTGCTCCGATCTCGAATCCTCTCCTCTCGGAGGCTGGAGAAGAAGATGAGCACGAGTCCTGTGCCGGCGAGCTCCCATGGGAACCTGGACGAGCAGATTGCGCAGCTGATGCAGTGCAAACCGCTTTCCGAACAGGAGGTTTTTTCGACTCGATCTCCCTTGTTTTTTTAAATTCTTTTTCAACTTGTAAATTTTTTGCGTTTCTTCTATTTTACCGTTTTGATTTTCACTACAATGGCAATTTCGTTCTATGGTGGCCGATCGGCTAATGTTTAAGAAGTATTACGGTTTTGTTTTGCGGATTCGGCTAGTTTTCGTGGAGTTAGGGTTTCTGTAGGGGGTTTGTTTGGGTTACCCATTAACGCTTGCTGTTCGTTGGGATTTTTTCATTCGTTTGCTTAATAAAGGGACTTGGGAGCTTAATTCATCAGATCTGTAACAGTTGTCATTAAATTTGTGGGCAGGGTGCATTCAGGGTCTTCAACATTGGGACTTGGGAAACCTATTTGAATCAAATTGTTGCCTGGTAGAAAATAAGGCTTCGTTTGTTTCGCCGTTTTTGCCGGACGTTTGGAGCAAACGCCGCCGGACGGCGGGTAAACAAACGGGGCGTCGGCGGCGTTTGCACCCGCCGCAAGAAGAAAAAACCCCTCAAACGCCGCTTTTCCAACGCCGCTCCCCATTTCGACCCGCCAGGAGCAAACGCCACCGCCGTACCAAATAAAGCCTAAATAACAACATCTTTTATGATGAACATTGTTGCATTCTTATTACGAGTGATAGTACATGGGAGCCCCCGACGGGCGCGATAGTATCCTGATCACGATAGTGGCACAATGCGACGTCACTCCTGCTGTTTGCAGCCTCACACGTGACACCCCCTCTCTCTCTCCTCCCTTTTCACTTTTCAAAATCACGTTTATTCATTTGATTTTGACAGGCACGTTTAAATAATATAATAATTACGACAACTTGAAAACTTGGATTTGACAACTTGATTTTGAAAAAAATTATTTTTTACTTCTTTGAATGCATAATTACGTCAATGGACATTATTGTTGGAACCGAAACTCGGTCCTAAGAGGAGTTCGAACTCAAAGGGGGTAGCCTGTACCTACTTCTCCTAAGTAAGAGTGCCTGACCGGTGACTTAGAATTAGGAACAGACCCCGAGATGCAGCGTGGAGGTCCTGTCACACACCCGGAAGATCTAAGAGAGTTTTCCCTTCCTAGCCAATGCTAAGCTGGACACCTTGGAGGGTACTGAAAGCCAACCAAAGTTAACCAAAGGAGGAAGAAGCCAAAGAATCCCCTCTACTCCAAAGATTTCCTTGGGGTCTATTTATAGTTTTCTAAGTCTGGCCTGCTCATAACGGAATCCAGCCTTTTAGTTATATTATACGCAGCCCAAAGTGGTCTGCCAACAACGAAACTCCGCTTTTTGGAGAGACTATTAGCAGGCCCAATTGGGACTCTTCTAGGAGAAAACTGCCGAGCGAGTTGGCCTCTTGCTTGAGGTGGCGAGTGCTTGTTGATCCTCGCACTCGCCACCCACCTTGATCATGGGGCGAGTGCTGGTCAAAACATCTCACTCTCCCCCATGCTCGCTCTCGGCCTGAACTACACGCAAGCCGGGGCGAGATCAAGCCACTCGACCGCCTGGCTCGCCTTGACCTGAACGACCCGTTCTAGTCGTAACCCCACCCGAGGGGTCCACTTGCCAAATACGGGGTTGTACACAATCCCCGCTCTTTGCGAGATTGTCACAGACTCGGAAAGAAAAGTTCAACCCCGAGTATTTGGTGAGTGGTGATTGGTTTCCTAGAGAATCTTTGGTGGGTCCCGCAGTATGCTATATATACAAGACGACCCCCCCTTCCCCGAGGGTGAAGACACATCCCTTCTCTCTTTCCCCGCATATATCGCAAGAAATGCCTCTTTCCAAGGAGCTCCAGGATCGCCTCGACGTCGCTCGAGAGCAGAACAAATCCTACTCGCTCGAGATTCTATCATGGGCGTCCAACAAATCCTCCAGCTTTCAAAGCAGAAGAAGACGACTAAGAAGTTGAAGCGCAACGCATCGCCCAGCGAGCTCGCCTCGACCAATTCGCAGTTCCCGACGCCCGGCCTCGAGCTCTCGCACCCTGAGGAACCGCAGGTTTTCACGACCTGAGTTACTCGTATTCCGCTCCACTATTCTGGTCATGATTAATCCTAGTGCTCGCAGGGAAATCGACTACAGGAAGTGGACTCAGGGGCCATCGCTGCGGACATCGGCTCGCATCCTCCCGCCAGCGCGAGCCTTCTAAAGGCTCAGGAGACCCACCCTCCTGAGGGGGGAGCACCCGGGCCTCCCCTGACACACTTCAGCAGGTTCTGTGTAAGTTCTTTGTCATTGCGCCGCCGACCCCATTTCCTTATTACACACGCTGATTGTCAGTTATATTATGCAGCTTCTCCCTTCGGGACCACCGACCTAGGGGGAACATCGTCGAAGTCACCGATCCGTGAAGTTGCGAATGATCCTGCCTGCTGCTACTCAGACCCATGACACTCTCACCATTCAAATCCCTTCCATTGCCCATATTCGCGACCAAATCTCCTTTACTCCAGGTCCTGGAAAATCACTCTCGCTCCCCTTCGGCAATCCCTTCCAGGGACAACCAAGCCCATCTCGCCGTCATCCCTACAAAGAAGCTGGTCCCTCTCATGGTTAGTTGAAGCGCTCACCCTCTCTTCATGATGGTGCTGATTTTGATATCCGCTCCCTCTCCTCGCAAATAGCCAGGACGTCTCGGTGGCCGAGTCCTCAGACACAGGTGCTTGCTTGGCGCCTCCCTCCCCTGAAGCGATGGAGGACTTCCTTGGTGATGCGAGTGATCCTGAGGGGATAAAAAGGCGGGCGGAAGAAGTTCTATGAACATATGTTCCGCGAGATACAAGCGGAACGGGTCACCAGCAAACATCGACCGAGCAACCTAGAGAGAGACTACGTGCTGCTGGCGGAGGAGGCGAGACAGGGAGCAAGTGGCGAGACGACTTCTTCTGGGGTTTATATTGGACGAATCAAAGAACATCTACGCGTTGTGCAATTGGAACTCAACGCGGTTTGAGAGTACAAAAATCCCCGCCGTCCTCCAGGGGCGGGGGCGCGAGGCCGGGGGAAGATGGAAATTGCTCCAATTCCGAGCCTACCCACACTCGCCCACCGCACCCGCCCTTTCTCCATTTTTCTTCTTCTCCTGCGAACATTGTAAATTTCTGTATTAATTTCTGTATTTTCTCTTCGAACTTAATTAGCTTGCTATTGAATTTCTACTTGCTTAGCGAGTGCTTGTGGTTTGGATTTTATGTGACATTGTGTTGAAATCCTTTTGCGAGTTCTAACGCGAGATGCGGTGCTCCTTGGGCTCAGTTCAAGGCTAGGTGGGGGTCATGGGGCTGGCCTGCGGGCGAGGTCGGGGAGTGGCGAGTTGGCTATCCGCACTCATGCCTCCCCCTCTCTCTTTTCTCATCAATTATTTCGGGCGCTATCTATAAATAACCCCCCTTTCTTTTCACCGAACATCTCAACCATCACATTTATTTCTTCTGTGATCTTGCCCCTGCCCTCTTCTAGCACTCACTGTTACTCTTTTTCTTTTCTTTTCTTTTCTTCTCGGTCTGCTGCGATGGGAGACGACGGGCTGACAGATGACAGGTCAAAGTGCTCACAATAATTCTTGGACCATTCTTTCTTTGAAGGCAACTTGACCGAGCAGGAATATCTTTCTTGTGTTGCCGAGTACGTCCCTCTGAGGTTCATTGCACGCGCCCCAAACAAAGGCGAGGCGATCAACACCATCTACGGAGATGAACTCGCGATCCCCATCTCGCATTTTGAGGTGGGGCTCTGTCTTCCCCTATGGCCCGAAATTCGCCAGGCCCTGAAGTACTTCGACGCCGTCCCCGCGTAGCTGAACAACAACTCCTTCGCGATGCTGGTAGCATTCGCTTGCTTCATGCTCGATGAGCGGATCGAGTTTCAACCTCACCGTCTTCCGCAAGTTCTTCATCTACTGGGCAACCAACGACGACTTTTCCTTCTTCTCCGGCTCACACTTCAAGGTATGCGAGACCGCCAACAAGCACCACCACTGGATTACAAAATTTGTTTTTATCAAGGGAAACTTGGGGAACATCTCCTACTCGCCGCTCCAGCAGGACGAGCGACTTACCGCGCGCCGCAGGTGGGTGGCATGGACGCGAAACTACATCAGTTCTTCCTTAAGAAGAACTTCGAGGTTGCCTTTCTAAGCGAAACGTCAACTCTCTTCTCCCGATGCTTCCTGGTGAAGGTACAATCTAGTTTACATTCCTCCAACCCCCAACCTCTCGCGATTTCCTCTCCTTTTTAGTGACAATTGAACACTTGAGATGCAGGTGAGCGATTCATCCCTGTGACCCCCCATACGCAAATGCCTGAGCCCCTACCGCTGAACTTGCGTGAGCCGAAAAGTCCGCAACATCCTACCACGAGATACCGGGCTCCTCCACCCCTTCCAACAACAAGAAAAGGACAACACCCGCCGACCACGACTCCCCTTCTTCAGCAGCCCCGTCCAAGCGAATGAAGAAAACTACGACGACCAAAGATAGGGGGGCGAAAAGGCCCCAAAAAGAAGACTGGCAGGGGGTGATGCTCATGAAACCCCCGCCGAGTCGGAATTGCCAGAACCAAAAGAAGGGCAGCTTGACTCGCATCCCAACTTCGGACTGGCAGAAAGTCAAGGACAGCTCTGGCGAGCCGATGGTCCTCTGGGACGGGAAGTCTGACCGAGCCTCTATCTCTACCTTCTTCCCCTTCTGGTCGGACCGGAGCCCTCCCAGCGGTCATGCCTATGCCCTTTGCTTCGGGCTCTATGGGCGGCGGGGTGCGGCGAAGTATGCCGACATGTTCGCCCAAATTCTGTCCCGCGAGAGCGCGCGGGCTCAGTTGCGAGCACTTGAGCTCGCTCATATGAGCTCGCATCACAACCTACACCTCCAAAGGGACTGGTATCAGGTTGAGGCTGCGCGGGAAGCCGCGGTCGAGGAGGCGAAGTATATAGGGCAACGGTTGGCAACCGCCGATAAACTCCTAGCGGCGAGCTCTGGCGGGGTGGTAAGTTTTCAATTCTCTCTGGGTGCCTGTATCACCATTATCTTTCTTTATTCTAACCAAACCTCACTCGCCTTTTCACAGGAATCCGCCATCGCGGACCGACTGCGCATGCGCGCTGCCCGCCTGGAAGAGGAGAACAAGGGTTTGAAAGTTGATGTCGCCCGATTTGTCTCCTCCATGCTCCCTCCGGAACGCGGCGAGTCATCCCACAGGGCTGTCAAGGTGAAGCAGTTCTCCTTGCCAGAGGTCGAAAGGGTGATGCGGGACACTGCCATTAAGGCTGCCGAGTATACGCTTCGCATGATGCAGACACTCGGCGTGTTAAAAGCCGATTGTGAGAAGATCACCGCCAAAGACCTGGATCCTCGAGCTATACCTCCCAGCCGACTCGTCGGAAGAAGAGTTCAACTCGCTTTTTGGCGACGAGGATGATCAAGACGGCGACACTGGTGATGACAGTGGTGCGGCGGCAAATCCTGAAGGCAGGGACTTGGGAACATTTTTGGCTCTCACGCCTTTTTCTTTTTGTTGTATTACCTTTCTTTTTTCCTCTTTACTTTCATACACTCGCGGGCGGGGACAATTTTTGTAAAAGAACTGTTGTATCATATAAATTAACAGTGTTTTTTTTTGACTTGTTACCTTCTTTGTATATTAATTTTCCTTTTCACTCGCGACTCACTTCGTGAGCTTAGGTTTGTTTGGTTATGGAATGTCTATGTTTATTGCGTGAGCGCGTCGATTCTCCTCGCGAGCCAACACTTTGCCGCGCTTAGATCGATAGCCTCTCGCTCGCGCTTACTTAGGACTAGAATGATCCCGCACACGTATTCAGTGATTTCTTGCAACCGTGAGTGGCCTGCACGCGCGAGTGCTAGAGAGAGAGACGTTTGCCGACCCCTTTATTACGTCGCGAGTAAAACTTAAGATTCAGCTTCAGTCCCTTAACTCTGACTTATACTGGACTCCTTTCACTCGCAACCCGCACTTGGGAGTATGAACTCGCCCGTCGCTTCTTTCTGCGTTCCGGCTGCGATCATGGTCTGATTTCACCGTGAAACGTCTTGTCTGGCTCTGCCCGACCTCCCGTACCAACATTTTAAGGTTAAATCGGCCTTGCCCACTTGTCACCCGCGACCACTCACGACATTGACAGGTCTCGCGCGGTTCGTTTTTTGCTTCCTGTACGGACATGCGTTCGGTACGCGCGAGTTGAGTTATTAAAGTTGGACTCACCTCCGACCCTTTAGGCGACCACTATTTGGCGAGTAGGACGGTTTTCTCGTCAGGCGAGTAAGCTGCGTCTGATTCCACTCGCGCCCCTTTTTATATACATAACCTATCCTTGAGTGACCTCCAGTCCTGCCAGCTGGTGAAAGCCTGATTTGCGGGTCTGCTTGGGGCCATCATTTCAAGATTTTTTTTTCACAACCCGCCATCGAGTGAGCCTTCAGACTTGCTAGCTAGTGAGAGCCTGGTCAGCGGGTTTGCTCGGGGCCAACATTTCAACAACTTCTTTCTTTTCACAACCTGCCACCGTGTGAGCTTTCAGACCTGCCAGCTAGTGAGAGCCTGGTCAGCGGGTCTGCTCGGGGCCAACATTTCAACATCTATTTCTTTTCATAACCTGCCACCGAGTGAGCCTTCATATCTGCCAGCTAGTGAGAGCTTGGTCAGCTGGTCTGCTCGGGACCAACATTCCAACATCTCTTTCTTTTCACAACCTGCCATCGAGTGAGCCTTCAGACCCGCTAGCTAGTGAGAGCCTGGTCAGCGGGTTTGCTCGAGGCCAACATTTCAACATCTATTTCTTTTCACAACCTGCCACCGAGCAAGCCTCCAGACCTGCCAGCTAGTGAGAGCCTGGTCAACGGATCTGCTTTGGGACTAACATTTCAACATCTCTTTCTTTTCACAACCTGTCACCGAGTGAACATTTGAACCTGCCATCTAGTGAGAGCCTGGTCAACGGGTCTGCTCGGGGCCAACATTTCAACATCTCTTTCTTTTCACAACTTGCCACTGAGTGAGTCTTCAGATCTGCCAACTAGTGAGAGTCTGGTCAGCGGGTCTGTTCGGGGAAAACATTTCAAAATCTTTTTCTTTTTACAACCTGCCATCGATTGAGCCTTTTGGGTGTACTCGAGCGTGAATATTAGCATCAGGGTGTACCCTGGTACCTCTCGGACAAGGAGAACCTTCTCCTGGAACCTATCTACATAACTTCCCAAAGTTTCCTCCGCCCCCTGCTTTATCGCGAACAAGAACTCCGCCCCTTCCTCTTCTTGGACGTCGAGAACCTCAACAAGAAGCCTCGACGCAGGTCCTCAAAACAAATGATCGAACTGGAGGGAAGCTGGTGGAACCAACCCCTTGCCTTTTTTTGAAGGTGATGGCGAAGAGTCGACACTTGAAGGCGTCCGACATCTACCTGATGAAAACTGCGTCTTCGAACCACTAAACATGTTGAACTGCGCCATCTCTGCCGGTGTAATAGGACATCTTTGAATCCATGAACCCCTGCGAAACTGGGGCTGAGATGATCAACTCACTATAGGGACGTCCTCCCCCTGTGGGCCGAGTCGGCAGGTCTCGCGGTGTCAGCTCGCCTGACCTTCCAACACTAGAGCTCTTGCCCGGTGAGATCTCGTTCTCCCCCCTCAAATGCCACCGCCTTCCCAGGCCGCTGACCCGGGGCATTCTCGCCTAGCAGCTGAGATGCGACTACTGGGATGGAAGGTGTCGAGCACTCACCTATTGCGGAGAATGCGTGGTGTAAGGTCTGCAAGACCTCCCTCTTGAAATCTTCGAACATACCAACCGTGACTTCTCCTGCCGGCAGTGGCGAGTGGCCCCGATCAGCTCCTTCTCCTTCAGCTCCTGTAATGGGGCTCAACTCTAGATTTTCTTGTGCAGGCTACGGTCCACGCTCACCGCACAAACAATGTTGGAACCAAAACTCTGTCCCAAGAGGAGTTCGGACCCAAAGGGGGTAGCCTGCACCTACTTCTCCTGAGTAAGAGCGCCTGACCGGTGACTTAGAATTAGGAACAGACCCGAGCTGCAGCGTGGAGGTCCCGCCACACACCCGGAAGATCTAAGAGAGCTTCCCCTCCTTAGCCAATGCTGAGCTGGGCACCTTGGAGGGCACTGTAAGCCAACCAAAGTTAACCAGAGGATCAAGAAGCCAAAGAATCCCCTCTCCTCCAAAGGTTGGGATCTATTTATAGTTTTCCAAGTCTGGCCTGCTCATAGCGGAATCCCGCCCTTTTGATTCTACTATACACAACCCGAAGTGGTCTGCCAACAGCGAAACTCCGCAGTTTGGAGAGGATATTAACATGCCCAATTGAGACTCTTCCAGGGGAAAATTGCCGAGCGAGCTGGCCTCTCGCTTGAGGTAGCGAGTGCTTGATGATCCTCGCACTCGCCACCCACCCTGATCACGGGGCGAGTGCTGGTCAAAACACCTCACTCGCCCCCCTGCTCGCTCTCGGCCTGAACTACACGCGAGCCGGGGTGAGATCAAGCCACTCAAGCACCTGGCTCGCCTTGACCTTAACGACCTTTTCTAGTCGTAACCCCACATGAGGGGCCCACTTGCCAAATACAGGGTTGTACAATTATAATTTAATTTATTTTGAAATAATTAAAGAATTTGATGACATTAGATAAAATAAGAAGGGATAGTATTGACATTATGAATGTTTTTATAAAAGAGAACTTTTTTCTTTTAATATAGTTTAAATATGAGTTGCACGAGGATCTAGATATGGTCCAGGATATTAGTCTCCAAAATCCAGTTAATTTCTTCTTTTTTTCTTTTTTTTTAAAGTTTTAAACATAAGTCAATGAATGATTGCGGAGCTCAACTTCCTTACCTTAGGGAATGGTTGTTGTCTCACTTGATAAGTGATAATGTTGTTAATTTGTTATTTTGACCCGAACCTTTGTTTTAACATTTAAGTCACCATGTAATTTGATAATGTACTTGTGGTTTTGTCATCAATGGATTTACTGCAATATGCATCTTTCTGCACTGACTTTCCATAATTTTATTCTCAATGTTTCAATGCCTTAGCCTTTGAATTTTTTGTGGACCGAGATTCACTTCTACTTGTCTGCTAAAATGTGATTATATTTCTTGTGGACTGTTAGGTTACGACTACTCCTACGAAAGAAAAAGAGCGAAATACCTGCGATATGCCTTCGATACCCTAGGGTGCGCCGCCGCATCCCCCCAAATACCCAATCGTAAACCTGCTGGGTCCTTCCGGTTTGCTTAGGAGGAGGGAGAGACTGCTTGTTCTTTGACCCCTTCCTATGATAGACCGCTTGTGCCGCTGATCTGCTCCCCGAGCGCCTTCGTCGCCTCCAGCTCCGCCGCACGGGATCGTTCCTCCCCTTCACACAACTTCTGTGACAACTCATGTTTCAACGCCTCCATGAGTTCCCGTAGGCCTTGCTGCCCCTCTTCCAGCGCCGTGAGGCGTGTGCCGTGGGTTGCCATGGCCGACGATGGAGGATGATGCCTCTGATACCAAGTGTTAGGTTACGACGACTACTACGGAAGAAAAAGAGCAAAATACCTGCGATATGCTTACGATACCCTTAGGGGGTGCCGCCGCATCCCCCCAAATACCCAGTCGTAAACCGGCTGGGCCCGTCCGGTTTGCTTAGGTGGGGGAGACTGAACCGGTGGGTTCAGTCTCCTTGTTCTTTGGCCCCTTCTGATGATAGACCGCTCCGAATCGGCTCCGGTTTATATCATGAACATACTGATATTTTAACCTAAGATGGTTGTTGAAATGTCACTTGTGAAAGGAGTTGCATTGAATACCATGTTTACACATGTAATACTTTTAAGCACTAGTTTTTAGATCATTTAAAATGATTATGGTGTCCACAAGAATACATGTCAAAATGTCGAAGGAAAGAACTTATGATTCAACACCATTGTTTGGAAGTAGAAGAGGTGATGTTTAGGAAGTTACTTTCATTGAAGTAAGAGCTTTGGTGATGCATTTTTTTGTCTTGAATGTGCTCACTTTTGTGAACTTAGTTCTTCTATCTATTTGGGTTGCAACGAGTTTCATTTTCTGGATGACCTTTTGACCATTTATTTATTTATGAAGATTGTGAGTAATAATAAATTTTATGACTTTATAATTAGTATTTTATGGCATTGCAATTAATATTTAATGCCATTATAATTAATATTTTATACAAAAGGAAAAAGGTGACTTCCAAGCACTCGTGATTTGAATTCATTTATAGCAACTCAATGCTTCTCAGTTGTGTGAAGGTAGATATAAAAATAGGAACTGACTTCAATCTACTTTCTAGCAACCCAACACTTGAACACAGTTTCAAGCTGGAGTTCCAATCACTTTAAGCTTCTACATGACTACATCTAAACAACAAGCTCCTAGTTTTCTTCTTGAGCGAAAGATTCAACTATCAATTATGAGTTGTTTATAAGTTCTTGAATTTAATAATACACATGGTTGTTTAAAATTGACCTTACTATATTTTTGATATCTACGTTGATCCCACCGATCACTTTACACAAAGCAGCTATCTAGAATGCTTCCTTGAAGCAACTTTGCATTCTTTATAAGAGCTATAAGAATATAAAATAAAATATTTGGAGATTTCTACTTTTATGCACTGTTTTTCATTCCTTAATGTGAACTTATGGTTGCATTTTTAGAGCAGCCCTATCTTCTTCATTTCTTCAGTTAATATAATTATCTTAGAGAGTTATTGTTGGTCTTTCATTACTTGTCTAACAACAACACTCAAGCCTTTATCTCACTATAGTTGGTCTACCCCTCCCCTGTTTAACATGCCTAGTGTCTAAACTTTCACAACGCCTAACATGCCTCTAATGGTCTCCTTTGTATGTGTCCATACCATCTTAGTCTAGCTTCTCACAACTTCTCTGCTATTGGTGCCACTCCTGTCTTATCCGTGATACATTCATTCCTAATTTTATCCAATCTCATGTGTCTACACATCTACCTAAGCATTCTCATCTCCAAACTCCCATTTTTTTGCTCATGTACACAATTCACTACCCAACACTCAGAACCATAGAGCATCACTAGTCTAATTGCAGTACAATAAAACTTGCCTTTAAGTTTTATGGTACTTTACGATCACATAAGATTCCTGACGTGCCTCTCCACTTCAACCAGCCTGCTTTGATTCTGTGTATCACTTCTTTATTAACACCTCCATCTTTTTGAACTATCGATCCAAGATTTTTAATGCACTCACTGTGGGAAATATCTTGATCACCCAATTTAATAACAAAATCATCCATACTTCTTCCACTGCTAAATTTAAGCTCCATATACCCCATCTTAGCCCTGCTCAACCTAAAACCCTTCTTTTCTAAAGTGTCTCGTGAAGATTCAAGTTTTGCATTTACATTCTCGCACGTCTCACCGACCAAAATGATATTATGTGCAAACAATAAACACCAAAGTATTACTGGTTGGATATGTCCAGTGAGCTCGTCTAAGATAAGCGTAAAGAGATAAAGACTTAAAGATAAACCTTGATGTAAGCCAACAGTAATAGGGGATCCCTGTGTTAATCCTCTAGATGTCCTCACCCTCGTCACTGAATTTGTATACATATCTTTGATTATGTCAGTGTACGATACATTTACACATTTCTTTTCTATGACACTCCATGTGATCCCTTTTGGATCCTTATCATAAGCCTTCTCAAGATTGATAAACAACATATGCAAATCTTATTTTCCTTCTCGATAGTTGTCAATGAGTCTCCTCAAGAGATGTATAGCTTCCATGGTCAACCGCCCTGGCATGAATCCAAATTGATTCTCCGAGATGCTAGTCACTGGTCTTTCAATTCTTTCTATTACTCGTTTCCATAGTTTCATGGTATGACTCATTAATTTAATTCCTCTGTAATTAACACAATTTTGTATATCTATTTTGTTCTTATACAAAGGTTCCGAGATATTTTCTATCCATTAGTCCGACATCATCTTTGACTTCAATATTTTATTGAAGAAACATTTGAGGCACAAAATGTCTTCTTTTCCTAGACATTTCCATACTTCGATGGGTATATCGTCCGACCCAACTGTCTTTCTATTTTTCATCTCTTTAGAGCATTATTTACATCAGATACTAGAATTTTACAATAAAACGTTATGTTCCTATATTTCTCCGATTTACTTAACTTTTCCAAATTCAATTCACTGTCTTTTTTTCATTATAAAGCTGATATAAGTATCTTTTTCATCACTTTTTAATAGTCACATCATCTCTCATTACTTTTATAGAAGAAGAAAAATCTTTGTACTACTTATTAGTCACGTTCTTTATAGCAATGACTCTTTACTATTATCATCATTTACCTATTCATCATCATCCTCAGCCTTCTCCCAACTATTACTGGTTATCCATATAAATTTTCATGTTCCATAATTCCATTCATTCATGCTCATTATTGTGGAGGTGTTGTAACTTATTATTTACCACTTCCTATCAATAAGTCTACCCTTCTTCTCCGTGACTCTGATTTTAGCTACCCTTTTTTTGCATTTACTTCCCTTCATCTTACATGTTCAAAAAGCCAATGTCTATTTTTATTATCTTTTCTTCATTAGGTGTTTCTCCAACCATTTCGGTGATAGGATCATTCATTAATTTATCCCTTTTGATTTTTCAGCACATCCTTCTTAACATTTTCCTTCCATAAATATCAACTTAGCTATCAACAATTTTTATTATCTAACACTTATTTTCACACAATTTTTATTATCTAACACTTAGTTATCAGCAATTTTTATTATCTAACACTTATCTTCACACATTGCTAGCATAATTACACTTTTATTAAGTTTTTCTTTAAATCCTTAGAGCTTCCTCTATCTGCATAGTACTCCTAAGGCAATTCTAGTTTGTACACCTAACTTCAACTCCAAAAGTTATATTCTCCCATGGCAATTCTCTTGTTTATAGCTGGTCTGCAAACCTCCATGTTCACAATCCTCCAACTTTTGTGCAATGGCCTCCTCCCCCTCACCCTCCGCCATCATCAACCACACTAGTGCTTACACCACCACCGCCGATGGTCCATTCCTCTTCCTTGCTCCGCTTGGATATTCCTCCTTTCGAGGGTACATATCCTTTGGTTCCTTTGGTTCAATTGCTCCTGCTATATTTTTTTTTAAATTCCATTCTCATTATTGGAACACATAATGTGTCTATCCATGATCTTCATGGAGGGTTCAACCCTCCTTTGGATGTACTTGCTTCGCCTAATCAACCATCTACGAATTGATCGATGTTGGAGGAATAACTTCGTCCTCCGATACAACACTCATCAGTCACCTTTGAGTGTCTGCGCCGTCTTCCTAACAAACTCGATTGACATGTACATTGGTGGCTTCGTCAAGCTTGTCAATTATGTTTTTGAGCTTGCAACAACTTGTTACTTAGGATATCTCATGTATTACCTTAAACCATGTATTCAAGCTCAGCTATGTATTCACAAATCTTTTTCCATCTCCCACGCCAAGCAACAAGTCCTTTGTTTAACCATACCCTTTACATTTGATACTTGCGACTGTATGGTGAATTTTATGTCTTTAGTCTGGGTGGTTGATCTCATTATGAGGATATAATGACTTCAGAAGTTGGGGGACACCCATGTTAATTGCTCCAAACTTTCCATAGATTTGACGTCTAAGCCTCCAAGGAATTTCCCTTCATCTCCAATGCGAGGTTTCGTTAGATCGCTCCCTTGCAACACAATAAGACAATTGAATTGGAGTTCTCAGCCCTCCTCGAGCCTGTCACCACCAAGATCATATTCTAGGCCTCCGTCCTAGTGGACTTGCAAATCTTAGATGTTCTCGAGAATTTCTTTGTGATTTTTGGTGAACCGCAAGGCCTACCTCCATTCTCTTGTCCGACCATCACTTTCCTCTTCTACTAAGCATCACAACAATTTTAATCCACCTACACCGCTATGACTGGTCAAAAGAATGAGATTTCGTGCCTGCTAGCAAAGGGGCTCAATGCTAGGATCATTCAACCAAGTTCCAATCCATTCTCCCAGTCCATACATTTGGTGTTTGTTGAAGACAATATGTAAAGGCCCAAAATAAGGCCCATCTTGTTCTTTAGTGTAGTCCCACATCTTAGGATATGAATCCCTTACTCTTTCTCTTCTTATATAAGTGTATAAATGCATACATGGACACACTAAGGAAATTGAGAAATTAATAAAATTACTTTTTATTTCTCTTTTTTTGTGCATTTTTACATGATATCAAAGCTAATGATCATAAAAAATCCTTTTTAGTTGCGCTCTCGTTCACGCTAGCGGTCTATTTGGGCGGTTAAAAATTTTCTAACCACATCTTCTTTTGCTGCCCCCTATTTCCCCCTCACTTTCTCTCTCTGCGGTTAGCATTTTACCTAACCGCAACCTTTCTCTTTTGCTGCTTCCCGTTTCTTCCCCCTCCCTGCTTTTATAGATTTCCCCCTGATGCTGGGCCCCACCTGTCTGCCATTCTCAGCGACTTCCCAGCCTTGCCGCAGTTTGTGCGGTCTCTGCGCTCGTCCTGACAATCTTCTCGCTACGCTGGCTTGCCCTTCTCGCGCGACATTCCCCGTCTCCCGCCATATCTCCTCTTCGGCTCGCCAGCTCTCTAAGGTCGTCGAGCTTCTTGGTGCTCGCACCTAGTCGCCGATTCTCTCGGCTTTCTTCTTCCTTGTTAAGCTCGCGAGACCAATTTTCCTGCTCGTCGATTCCGCTATTGCTCATCTAACCACGCGTGTTACTTGCCTAGCCATAACTGTTGCTCACTAGGCCATTGTTGCTCACCTAGCCGCGTGTCTTGCTGCCCTTGCCACCGGTATTGACCGCCTGGCCACTTGTTCTAGCCGCGATTTGCGGTTTTTTTCTCCTTGCAAGAGTCTACCCGTACCTCGGCTTGCTGTTGTTGCTCGCCTAGCCGCAATCTCATATAGCCGCAACTTCTTTATACATGGATTTGACTGATGCATGGACAACCTCCAGCACCTGTTCGACATCATCACAGATCTTTAGACACTTGACTCCGAAACGGAAGGTGACTTAACCTCATTTGTTGCGAGATCCAAGACTCTTCTTGAGGCATAGATTCATCATCAAGCTCCCACAATCGATCTTGCAAAGCAACAGACACAGAAAGAAGCAGTCAGGATCGCCATGATGATGACCCGTGTTCTCTCTCATCTTCATTGCGTCTGGGCCCAAATTCTTTCTTCCTCTACAATTCTCTCTGTCGGATGTGTGTTCCATGCTCTTAAAGGTTACACCGCCACCTGATGCTCCTATGACTCTCTCCCCGACTCTCCTCCAGCAGCCTTTCACCTCCCCTCTTCATCGATTTATGGTGGTCACACAACTTCTCGGGACCAGGACGTAATGGAATACCTTGTCTTAAGTGTTCTCATTGTGGTCGGGATTGTCACCGTGAGGCCACCTGCTTTCACAAGCATGGTCTGACCGCATAACAAAATGCTTCCATTAAGGTTGATCCTACCTCCACCACCCGTAACGACATTGATGCTTTGCGCACTAGCTCCAGCATCTCCAAGGGATGATTAGTCGCTCATCTGGCTCTGTTGCGTCTATCTCCAATGAATGTATCTCCTATCTCTGCCTCTCTAACTGGATTGTGGACTCGGGTGCCACACACCATATTATTCCGCAGAAACTGCCTCAGTACTTACAATCTGCACATCTTAAGTTCATCACCGTGGTCAATGGTGATACCACCGGTTTTTGGCACTGTTGATTTGCCCCTCACTCCAACCCTCTTTCTATGTTCGTTTCTTCATGTTATGGGATTGCCTTTTAACCTTATGTCTATTAGTCGTTTTACTTAGGACATTGATTGTTGTGTAACATTATTTCCCTCCTCTTTTGTTATGCAGGATCGACGGACACAAAATATCATTGGTAAGGGGATGCAGTCTAATGAACTCTATATCTTGGATGTTCCACCTATGATTCTCTCCTCTGTCACTTCTGTTGATTGACATCAACGTCTGGGGCATGCTCCCCTCCAGATTCTCAAGAAAGCTATTCCCGATGTCTCCCTCAAGGGTTTTACTTGCAAATCATGTATCTTTGGAAAATATCATCGTTTGTCTTTTCCCCATAATTGTACTCGGATTGATACTCCTTTTGCTTTAATACACTCTGATATTTGGGGACCATATAAAACATATAGTGTTTATGGTTATCGTTATTTTGTTACATTTATTTTTCATTACTCGCGCATGACCTGGTTGTTTTATTTTGTGATCACGTTGAAATCACCTATCTTTCGTGCATTTATTACTGAGACTCATACTCAGTTTTTGCAGGACTCTAAAAGTATTTCGCACCGACAATGCACTTGAATATTAGCCATGCTTTTTCAAATTTTTGTACTAAGTTTGAGACCATCCATCAGACTTCATGTGCTTATACACCCAAACAAAATGGTGTGGCCTGGCAAAAAAATCATCACCTTCTTGACGTCACACGATCAATAATATTTCAAATGCAAGTGCCGACACTTTACTGGAACTTTGCGGTTTCTATTCCCTGCCATCTTATCAATCACATGCTCTCCTCCATTCTCAACCTAGCGACTCCTTTTAGTCTCATTTTTTCTTCCACGCCCTCCTTTTCCCTCACACCTCGCATTTTTGGATGTACTTGTTATGTCCATAATTTTGGTCCCTCCACTGACAAGCTTGCTGCTCGTGCTATAAAATATATGTTTGTTGGATACTCCCGACTAGAAAAAGGTATGTGTGTTACTCTCCCACCGATCACAAAGTTGTCGTTTCTGTAGATGTCATTTTTTTCGAGGACCAATCTTTTCACTTCTCTCATCCAACTCCTCCTACACCTCTTTTACTATGTCCTACCAGTCCCTGTTACTTCTCGTCTTTCACTTCTTCCAACCCTGACTCCAGTACACCCCAAACCACCTCTTCGTGTGTACACACCTGTTGTCCTCCCAAATCTAATGCCCTATAACAGTTACCCTCTACCAGTATACCTTGCGCCCTGAAGATCCGGCATAAACCTCCACAACTCATCCCTTGGTGAATTATGTATCGTTACATCGCCTCTCCCCGCCTCTTCCCAAATTCGCCCTTTCTTTATCCTCCATTTCTCTGCCTAACTGTTTGCAGGATGCTCTCCAGCATTCGGGGTGGCGTGCGGCCATAGATGATGAAATGTCTGTCCTATGGGCTAACCAGACTTGGGATCTTGTCCCTCTTCCTCCATGAAAGACTTGTGTAGGATGTAAGTGAGTTTTTGCGATCAAACATGCTTCAGTCAGGATAGTTGAATGCCTAATGGCTCAGCTTGTGGCTCGAGAGTTTACTCAACAACAAGATCTCGATTATGATGAAACTTTCTCACCCGTCGCTAAGTTGAATACTGTTCGTGTCCTGTTCTCCTTAGCAGTTTATCGACAATGATCCTTACATCAATTGGATGTCAAGAATGCCGTTCTCAATGTCAACCTTCTAAAGACTGTCTGCATGCACCAACCTTTCGGGTTTGAGACCACAAGGGGAGTCTCGTGTTTGTCACCTCAAGAAATCTATTTATTATCTCAAATAGTCTCCTCATGCATGGTTTGACAAATTTAGTAAGGTTATTCATAATATTGGATTCACTCGAAACTCTACTGAGTTCTCTCTCTTTACCAGTCATCGACCATTTTCTTAGTTTACGTTAATGATGTTCCGATTACTGGTGTGACTCTAAAGGAATATAAATGATTAAGTAGCACTTAAACTCGGTCTTTCAAACTAAAGAGTTGAGAAATCTTCAACACTTCCTTGGACTTGAGGTAGCGAGATGTCCTGATGGTCTTGTCTTATTTCAACGAAAGTACTATCTTGACCTTTTTCAGGATGCAAGCCTGCTGACACTCCTATGGAATGTCAACCACAAGCTCTACCCTCATGACTCTGACTCCGATCTTCTCTTCCAAACCCAGAGTAATATCGTCGTCTTATAGGAAAGCTGATTTATCTTACTATTACAAGACCGGATATCTCTTTTGCTGTTGGAGTTGTCAACCGATTTGTGCATGCTCCACAGACCTCTCATCTCCAACTCGTCGAGCGCATCCTCAAATATTTAAAGACTACTCCTGGACAGGGGCTTGTATACAAACCGTCTTCCTCTCTATCTTTGATTGCTTACTCTGATGCTGGCTTGTATACAAACCGTCTTCCTCTCTATCTTTGATTGCTTACTCTGATGCTGGCTCTCTGGATGATCGACGCTCTGCAAGTGGTTTCTGTACTTACTTTGGAGGACACTTTATTACCTGGCATTACAAGAAACAATCTGATGATGCTCGCTCATCCGCTGAAGCCGAGTATTGTGCAATGGATGCTGTTATGTCTGAGCTTACCTGGCTAGAAAGTCTCGTTGGTGATTTGGGAGTCAAACTTTCCTCACAAACAACTCTACTCTGTGACAGTCAAGCTGTCTGCTATACACATTGCCAAGAATCCTGTATTCTATGAACGAACCAAACACATTAAATTTGATTGTCACTTCATTCAAATGAAAGTTCAATTGAAGAAGTTGGAATTTAAACATGTTCCTACTGCTGGGTGAGTTGCTGACATTCTCACCAAGATCTTACCACGACCGTTATACTATCAGTTTTGTCCAAGCTTGGTACTTACGATCTGTATGCTCCAGCTTGCGGGGGAGTGTTGAAGACAATATGTGAAAGCCCAAAATAAGGCTCATCTTGTTCTTTAGTTTAGTCCCACATCTTAGGATGAGAATCTCCTCCTCTTTCTCTTCTTATATACATGTACAAATACATGTATGAACACCCCAAGGAAATTGAGAAACTAATAGAATTACTTTTCATTTCTCTTTTTTGTGCATTTCTAGTGTTAAAAAGAGCAGCAGTTGGCACTTCCATGTAGAATACTGCAAGCTAAAAAATATAGTAATCTTAGATAAATTTCTCATTCTAATCATTCAAAAGCAGCTAGATGAGCTAAAAGCTGCCATGTACTTCACGAAATTGACCTCCGCTCCGACTATCATCAAATGCGGGTGTACTTGGTTGGTGTACCTAAAATGATTTTTCAGACGCTAAATTACCATGAGTTCTTAATTACGTCATTCAGCTAGACTAATTCACCTGCAACAATTTAGTTTACTATGGGTGATATTTTTCGTAAACACTTATATAAGTACTTATTTTTTGATGAAATTAATGTGCACAACACTTCATGGATGCCCCATCTTCTCACCTTTACTATTTTATAAATTTCACTCCTTGACCACTGATAATCATTTATCTCCTTTTGTACTCACCAGCACTTACATGTTACTTTTGCGGAAAATTGCCTTGCCTTTCAGTGGGCCAAGTTTAAACTTTGGTGCCAACCAACCTGTTGAAGCATCTTCTACTGCCCAAATTTTTTTGGGTGGATGTCACGATGGGCTTTCACTACTTGACTGCTCGATCCTACAGTTATGACTGCCTCTTCATCAAGGTGGATTGTATTTCGACATATGAACCATTTTTTGCCTCTTTTACATCCTTTCATGTCTAGATTGGTCACCTCCCTATTTACATGCAAGTAGCCCTTTTACATAACTTTCTGAGATCCATTGTTAGTGATCCCAATCCAATCTTAATTAGAACTAGTTGGTAAGTGTTTTTCAAATGTTAGGGCCCAAAGATACTATTGATCTCCGCCAATCATCTTCAGATGAACAACCATACATATGTGCTTAATCGCTACATGGAGATATATTTGCATTACTTAGCATCAAATCAGCCAAACACTAGGCTACATGAATTTTGTGGGCCTAGGTCTCCTACAACATAACCACAAGCCTGTGACCGACACTTCTCCATTTCATATTATTTATGGGCGTCCACACTGGACAATTCCCCACGAAATGTCTGATAAGTGCCGCGTGGCATCAATGAATGCCCTCTTGATTAATCATGGACAAATTATGTGGCCGTTTAAGTTTAGTTCTTTAGAGGTCTCAACAACAAATGGTCCAATATTCACACGTCTTCCTTGCTCTCAGGGATATAGGTTTTTGTCAGACTTCGATTAGCCAGGCATTGTTTGGTTGCTACTTTGTTCATCCAAAACTTTCAACACGGTACTATGAACTATTTGTAGTCATCAAACCTATTGGAGTAGTCACCTGTCTTCAGCTTGCAGATCATAGTGTCATCCACTTGTGTTTCACTTCTCAGTTGAAATAGGTTAGTCAGGATATTCCCGTCAAATGTATCTTCTTGCGAATATTACTAGTGATTCACTCTGAGCCAAACACATCCTCGATACAAACTTGTACCTTGAGCGGATTACGAGGTTCCACAATAACTCGTACAATAGCACAACTTTGTAATAGATGCTTCCTGGCTAGATGAGAATGACTAAAATGTTCCTCTATTCATCCTGGAGATAGGACTGTTTTATCGTGGGATTAATGTTACTCACATCGGTCCGACATCTATCAAAACTATGGTACCATTGGGTTTTGTCTTGAGATCCTACAAATTTATTCCAAAAGATAGAGCGTACGTCTCACTAATTGAGGAACCAATCCTCTTGGGATGTATTTTGATCTTTTTCATTAAATTAGGTTTTTTACTTTTTGTATCTCCTATATAACAGGATATGTTGGGAAATTTGGGTATCTTGAATTTTGTTCAGGCATGCGCCTAGGCGAGAGTGATCTCTCATTTGTATTATCAGTCTTTCAGAGTTCAGCTGCTTTCACGGTTGGCTATGAAATGTAATCAGTATCTATGACCATGCCATAATCTAGTTTATATCTCAATGTTTAGTGACATGTTTAAATAACTAGATCATATAATGAGTGACTAGATTTAGTTTTACGTTGGGGCATTGTCGTTTGGCCTCTTGCGTCGTTGTCGAAGCTGTCCAAGCATCAACTGCTTCACACACACAAATTTGTACCCCTTGTTGGATTTAATCCAATGCGCTACCTATGAACCAACAAACAACTCTGACTTCACCTATTCTTGCTCCTAGTCGCACCAGGGGCTTTGCTTAGCAACAGAGCTACTCTCTTGGACAAGCTCACCTCCTGCCGACCAGAAACTTCTTCCGGCACATAGTCCACCCCAACCTATAGCGCGTAATTCTTGTTCCTTCATTTTCGCCGACGCCGCTAGCATCTTTGATGTACTCCATCTGTCCACTCTTGGACCAACCTTCCATACGACTTTCTACATCTAACTTTTAGGCCCAAGAAATGCCAAATAATGAACACGTGGATGTCCTAGAGCGCACCTTCAGAACCATCAACAATCATCCCGCCACACAAGACGAGCAGTTTGCGCCTACTTTGGTGTTGCTTCACACCATGCACATGGACAAACCAGTAGCAGACAACATCACCTCTGCCCTAGGATCCCTAGCGAATGGTTTCCCAGGTTAGCGGCTCATACCAAACTGCGTTCACTGAGGCTCTATTTGACGGGGCGTTTTTGGAGCGGCACACCACTATTTCTTCCACTGCCCCGCCAAACAGAAATGTTAAGTTTAGCGGTGCAAAAATCCACTGCGCCAAATCGTGAAAAACTAGCGATTTGGAGTTGTGAAAAATTTCACGACTCCAAAATTGCGGAAATTGGCGGAGGCTTTTCTTCTCTTGCGATTGCGAGTTTCTGCGCTCTCCTTGCAGTACATCTTCCTCCATACCCTGCATCTTCGCCTCTTTCTGTTTTCTTCAGAGTCGGAGTGCCGCTCCCTTCTCGCAACTCCTTGCCCGTGCGATGGCCTGCCAGAGGATGGACTTGACGCCGACGAGGACGTTAGTCAAACTCCTCCAGATCCCGTCGACCTCCTTCTCCAGATCCTGTTGAACTCCTCCGAATCCCGTCGACCTTCTCTCGACCTCTCTTTCCGACCAGGTTAACGATCGTCCTCTATTCTATTAACAATATATTTTTTGTAGGAGCGATTGAACAACTGATTTTGTTGGAAATTTGGAACTGGATAAACCATGTTGGGAGCAATTTAACAATATATATTTTGTATCAACTTGATTGAGCTTTTATTTATTTATTTAACAGTGTATTTTTTGTATCTGTTTTGATGAAATTAGGTTGATTTTTTAGGTTTAGTGAGGTTGGAAAGATCAGTTTTTGAGTTTGACGGAAGGGAATATACATTTTCTAATTATTCCTAACAGTTACACAAATTCGGTCATCACTCTGCAAAACATCTAATTATTCCCCATTACTTCCGACCACTGCTTCTTCAGTTGATGCAACTGAGCCAAACTGAGCCTGAGTTGGGTTGTCCACGCTCCACTGGATCTTCTAGCTTCGCCATTCCTATCATACTGGTCACACACGTTTCGGGTCTTCCACTTGACCATTAATTGGCCGTGCTACTTTATGCATGGCTACAAGCTCCAGACCTCTCCTTACTCGTAGAAGTCGAATTCGTTGTGGCCTCAATGAACCCGCACTCTACCTTCATACCCATACTGGTCATACTTCGTCCATAATCTTAAGACACCACCACCACAACCCCTACAACGATCACCTACCATCTCTCCACACAACAACCCTCTCAACTACGATCGCCGCCTATCCAATTGAGAATGTCATGACCCAAGGAGTAAGAGATTGTGTTTCCACTGCAAGCACCCTTACTCTCGTACCCACCGTTTCCCCAGTAAGGAGTTCTGTGTGATCATCGACGATGAATTGGATGATATCACAACTTTACCACCCGACAAAGCCCCCCTCGATACATGACCCGTGGCCAACCCCTCGTCTACAAGTACTAGTTGCTTGGCAGAGACTCGACCTTAAGGACAATGCCAATTTTCAAGCCGATTGTATTGATAGGCACACATGGTGACAACAATATGGAGTGTTTTATTTTGTCATTTATGTATTTTTCTTTATGATGAATATTTTGTGAATTGTAATGGAGTCTTACCCCTATATAAGGAAGTGACTAGTGTGTCCTAGAGTTATCTTTTATTTCTTAGGGATTTGGAAACCCTCTTTTGGGAGAGGGACTTCAAGGAGGAACCAACCTCCGGGGCTAGGCACGAGCATCCCTCTTGACTTGTATCTTGTTTTCTATTTCAAGTGCAATCCATTTTCCCTTTTGGTAATAGTATCCCCCATGATTTTGTATCTTTATTCTGGTTCTAGTGCAAGTATTGTGTGTTTTGGACTTTTTGTTCTTGACTTCTTATTTGTGTTTCTATCAAGGTATCTATTAATATGATGATAATGCTATTATACATTGTTGGATCAACAATATTAAGTGTTAATGTAGAAGTTTTTCGTCGATAGAACATTAGCATTTGATTATTTTGTCCTTGCAAAACAGTAGTCAGATTTGTTGACTTTTCCATTTAGCTTCTCTAGTGACGCAATCGTGGGTGGTTGTATAGTGAGCCTTCGACTTCATTATCTATCTAGGTGGAGCTTAACAAAAAAAACACAAAATCACATTATTATGCCATTTATGTGCTATAAAAGGTTTGTTTTTCTTTTTTGCTATAAGGGATTTGTTTTTACTTGTCAATAGACCAAGCACATTATTATTTATGGAAAAGCGCATGAAACATAATCATTATTAAGTAATTTGTTGCTTAGAAAATGTTCTTCTTGTAAGTAGTTTTTAAGAGTCAAATGACCAATTAAATCGGCGTATCTAAAATAGCTTTTAAGAACAAACAATGATATGCATGTTTCAAATTTTAAGTTTTTTTACTTGGCGGGAACTTCTTAAAATAATCACTTGTTCTATATTCTATAATATAATTTCCCGGATTTCGGTAAGCACAGAAGCTTCTTTAATGCGATGAGCTAGTTTGAGAATATTCTTCAATTTACAAGCTAAGTCATTATTGTGTTTTGTTATGTGTTGTGAATCCCATTTTTTATTTTTTTGATGAATTTTTTTGATCAATTTAACAAATCGGTGTAAAGAAATTTATTGTTTCTTGGGCTATCTGTAAACACAACTATTTGCTTGATAACATTTTTCTATTTCTTGCGAGATATTTTCACATTTTAGTTAGTACATCATGCTTGTTGTCTCTTTTGCAATTTACCTGATTATGGCTTGACAAATTTTCTCCATTTTTATGCTATATTCCTTTGCAGGTCAGAGTATTGTGTGATAAGGCAAAGGAAATTTTGATGGAAGAAAGCAATGTCCAGGTAAGGTTACGTTCATGGTATAAATAAATTACCCGCAGTGGTCTTTTGGTAAAACTTTGCTGTAGCTTTTGGTTATATTTTATAACTGGTTGTATTCTTTTTGATATGAGCATAGATTTGATCTTTTGGCATTTGTATTTATTTGAAACCATGGAACTCACATATTCATGTAATGAAAACTGAATTTGCATGGAGGTCACATTTGCAGTCTTCCTTCGAGTGTTCGTCGAGCAAGGGTTGGTGGTGGAGTGAAAGGAGGCATGAGAATGGGAGCAGAGAAGTGTCATGTAGTGACTATTAAGTAGCAGGATAGTAGAAGGATTGTGAAAAGAAAAGTTGGTTGATTTTGAAGGATTTAAAGGGAATATATGCTTTGGTATTGGGGCTAGTAGAGGTAACTGGAGTTGAAGTTGGTGCGGTGTTTGCGAGGGAACTATAGTTGTGGGGTTGGTGAGGTCATCGAGGGAAAGTAGATGGGGTTCAACAACGTGTCAGCATCACTACCTTTGGGCGCAACAAAGTTGGGCAAATTGGGGGGATGAGACTGGTAGTTGGGTTGCAGAGTAACGAGGGTCATCTCTGAGCAAGGAATCTAGTGTGGGACTCAGGGGACATACACAAAGATGCAAGTAGCAGAAAGGTGGGGGTTGGCGGGGGAGAAATTGCAGAGCAGGGTTCTACAGTGCTTGTAGTTGTCGGAGTTGAGGGAGTTGGTATGAAGGGTAATGGCTTGCGCATGGGAAAGTATGAGGACAAGGATGGTATTGTGATTCTTTTGAATTGGGCAGGGACTCGTGTTGTAGACACAAATAAGGATAGTGTGGTGAAGCTGAAGGAAGGCTTAGGGAAGCAATGAAAATGTTATTGTGGGGAGGAATGGGGCATCAAATTGTTGAATGAAACAAATTTGCTGATAACTAGTGGTGGAGGAGAGGGAACCTAATTTCGTCAGGAGGGTCTCTATGTGACGCATGACGGTCCTATATGACAAGAGTAATGTGGGTGTATTCTACATGCAACAATATGAGCCCGATGAATTTTAAGAATTGCAATAATAATTTTTTTATAAATCAAAATTATAAGATATACCACATTAGTTAAAGCTTAACAAAAGAAAAACAAAAGAAGTTGTATAGACGCGGGAGTGCGCGAAATCAAACGACTAGTTGAATGAGAAAATACGAAGGCTTAATTAACTGAAACAAGACTTGCAAAATAATATATCTTCAAGTAGAGTTTAAACACAAGACTCAATCGTAAAGAATTGACAAACACACCTTGAACTTGCACTATATAAAAGGGGGAGGGCTGATGATGTCTTTGGGGGTTGTGAGCAACCAGGTAGCAGGTGCACCCGGGGGCCGGACTTTAGGCCTCAACAAAGAAATACCATTCTGTCCACGACTGGAGGAGGCTGTAACTCAGAGTCCAGCTGCTGGGAGGGGGGTAGTGGGTTGGAATGCTGGGAGAGTCTGTAGTGTGCAGTCCGGTAGGTTTT
The DNA here is from genome assembly GCA_039513925.1 of Platanthera zijinensis. Taxonomy (NCBI): domain Eukaryota; kingdom Viridiplantae; phylum Streptophyta; class Magnoliopsida; order Asparagales; family Orchidaceae; genus Platanthera; species Platanthera zijinensis. The sequence goes on along the minus strand of CM077084.1, from coordinate 73,713,161 downwards.
CATGCAGTTGGAAGAGGTTGGTTTGGAGGGGGAGGAAAGGGGGCTGCAGGATTTTTGGGAGCAGGGGGATCTGTGTTGAGAGGGGTGGAGTATTTTTGGCTCCACGTGAGGGAGGGGGGATTGGGTGTGGATGAAGATGGGGGTTCAGTTAGGGAAATAGGTGTGGCTCCACGGGAAGGGGTTGGGGAGGGGTAAGGGAGGGGACGACTGCTTTGGGCTGAAGTGGTGTAGTGGGTCTATTTTGAGAGACTGGTTCCATGTGAAAGTGGGAGGGAATCTGAGGATGGGACCAGCTGTTAAGGAGTGGGATGTGTGGGTAGTGGAGAGTGCGGTGGTGGGTTGGGAGCAATTTTAAGAATTGAGGCCTAAAATTTAGGAGGTGGGATAATGAATTTGTGGAGGAAGTTGGGAGGTAGTTATGGAGTGGTACTGTGGTGGGGGAGGTGGCCGGCTGAGGGGTGGTTGTTGGTGGTTGGAAGTGGTGGTAGTCGCTGGTGATATTATTTGGTGATCGCTGGAAAACTAAAAATGAAGATAATGGAGAGGGAGATGGAGGGGGATCACCGGAAGTGACCGAGAATGATTTTTCGGCGATCACCTGAGGATGAGAGGGTTTTTGGTGCTGTTTTGGGAGTTTAGAAGGGGGCTGTTGGCTGGAGTTGTAAGGGGGGATGAATGTGAGGATGACGGCCGGTTGGGGAGGGAGAAATGTGGTTCACAACAGGGAGAGGGAGGGGAGTTGTGGGCTGCTGCTGGTGAGTGAATGGGAGGAGGAAATGGGAGGCCGGCTGTACGATGGAGGGATGGTTGGGATTGGCTGATTGTGGGGGTAACTGGGAGATTGTTGTAGGAGGATAAATGGGGAAGGAGATGGAGTAGAAAGGTAGGCTGCTGTAATGTGGGGGAATCAGGAGTGGGGCGTGGAATTAGGATGGGGGCCGATTGTTGGGAATGTTGATGGAGGGGAATTGGGAGGATGGAGGCTTGTTGGGGAGGTAGAAATGGGGTTCACGGCAGGGAGAGAGAGGAGAGTTGTGGGCTGCTGTTGGTGAGTGAATGGGAGGAGGAAATGGGGGGCCGACCGTATGGTGGATGGATGGTTGGGGTTGGACGACTTTGGGTTTAACTTGGAGATTGTTGAAGGAGGATTAATGGGGAAGGAGATGGAGTAGAAAGGTGGGCTATTGTAATGTGGGGGAATCGGGAGTGGGATGTGGAATTAGGATGGGGGCCGACTGTTGGGTATGTTGATGGAGGGGAATTGGGGGAGGTCGACAGTGGGATGGGGGAGGACCTAGGTTTTACGCCAACGGGGATGGGAGGGTGACCAAGGTTTCACGCCTTGGCTTAGCTTCGTCACCGAATAATCAAAGTTAGGCTTATATGCTTCATTCTTCAATGCATAAAATGAGATCCCTCAACCCAATATATAGACACTAGGGGGGAAACAGGCAACTATGATTGAACGATCGTTGCGACTAAAAAAATATTAAAATATAACTCGAAATGAATTCAAAATGAACAACTAATGCTTCAAATGGCGATTCGCTCAAGATGAGCGGTCCCGATCGTCACTCTACTTGAGGTCGTCATGTGTAAACTCGAACGGGTCAGGCGGGCTGCTCCCCATCAACTCTCCCTGCCTTGAAAACATTCATTTCCGTGAATAAAGATGGGAATGCTCTCGTCTAAAGGCGAGGTGAACTCATAGGTCACTGAAGTTGATGCTTACGATGGAACCGAGGATGGTCCTGCTGAAGATGATGTCGGTACTGTAGATGGTGCTGCTACTAAAAGAGATGTTGTCGAAGATGTAAGAGTCGGAATAGTGGACATCAATGCTAAAGAAGGTATTGCTGCTTTCGTCGACGTCGAACACTGTATGGTATTGCTGTGGAAGAAGCCAAGAATATGCCTGCGTCGAAGAATGTAGTAGTGCTGTGGAAGAAGATAAAATGCATGTGTTGAAGAATTTAATACTGCTATGGAAGAAGTCGTATGATCATTTGGTGCCGAGGACTTCGGCTGTGCCGGAAGCTGAGTGGTAGACGAAGGTTGTTGCTGAGGCACTGAAGTGGAAGGGAAAATCAGAGACAACTGGTATTGTGGTGGAGTGGTGGACGAAAATGGAGGCCGAGGAGCTTTGGTGGTGGAGGGTGATGGGGACATGTAATCGCGTGGCTCAAAGAATGCAGGTGAAATTCTCATACTCGACGGGATACCCAACTCATAAACATTTATTCCAATTCTTTTAAGCACAATGTAAGGACCCATTTGCTTAGCATTCCCATGGGGAAGCTCTCAACACATATACAAATTAACACCTGTTCTCCTTCTTTGAAGTTTTGCAATCTCCTGTGGCTATCATCATACGATTTATAACTAATTTTATTGCAAGTACTCGTATATCAGATAGACTTATGCATGCTACATAGTGACAATAAATGATGGTCGACAGGCATAACAAATCTTCTATGTAGAGGTTCTACATCCCTCCAGGTTTCATTCCAGAGGGACACATGATCAGAGAGCTCAGTGAGTGGGGTGTAAAAAATTCATCGCCGGTGCGATGATCATTTTAAGTAAACACTTGAAATGTTAGCACTAATAATGATGGAAGCGAACCCAAAATCATCAAGAGCACTCCCACTCTTGATTAACTCAAAGATAGTGGACAAGCCCCTAAAGAGTGGTGGTTTATCTCAAGGCTTTCTAGTTGGAGTGTAGAAATACTCATCGCGTTTGAGATAAACATCTTGAAGACTGTATGAGACTTTGACATTGAGATGCCACTCTAGAATGCCTCTATAAAGTGACAACTCATCCGACGGCTCACCGGGAGGGTTAGAATAAAATTCATTGCAGATGCGATGGATGTTGAAATAGGTTCCCCAAATAGTGGGAGTGTCATCAAAAGCAGGTGAGATAACTACTATAAAGTCATTGCCTCGGTCTCGACCCTTACTCGGGATATGACTCGCCATGACAATATGTGAAGGTTCAGGTGAACAAGCATGCAAGGGCGAGTATATTATCAAATTTGGGGTAGGGAAAGAACACACCACGATAGGTTCGCTAAGTCGCTCAGGCTCACTCTCAGTAGGGGTCATACGAAATGTATCAGAATCAAAGAATGGATCACTTATCAGACTCAGTACATCACTGGGGTGAGATAAATCAGTCTCAGGTAATACTTTTGTCATGTCCGATGGGTCAAGCGTAGCCAAAGTGACGGCCTAAAAATGGAAGGGACTACTAACGAGGTAAATATGGTCATCCACTCAAATAACTATAGTGGATTCCAGCGTCTGCTCTTAATGAAGGGAGGACTGGAATTTCTGCTCGAAGGCTCAGAATAGTGATATTTCAACTCAACACGTAAGTCAGATCGAAATCGAAACCAAAATCAGGAAACAGTCATAAAAGGATTCTCTCGTATGTCGCTCCTCACTGTCAACTCATCAGAGTAAGATCTATACTCTGCAATAAAAAAGATCTTTGTTAAAGGGGGAGTACTTGCTCTATGAGACGACATTTATATAAAGCTGGTAAATACTTGTGTCACAATCTCCGCCTCTTCTCCACCTAGCTAGTGACGGGTTGAAGATGATCTCGCTTAAGGGCTCGCTCAATGTTATCCCAATAATGTCTCATCTGACCTAACAACCTAAGCTTCGCAAACCTGACACGACGCTCATCAAATGTTTGGAAGTGATTTAGATAAAATCCTATGTCCATGAGCCAATTGCTAAAGGCCTTGAGACTTGACAAACCATCAAACAATAGGGCTACTCTACAAACCTTATACTCGAGACTTTCCTCAAAATGACGTTCATTGTAATAACCCTTTTTTACAATGATTCGGTTGTGTTGATGGGTCAACACCACCTCTATGATTGGCGGGTTGGGGATGAGGATAATCATGATAATAGTATGAGGGCCTTCCCAAGGGAACCCTATGTGCTTGAATAGTGGTGGAATCCCGTTCTTCAAACAGAAGATTAAGTAACACTTTTTATTAGGATATGACATGGGTTAAATATGCAAGTTCTAGTCCCTCATATTTTAAAATAAGCCCGAACCTGGCTCTAACACCAATCAGATGCAATAATAATTTTCTTTTATAAATCAAAATTATAAGATATACCACATTAGTTAAAGCTTAACAAAAGAAAAACAAGAGAAGTTGTACAAACGCGGGAGTGCGCAAAATCAAAGGACTAGTTGAATGAGAAAATGCAATGTCTTAATTGACTGAAACAAGACTCAATCGTAAAGAGTTGACAAACACACCTTGAACTTGTACAATATAAAAGGGGGAGGGCTAGTGATGTCTTTGGAGGTTGTGAGCAGCCGGCAGAAGCACCCGGTGGACGGACTTCAGGCCACAATAAAGGAATACAGATCTGTCCACGACTGGAGGAGGCTGGAACTCAGAGTCCAGCTGCTGGGAGGGGGTCAGTAGTGGGTTGGAATGCTGGGAGAGGCTTCGAGGATACTGGGGAATTTGTCAGAGATTATATGGATGGCTGGACAGCAGCTGGAGTGTATTTTGGGGCTGTAGAGTGCAGTCCAGCAGGTTTCCCTGCAGCTGGAAGAGGTTGGTTGGGAGAGGATGCAAAAGGGGTTGCAGGATTTGAGGGAGTAAGGGGGGGGGTAAGTGCTGGAGTGGGGAGGAGTATTTGTTTCTCCACGTGAGGGAAGGGGGTGGGGGTTGATTGGGTGTGGACTGAGATGGGGGGGGGTGGGGGTTGGAGTGGGGAGGAGTGTTTGTTGCTCCACGCGAGGGAAGGTGGGGGGGGGGGGGTGATTGGGTGTGGACTAAGATGGGGGTTCAGTTAGGGAAATATTTGTGGCTCCACGTGAAGTGTTTGGGGAGGGGTAAGGGAGGGTCCAGTTTCTTCGGGCTAAAGTGGACTAGTGGGTCTATTTTGAGAGAGCAGTTCCAACTTCCACGTGAAAGTGGGAGGGAATATAGGGGATGTGGCAGGCTGTTAAAGGAGTGGGGAGTGGGATATGTGGGTAGTGGAGAATGGTGGGTTGGGAGCAATTTTAGGAATTAAGGCCTAAAATTTAGGAGGTGGGATAATGGTTTAGCGGAGGAAATTGCGAGGTAGTATGGAGTGGTGGGGAAGGTGGCCGACTGGGGGGTAGCTGGTGGTGTCCGAAGATGGCTTCCGAAGGTGGTGGTAGTTGTCGGAGAGCTGGAAATCTAAAAATGGAGGTAATGGAGAGGAAAATAGATAGGGATCACATGAAGGGACAGGGGAATGGTTTTCCGACGATCTCTGGAGGTGGATGAGAGGGGTTTTTGGGGCTGTTTTTGGGAGTTTATGAGGGGGTTGCTGGCTGGAGTTGTAAGGGGGGATGGATGGGAGGGAGGAAGGAGGCCAGCTTGGGAGGGAGAAATGGGGTTCACGACTGGGAGAGGGAGGGGAATTGTGGGTTGCTGTTGGTGAGTGAATGAGAGGAAGAAATGAAGAGGAAATGGGGGTCCTGCCTTAAGGTGGAGGGCTGGTTGGGGTTGGCCGGCTGTGGGGTTAAATGGGAGGTTGTTGTAGGTGGATGAATGGGGAACGGGGAGTAGAAAGATGGGTTGCTGTAATGTGGGGGAATCCGCAGTGGGATGAGGAATTAGGATGGGGACTGTCATTTGGGAATATTGTTGGAGGGGAATTGGGCGAGGTCGACAATGGGATGGGGTAGAACCTAGGCTTCACACCATGGAGGTATGGGAGGGGGACAAAGGCTTCACGCCCCGACTAGACTTTGTCTCCGAATGACCAAAGATTAGGCTTCTATGCTCCAATATTCAATGCCAAAAGTGAGAGCCCTCACCCTCAATATACAAACACTAGAGGCAATTATTGTTATATATATATCGGGGCAATTATTGTTATATACAGACACTAGGGGCAATCTAAAATTCATTAGAGAAAATTAAAATACTAACAAGTGTTTAATCATATTTGATTGGTGTCATTTGCAGTCACCTTATCACCAAATGCCCAACATAGATCTCTACATGCTATGAAAAAAGCACTAGGTATCTTGCTAGAACCTTCTGATGTTTTCATTCTATAAAAAATTATAAATTTTTTTGAACAAAAAAAACCGCAATATTGGACCGATATTACCCGACATTTGCCGCAATATTGGTCCGACATGTCGGCCGCAATACTAGAAAACTCCAGAATTGTCATATGTGGTGATAACGTGTCGTTCCCCTCAAAACTGACATGTCGGCCGACATGTCGGACATGTCGGCCGCAATCTACAAGCTTGGCTATGATTTACCAATCCTTGCGACTCAAAAATAAATAAAAATACAACTCAAAATGAAAAACGAAAAGACCCGAATGGATCGGGTAGGCTGCTCCCCATCACTATGTGCATTGGGAGTGTGGTCAGGACAAAGGGAAGAGGCAGTGCCAAGTCTTCTTTGCCGCAAGGGAGGTCAAAGCTTTCTGCCACAATGACAAATATTCGTGTGCTTGGTTGCCACTGCAAGAAGGATTGGCCGACGATGAGTATGGTTCATCACAATGAAGGAAGTTGGAGGAACTGGATCTCTGCGTCGTGTAGAGTGAAAGGTTGGACCAATTGATTTGAAGAAGAACAAATAACTGCAGTTGAGTTGTAAAATAGATAAAAAATTGCTACTTGTGCTACCGCTCTTGAGGATTGGTTTCCTTTAAAATATTTCTTACTGAGAGTTTACACGTGACTTTCAAATTAAACCTCCAACTCTCTGATGCAACGGGAGTGAAGCATGACTAATAAGACATTTCTATGCGCCGCTTCGTTGTCCAAGATGTACCACTTTGTTGTCAGATTCTGAAAAACAACCATCAGGGAGAAATTACAGCTTAAAGATGTAGTCAAAGACTAATAAAAAGTAAATTGCGAAGAAATGTAGGAATATGCAAAAGGGACGTGAGAGGCATGCCATGGGAACAAAAGATAGCCCCCCTGCCATCCATAGAAGAAAGAGAGCCATTAGTTGTGATGACTTTATCATGTTCCGATAGGAGGTGTATGATGACGCCCTTGTCATATGATTTGTAGCACTAGTCGATGATCCACTCAGACAGAACTGCAGAAGCAGTTTGCGCACTGGGAGCCCCGAAAGTGGCAAATGCAACTGTAGAAGAGGTGCTGTGAGATCGAAGGCGGCGACGCAGAGTAACCATATATTCGGTTGAAAAAATGTCGGAAGAAAGTGTCTCAGGAAATAATAGTATGGGCAGTAGGAGGGGAAGTATGCTGGTGAGAACCCTCTCGACCACGACTACCATTAGTCTTGTGGGCAGGAGCAAGATGAGGATGTATGTGGTAACAGGATGCACGAAATTGTCCCGGATTCCCTCAGTGATAACAAATCTTAGTTGAGGGACCGGTGGATGGCTAGCCTTGGCTAATGCCTGTGAGAGAAGAACGATCTAGAATCTTATCAGACTGAAGAAAGCGGTGACGATATTCATCACTTAAAACCATACTGAATGCTTCTCGTAGAGAGGGAAACAAATGACGGTTCAGGACGTATGTACAAATCATGTCAAAATCCATGTTGAGACCCATACAGAAGACAGGATGCGGTATCTGTACTCTTTTGTTTTCAATGCCCGAGCATCGAGAGTGCACACGGGAGTGAAATCGTCAAAGTAGTCAAGCTCCTGATAGACTCATTCGAATTCAGAAAAATACGACGCAACGCCAACAGATCCTTGCCGAAGACTAAGAAGGCGGCGAGCAAGCTCATGCATCTGAGCGGAGCTACCAATTTGAGAATGTCTCATATGTCTGAGTCTAAATCTTAAAGGTAGAGTTCATGAGCATGTAACTGCGATGGACCAAAGGAGACATAGAACGAAGAAGCCATGAGACCACCAGAAAGTTATCAGCATCCCACTTCCGCCATGAGGAGTCAGTGATGGGAGGTTGCACCACGTCCCATCAATGTACCCATATAGTTGATGTCTGCGGATTACATGTCGAGCGGCCCGAGACTACTCAGTATAGTTTGAACTGTCCAAAGGAGAAATACTAATCCTGAAGGAGCTAGAAGAGCCATGACTGCGAAAATAGTTAATAGGCAGAGGCACTAGCGAGGACTGAACATTAGACTGATTGCTCGAATTCGAGGAGTCTGCCATAATGAGTAGTGACTGAAAGATCCCGCAGATGGAGCACATCAGACTGATTACTTGCAGTGGAAGATCTTGCAGACGAAAGGCCTTGCACAGTAGAGCTAGTAGACAAATGTCTCACACTGATGAGCTCGCAGACAGAAGGCCTCGTGCGAATGGAATAATTCGCTGAGGAAGATCTCATGTGGAAGAGCTCGCAGACATAGGGCCTAGTGCGAAAGTTCGACGCTGGAAGGGCATGGAGCGAGAGCTCGCACAATCGACACTGGTAAGACCTCACGTGATTGACGCGGGAAAGGTTCGCGCGAGAGAGAATTGATGCTGGATGGACTCTCGCGATCAACGCTGGAAGGACTCGTGCGGGGAAGGTCTAACTCACCAACAAGGGTTATGAGGTCTTGTAAGTCTTAGCTGAATGGTAACTAGCCGAGGAAGGACTCACGCGAGGAAGATTAAGCTCGTTGACATGGGTTAGAAGGTCTCACAAGTCTCAGCTGAATGATAACTAGCTGAAGGACCCGTTGGTCTTGTTGCACGCCAACGTACATCCCAGCTGATTGTCTTGTCTTTCACTTAGGGAAATACGAGAGAAAAAACTCGGTCAGATGGAGCCGCGATAAAAACCTAGCTCTGATACCAAGTTGAGAGAGAAATAAGGTATTATTTCACCAATCTCAATTTATTTCTATTACAATGCTACTCTATATGCCAAAGAAGGAGATCCTAAAACAAGATTAGTGGTGTGAAACTAAATACACAAAGGAAAAATGAGCCTTATATGTGGGCCTTAACAGTGAGCTATTAACTCATGGAATAGGCTATAATTTTCAACCCTGTTAGGAATATGAACATAAGACAGAGAGGAGTTGAAGGCTGTATGAGTCTTTATCAGATTTTGATATGAGATATTATTGACAATAATGTGTTTTACAGAGGTAGGTCTTCGTCAGGACTTGATTTGGAAGGTTTTAGTTGTTGTAGTGGAATGACATGGATTTGTACCATCTCAATACCAGTGTTGTGTCATTGATGGAATTGAGGAAGAGGAAGAATAAGTCTCCCGCCAACAGGAATCGAGGTGAGGATAAGAGTAGACGAAGTAATTGGACTAGTGGAAGGACAAAGATACGAGGCTACTATGGGAAGGAGAATAGTGGGAGTGTCCCTTTCCCCCTGATGTGAGCCACAAAATTGTTCCCCTCCACAAAAAATAACGTCCATTGTTTACCTAAGAGCCCGCGACCAGCCATAAGCCAAATACAAGCGCGGTTACAATTTTCCTAACCACATTCAACATTAGATCGACAAGCCATAAGCGCTTGAGGAGAAGCCGCTCAGTTCGCAGAGGCAAACCGCCTAGTCACGCGGTCTGCCTGTTTGCTTTTAAGCTTGTATCCCGTCACCTCTGCCCTATTTTCCTGCACCTCGGGCAAGCGACTATCTTAGCCCTGCCCGTTTGGGCAGGCCCCCGACCTATAAATAGGGGGGAACAACACTCCCAAAGCACGCTGACTCGAATCCAGTAGCTCACTTGTTAAGAGTTGTGTCTCGATTCTAGTGTCTTTGCGGTCTCTTGCTCGCGCGACTTCTTCTTTTCAACCTTTGTAACCGATCCTTTCACTCAATAAAAAGCCCGCCGCAAGAGAGGCATTCGCCGCGCCAGGCCAAGTCTGGTGTTGCTGTTTGACGGCTTTTTCGCTCTTTTGTTATTCGTAGATCTTTCAGTTTCAAGTCCCCTTTTCTCCGCCATCCGATCCTTCTCGCGGTAGTGTGCAGAGAGTTGGTGCCTATTTTGGTACCAACAGTCTGGTGCAGTGAGCGTGAACCTAAAATCTTGCGGATAACAATGTCAAATCGCGAGTTCGCCAAGCGCTCTAGTCGTTTAAGCCCCAGTGAAGCCGCTCTCTGGGATGCCCTCGAGCAAGTCGAGAGGCCGAACAGTCTCTCCTGGAAGCTGAGCAGTCTCGTAAGGAGACCGCTCAGCAGTTTGAGGCGATCAGTTAAGCGCTAGTCGCTCTTACCCAACGACTAGCCCTCAGCCCGCTGTTCTCGCAACATGAACCCCAACTCTTGTTGTGGGGGCTCCTTCTCTACCCTATTCGCCAGCTCTGAACGCAACTCCTTTGCGGCCTCAGGAAGAAGAGTTCGCTGCTCGCCGAGATTTCTTCTGGGAGGCAGCCAGGGGAAGTCCAACCAGAGTGCTGAACTTCTAGAAAGAATATGCAGCTTGTCCTCCTCCTGCTAAAGCTGTTGCTGCATATCCTCGGCCTCTTCTTGCTGCTTATGAGAAAGCAGAGGAGCCCTCTCCCTTTACGGATAGAGTTCGCTGGGAGCCTGCCCCCAACAACTTCAGGGAGCTCCGTCTGCCGGTGTATATCAGGGAGACAAATTTGGTCTCGCACCTGCAAGCCTTTGAATCTGCTGTCACTTTGAGAACTCTCTTAGACGCGACAAGGCACAAACTGCTCGTGATCACCTTCGATGGATAGGCACAAGAGTAGTTTTATGGGCTGTGCCCTTAGTCCATTTCTTTTTTTGTTGAGCTCCGAAGAGAGCTCCTTCTGAGATTCTCAACCTCTAAGAAGATAAAGAGTGGTCCTGCGGCCCTCTTTGAGATCAAATAGTAAGAAAGTGAGTATTGGGCGCATTTTGTAGATCGCTTCCAAAGGGATATAATGGAAGCGAGGAACATTAACCCTGAGCTTTATAAAGTGGCTCTGATCAATGGTCTCCGCGAAAGTCCTCTAAAGTTTGAGACAAATGTCAGAGAGCCGTGAACTTATCAAGAAATGATCAACCTTGCAAATATGTATATTTAAGGAGAAAGATCCAACCCTTCTTATGTCACCAATTTGGTTGTTAAAGCAAGCCAAAAGGATGAGACAAATTCTTCTTAAGCTGTTCATCAGCTAGTGAGGCCTCCTCGCCCAGAGTTTCAACCTCCAGCTCTGTGAGGAAGGAACTTCTGCCACCGTCTCCCTCATGTAGGCCATCAACAATTTCAACAAATGAAGTTGCTGTTGGCCGCCTCATCCCTCCATCTGCTCCTATACTGCCGGTGATGCCTGTTTATCAGCCACAATATCTGCTACTTCCACCTCCAGCTACTCAACCTCTTCAGCAATACGATGATTCGTAGGAGTCCTTCACTCCTCTAAATGTATCTATGGATGAGGTTGTTCAAATTCTCCAGAAGCGGCCAGATTATAAGAGGCCTACTCCTTTAAGTCCGAAGCCAAGTCCCGGAACCTCTCACTCTACTGTGAGCATCATAGAGAGTGGGGGCACTTGACTGAGGATTATCGAGCTCTCTGCATTCTGTTGGAGAAGTTGCTGAAAGAAGGCAAATTGCAGGACTTGGTCCTGAAAAGTGATTATGCGAAGCCATTCGCTTCTAAGGGCAAGGAAGTGGCAGAGGTCTTCTGGGAGTGTGAGGAAGTGAGTGACGTTGGCCATCTTGACAACGTTAATTTCGAAAGTGAATGCATTGAAGCTGATGACGAGGGTACCCTCGGTCGCCTCTTCTGTATTCATGGAGGAGCCGGGCCTGAGTCATCCCGAAAGGCCAACATCTCCAGTCTTTTGGTAGGAGGCTAAGTTATTAAAGGTGCAAGCCGCACAAAGGCGCAAGGGGGTCTTGAAGCCTAGGCGCAGGCGCGCTCTCGACGAAGGCATGTCACAACCACATCCATTTTAAATAATCAACATCAAACATTATTTCAGCTTCTCAATCATATTCTTATCTAGTTTACTAATTAATCATTCATTACTATCGTTTATATCTATTAAATAATAAAATCAATGTACTCACTTGCATCAAATTTAAGTGTCAACGTATAATTATCTTTCACAAACACTAAATCAATAAAAAATTATTGAGTTATTACATTGTTTTTTTCTTTAATTTTAGAAAAAAATATTTACAACATAAATCCGACTCCGGCACGCTCCTTTTTTGTTCCAAAGAGGCAAATAAGGCGCACGAATGCGCAAACCTCTGAGTCTGGCGAGCCTTGAGCCTAAGGCGTGCCTGAGGCATGCCTTTAACAACATAGGCAGGAGGTAACTGTCACCTCCTCGTCTGCTCCTGCCAGGGGGGGGGGGGGCGTCACCTTTGGCCAAGACGATCTTCCCCCGACTGCCAATCCATTCAATGATGCTGTTGTACTCAAGGCAGTCATTGCAAAATATATAGTGCATAAGATTTTGATAAACATCAGTAGTTCGGTTAACCTTCTGTTTAATCCAACTTTTGAGGCTCTGAAAACTGGAAGCCCTTGCTTTCCACCGAAGGGCCACTCTATGGTTTTTCTAGTGAAAGGAAAGAAGTGGAAGGAAGTGTCACCCTCTTTGTGACACTTGGAGGAGTCACAAAGCTCATTCAATTCATAGTAGTCGACACTACGAACAGCTACTATGCCATCTTCAGAAGGCCTTTGCTCAATGAATATCAAACAGTGGTATCCACTAACACTTGACCATCAATTTCGCCATCTGGGGGAAGCAGTACCGGGTTAGGAGCCACCCAAAGCTAGCCCGAGAATGCTATGTCAGGACGGTCAATATGACAGAACAGGTGCCTCCCCCAGAAGCTCTCCTGGCTCAGCCTATACTAGAAGTCTCCAATGAGTAAGAAGCCGCTGAAGAGCCAGCAGAGGAGGATGTCCGAGAATGTGTTCACCTGGAACTTGCCCAGTTGACCCAAGAAGTGCCCGTTGCTGAAGATGGGGAAAGGAAGCTCTCCATCAACTCCTAGCTGTCAGAGGAGGAGAAGGTCCAATTGATCTCCTACCTCCTGAAGAATTTGAATGCCTTTGCCTGGTTCGCGGAAGACATGCCAGGTGTAGATCAAGACGTCGCCTGTCACCACCCGAACATCGATCCAAATTTCAGGCCAATCAAGCAAAATAAGAGGTCGGTGACGACAACCCTAGCTTAGCCAATTAAGGAGGAGGTGGCCAAATTCAATATCTTGAGTGGATTTCTAATGTTGTAACGGTAAAAAAGGCTGGGGGGAAAATGACAGATGTGTGTTGATTTCACTAAACTCATTAAAGCGTGCCCTAAAGATTGTTACCTCTTTCCTCAGATAGATTCTTTAGTTAATTCCGCCGTTGAGTATTTGTGCATGAACGTTTTTGATGCATTCTCTGGTTATCATCAGATTGTGATGCATAAGCCTGATGTGCCTCACGCATTGTTCATTACGAATGACGATTGCTACTGTTATCTCGTAATGCCTTTCAGGCTTAAGAATGCAGGTGTGACCTATCAACACATGCTGGACTTTGTTTTAAACAACAAAAAGGGAAGAACCTTGAGGTATATATTAATGATCTTCTCGTTAAGAGTAAGTCCTTGTCGTCGGACCTGGAAGACATCGCAGAGATGTTCACTACTCTGCGAAGGTTTAAGATGAAGTTAAACCCTTTCGAATGTGTCTTTGGGGCCTGTAAGGGGAAGTTTCTTGGTCATCTCCTTACCCCCGAAGGCCTCGCTCCAAACCCAGATAAGATAAAAGCCATTCTTAATATGGCGCCACCTCGCAATCCAAGAGAAGTCCAACAACTGGGAGGAAGGCTAACACGCCTTAGCAGGTTTATCTCAAGAGTATGAGACAAGAGTGCTCCTTTCTTCAAGACCCTTCGGGGAGCCTCTCAGTTTGAGTGGACTAACGAGTGCGACGTAGCCTTTGGGCAGCTCAAGAAGTAGCTAACGTCGACTCCGTTGCTTCAAAGCCCCTTCGAAAGAGAAATCCTCTTTGTTTATCTCGGCTTGAGTCTTGAAGTCGTCAGTTCGTGCTTGTCAGAGAGGAGAAAAAGAAACAGTTCCCAGTTTACTATGTCAGCTATATCCTAAAGGATGCAAAGTCAAGATACTCGATCCTAGAGAAGTTGGCCTTAGCTCCAGTCATCTCAGCCCGAAGGCTCAGGCCATACTTCCAAGCCCACTCTATTCAGGTGGTGAAAGATTTACCTTTAAAAAGTGTGTTAGAGAAGCCTGAGCTTTCAGGCAGACTGGGTAAGTGGGCTATTGAGCTTAGTGAATTTGACAGTTCTTATATTTCAAGGATGACAATCAAGGCGCAAGTCCCGGTGGATTTTCTGGTTGACACGTTGGAAGGTTGTCCAATCCCAAAAGTGAAACCTCCCATGGCTTGGACTTTTTTTGTTGACGGTGCCTCTGGGAAGTACTTTTTTGGTGCAGGAGTTGACCTCATTAATCCAAATGGAGTAAGGATAGAACATTCTGTGAAGTTCTACTTCTCGATTATTTACCACCCGTAGGAGTATGAGGCACTCTTGGCAGGTTTAAGGTTCTCTAAAGAGCTTGGGATTGAAAATGTACAAGTAAAAATGGATTCTTTGGTGATGATATCTCAAGATCTGGGCAACTTTGAGACTAGGGATCCTATCATACAAAAATATTTGACGCTTGTGAAAGCAGAAATTGAGAGATTCAAAAGCTTTACTATTCAGCACATTCCAACTTCAAAAAATTTGGAGGCGGATGGATTAGCCAAGTTTGGGCTCATTATGGGAGGGACAATGTCAGAACTATTATTCCCGTCGATAGAGGAAGGTAAGCTGATGCAGATTGATCAACATCCGTCATGGATGGACCCTTTTATTCTTTACCTTCCGACAAGAGAATACCATCCATCCGTGAAGGATAAGAAGAGGTTCAAGATCAAAGCGGCCCATTATTATTTGTTATATAGAATTATCTACAAAAAGACTTTCTTGTCGCTTCTAGCCACGTGTGTTTCAGAACAGGATGTTCCTGTGGTGCTTCAAGAAGTTCACTCCGGTTCAAGGAGCGAGAACTCTAGAAAAGAGAATTCTCAGGCAAGGCTATTTCTGGCCTCAAATGAGGAAAGATGCAGAAGCTTATACTAAGAAATGTGTTCAGTACCAAAAATTCACTCTTCAACTTTAGCCAGCTAAGCATCTAAAGTCCATGACAACGTCGTGACCCTTCACAGTTTGGGGAGTAGATCTTCTTGGCCCTTTCCCAATGGCTAGTGGGCAGTGCCGCTTCATTATAGTCATGATTGACTACTTTAACAAGTGGATTGAGGCTAAGACATTAGCCAAAACTACCACTCAAGTCATCAAGTGTTTCATTTGGGGAGAGATCATTTGTCGGTATGGTATTCCCATATCAATTATCACCGGCAATGGTTCTCAGTTCAAGAACCCAACGACGATCAACTTCTACAATCAAATCGGGACAGAACTGCGATTTTCATCGGTGCATCATCCCAGGAGTAATGGACAAGTCGAAGCTGCAATTAAGTTAATTCTGAATCTCGTGAAGAAGAATGTGCAGAATCTCAATGACAATTGGGCAGAACAGCTTCCTTCAGTTCTTTGACCCTCAGGATCACGCCTTCTTTAGCAATCGGGGAGACGCCTTTCAAGCTCTCTCACGGTTCGGAAGCTCTTGTTCCGGTGGAATTTGAGGTGCATAGTCCAAGAGTCATGCTTGCCAAGCAGGGAGAAGAGGATTGGATGGATCAAAATGATGAAAAGATGAAGTGCAACCTTGACTTGATCGGGGAACTCCGAGATGAGGCCGCTCCTAGGCAGGAGGAAGTCAAAAGAAGGGTCACTAAATACTTCGATAAGAACGCCAGAATCAAGCAGTTTCTGGTTGGAGATCTAGTCTTGAAAAAGGTTGATGCAACAACTAGGGCCGGATCAGTCTGGAAGCTCAACCCGAATGAGGCAGGTCTATTTATCATCAAAGAAGTACTGAAAAATGGAGCATATCGTCTTCAGACCTATGATGGAGAAGACATCCTCACACTTGGAGCGGTGATGATCTCAAGCTGTTTTACTCCTGAACGCTGTCTTCTCCTGTATTTTTCCTCATTCTTCAATACAATGTTTATTTGTGCTGAGATCCTAGCACTGACATTTTTTTGTCTAATGATATTATATTCTTATAAGTATATTATGTAAAAGGATCACTGAAATGGGAAATATCGCCGAATACTGCTTGAACCCCTACGAATTGTAGTCATTAGCGTAACACTACAATGACCACGATAGCGGGGAGATTTCGCACCGTGTAGTGAGAACTTGCCAATTCTCGTGCGGAGGACTTTAGGATCTCAGATGTCTGCTGGTATCTAACACACCTCTGCATCAAGGGAGGTCTGAGTGTCTGTTAGCTCTGTCATGCTTTGATAGGGATATTACCACAGATTTAATGATCTCTTGAGGAAAGCAATGCGGATATACATGCACCTGCCCAATTGATCATTACAGCCTATAATCCTCGAACACTCTCTGGTACTCTCAAGCTGTGCCTATAGGGGCCCACAACTCCGTTGATCTCTTGAGGAAAGCACTGTTGCCCCGTGCACACTTGCTCGATTGATCAACTTAGTCTGTAACCCTATACATGAGAGCAATGGATCTTATTGGCTCGCTGGGATGAGACAACCTTGATGATCTTTTAAGGAAAGCAATGTTGCCCTGTGCGCACCTGCCCGACTGATCATCTCAGACTATACAACCCCTTTGTTTTCTGGGGATCCCCGCTGACATCTGACAACACTGCACCCGGTTGAAGTCTAGGTGGTCGATTGGCTCTGTCGTGCATTTTAGGGGCGATGTTACATCTTCTGCGACCTCTCGAGGAAAGCAATGCTACCCCGTTCGCACCTGCCCAATAAGTCGCTCTAGTTTGTAGCCCTCAAGTTCTTTTATTTTTGCGGTTAGATTTTTCAGACCGCTCAGTTCGCAATTTTTTAGGGAAGGTTACAACTTTGATGGCCTCCTGAGGAAAACAATGCTACCACATGCGCACCTGCCCAATTGGTCATCCTAGATTGTAAACTACCCACGCGGGTAGCTGTCTTTTAGCCCCGGTGACCGCATTTGTGGACTACAGCTTTGACGATCTCTTGAGAAAATCAATGCTTTCCCGTGCGCACTTTGCCCGACCAATTGTCTTTGGCTGTAAAACCACAAGGGCGGTTAGCTTTTCCCATTTGCCAGGTTATTTCATCTCTGGCAAGGATCTTAATGTCCAATATTGAATTGGGATTACACTTTGGGCACCTCTTCTATCATGAATGAATTTCAGTGAATTTGCCCTATGCAATTGAATTCGCGGTCATGAGTTCATAAATATTTAATAATTTTGTTTTTGGTCCTTTTTCTGATCGCTAAAGCTGCTGTATTACTTGGGATTTTATATAGCATTGAGCCTTTTCCACAGATGATTAAGTTTATCTTAATCGCATGGTTAGAAATATGCGGTTTGAACTTAATGTGTGGTATAGGCACACCTATTCGCATTATGGCACTCGATGCTTCAAAGGATTAATTTTGGCATAATTTTCTATTATGGGTGTTTTGCGAGAAGAATATACCCATGTGATTAGCCCCGCAGGCTAATCTCTTGTTCTATAAACCTCTGATTTGCTTCTCAAGGTATTGCGGATAGAATGGATAATATTATGGTTATCAATAATTATCAGTAGTTTCAGTAATTAGTTCTCTCTTCATGAAATTTTCTGAAAATTATGGGAATCTTATCGCGACCTAATGCGATTAATATTGCGATCTCGCTCAAGTGAAACCTTTGGATAATGACTATTCTCCCAAAAACTTTCTTGCACTGGTGTTCTCACAAGTTATATGAAGGAACACTTCTTAACAGTGCAAAATGCTCTTTGAAGAATAGATCTTAAGTTACATTTAAGCCGGAAGATATTACCTCTTCGAGACTTGGTTGCCCAACTAGCAAGATTGCAAAAGTATCATGTTCAACTTTAGGGAGTCTATTCGCCCGTACTCTGCGACTAGACACTTGGAAAAGCAACAAAAGCAAACAGATTCGTAACGATAGGCAACAAAAGCAAACAGATTCATGTTAAACCGCGTAAGTTGACAATCATCATTTATCGTTACAGGAAAAGCAACATGACGAAAGGTAAACTTGTATCTTTCATTTATAGTGAAAAGTTACATAAAAAGTATAATCGCGCAGTTAAGAAAAGAAGCCCGCCGAGTTCTCAAAAAACAAAACAATATCCTATTTGCGACTAATTATCTAGTTTGAACCGCAGGCGATCCGTCCGAATCAACGGTGCCATCAACGTCGGCATCTCCAGACAACAAATAATCACTACCAGGCGACTCAGGACTTGAAGATCCTCCACTGCTATCTCCAAAATTCTCGCTCTTGAGATTCGGGTCGTCATCTCCGCTGTCATCTTCAGAAGAATTGCCGGCGGTTTGTGATTTCAAACCGCCAGTATCTGATTCAGCGTCTTTGCTTCCTTTACCTTGGTTGTCTTCCGATGCCTTCTCTTCTCCTTCTTTTCCTCCTTTTCTTCTTCTTCCTCTTCTTCTTCTTCCTCGCCTCCCTCTTCGCCGACCTTACGCTTACCCTTGGCCGCGCGGTTTAAGGCGACCACCTTTCTCGTAAGGGTGGATAAAGGTCCAGGAAGGTGAAGTCTTCAAATTCTTTCGACAAACCGCCGAGCTCCTTGAGGCGGGCAAGAGCTCCTTTGATGCCTTTCTTCATATGAGGGAAAACGACGTCTTGGAAGACTGGATTCGCCAGGTATGCATTTTATACAAAGAAAAAAGGATAAATCAGATCGCGCGACTTTAATCATGGTAACCGCGAACACATCAGGTGATATCTTAATGCTTTCTCTTCTTTCCGCTGTGTGATTTCTTCGTCTTTTTGTGCCATTAAGTCTTCCAACTACGAATTGTCTTCCAGCAACCTTTTATAGGCAAAGACCATAAAATGGTTCGTCACAAAGCTCATCGCGCTGACCTGTGTGGCTAGACGCTGCAAGTCCTCTGCGGGAACTTTTCTCTGCGTCTTCAAGTTGCGCTTGCCGTACATGGCGGCTTCAACAGCCGTAGCATGTCGAGTAAGTTTTCACTCCCCCAATAAGGAAGAGTAGTTGAAACTTGAACGCACTTGTCTTTCGGGTGCCATCACATCGTCAGCTTGCCATGAAGATCTTGCAGAGAACTTCCCATCCCGTAAAGAGGGAATGAGTCTTTAGAAGAATCTGCGGCTACATCTGCCTCAACCTGCCGCTTCTTAGACAGTTCAACTCTCTTTTCTCGCTGTGTAAGGGATAAGCTGCTTGGAGTTTGCAGCTTGTTCAAAGGAACTGCTAGGAAAATTATTGTATAAGAATCAAGTTAGTTTGTGAATTATGCGGTTAAATAATTCAAGTCGCAGTGAAAAACTTACTATCCTCTGGAGCAATCCCTTCCAGTGAGGGAAGCAGCGGGATGTAGTGATTGATATCAAGTCGCTCAACCTTGCAGAACTTGTATATGCCCCCTTCAATCTCTCCTAGCTTGCAAGATTTGGATTCGGCCTCCGCTTGGATTTGCGGACTAGTTGAGAGAAGACCAATGTTCCCTTCAAAGACCAGGTAACGTTCAGATCAGTTTTGCACCTTGTTCGACTAGTTTACCACTTTCAGCCTCTGCATCTGAAGTATAAAATCCCCTTGAAGACAGTGCTGCCGGCCTACACGATTGATCGCATCGAGAAACATCTGCGAGAAAGGTTCTTGGAGAACCTCACTCTCTTAGACCGCAAATAAGCGATAAAGTTGAAAATTGAGGCTCTGGAATTAGGTGGCAGTTGGCCTGACACTATCCCATAATGATCTGAAACCGCAATCACCTCCACACGGGAAAGCGGAAGCCGCAGTCAAAGTGGTCAATATGTACGACGATTTGGCGCGCATAAGAAGTGTTGATCCTTTCATCACGCTCTGGAATTCGCACGAGAAGGGGTGTATTTTTCATATGCCTTTCAATAAATTCATTGAGTTCGGCTTGCGAAACTCGACACTCTTCGTGATCGGCAGAATGAAAGGCAGAAGCAGTGTCAACCCGAATAACAACTTTCTCAGACCGCGTGGACTTCCGCTTAGGACACATTTTGATTTTCTTGCTAAAATCATGAAAAATAGCACTATATATAGATCTTAGTGGCATGCCAATAACAAAACAAACCACTAGCATAGTTTTCAGGCCGCGCGACCTGGACCTGCATTAGAAATCGAACCAACACAAGTGCTAGCTACATGAAGCATAAACGTGCGAGCTGCGGACATCATTCAACACATGGTAGATATCAAAGATGGTTTATTCGTGCAAATAAGGAAAAAAAATCATAGTAATAACAAAAGAAGTCAGCAAATAAATAATAGTCTGATCGCATAACACAAGCATGAAAGTTCAGAATGTCCACAACCATCAACAATATTACAAGTTTCACGAATCACTGTTTACGGTCATTAGGAACCCTACTAAAGTGCGCGACAAAGTCACCGACTTGAAGAAGGGAACCTTGAAGCTACCACATGTGGTGGTGAGGCGCGTTGAGAGCCCGGTGGATGCGAGAAGTATCGCGATTCACGCGATCCCAAGAAAACGCGAGATTTGCGGGCACCTCTTGTTCAGATGGTTGCGCGGGCTGCTCAGCGGGGTGGTTTTGATTAGAGGGTTCTCCCCTGACCACACAACTTGATGACTGAGACCTCTCAGTGTGAAGAGAATCAGGCTGTCTTCTTATCCCTCTCTCCAATCACGCTTAAGTATATGTCGTTTTAGTAGCAGATTTCATCCTCAAACTTCCGAACGCATTGGTCCTAGAGCCTCTTTTCCCTTTACCGAGCAGACACCAAGGTTGCGACCTGATCTTGAAGAGCTCTTCTCTCTTTCTTCTCGTTCTCCCGAGTAGCCCACATCTCCTTCCTCTCGTTCTCCGGAGTAGTCCGCATCTCCTCCAGGATAGTCCGCATCTCCTTCTCTTTCGCCAAGGAAGTTCAGAATGACTCTTCTCTTGATCGCTCGTCTTCCCACTCTTTCCTCAGCAACGTCTTCAAAACTTCAAGCTGACCGCAAAAATCCGGTAACAGCTCGGTGCTTAGCATTTTACTCGCCATAGAATCAGACGGCGAAATTGGCGGCAATGGTGGCACATATTCACCTGGATCCAGGAAAAATCTAGTTTACTTGTAGCAAAGATAAAGTAAAACACTGTCAGATCAAACCTCAGAATAACGACTTGCAACAAAAAGGAACTTTGAAGAGTAAGACCCCCAAGTCGCGAATTTTCTCCTTGTTTAATCGCAGTTATAACTAGGCGACTTTCAAAAATTGGACGCCTCGATTGCTCAGGGTCCATTCGTAAACGCCGTTCTTTCCAAGAACGCTCGGTCTCCTTCTTCTTGGCCTTCAGTTTCGCCGCGGACAGGAAGACATAGTTCGGAGGATTTATAACCGCATCTGGCCGTCTTCTCCACGATTGAGATCTATAAATCCTTATAGTTCTAGACACAGGCCTAAGATTACTTGATCGCGAAAGATCAGTTGCTGTTCGCTTGTCGGTCGCGGCTTTTCCTCCAGCCACACGACTTTCTCCGCGACAATCTTTTCTCTCAGCCTCTTCTTCTCATCATGTTCAAAAACCGCGGTGATCTGTTCTCCAACCTTCATTCCTAGCACTTGCAGATTAGGGTCATCAGCCACATCCTTCAAAGTCGCCGGAGTACTTAACTCGTCTTGTTTTTGCAGTGCGTCAATATCCTTCAAGATCTCACTTAGGGTCATGCTAGCCGCAAAATTAACCTGTGGTTCATCCAACTTGGAAGCTGGAGTTTCCAAGGGTTCAAGGACCTCCTTTTCCCGTGGTCTAAATTGGAGGCTAGCCGCCGGTCTTAGTAGAGATATTCTTGTTCTGGGACTTCAACTTTCTCATTTTCTTTCTCATTCGTTCCTCTGCGGATCTCGATTTCTTTCTCTTCTGACCCATTCCTTTTAACGCATCAACTAGTTCCTCTCTTTGCCGCAATTTTTTAGTCGCAGACAACCCGACCTGGCGCAACCCTTCGCGGATTGGATCCTCTATGACAATGATATTCAAAAAAGCAACCAGATCGCCGCCTGACTGCTCTTCTACTGTTTGTTTCGGTGAGCCAACACTTCCATCCTCCAAACCGGGAACCATGAGCAAAACCACACCAGAAGGGGAAAAGGTGACATTGAAGGATGGATCCTTTGTAACCTTGGAAAGAGGTGCGGCATTAGAGACCGTTGGCTCATTTAAATGTATTTGGGCGGCCTCAGCAGGTTTCAGGGTGGTCTCTGTGATCACCAATGCAGAAGACGTTCCAACGTCCCCGGTGGCCTGGCGAACTGAAGTATCTTGCTTCCTGATCACATCTCTCTTCTTCTTTGACCGTTCGACGACCTTCTCTTTGCGGCTCAGGACCGAGGACATTATATCCATTTTGAGACCGGTTGTTGCGACCTGCAAAACGTTAACCGCAAGCGATGAATATCGTCCCGTTGCTAAAAATATTTTTTGAAAACCGCAGAATTCTCAGGGATATTTATAGACATTTCAGCATCAAAGGCAGTCGCGGTTTTGCGGCTAGAACTTACATTTCCGAAACTTCTTGAAATTTGGAAATGTGCGGGGATCATATTTACCCAAGAACCCGCAACCAGCCATAAGCCAAATACAAGCCGCACGGTTACGATTTTCCTAACCGCATTCAACATCAGATCGACAAGCCGTAAGCGCTTGAGGAGAAGCCGCTCAGTTCGCAGAGGCAAACAACCTAGTCGCGCGGTTTGCCTGTTTACTTTTAAGCTTGTATCCCGCCATCTCTGCCCGGTTCTCCTGTACCCCGGACAGGCGGTTATCTTAGCCCTGCCCGTTTGGGTAAGCCCCTGTCCTATAAATAGGGGGAGCAGCACTCCCAAAGCACGCTGACTCAAATCCAGTAACTCACTTGTTAAGAGCTGCGATCTCGATTCTAGTGCCTTTGCGGTCTCCTGTTCGTGTGACTTCTTCTTTTCAACCTTTGTAACCGCTTCTTTCACTCAATAGAAAACCCGCCGCAAGAGAGTCATTCGCCGCGACGAGCAAAGTCTGGTGTTGTCGCTTGTCGGCTTTCTCGCTCTTTTGCTATTCACGGGTCTTTCAGTTCCGAGCCTTCTTTCCTTCTCCAGACGACCCTTCTCGCGATAGTGCGCGGAGAATTGGTGTCTATTTTGGTACCAACATCCATGATACAAACAAAATGTTGAGTGGAAGGGTGATATCAACAATACACTTTCGTAGTAGCCAACGAAAATACATTTGTGAGAATGATTGCGTTGATGAACATGGACAAAATAGACACATCCGAACACACGAGGAGGGAGATGAGACATGTGGACGACACATTCGGTGGACAGATGAAATGGGGGAACATATTACAAGGTATTGGAGGGACGAAAATTAATGAGGTAAGTCGTGGTGAGGACCGCTTCACCCCAATAGGATTTTGGGAGATTAATTGTGATAAGAAGACACCATGTGACTTCGAGAGGTGCTTGTTCTTGCGTTTAACAACACCATTTTGGGTGGATGTATGGGTGCACATGGTTTGATGATGCTTACCATGATCAGGATGATATTTTCCAAACACACCACATTCACTGTACTCCCTCTCCCACTGTCACTTTGGATGCCGCGAATAGTGCTGACAAAATTAGTGGCCACCATCTTGTGAAAAATTTGAAGCAATCAAAAACACCACTTTTCCATTTTAATAAGTACACCCAAATAGAGTGAGAAAAATAATAAATAAATGTCATAAACCAATGGTGACCAGAAAGAGATGACACGAGAAGGACCAGGAGAAGATAGATAAGCCAAACTATGCCATGCATGTTTATAAAGTTTACAAATGTCACAAATAAAAGTTTTCATAGAGCTATAAAACATATGAAATATCTTAAGAAGGTAGCTTGGGGAGGGATGTCCAAAACCTTGGTGCCACCTTTGCACATCTGTGGTTGACAGAGTAGGAGTACTGGAGAGAGCTTGAGGAGATGGGTGGTCTAAGATGTGCATGCCATACAATTCCTACAACTGTAAATACACCGCTTTGTTACCAAATCTTGAAAAACACAACAATCAGGGAGAAAAGAAACTGCTAGAAACTGCTTATTTTAATGATGTAGTCAGGCGACTAATAAATAATAATTTTTGAGGAAATGTAAGAACACGTAAACTTATATGAGGGGCATGACATAGGAACATAAGATGGTTCCTTTGCTAACAATGGAAGAAAGTTGAAAAATTCTAACTCCAAATGTTCGAACCTAGTTTGTAGCCTAAGGTTATTGATCCTGCGATCAAACGCCACAATTTGAATGGCTAGAAAAAGAGAGCGAAAAGTCTGTAAGCACACCCCAGATGCCTCAGCAGGGAGGTCCCACCACGTACCTGGAAGTTTGGAAGAAACTTTCCCCTCACAATCAAAAGGCTGAGCGAGGTACGAGAAAGACACAAACTTGGCGAGTTTGGAACTTTGGGGGATCTCAACGTGCCATTCCTAGTACCCCTGGGGTCTATTTATAGACAAATCCTGGGGGTGAGGGTATAGTTACTTGCCCATACTCGCATATACTCGCGAGTTACAAGGGGTACTCGCCCATACTTGCGAGTTACAACGGGTAGTCGCCCATACTCATGAGTTACAAGGTACTCGCCCATACTAGCTGAATGGTATAGAATATGTGTCTCCTTAAATATTTCTGATCTCGACGAATTACGGGTTATACGCAATCCCCGCTTTTTTCTGGTTTGACACGCGCTCGGAAAAACAATGTATGACTCTTGGTTCAAAGAGATGGGTGTTAGATGATATGTCGTGCGAGGTCCGTCCCAGGAGTAAAGTTCAACTAATTGGGGAAAGGAGCCGACACCTCCTTGGAGATGAGCTCAACTGGAGGTGGAGAACAATCAATAACTTCGAGGAGAGGAGCTCAATTAGAGGAGATGGAGAGGAATCAACACCTCTCAGGCCATATGCTAGACGAGCGTTCTTAATTGGAAGAGGTGGAGAAGAGTCGGCACATCCTAGGAGCAGAGCTCAACTGGTGGAGATGGAGAAGAATCGACACCTCCCAGGCTATTCGCTAGACGAGCGAGTTTAACTGGAAGAGGTGGAGGAGAATCGACATCTCCTAGGCCATTTGCTAGACGTGCGAGCTTAATTGGAGGAGGTGGAGAAGATGAGTCACTTTTACTTGAGGTGTTGTCCCATCACCTTTTCTTGGTACGGTTCTTGAAGGGAGAGGCTCTCGGGGGGTCTATTAGGCCATCATACAAGTGGGGAGCTGATCTCGTCCTACTTTGCAGAGGTGTGTTCTTACGAGGATGCACCACACATGAGACCTGCATCCTAAACCTGGGAATGGTCACGGAGTACCTCGGGGAAGGAAAGACACTCAGGAGGTCTATCAGGGCTACTTTGTAAGAGGGGAGCAGACCTCAACCTTACAAAGGAATGGTCTTACAAGGACGCACCACACTCAAGGTCTGCATCCTAAACTGGGAACGATTAAATGGTTGATGTCACCATATGACTGCCCACCCATTTCTGGGGGCTCTACGTCCCTTTCCTTATAGGGGTAGAATATTTTCAGATCATCAACGCTCTAGGTGTTTTCAAGCAGTTCCCATCTCGTGATTCTGCAGGCGATATCCTCCTTCTCGAGCGACTCTTGTATAATGAACGAACCTTCACAGTTCGGGTTAAGCTTCCTGATGGCGGCCGATCTTCCTGCGACGTCAACCTTTTTCAAGACGAGGCACCTTACCTGGAAATGCTTGATGCGAACGTGCTTGTCGAAGTGCCTCTCCGTCTTCCTTAGGATTTACTCTTGTCGGGCCGATGCAAAGTCTCTAATTTTTTAAATGTAGTCGAGGGAAAGTCCTTGGGCTTCTTTCTTTTTAAGGCACCACTCTTCCTCCACTTCTTCTACCGCTACCACTCTCAGGCTTCTGACCTCGAACTCCACGGGGATGAGAGACTCTGACACGTAGGACAACTTGAAAGGTGTCTCTCCCGTGGCCAAGTTAGGAGTGGTTCTGAAAGCCCACGTGACCAAAAGGAGCTTATCCGCCCAAATCCCCTTTAGATTTTCGACTTTTTACTTCAAGAGGTTGATGACCAACTTGTTCATGGCGATGACCGAAGCAAATCGAAGATTCGTTTCCAACTGCCGACAGAAATCATCCAGCTCCAGACCGGTGAACTGCAGTCTGTTATCTGTGACGATGGCAAGGGGTATTCCGAACCTATAAGCGATCTCTCCCCATATGAAATTCTTTATGATTTGAGACATTGTCTCGGCCAAATCTTTGGTCTCGATCCACTTTGAGAAATAGTTTATCATCACGAGGACAAATTTTTGTTGTCTACTGGCTTAAGGGAAAATGGCCAATCAGATCCATTCCCTAGATGGCGAAAGGCCAAGGGGCCACGATAGAACGAAGGCGTTGGACCGACTGTAGCTGAAGTGGAGCGAAGAACTGACACCTCAGGAATTTCTTCAAGAAAGCTTAGATATCCTTTCTGATGTTCGGCCAGAAGTAGCCATGTCTCAGGATCCTTTGCTGCAGAGTGAGCGTATCAAAATGGCTTCCACACTCCTCGAAATGAACATCCTCAAATACCCGAGGAACCTCAAATTTTGACACACATTTGGCCAAGGGGTCTGAGATGGTCTTGCGATATAGCTCTGCTTCGTGCAGCAGATAGTACGCCGCCTTATAACTGAACTTCCTCTGGTCTCGAACATCCGCTGGGAGCTAGCATGAAGCTAGTAACGATACGAAAGGATCCAACCAAGAAGCCTGCAACTCAATCTCCATCATCTCTCTTTCCTCGATGGAGGGTCACCACAGCTCATTGATCGTGCTGCCGACCCTTGGGCCATACTTTGTCAAGCGGTCTATCGTTGAGTTTTCTTCTTTGGGCACACACTGGACGAAGGACTGAAATCCTTTTATCAACCTTTTCACTTTCATGAGGCATCACTGCAGGAGGACGTCTCAAAATTCAAACTCTCTACAAATCTGCGACGTGACCACCATTGAATATATGAAGGCCGAGATATCTTGACTCCCTAACTTCTTGTCCAGGCACGGTCCTGCCACTTGGTAATCAAAGAAAGTTAATCACACCAACATTTATAAACAAAAGTGATGATAAGATTTAAACTTAAGAAGATTTCTGATCCTGCACCGACCTTCTAGCTTTTTCGATGCTGATGATGTCTTCGATAACGAAGGATCTTTCCTCGAGGAAAAAGCGATCTTCTCTTCGTCGAGTTGGGAGGTCGGCTCCATACTCTCTTCTGATAACATCTCTAGCCGGATGAGAAGCGCGCTCGGGGGGTCGTCAGCCAACATGCAAGGGGGGAGCTGATCTCGACCGTCAATGCAGATGCTTGGACTTAAGAGAACACATTATAGACCCGACACACCGTCCCATCATCTGCCCTGGGTTTTATGAGAGTCAAGTCGGAGGCTCGTTTCCCAACCTAATCATAGAGATCTATTCTAACTCCGCAGACAATTTATCTCTTATAAGACAATTTAGAGTATGACTCTGAACGCCCTTCTAATAACTTCGCAGGTGAATGAGAAGTGTACTTGAGGGATCGTCAACCAACATGCAAGAGGGGAGCTCATATCGGTCGTCAATTCGGAGGCTTGGTCTTAAGTGGATGCTTTATTATTCCGAGTCACTGTCCCATCACCCTAGACGTGCTCACCGAACATCTGGAGGATTAACACAAGAATTCCCTATCACTCCTGGCTTACATCAAGGTTCATCTTTAAGCTCATATCTCTTTACCCTTATTTTAGATGAGCTCACCGGACATATCCAAAGAGCAATACCTTGGTGTTTATTGTTTGCGGATGATATCGTTTTGGTTGATGAGACGCGAGGGTGTAAATGCAAAACTGGAGTCTTTGCGAGACACTTTAGAAAAGAATGGTTTTAGGTTGAGTAGAGCAAAAAAAAAAGTATATGGAGCTTAAATTTAGCAGCGCAAGAAGGACGGATGGCTTTGTTATTAAGTTGGGTGATCAAGATATTTCCCGTAGTGAGTGTTTTAAATATCTTGAAACGATAGTTCAAAAAAACGGAGGTTTTGATAAAAGTTGACACATAGAATCCAAGTGGGTTGGTTGAAGTGTAGAGGCGTGTCGGGGATCTTATGTGATCGTAAAGTACCATTAAAACTTAAGGGCAAGTTTTATCGTACTGCAATTAGACCATCGATGCTCTATGGTTCTGAGTGTTGGGCAGTGAATTATGTACATGAGCAAAAAATGGGAGTTGCGGAGATGAGAATTCTTAGGTGGATGTGGACACACGAGACTGAATAAAATTTTGAATGAATGTATTAGGGATAAGATAGGAGTAACACTAATTGCAGAGAAGATGCGAGAAGCTCGACTAAGCTGGTTTGGACACGTACAAAGGAGATCATTAGAGGCACTTGTTAGGCGTTGTGAGAGTCTAGTCGCTAGACATGTTGTGAGAGTCTAGTCACCCAACCCGGGGTTTACAAGAGTCGAGTCGAAAATTCACATGCTAAACTACTTGCGATGACAGGTTTTTCTCCTGATATGACCTCAAGCTTCAT
Source organism: Platanthera zijinensis (assembly GCA_039513925.1). Taxonomy (NCBI): domain Eukaryota; kingdom Viridiplantae; phylum Streptophyta; class Magnoliopsida; order Asparagales; family Orchidaceae; genus Platanthera; species Platanthera zijinensis. Next base: position 73,684,495 of record CM077084.1, on the reverse strand, counting down.
TCATTTTTAAGAAAGGGGACCTTCTTAGGTGTTTGACTAGGGAGAATCCGAAACAATGAGATCTTATACTGCCACAAGCTGAATTTGCATTCAATAATTCTACTAATCGCACCACTGCTAAATCTCCTTTCGAGATTGTTCACGGATTCCCTGTACTTCATCTACTTGATTATCACTCCCTCCCGAATCACAAACGTATTTCCTTTGATGCGCAAGTCCATGTTGATTATTTAAAAGAATTGCATAAATCTATTACTAATAAATTGCGAGCGAATTCTGAAAAATATAAATCCATGACCGAGAGTTATACTTTTCAGAAGGAGATTAGGTGCTTGCTTATTTCAGGAAATAGAGATTCACTCCGGGTATATACCATAAGCTACAACAGAGGAAGTTTGGTCCTTTCCACGTCTGGAAGCGCATTGGTGAGAATGCATATCTCCTTGACCTGCCCGTTGAATTTGGTACTTCACCAATATTTAACGTCATCGATTTGACGCCATTCTATAAAGATCCACCCGCGACAGCCCGAGTCCACCTGCGACAGCTCTAGAGATTCCAGTGCAGACGACCACCACTGAGGAGATAGACCTGGTTCTGGATGTATGCGAGTTTCGTACTTGCCACGGGACTTGCCAATGCTACTTGGTCTCCTGGAGGGGGCGAGGCATCACAGACAGTTCTTGGATCAGCACCGACGAGCTACGGCGCCGCTGCCCAAATCTCTCTATTGCTAGTTTCTGCGAATTCTTGCCGTGGTCAAATTCTTTCCATCCCGGTGGAATTGATGCATTTTGCGACGCATCATAGTTTCTATATATTTATTTATGCATTTTATTTCATGTACTCGTTTTATTTTTGTACTTTGTTATTTTCCGGCTCATCGGTTTGACCGGCCGTTGGGACCATAAATAAAGAGGTCCAATATTATTAGTAGTAGGAACGTAGGGACAATCCTAAAATTATTTAAGGAAGCATAAAGTTAATATGTAAATTAGAAAATATTATTTGAAATTGTCATTAGTAGGAAATTATTTGGAAATATTTGCCAACCGTGAGAGATATTCTGAGAACAATGTATTTTGGGAAAAGAGATGTATTTCAGAAAAAACTTGTATTTTGGAAAGAATTAAATTGTCCAGCAAATCACCAGGAAGAAATTATGATCAACGCATCTTATAAAATCTACCGTGAAGAAAATTGGTTAGCAGAATCCGACAGAGTTGGACGCGAAATTGCGCCTCCCTGCTCATTGCCGATCAAATTGCTTGTGCCCTACTCCCCGCCAGAGTGGTCGCCTCCTGCCTCCATAGGAGAGCCGACTGTTTTTGTTTCTCCAGCGTCGGCCTCTGCGTCAACCATTCCTGCACGATTTCCGTCCGTCGCCGCTAGGGTTGCCTGGGAACAAGATCGTCGGGCGTTGTCGACTTCGATATTGGTTCCGACGCCCAGGTTTTGATTGGCGCCTTCTTACGCAACCCCCTGTATCCGGCCCCGACTCCCTATTCTCCCTTTTGCGTGAAAGATTTGGAAGGTCCACTGCAGAGCTACCTTTATTAATACATGACACGATGGATCAGATGATGACACAGGTTGAATAACAAGAGCCCGAGTGCTTGTGCCCCTTCTGCATCGAGTGTAGACCTGCAAAATAGGAGGGGGCACCGGAGGAAGCGTATTTGGCCATGTCAGTGACACAGTGAAGTCTCCTGTGTCTGACTCTCTTGAGTGGCTTCAGTGGGAGTCTGCAACTCACTGGTGATGTCGTGACTCCTTAACTCTATGACGGAGTCCATTTCTCGGAACTACCTGTTCTTGGATACCGCAACAGATATCTGGAAGCGTGCAGAGACTACCTATTCTGGTTGCGGCAATGCAGCTCAGATCTACCAACTTCGTCGGCGGCTGTTCCTCCCGCGACAGGGTGATCAACCCCCCTCGGCCTACTACTTAGAGTTCACTCAACTTTATCAGGAGTATGATCATTTTGATTCTCTGACTCTGGTGTCCCCTGAAGATGAACACAATCACATTTTTGAGTTCCTCTATGGCTTACATCAAAACTTTGATCCGACCAGCATTCAGATTCTTGGCCGCTCTCCACTACCTTCTCTGCCCGAGGTGTACAACCTTGTTCAATAGGAATTCGATTGCCGTCTGACTCTGCTTCCTGACTCTGCCCTCGAGGGATCTGCCCTTGTCTCTCTTTCTCAGGCTGGGGCTCGTCCTGCTCGTGACACTAGATTGAGGATTGCGTAGAAAGATCACCTAGTCTGTGACTATTGCGGGAAGGCCTGCCATACTAGAGATACCTGCTTCAAGCTTCATGGTTTTCCTCCTCGAGGCAGCCCTGCCTCTCATGGTGGCCGGGGAGGTGGTCGCCCTCAACACATGCCTCCTCTGCCCAGTTTTGCCCACTTATCGGACGCTGGGGAGGACTCTATTGCTCTTCACTCTCTGGCTTCCAATACGCCCCCTGGCTCCTTCGGCTGAAGAAATTCTGGCGTTCCGCCGGATGATGCTTGGACCTCCAGCGGAGCCATCCGGTTCTGCCTCCTCTTCCTATGCTCATCAGGGACCTGCAGGTGCTCACCTAGCTTCCTCCCACCTCTCCTTTCAGTGGATCATTGATTCCGGGGCTACATGCCACATGACCGGATCAACCACAGGTTTTGTGTCTTACACACCTCTGTCGGTCGGGGACAAAGTGAGCATTGCTGATGGATCACTATCTACCATCGCTGGGAAAGGATCCATTCCATGCTCTTCTCTTACCCTCTCCTTTGTCCTTCATGTTCCTGCTTTCACCCGCAATCTCCTCTCTATTAGTCACCTGACAAACTCTATGAATTGCTCAGTGACCTTTTTCCCTACCTCTTGTGTTTTTCAGGACCTAAAGACGGGGACGGTGATTGGCTCTTGTAGACAGTGCAACAGGCTCTATGTGTTCGACCCCTCTGCTTCCAGTTCATCCAGCATCGCTCGACCTCCCAACGCTCTTCTTGCTGCTCGTCCCTCTGAGTTGGATTCCTTGCATTGTCGGCTAGGACATCCTCCTGTCGCTATTATGAAGCTGTTGCTTCCTGCTATGTCTTTTACTTTGTTTAATGTTTTTCACTGTGATGTGTGTGAACTGGCTAAACGTCATCGTAGTACTCTTCCTCTTATGTCCCCTCGTAGCTCAGTTCCGTTTGACGTTATTCATACTGATTTTTGGGGTCCTAGCCCTACTGTTTCTATTTCTGGTTGCTCGTGGGTTGTTTCTTTCATTGATTGTTACTCTCATTGTACCTGAGTTACTTAATGAAGCATAAAAGTGAGGTGTTCTCTATTTTTCAGCGCTTTCACAAGATGGTCACAACTCAATATGGTGTTCTTGTTAAAATCTTACGTAGTGACAATGGTCGTGAATATATTGACGCTTGTCTTGACAAATACCTAAGTGACCTAGGTATCATTCATCAAACCTCCTGTGTGTACACCCCTGCGCAAAATGGGGTAGCTGAGCGTAAGAATCGACACCTCCTTGAGGTGGCTATGTGCTTTCTCCTTCGGATGCATCTCCCAAAATATTACTGGGGTGATGCTGTTTTCACCACGACCTACTTCATCAGTCGTCTTCCTACACGAGTCCTCTGGTTTCAGACCCCTCTCAACACTCTAGGAGTCCGTCCTACCTTTCTCTCACCCCGTGTCTTTGGATGTGTATGCTTTGTCCACACCCAGCCTAAGACCAAACTTGATCCACGCGCTCTGTAGTGTGTGTTTATTATGTAACATCCCAATTTTTGACGTCGCGTTAAAATAAATTTCAGGGCCTGATCGCACGCATAATTAAACGAGTCGTCGATATGCGGAGGTCATTAATCAATTTTAATTACTTTTTTATGCATGCCAAGCAATTATTAGTGATTCAACATATAATTGTTAATAATTCGTAGTGGTCGCGACGACTTAAATTATCGTGCAAGCTTGTATCGCAAAAATATTAATTTTCAAGGTCTCAAGGCAATTTAGTAATATTGTTAATGATAATGCTATAAAAACAGATAATAATAAGGATAAATCAAAGTTTTTCCCCATGTCCGGTGTGCGGTTAGACGAACCGCCTAGTTTAACCCCCCCACACTCGCCTCTTATCCGGAAAACCAACAGTCGGGTGGCTACTTTTCTTTCTGCAGGTTTCCGCACTGCCCCTCTTTCCTTCTCCTGTAATCGCCGCTTCCACCGACAGCAGGAGCCCAAATGGACCTCCCCTTCTTCGCCGGAAACCAATGCCGGCTTCTCCTTCCTCCTCAGTAGCCCTAGCCGATCTTCTTCTTCCTTCTAAGCATTTCAAGAGGAAGTTCCTTAACCCTAGCCGGGGGAAAAGTTTCGGTGAGCGGATTTTTGTTCATTTCTCCTTGTATTCTAGGGTTTCTTCATTCCTATATTGTGGCTACACCCTTATACTTTCAATTTCAGATTTTTTAAAGAGGTTTTATGTTTCCTAGCGTTACGATTTCAACGGCTTTTGGGTAATCCCTCGTCGTTAGATCGTTGTAACGCATACGTTTGTATTCTTGTTCCTCCATAAATAATTATTTCCCATCATGAGTATTTCCACCAAAAAACCTAAGGGGGAAAACACTTAAGTTAGGTTTACCGTTGGATTTCAGATTTTCGGTGGTCGTTGGAGCGAGGGATTGGAGAAGTTCTTAGCGGTCAGATCTTTTGGGAAGGAACACCATGTCACCTCGTCGCGTGTACGGGCATCGAAATGCCGCGGTAAGAAACTCGACTCCTTTTAGTCTAACCGTTTAGATTATTTTAATTCATCTATTAACTATGTTGATATACGCTCTTAGAAATTTCAAGTTCCTATACTCAGAATCAAGTCAATGGGGTAGCTATACGCTTATGCTTAGTTAGCAGATTCAGTGTCATGAAAACCATAAGCCCAATGTAGTTAACTAGAGTCCTACTCTGTAATTGACTCATTGAACACCGGTCTAAGTAAATTCAAAAAAGTGGCGAGGAAGGTTTATGCTCGTGATTCTGGTGGAGGCACACCACCGTGTTTTCAGGGCCAATAGGCAACAACTCGAACTTCAAGCTCAGGGTCGATGACCAGATAGGAAACTCCTCAGATAGGAGTCTGTGTTCCACTTTAGGGACACCCAAATCAGGGCACCATTAGGTTTGTCACTCAGACTGCAGTCAATAGTTGTGCATGATCGTCTTTAGTGACAAGTGCTGATATTGAAGCTGGTTGAAACTTACAACAGTCACAAGTGCAAACTACAAAAAAAATCAACGATTTGTACATTTAAGACAAGAGAGTGTCAGATCACACAATATGCCGATTCTATTCCAGATCATGAACTCAATGACTAAGCATTATGTTAGAGAAATTATGCAAATTTTAAATTTCAAGTAATATTCACTTGTATTATTTTCTTTAAGTGTTACTGGAGGGAGTAGCTTTTCTTACTCTTCAGTGGGTCTGACCCATTTAGAACTTATTCTTTACATGGGGCTCAGGTTAGGGGATTCGCTTAGGATAGGCAACGTAGTCTCCACAGTCGTCAGCGTTGTACAGTTGTACTATTATTGTTGTACTTGATTTTATTGCAGACATTATGTATTTGTTGTATCTGTTTATTTCAGACTGACAATATATCAATTTTATAGTGTCGTTTACCGTTTTAGTTGGCTCTGTGAATTCAACATTTGTGAGGTACATTTTTACTCATACTTAATATATTTCTTACCCTACTTCTGCTGTTAGTTTCCTGTTAACATTTTTAACTTTCCTGCTTTATACAAGTTTATATACCTTTGCTTAGTTTACTTCTTATCGCGGGCTCGACCGGACTGCCGATTTCTTGTTAAACTGAGTTGGGGTGTTACATATTGGCTACTCTCCTACTCAGAAAGGCTATATGTGCTTCCACCCGGTTACCAAGCGAGTATTTGTTACTATGGATGTCACCTTCCGGGAATCTGAAGCTTATTATGGGAACTCTCTTCAGGGGGAGAGCACAACTACATAAGTGAGTTCCCCTCCTTTTGTTCCTCTGCCTATTCCTCCGTCTATGGTGCCACCTCCCATTCCGGTCACTCCACCCTCATCTCCTCATCCTACTACTCCCGTTCCTCCGGTGCCCCCGCCTATTTTGCAGGTCTACACTCGACGCAGAAGGGGCACGAACACTCAAGCTCTTGCTATTTAACCCGTGCCATCATCCGATCCATCATCAGGTATTTACAAAGTAGCCCTGCTTCTACTCTACATCATCTTTCTCACTTTGTGACTTATGACTCATTGTCTTCTTCTCATAGAGCATTTGTCACCTCTTTGGCCTCCATTTCTATTCCCCAGTCTTGACAGGAAACATTTGAGCATATTGAGTGGAAGACAGCCATGTTGGAAGAAATGAGAGCCCTTGACAAGAACAGTACTTGGGAGCTGGTCCAACTCCCTAAGGGGAAAACTGCTGTGGGATAAAAGTGGGTTTTCTCTGTGAAGCAAAACTCCCAAGGTCTTGTAGAGCGATACAAAGCCAGGTTAGTGGCGAGAGGATATACGCAGACAGTGGGCATTGACTATCGGGAGACATTTGCACCAGTTGAAAAAATGAACTCCATCAGGATCTTGCTTTCATGTGCCGTGTGTAAATGGTGGAGTCTCCTTCAGTTGAATGTGAAGAATGCATTTCTTAAAGAAAGCTCTCTATGACTTGAAGCAATCTTCACGTGCGTGATTCAGGAGATTTCACCTGGCTATGATCTCTTTCGGGTACAAACAGAGCAATGCTGATCATACCCTGTTTGTGAAACATAATGAGGGTAAGGTGGCCGCTCTCATTGTTTACGTGGATGATATAGTAATAACCGGCGATGATACCGAAGCGGTTGAACAACTGAAATCCAGATTGTCTCAGGAATTTGAAGTTAAGGATCTTGGCCCCCTCATGTATTTTTTGGGCATCGAGGTGGCTAGATCCAAGCATGAAATCTTTATATCTCAAAGGAAGTAAGTTCTAGACTTGCTTGAGACGACTGGAATGCTCGGGTGCATGCCAACTGATACTCCAATTGAGGTCAATCACAAACTTAGAAGAGATGAAGGAGAAGTCGTTGATGACGTACCTGGCTTCCAACGATTGGTGGGAAAGCTTATCTGTCTCTCCCACACTCGACCAGACATATCCTATGCTGTGGGGGTCCTTAGTAAGTACATGCATTCACCTAGATCACATCACCTGGATGCTGGACACAGAGTTCTGACGTATCTCAAATCCACTCATGGCAAGAGAATTTTGTTCTCACCCAATGAGGCATTGACCCTAGAGGTCTATACGGATGCGGACTGGGCAGGATCAGTTGATGACCGAAGGTCAACATCAGGGTACTGTTCCCTTGTTGGGGTAATTTGGCAACCTGGAGAAGCAAGAAACATGTTGCCCGATCCACTATAGAGGTAGAATTCTGTGCTATGACACAAGGGCTATGTGAAGGGTTGTAGATCCAGACGATCATGAAGGACCTTAGCGTGAAGTGTGACGGTCCAATTATGATCTATTGTGATAACAAATCTGCGATCAACATTGCTCACAATCTGGTGCAACACGATCACACCAAGCACGTGGAGATCGATAGACACTTCATCAAGAAAAATATTGTTAGGGGGATTGTGAGTATCCCGTTTGTCCCATCAAATCAGCAGCTTGCAAATGTGCTTACCAAATGGCTGAGTCAGAACTCGTTTGACGTAATATTGAACAAGTTGGACATGACTGACATTACACGTCCAACTTGAGGGGAGTGTTGGAATATGTTAGAATAATAAGTATTATATTGTTACTGTATTATCGTCGTGTACACCTATATATATATATCTTTATTATATAATACAATAGGCATATTTGGAGCACACCATGAAACAGATTTGGACCGTCTGATCTCCAGGAAATTGCATCTGGCCGTTGGATTCCTAAAGATCGGTCTGCAATTAAAAATTCCCACAAAAAAGCTACTGTTCATTCCCGAAGAAATCCCGATTCCCATTTCCGCACTTCCGCCCCTCACGGCCTCACCCACGCCGCCTCCGACGGCCTGTCCGGCGACCACCGGCGGGTTCGCCGGCCTCCGGCGAACCCGCCGGGGGTTGTCCGGCGTCTCGCGGGCAGGGCCACCGCCGGCGGTGGCCCTGCCCGCGAGACGCCGGACAACCCCGGCGGGTTCGCCGGAGGCCGACGAACCCACCGGTGGTCGCCGGACAGGCCGCCGGAGGCTCCGCCGCCGGTGGCCGAGAAGGGCGCTGTGTAGCAGGAAGTTTCAGAGGAGGGTGGCTCAGGCTCGCCGCCGGAGAACCCCCGACATGTTCGCCGGGCCCCGGCGAACTCGCCGGTGGTGCCCGGTCAAGCAGCCGCCGGCTCCGCCAGCGGCGGCGTCGGGAATTTGCGCGAGCAGGTGGAAGCGGAAGGGAGGGGGGTGGGGCCAGTATGCAGAAGCGGAAGGGAGGGGGGTGGGGCCAGCAGGCGGGCCCCGGTGTGCACTCAACGCCCGCTGGCGTTGAGTGTGCACTCAACGCTCGTTCAGGTAACCGGGGGGCGGGCTTCGGGTGCGGGCGAATCCCGCCGGGGGCGAGCGAAGCCCGCTTGAATGCTAAGCGGGCGAAGCCTGCAACGACGCATCGAGAACGGGCGGAGCCCGTTCGAAGATAGTAGTATATATATATATGAGCCTCTAATGTAATGGATTATTATCATTCTTTTCCTCAACAATAATAACATAGGACATAAGGAAATACTCGACTTGAAAATACTAAAAAGTACCTCTCAATCTCCCCCTTATGTCGGACGAAAGATGTCGGTCATTCCAAGTCTTTTGATGTTATCAATGAACACGTCACTTTCTAAGCTTTTAGTGAACACATCTGCGAGTTGATCTTTAGAGTGGACGAATGGTTTGAGCACAGTCTTTTTATCCAAGTGATCTTTTGATAAAGTGTCGGTTCACCTCAATGTTCTTTGTCCTGTCATGTTGAACCGGATTAGGATCTATGATGATCGTTGGCTTATTGTCGCAAAACAAGGAGAAAGGAGATGTCACGGGAAACCTCAAGTCATGTAGAACGATACGCAACCATAGATCCCCACACATGCCTTGTGACATTGCACGATATTCTGTCTCAGTGCTCGATCTGTCCACTATATTTTGCTTCTTACTGCGCCATGTCACCAGGTTTCTTCCAACAAAGGAACAATAACCTGTTGTATATTTCCGATCATCACAACATCCTGCCCAATCAACATAAGTGACAACTTCAATCCTCAAGTGATCATTTTTGGAGAACAAAAGACCACGACCAGGAGCTTTCTTCAAATACCGTGACACATGATATGCTACCTCTTGATGTCTGATCCTGGGAACATGCATGTATCTACTCAGAATTCCAACTGCTTAAGTAATATCGGGACGAGTATGAGATAAATATATTAGTTTCCCAACTAATCTTTGGTCGCGTGAGACATCTGCCTGATCATTTTCTCCATCTTCACTGATTCCATGATTTTCTTCCATCCGGGTGTTCGCAGGTACACATCCAAGCATCCCGGTTTCCTGCAATAGATCTATAATGTACTTCCGCTGAGATATAAAGATACCCTGATCCGATCTAGCCACCTCAATACCCAGAAAGTATCGTAATCTTCCCAAGTCTTTCACCTCAAACTCGACAGATAAGCGAGACTTGATATTCACAATATCTTTCAAATCATTACCAGTGATCATGATGTCATCCACATAGACATAAGGACCACAATACCCTGATCACGTCTCCGAATAAACATATTGTGATCAGACTGCACCAGTTTGTACTTAAATTTGGGCATAGCCGTGAGCCCGTGAGGAATCTGCCAAATCATGATTTAAGAGAATGTTTTAAGCCATATAAGGACTTCCTTAACCGACAGACAAGACCTTCAGCTCCTTTTTTCATGAAACTAGGAGGGCATTTCATGTATAACTTTTTATCAAGCTCACCATGAAGAAACACATTCTTAACATCCAGTTGGTGAAGATCCCAGTCCATGCAAGCCGCGCTTGACAACAATACCCGAATATAGTCCATCTTAGCCACAGGGGCGAAAGTCTCCTGGTAGTCAACTCCCTGAGTCTGAGTGTACCCTTGGGCGACCAGCCGTGCCTTGTACCGTTCGACCTTCCTTTCTTGATTTTGTTTGACCGAAAACACTCATCTCGAGCCAATTGCTTTCTTACCAGGAGGAAGAGAAGAGACAACCCAGGTATGGTTCTTATCCAAGGTCGACATCAACTATTTCATAGCCTGAGTCCCGACCGGGATAACCAAAGCTTCCTGTCATGTTTTAGGAATAACAACCTAAGAGAGAAAGCAGACAAAGGCCTGATGGGCCGGGGTAAGGTGGTGGTAAGCCAAATAATTAGAAATAGGGTGTTTAGGACATGCAACCTTACCTTTCCCCAGAGCAAGCGAAATATGCTGGTTCGCATCATCAGAATCTGAGACAGAAGCGGGCACTAGTAGAGGCAAAATCTTAGTAGCCTGCATACCGGAGGAGCATCGGTGGTACACATGAGTAAAAGGAGTGATCAGAGTATCAGATAGAGGAACATGAATAGGAGGACCCAGTTCCTGAGAAGGAGGAAGCTGTGGTGGCAGAGGAGGAAGAACAAGAAGAGGAATAACCGTATCACCACTACTCTCCCCTTGACGAAGAGAGTGAGTCGATGGTAAAAAATAAGATTCCCCTTCTTGGAAAGTAACATCCATAGTGCAACACATACGCCCGGAGGGGGGGGGGGGTAACACCGATACCCTTTTGTCGTAGAGGAGTGTCCAAGGAACACACACCGATGAACCCAAGGGTCCAGTTTGTCTCGGTGAGATAAATGAATATGTACAAAACAGTCACATCCAAAGACACGAGCTGGCAGATGGGAAGTATAAACCACAATCATGGCAAACAACCGAGCAAGGGGAGTAGCATAGCCAAGAACTTGTGAGGGAAGCCGATTGATAAGGAGAACATCGATAAGAAAAACATCACCCCAATAGGATTTGGGAAGGTGCATAGTAGCCAGAAAACAACGGGCGATATCCAAAAGATGTCGGTTTTTTCGTTTGATAACTCCATTTTGGGTAGAGGAATGGACACACGTGGTTTGACGGATGATACTATGACTAGTGAGGTATGATCCAAACGCTCTCCGATCGTCAACCCCCCACTCCTCACATTATCACCGCGCAGGACACGAATGTAGCCCTTAAATTCGGTCTGAATAATTTTATGAAAAGTCTGAAAACAAGAGAAGTCTTTACTCTTTTTTTTAACAAATACACCCAAGTTGTGCGAGAAAAACAATCAATAAATGTGACAAACTAATGATAACTAGATATGGATAAAACGGGGGACGACCCCCAGACATCAGAATGAACAACATCAAACGGAGTGGAACTGAGAGAAGATAAATACGATGAACTATGTCTCATATGTTTAGGATATCATAGACATCACAAACAAAAGTTTGTAAAAACAGTAAAAAAACAGGAAACAATTTCTGAAGATAGGTAGAAGACGGATGTGCAAGCCGCAGGTGCTATTGGCGAACATCATCAGCTGTAACAGTAGTGCAGGAAAAAGCCTGAGAAAAAGGCAGGAGATCCAAGTAATACAGTCCACTGCGGTTCCTACCACTGCCAATGTTTCGCTTCAAACCCAGTTCCTGAAAACACAGGAATAAAAAAAAAGGCCACAGAGCAATTAAAGGATCTAGTAATATCACTGATGAGAAGTAAATTGTAAGGAAAAGATGCAACATAAAGTACATATGTCAGAAATAGAAGAGGAACATGAAATATGGCCTTTGTCGGCAATGTAGACAACATGCTATTAGAAAAAATAACTTTGTTCTTACCAGACAAATGTGTAAGAGAGAAAACCTGAGGAGCCGGTCATGTGGTGAATGACACTAGAATCAATAACCCACTCAGAAGAGGAGGCTGTGAATGCATGAGCACTCAAGATAGCAAAAAAGGCAATGAAAGCAGGGGCACCCAGAGCTTGATCAGGTTGAGAGTGCAGCAGGCGCCGGAAAGCATCCAATTCATGAGCAGTAAGCTGCCCGGTAACAACTTTGGAGGTCTCGTCGTAGACGTCTGTAGAGTAAGTAGCATCATGAGGTCTGAAGCCACCCTGGCGATGGCCCCCACATCCTGGCCCCTGACCACGACCATGAGGGTAAAGATGTGGGTGCAGTTTGTAGCACACATCTCGAGTGTGGCCTTTGCGACCACAAAAATCACAAGTAGGAGCAAACAAGCTAGGGCTGAGAGCATGACCATGGCCAACGCTAGTCAGAGCAGAGCGCTCAGGAAAAGTACTAGCACTAAGGGACTTCCGATGGTCTTCATCTCTAAGGAACATGCTGAAGGCCTCTGGAAGAGACTGGATAAGAGAGCGGTGAAGGATATGTGTCTACACCATGTCGAACTCCATGTTCAGTCCCATCAAAAAGACATGGAGACGAAACCGGTCCTCCCGTTGCTGTAACTGAATAGCTTCTGCAGTGCATACCGGAGTGAAATGCGAAAACAGTCCATTTCCTAGTATAGGCGCTCGAACTACAAAAGAAGACGACACCGTCATAGAGCCTTGCCGCAGTTCCAAAATGCGGCGAGTAAATTCATAAACCTATATAGAACTGCCAATTTGAGAGTATGTATCATGGACACGAGTCTATATTTCGAAAGCAGAGTCCATCAACATGTAACTCCGGTAGACCTTCAGAGACATAGAGTGAGAAATGACCAGAGAGTTTTCTGAGGCCCACCGCTTCCAAGAGAGATTAGATTTGTCCTTAATTGTTCCATCAATGTAGCCAAACATCTGATGGATGCGAATGACATGTTGCGCCGCCCGGGACTATTCAAGATAGTTTGTGCCATCAGACCGTGATAATCTTCAGGGAGCCGGAGTGGCCATGGGACCGCTAAGGGTCACTCATTGTAGCCTGAATCACACCCGACGACGACGTTGACGAGTCACCTATGTTGGAGGGTCAAGCAGCCACAAGAGAAGAACACAAAAGAAGTACCAGACGGTAGGGGAGGTGTAGAAGCAGCAGACGGGCCGACGACCGGCGGAAGCACAACAGGAGGTGATGTCGGGGACGACGCAGGAGATCTAGCGCAGGAGAAGGCCCAGGAGGTGACGTTGGGGATGACACATCAGATCTGGTGCAGGAGAAGGCCCCGGAGCAGATTTTTTTGAAAACAGTCTAGATCGGACTATGCGGAAGATCAGACCAGCTGCTTCATGGAAGGACGGCGACAACGTCCTTCTCAGCAATCGACGGTGGCTTGGAGGCCGCATGTCATCCCCGTAGAGCGAGCAGTAGGAGACGGCGGCTGACGATCCCGAGCGGAGAGGCGCGGACGAAGGTGGATGCGAACGGGAACTGGAGGTAACAGAAACAGGAGGTCTAGGGATTTGCCTCTCATACCAAGTTGGATGATGTGAAAAATAACAATTGCCTTAATTATTCATCCATAGAGGGCTATTTATAATATTACAATGGAGTCATGAACTTAAACACACGATGTGGGACTAAAATCTACTTACGCACATAAGCACTCGTAATAATAATAATAATAACAACAACACAGGAAATAAGGAAATACTCGTCTTGGAAATACTAATAAGTATCTCTCAACTCTTCCCATCAGCAGCTGCCCAATCAAATAAAGCCTTAGGCCTCATTTGTTTCCGCTTTTTCATCTGCGCGTTTCATCAAAACGCAACCGCCAGTCCCGTATTCTATTTGTTTTTCCGCCTTATGTTCGAATTGCTGCGCGTTTGCTCCAGGATGTAAAGCCGCGACCCGAAAACCTAGCGGGAGAGCTCCGGTTCGCCGCGTTTAGTGGAGGAGAAATCGCCAGTATCAAGCGACTCCTTCGTCGTATCTCCCGTCACCCGAGAGGAGGAACTCCATGGACGCTGCATCTTCTCCGGCGTGCATCCAAGTTGTAAGCGACTTCCGATCGATCTCCGACGACATCTAGGTATTACGCTCCTCTCATCCGGAGTTATGATGAAGCAGATCCTTCTTCTTTGTGTCGATAGAAACCAGTGGCGTGGTCAATTGCTTCTCTTTATGACGGAGTCAAAGGTCTTCAATAATGGCAATTTTCCCTTTTGCGTGAAGACAGTGCAGAGGCATAGGAGTTTTGATTTTGCCTTGTGAGAAATTGTCTAGCGTATAGTCTTGAATTCAGATCACTGTATTGTTGTTGTATGTTGAATTCCTCATCTGATTTCATCCGTAAAAACACTACCGCACTGTTGAGGATGACATCGATTGCATGTTAAGAGGCCGAATCAATGAAGAACATGACAAACTAATGAAAGCTCAAGTGAAGATCATGATATCAAGTGGAGATCTTGTTAGAGGGATTCGGGTAGGGGTAAATGAGATGGTGACATTGCGTGACTTCATTGCCGAACAACTACACAGAGTTTGAAAGTGTTTGAAGTATCTGCATAGTCAACCGTATATATTTGAACTGGGTCTCACAGTCACGGCCACCGCCGCCACAGTTTTGCTTGTTTCCAATTAATTATTTTCAACAATTATATATATATACTGGATTTTTATAAAAAAAATTAAATAATAAAAAATATTTTTTAATAAATAATATTTATAAAACGCCACCGCACTTTTGCCAAACGGTTCTCTGTTTTGAACAGCTCTGCGAACACAAACTATCCAAACAGATATCCATTTTCAGCAACTAGTTTCCAACAGCTTCATTTACAGATCTTTTTTTACAACAGCTCTTTTTACAACCGCTCTACCGAAAGAAGCTTTAATGTTTTTAGCTATCCACCTGAATTCCTAGTGGTGATTCTTGAAATTGAATTGAAATTCATGTTGAACTAACAAAGGAATCTTTTTTTTTAATTGTGAAGGACCGGCATGGACATAATGTAGAAAATTTTGTTTGCTCTTCATTCATTGTTGTTTCCTTGATTGAGTCATTATTCCACACATTTTAGCTAAAATGTGCCTATTTAAGTGGCTATGTGACTATGTACGTTGGAGTTCAAGGAACTTGAACATTATTAATCTTCTTTTGGATGCATATTATTTTTAAAATTCATGCGTTAGATCAGCATTCATTGTTTTAAGTTCATTTTGAAATACAGTAGAGGGCCTGGTTTTGATGGATATTATTTTTGAAACACTTGTTTTGTTTTAACACCTGTTCTACATGCACATTTCAAGTTTGTTTCAAGATCTATCTTGTTGTATGCTTGAGGTTTTGTTATTCAGATGTGAAAGTGGCTATGGTTATGATTTTTTTTATCGGTGTACATGTTCATACTATGGATGCTGCAGGCTTTTCCCAGTAGGCAGTTTGTCTGACGTCCCTGGAAAAATCATTAACTATGTAGTTTGTACAAATTCTGTATCTGATACTTTTTGTGCATTACAGTTATTTTCTCTTTAGTAACCTGTGAAAAGCCTTGTGAAAATTTTTATTAGATAAGCTCGGAAAGAACATGTTCTATACATTGGTACCTGTTGTGTATTACAATATTTTTCTCCAATGGCAGCCTGTGAAAAGCCCTGTGACAATATGTGGTGACATTCATGGACAATTTCATGATCTTGCTGAATTGTTTCGGATTGGTGGGAAGGTATCTGTTTTCACAATGTGATCTTAAAATATTTTTAATGTATGCTTTCAGATGACACTTCATTCACTTTTAGAGCATAACAATTTTTTTATATTTTTTGGTATTTAAAACTCCAATAGGATCACTTTTTTATTATTAAAATAACAGTAAATTTTAAGGTTTATCTGTCCTTGGCCTTTCTAAATTTTGCAAGGTCAATTAGGTGGTTGATTCTCCTACTTCAAAACCATGCTACTAGTAGTAGTGTATAAACAAAGCAAAACCTTGCTACATGTAGCAGTGTTTCTTCTTCAAAACCAATTGAAGGTGCGGTTTAATCAAAACATTACATGTAACATGAATTTTGCACTGTTTCCTAAGTGTTGAAATACGTATTTCTTTTATACATTGTACTTGCAATACTTGATAGGTTTATATGTGATTCCTCACTTCAATATATATATATATATATATATCTTTATTATATAAAGAAATAGCCATATTTGAAAGCACACCAACGGTGAAATCTGGACCGTAGGATGGAAAAATATTAAAAACTGGTTGTCGGATGGAGCAACTTCTATACAGTTTGGCCTGCCAATATACAGGTCTCCCAAAAACTTAATTCTCAAACTCCCAAATAGCCCGACACCCCTTCCGCTTCCGCCTGATACGATGCCTCCCTTTGCCGCCGGCGGCGGCCAGCCCGACGCCCACCAGCGGGTTCGCCGGCGAACCCGCCGGGGGTGTTCGACGGAGAGCGAGCAGCGCCATCGCCGGTCGTGGCCCTGGCCGCTCGCCACCGGACAACCCCCAGCGGGTTCGTCGGGGTCCAATGGCTGTTGGTGATGACAAGTGTTGGAGTGAGGATTCACCTTTTCTTTCAGATACCACCAAGTACAGACAGCTTGTGAGAAAACTCATTTATCTGACAGTCACACGATCGGATATCTATTATGCGGTAGGAAGGGTGAGTCAGTTTATGTAAGCTGCCAAGGAGTGTCATCTTCAATCAGCTCTAAAAATCTTGGAATATGTGGAAGGATCTCCGAGGAAGGGACTTCTGTTTCAGAAGAATAATCATTTGAGGGTTGAATCCTACTCTAATACCAGCCATGTTGATGACAAGGAGGACAAAAAGTCTAAGTTTGGTTTTTGCACCTTTGTAGAGGGAAATCTGGTTAGCTGGAAGAACAAGAAACAATCTGTTGTTTCCATGTCGAGTGCTGAAGTTGAGTACAGAAACATGAGTTTGACTACTTCTGAGCTGAAGTGGTTACATACACTTATACTTGACTTAGCGGTATTGAAGAATCAAATACGCACTTCGTTTGTCACCTCTGATAAAGAGCTAGCCGATGTTTTTACCAAACCAGTATCCTCTTTTTCAGACGTCTGTGACAAGCTGGACATGATTGACATATATGCTCCAACTTGAGGGGGAGTGTTAGAACATGTGGAGTCCGGACGATCTAGCGGACAGGAGTGGTGGACAGGTCTGGCGGACTATCGGTTTGGTCTGGCGGTCTGCCTGTCTGGTAGATCTGGCCGTGTTACTGCTTGGATGTTAGAGCTCTAGTTCTGGCGGTCTGGCGACCTGGTTTGGCGGTCTGGCGACCTGGTTTGGCGGTCTGGCGACCTGGTTTGGCGGTCTGGCGACCTGGTTTGGCGGTCTGGCGACCTGGTTTGGCGGTCTGGCGACCTGGTTTGGCGGTCTGGCAACCTGGTTTGGCGGTCTGCCAACCTGGTTTGGCGGTCTGCCAACCTGGTTTGGCGGTTTGGCAGTTGTCCTTTGTAACCACACCAGAGTACCGCAGTGAGGTCTGGTGATCAACAAGAGTTAACCGCAGTGTGGTCTGGTGATCAGCAAGAGTTAACCGCAGTGCGGTCTGGTGATCAGAGTTAGTGGCGCTGCGGTCTGGTGACTATTAAGGTCTTACTGCTGTTGTCTGTTAAAGCCGGGTTTGGCGATAAGCTGAGGTTAGTCATAGTTGCGGTCTGGCGGTTAGTACCTGCCTAATCGCCCCAGGTGGCAGTGTGTGTTTACCGCAACTATGCCTTTTGGTGATCAGCAAAGGCTTGACCACAGTTGAAGTTTGGTGGTTCCCAAGTGCTATCACGGTTGCGGTTTGGCGGTTAGAATCAATCTAACTGCAGCTGTTGCCCCAGGAGTTGTCCGTTGCCTCTTGACGGATAGAGACCAGAGTAATCCTATTGATATCATCTCAAGCCGTGTAATCGGGCGGTTAGCTTGTCTAACCACACAGCCCGCGAAGTATGTTTTTTATCTATCCTCCAGTCGCATGTGACTGACGTTATGTATTCTCTCTTGTTTTCTCTTTCTTCTCCCCATTTTTTTATAAATAAGGGGGCATACCCTTGTATTATTCATCTTTTGGAGTAATAAAAAATCCTTTTATTTAGACTTTTGCACAAATACATTATCATGATCGGCCATATCATGAAATATACAAATAAAGCAATCTGCGCTTACCATTAGAAGGTGGAAATCACCGAATGACTCTCAAAGTCGACAAAACTCAGCATCAATAAAGTGAAAGGGAATTTTGCTGCCCAACAGTTTCCCGACAACCGCAGCATTGAAAATCTCCATTGTCTTCCCAGCAACATCATCATTCATCGCCATTGGTTGGCCATGGCAGATATCATCTTAATGACCATTTATGTTGACAACATTGTTATAACAGGAAGCTACTTGACATGGATTGTTTTTCTCAAAGCTTTCCTACACCAGAACTTTCCTACAAATGATCTTGTCTCACTGAGATAATTTCTTGGCATTGAAGTCACCGATTTTAAGAAAAATATTTTCTTATGCTAGAAAAAGTATGCTCTGGATCTCTTCAAAGAGGTGGCATGTCTCAATGTGATGTTGATTCCCTACTTGAACCTGACGAGAAGAATGTTTGTGGAAAGCCCATTACTCAATTATCTAGAGAGATACTGTAGAGTGATTTGTAAATTAAACCACCTCACCACGACAGGTCTTTATATTTCATGTGTTGTAAGTGAAGTGTTCAGTTCATGACATTACCAACCAATGTTCAGTGGGATTTTGTCTTGGCATTATGAGATATGTGAAGAAAGATCTTAGTCTTGTTCTGGTGTGCAATGATCATAGACATCAAAAGATTGAAATTTTTTGTGATTCTGATGGGGTAGGAATGCTTAGTTTCTTGGAAGTCCATCACCGGATTCACAGTATTTATGTGTGGCAACCTATTCTCACGGCGAAGTAAGAAGTAACCCACGGTTGTCAGATCAAATACATAAGCTGAGTTTCATGCTATATCTCTCATGACTATAGAAGCTATGTGGGTCTGTTAGATCCTTCAAGAGATAGGGTTCCTTGTTTAGGCATCCACACAGTTATGGTGTCACAATCAGGCTGCCATTCAGATGACCATTAATCCAGTCTTCCATGGGTGGTCAAGCACATTGTGTTGGATTATCACTCACTCTGCTAGAGAAAAGTATGAAGAAAGAATCATTTCTCTGGGACATGACAAGAGCGATGAACAACGTACTAATATTTAACTAAGCAGATCTCGGAACCAAGAGTGAAATATCTTTCTAACAAATTGAGCATGATCGCCATACATGATTTGACTTGTGAGGGAGTGTGGAAAGACGTATTTATTTTATACCTTCTACCCACAATACTGTATAGGGTTGTACATGGTTCCTCATTTCTATATACTCACTTCTATATGTATAAATGTGTGTAATATTTTACTCCCAATAGGTTTTCTGGTAGCTTTAAGCTTAAGTAGTAATTGTCCTCTAAGTTTTTGGAAGTTCAAGGACTTCTTGACAAGAGCGATGAACATCGTACCATATTTTAACTAAGCAGATCTCAGAACCAAGACTGAAATATCTTTGTAACATGTTGAGCATGATCACCATACATGATTTGACTTGCGGGGGATTGTTGAAAGACGTATTTATTTTGTACATTCTACCTATAATA
The DNA here is from genome assembly GCA_039513925.1 of Platanthera zijinensis. Taxonomy (NCBI): domain Eukaryota; kingdom Viridiplantae; phylum Streptophyta; class Magnoliopsida; order Asparagales; family Orchidaceae; genus Platanthera; species Platanthera zijinensis. Next base: position 73,664,794 of record CM077084.1, on the reverse strand, counting down.
CTGTATAGGGTTGTACATGGTTCCTCATTTCTATATACTCGCTTCTATATGTATAAGTGTGTAATATTTTACTCCCAATAGGTTTTCTGGTAGCTTTAAGCTTATGTAGTAATTGTCCTCTGTAAGTTTTTGGAAGTTCAAGGACTTCTTTACAAATCTGTAAGGACTCTTCTCCCTTGCTGGAAAAAAATGACGGGGAATTTTAAGTTGAATATACGCGTTATACACGTCTTTGTTTTATTTTTTAATTTTTCTCGCTCTTATTCCACGTGATATGTCACGTGTGTTATGTGGTATATATATGTATGCTTGGCCCGATTTAGGGGAACGAAGTATTTTTTTCTCCATCTATTCTACTTGGTATCAGAGCTAAAGGAATAACGCCGATCCCCCTCCGATTTGCTGATCCCGCCGAACCGCGCGCACTCCTGATCCGTGTCGGCCTCCGATCTGCGTGCCGCTTCCCGTTCTGCATCGGCTACCGCCCGCCCGCACCAAAAACAGCATTCCACCGCCCGCCCACCCAGCTGTCCAGCGCCCGGACCAATAGTCCCTCCTGCCCGCGCCTAGGGCTCCCGTCGCTCCTCTTCAGCCGCTCCTCCAGCGCCTCGCTCTTCTTCAGCGGCGTCACCTCCCAGCCGCCTTCTTCCTTCTGCGGCTCCTACCTTCCGCGGCCTTCTCCGCCCGATTTTTTCAGGCAACCCTTTGTCTCTGGCCGTTTTGTCCTCCATGGGGGCTGCTAGAGACATTGCTGTCACATCCTCTAGTGTCCTCTCTAGCGACGCGATCTAAGGGACACTCGTAGGATGTGGTTTCTTCCGATTTGAGATCTTCGTCTTGCTATTTCTCTCCGGACTGTGAACGATCGGTGATTCCTCTGAAATCTCCTCGTCTCCTCGGAGCCCTCTACGGTCCCTCTGCATATCCTCCTCAGAGTCACGACCAATCTGTCTCGTTGAAGATCACTACCGTTTCCTTGAATGACACAAATTTTCTGGAATGGTCCAGGACAACACAACATGCTATTCGTAGTCACCAGCTCTACGGGCGTATAGATAGTACCACAGTTGAGCCACCACGTACCGATCCCTTATGGAGAAAATGAGATGCGGACAATTCCTTGGTTGTCTCGTGGTTACTTCACTCTATGTCCCCTCAAGTGTATCGCAGTTACATGTTTATGGATTCTGCTTATGAAATTTGGAGAAGGGTCTGTGACACCTACTCTCAGGCGGCAGTTCGACATAGATTTATGAGCTCACTCGTCGTGTCTTGGAGCTGAAGCAGGGAAACATGGCCGTCTCAGCCTACTACTCTGAGTTCAAATGCCTGTATCAGGAACTGGATTGCTTCAACACTTTTACCGCTGCTTGCACTGTCGATGCGCAGGCTCTTCAGAAGGACAAGACTGCTTTCGGGTTCACATCTTTCTTATGGGACTCAACATGGAGTTTGATGTGGTTCGCTTGCATGTACTGCACCGTGAGCCTCTTCCTTCTCTTCGGGAAGCATTCAATATGATCCTCAGTGATGAGAATTGTCACCGCTATCTTGGTTAATCTACTGACCACTCTGCTCTTGCTGGGATTTCTTGAGGACCTCCTCCTATATGCAGCCATTGTGGGAAGAAAGGCCATACTAAAGACATTTGTTTTCGCTTACACCCTCATCTTGCTCCCTTTGGTCGGGGTTCAGGTGCTCGTGGGAGAGGTGGTCACTGTGGGGGTGGCCGTCAGACTGGTGCTTGCACTCAGTATTTTGCGCATTCGACTGAGGTTTATGAGGACAACTTTGGGGGTCTTTCTGCTATGGAGTTAGAGGCCTTTCGTCGTATGTTGCGTTCCCAGTCTGGCTCTGCATCAGCTGATTCCACTGCTGCATTTTCTACTTAAGGTATTTTCAGTGCTCATGTTGTGTCTTCCTCCCCTATATAGTGGATCATCGACTCGGGTGCGACAGATCATATGACTGGCTCTGCCTCAGGTTTTAACTCCTATATTCCTCTCTCGGGTCGTGATAAGGTCATTGCTGCTAATGGTTTCCCTTTCTTCTATTGCTGCAAAGGAACCGTTGCATGTTCTCCCGACCTATCACTTTCTTCGGTTTTGCATGTTTCTTCTATTGCTGCATAAGCCACTTAACTGTTTTTTAAATTGCTTTGTGACCTTTGATACGAAGAGGACGCTTAGCAGTGGTAGAAACATTGACGGGCTGTACTTGTTGAACCAGTCGCTATCTCCTAGTGTACTTTCCACCACCAGGGCTCCGATTTTACATGACATCCGGCTCTGGCATCTGCGCCTGGGCCACCCTTCTGCTTTATATCTTACCAAACTCTTTCCTGCTTTCAGTTGTTTAATTAAGTCGTTTACTTGTGACATATGTGAACGCTCAAAATATGTTCGTCATAGTATCAGTCATATTTCTTTTCCTAGTTCCTATCTGTTTGATGTTATACATTCTGATGTTTGGGGCCCCTCCCCGGTGTTGTCATTATCTGGCTATAAATGATTTGTTACATTTATTGATTGTCATTCTCGCACTACTTGGTTGTATTTGTTAAAAAGAAAGTGTGATGTGCTTACTTTCTTTTAGCCCTTTCATTAAATGGTTGCGACTCAATTCAACGACACAATTCGTGTGCTTCGTAGTGGTAATGGTGGGGAGTATGATGATCAGGGAGCATTCGGTGCTTATCTTGCCAAACATGACATTATTCACCAAACTACATGTGTTCGCACTTCTACTCAAAATGGAGTTGTCGAACGGAAAAATAGGCACTTACTGGAGGTTGCTCGGTGCTTGTTAATTCCCATGCACCTTCCCAAATCCTATTGGTGTGATGCAGTTCTGACTTCCGCTCATCTCATTAATCGTCTACTGTCTCGCTCCCTTTCCTATGATATAGCCTTCTCTCGTGTAGCCAAGAACCACATTGTCCACACCTCTCACATCGCTCCTCGCATCTTTGGCTCCATCTGCTTTGTTCATGTTCATACCCCGCATTGCGATAAACTGGATGCTCGCTCCCTTCACTGTGTTTTCGTTGGCTACTCTCCTACCACCAAAGGATATAGGTGTTATCACCCTCTTACTCGTCGCTACTACTGCACTGTTGATGTTACTTTTCGGGAGGGGGAGTCCTATTTTGGTCCTCGTCAGGGGGAGACGTGTAGCAATAGTGATGGGGCCATCGACTTTCCTCTCCCGATTGTTGTTTCTTCTCATATCCCTCCTCCTCTGATTCCTAGTTCACCCAGTACTGCTTCTGTTTCTACCACCTCTATTTCTTCTATATTAAATACATACTCTCGCAGACATCAGACTGAGCAAGTACAGACCGTGGATGTTCCATCGGTGCCGGTGCCTGTCTCCGCTCCAGATTCAGATGATGACCTCCATGTTCCCCTTGCTCTAGCTAAAGGTAAAACTGGTGGCACCAACACCCCATTGCCAACTAAATTTCTTATACTCACCTCTCTAAGGCTCACAAAGCTTTCATCTCATCTCTTTCATCTATTGTGATTCCTCCTAAGACCTGGCAGGAGGTTGTTCAGATACCTGAGTGGAAACAGGCTATGGAAGAAGATATTTGTGCCTTAAAAAATGGTACATGGTGGCTTGCACGTCTTCCATCTGTGAAGCGAACGGTTGGATCACGCTGGATCTTCTCTGTCAAGCAGAATCAAGATGGGGTGGTGGAGCGGTATAAAGCACGCTTGGTCGCTCAAGGTTATACTCAGACCTAAGGAATTGACTACCAAGAAACTTTTGCCCCTATTGTAAAGATGAATTCTATTCGGGTGATCCTCTCATGTGCTGCTTGTCGTGGGTGGGAGTTGCAACAACTTGATGTCAAAAATGCATTTTTGCATGGTGATCAGGAAGAAGTCTCCATGATTATCCCTCCTAGCTTTATCAAAGAAGGGTCCAGTGGAAAGGTCTGTCATCTGTAGAAATCCCTATATGACCTGAAGCAATCCCCTAGAGTTTGGTTTGGACGGTTTAACAAGACCATGTTTCAACTAGGCTATACTCAAGGACAGGCGGATCATACTCTCTTTATCAAGAAGAGATGAGCTCAAGTATCGATTCTTATTGTGCACGTGAATTGAATCATCATTACATGAGATGACCTGGAGGAGATCATTCACTTGAAAGAATAATCGGACAAAGAATTTGAAGTCAAGGATCTGGGGAAGTTGAAATACTTCTTGGGAATTGATGTAGCGTGGTCTCATCAGGGAATCTTCATCTCTCATAGAAAGTATACCCTTGACCTTTTGGAGGAAACTGGGATGCTCGGGTGTGCTCCTATGGATACACCTATTGAGGCTAATCACAAGATTCATGTTGATAGCAGTGGAGAGAAAGTGGATGTTTCAAGGTACCAACAATTGGTTGGCAGACTCATATATTTATCTCATACTCGCCCTGATATTACGTGCGCCGTGGGTATTCTAAGTAGATTCATGCACTCTCCCACAACTCGCCATCAGTAGACAACGTATCGGGTACTGAGATACCTCAAGAAGTCTCTAGGACGTGAGATTCTGTTTTTTTGCAAACCAACCTATGGAAATTAAAGTGTTTACAAACGCCGATTAGGCCGGTAGTCAAAACGATAGAAAGTCTACTACCGAGTATTACTCATTTGTGGGTGGAAACCTTGTATCATGGAAGAACAAGAAACAGAATGTTGTGGCTCGCTCAAGTGCTGAAGCAAGAATATAGGGCTATGACGCAAGGAGTATGTGAGGGGTTGTGGTTGAAGACAATTCTCCAAGATATGGGTCTCTAGGTGAACAAATCAGTTACTATTTACTGCGACAACAAAGCTGCCATCAGTATTGCTCACAATTCGGTTCAACATGATAGGACGAAGCATGTTGAAGTTAACAGACATTTCATCAAAGATCAGCTAGATAAGGGAAATATATATACTCTGTTCGTGTATTGACATGACCAACTTGCCGACGTCTTCACCAGGGGGTTAAGCTATGACAACTTTAGAAACAATACAATCAAGTTTAGAATGATCGATATATATTCCCAACTTGAGGAGGAGAGTTGAATATATGCGTTATACGCGTCTTTGTTTTAGTTTTTATTTTTCCAGCTCTTATTCCACGTGATATGTCACGTGTGTTATGTGGTATATATATGTATGCTTGACCCGATTTAGGGGAACCAAGTATTTTTCTTCATCTATTCTACTTTTTATACAAATATTTTATTTAATTCTTAAATCCAGGTATGTATAGTAATGTTATTGATGAATATCTTTTTCATATTAGTGTCCAGATACAAATTACTTATTCATGGGGGATTATGTTGACCGTGGGTATTACTCTGTTGAAACTGTTACGGTAAGAATTTACGCATGTATTTTTGTTTTTTCTAAAAAAATTAAAAACATTTATAAAAAACAAATATTAACCTTCAAATAAATCGATTCTGGAATAGAAATAATTTAAATTTCGTATTTGCCCACCTATCTAATCCTGGGTAGGTAAATTGTATGTGAACATTACGTTTTTTTCAAGACATTTACTCTCTATTGCACAGCTTCTTGTGGCTCTTAAGGTGCGATACTCTCAGAGAATCACCATACTCAGAGGAAACCATGAAAGTCGGCAGGTATACTTTATGGACTTACTCATTTTTGTTGTTACTGTGGCAGATTTTTTTCATGAATAAAGCCATTTCATTACACGGACTACTAATTTCTTTTGATGGGGTTTTACCTTTTTATACTTTTAAAAGCAAGAAATTCATCTCTTTGTAGTGAATAATGCTTCTGAAATTGCAGATTACACAAGTTTATGGATTCTATGATGAATGCTTAAGAAAGTGAGTTTCTATTGCTTAAAATCTTTTTTTTGCTTGAATTCATTAGTGGAAATCATTTTTTATGTAACTACTAATGACCAATTTGTTTTACTGCAAGTAGTTGTAAGTGATTGGATTTCACTTTCAAAAGCGACTTTAAGCTTTTGCTTGGTTGGAAATGGATGCAAGTAGTAAATATTTATTTGAAACTAATCTTCGGAAGTGCGAGATATGAGTTTTGATATTGAAGGTTAAAAAGTCACTTTAAGTTTTACTTTTAGTAATAATAGAAAAAATATTAGATTGACGGAGCAATGTATTTGAATATTATTGAACTTACCATCATCATCAATATTACTTACTCATTTTTTTTCATTCCTATTGAGTGTTTCTTGATGTATTAAACCTAAAATATGTAATTCATCTTTAACAACTTTCATCCATATTAACTTGGTTTACCCCTTTTCTTATCTAATCCTTTGATAATAAAACTTTATCTACTCATCTAGTTGGTGCATTTTCTTAACCTCTGTTTTGCATGTCTAAATAATCTAAAACTATATTTTTTTATCTTATCTGCTATATATGTTACTATATCTGTAGTTTAACCTTTTTTTTTCTATACATCCAATCGTAATATTCTCATTTCTGCCACATCAGTTTAAATATCAATGAATTTTATATTGCCCAATAGTCAGATCCATACAACATTCTTGATCTAATTACAATTTACAAATTTTCCTTTAAATTTACAGGAATCTCTCATTGCATACTACTCCGATCAGACACTACCCCGATCAGACACTTCTCCAGTTTAACCACACAACATTAATGTTAGATGTTAAATGCACGTCTTTAATAACTTCAACATGCATATCATACATATTTTTATTTACCGCTTACCAAATCAAATCTGGAGGTACTTGATTATCTACATTTTAAAGATCAAATCTTAAAAAGATCTTTTCTTTGCTCTCTATACTTTGGAGATAAGAGTAAGACGAGAGTCTAGCATCTTAGAGAATCAATTTGGATTCATTCAGGGTGGTCGACTATGGAAGCTATACATCTCTTGATGAGACTCATTAACAACTATCGAAAAAAACAAGATTTGCATATGTTGTTTATCAATCTTGACAACACTTATTAGGGTTCCAAGAGAGGTCTTATGAAGAGTCTTAGAAAAGAAAGGTATAGGTGTATCATAAATAGATGAAATCAAAGACATGTATACAAACTCAGTGATGAGGGTGAGGACATCTGGAGGATTAAAATAGGAATTTTCTATCAATATTGGCTTACATCAAGGGTCAGATTTAAGCCCTTATCTCTTTACCCTTGTCTTTGACGAGCCTGGCGGACATATCCAAAAAGTAATACCTTGGTGTTTACTATTTACAGATGAAATTATTTAGTCGATGAGACGTGCGCGAGGGTGTAAACATGAAACTTGAATCCTGGCGGGACACTTTAAAAAAGAAGGGTTTTTGGTTGGTCATGGCAAAAGAGGATTATATGGAGCTTATATTTAGCAGTGCAAGAAGGATGAATGACTCTATAATTAAGTTGGGTGACCAAGATATTTCTCGCAGTGAGTGCTTTAAATATCTGGGATCGATAGTTCCAAAAAATGGAGGTGTAGATAAAGATCTGATACATAGAATCCAAGCAGGTTGATTGAAGTGGGGAGGCGCGCCTGAGATCGAATGTGATTGTAAAGTACCATTAAAACTTATAGAGAAGTTTTACCATACTGCAATTAGACCAGCGATGCTTGGTTTTGAGTGTTGGGCATCAAATTATGTACATTGGCAAAAAATGGGAGTTACGTAGATGAAAATGCTTAGATAGGTAGGTGGTTGTGTGGACACACAAGAATGGATAAAATTAAGAATGAATGTATCGGGTATAAGACGGGAGAGGCACCAATTGTCGAGAAGATGCGAGAAGCTCAATTTAGATGGTTTGGACACGTACAAAGGAGACCATTAGAGACACCTGTTAGGCTTTGCCCAGAGTTTAGCCTCTAGGCATGTTAATTGGGTGAGGGGGTAGACAAAAAAACTTGGAATGAAACTATAAGGAAAGACATGATGTACTTCGGCATTAGTGAGATTATGACTAGTCACAATGGCGACAAAGGATCCATATAGTCAACCCCACTATGGTGTGATAAAGGCTAGAGTGTTGTTGCCGTCATCTTAACACAAAAATCACTTCAATGGTAGATTTTTGTGGCATGAAATTGAATTGATTTTCTGAAATTAGCATAATCTTTCTAAGACCATGCTCCATAAAATTTTCCCATAGTTTCATTACATAACTCTTAAGTTTGATTTCTGTATAATTTACATAATACTGAGTATCTTTTTTGTATCATGAGCAAATGTATGTTTCCTTATTTCATGTATTGGCCAGATGTATGTTTCCTTATTTCATGTATTGGTCAAATGTGTGTTTCTTTATACCATGTATTGGTCAAATGTATGTTTCCTTATTTCATGTATTAGTGCTTTGGTTTATTGTGGTTTTAACTCTTTATGTGACTGGTAATTTGGTGCTTGAGTTAGCCGAATCATCCTTCCCTTGAACCATCATCCGAAGTGACTTACCTATCCTCAAATGAGCCCCACCCTTGGTCCCCATAAATCAAAACAGTCCATGGTTGATCTTAGCTCCCAACGGATCACGCATTATCACGTCTGCTTTTCCATGCCATTTTAGTGAGACCCTTTAGCTTCCATTAAAGTATCCGTCCCGCCCTAACCCCCCCCCCCCCCCCCCCCCCCCCCCCAACACACACACACACACAAAATAGTCAGAATAATGCATCTGGCCTCCAAGGCAATTTACCAATTCCCAATTCCTTCGATTCTTAAGAACTCAATGCTCTATTCTTTAGCTTCCTCATCATCACCAACCATCTTTTTGAATCCCAACCCAGTTTGGATTCTACATTTGGTTTTGTTTATGCTTCCCTTGTGCTCTTCCTCGGTGAAAACTTCCTACAGTGTGAGCCCTTTGGTAATGGTCCTCACAAGAAAGGAAAATGCGATGACCCAATGGAAATTGTTTTTTCATAATTATAAATGCTTCATTACTTTATTGTGTTGACCTTTTTGTTGTAATTTATTGGGGGTTGCATGTTTCCATCATTATTTTCTCACATTTGTTCGTTCTCTTTTGCAGGTACGGCAATGCTAATGTTTGGAAGATATTTACTGATCTTTTTGATTATTTTCCATTGACAGCATTGGTTGGTTTTCTCTCTCTCTCTCTCTCTCTCTATATATATATATATATAATAATTCTTTTTTAGTCATACAATGATGATTATCACTTCCTTTTTATAGGATAAGTTCGATTAAGTTCAATGTTATATCTCTCACATGCCCAATTCTAGTTTATTTTGGCTTATTTGATGTTGAAAAATGCAAAGCTATTGTTAGGACAGATTGTCCCAAAACTTATGAGAATTTGTGAAATCAATCCATATCCATATTTTGATAATTTGTGAAATGAATCTATATCCATATTTTCCAGTGATAGGATATTTCCTAGAAGCAACTCTTTACCAGATCCAATTTACTGAACAGAACCCTAAGCTTTGTTAAAAGGCCACTTGTAAGCTGGGCACCAGAATGTCTACGTTGAAAATTAATGGGTGGTTAAAATGCCTATCACAAGTTACGGGCAACTAATCACAATTGTGGTGAGGTGTGAAGAGACAGTTAGGCATAAAATTGGTTAGATGCATGAAGTATAGCGGCTGTTGAGCGGGAGGTCTCAGTGAATCAGAGGGTAATAGAGGATAGAAGTTGAAGGATAAAACTAATGAGGTAGTTAGGGTTAGTGGGGTAATAGAGGATAGAAGTTGAAGGATAAAACTAATGAGGTAGTTGGGTAGTGGTAGGCTATCATGATCCAGGAGAAAGATCGGATCCTTGTCGCTGCATCATCCTCTGCAGGAGCTCTTGATGGAGAGTTTCAAGACCCTAAAAGAGATTTAGAGATGGGAGAATATTATCTTGCCTAACATTACTCGGGTCTCAGAGTCCAGTTTTAATGCAAAAACACAGTATTTGTAAATTTGCCCACATAACCAGCTAATTACCAAAATAAGAGGACATAAAAAAATTCAAAGTAATATATAATCATAAAAGACACAGTGCAACTATAATTAAAAACGAGCAATATGAAAATAAGTTGTTGAGCTTGTCAGCTTGATTGTGTTTGTACCATCTCTATGTAATCTAGGTCGAACATATTCTCAGGCTTGAGTGAGAACAAGTTGTATTGAAATCTGATGGAGATCGACACCAGACTATGGGTCACCAATTGACAGAGATGAATTTTCTATATTCGCGCAAGAGGCCATGATCGGGTCAGCGATCTGAGGCCACGAGCGCTTTTGGCTCGTCACTCTATTATTTTATTTTATTTGTTTTTGGTATTTTAGGGCCTCAGACATAACGTCCAATAATAGTCGTTCACTCCCGGTGCCCAACCACCCCCTCTTGTTATAAATAGGGGCAGATGTTGCAGTTTACATTCATTGTTGATTTGTGAGAGATTCCAGACCGACAATCATCCGTGGTGCGACGCTGTGAGCCTGGGGTGCAAAACCTCGGTTAATTTTATGTTATCCTTTGTTAATTTCACTATTTTAGCATTCTATTCCCGTGAACCAGCCCCTACCCACGATCTCCTTATCCATGAAGGAGCAAAACACACTGTTCATCATCTCTCCCACGCATGAAACCGCTAGCCGCACGTCCTTTTCCATCGTAACTCCCTCCCATGTTCATCGACTCCTAGCCTGAGTTGCTCAACTCCATCCCACGTCTAGTTCACCCAATCCTTCCAGTCTTCCGCCGATTCCAAGTCGCGTGGATACATCCCTCTACACCGCCTCTACGACAATCCTCACTAGAAAACCTTTTTCCCGTGTCCATTTCTAACACTCTCTGCTCTCTATTTTCCCCTATAGGAGTTCGATTCTCTCTCCCCACTACTTTTAGCCTATATCATGCCATCTCCCTCGCCTGCCACAATCCCACAGTTTTCATCCAGAAATTGAAGGTAAAACTCTCGTCAACCCTACACTCGCCGCTCCCTCATCGCCATTTCCCTGTGCATTCTGCCCTCTCTCCACCTACCACAGAGCCCATGTTCCTCTACCCGTTCCCTGTCGTGATTCCGCCAATCACCGCGAACCGTTCTCCTCCACTGCTCTTCTTCCTCCAGTCATCATATTTCAATATTCCTAATTCACTCTACCTTGGAACCACCAGTAAGCCGCCGCCAGTTACCACCAACCAGTGGCGGATCCAGAGGGGGGCAAGCGGGGGCCCGGGCCCCCCCAAGGATTTTGAAGTTTATGTAGGTTAAGTTATGTATATAATATAAGTGATGAAATTTATAAATTATAAAATATAAGTTATGTATGTAATATAAATATATATATATATATATGTATATACAATTAATAACTCCTGTGAACTTATTTTCAGATCCAATTTCTCTTTCCTAGACAGAAAGAGATCGTCTCTCTCGTTTCTCTCGTTTGATTCGTCTCCCTCTCCCCTTTCCGCTAGGGCTCGCTGAGAGCCTCTTAGGAAGAGCTCTTCCCTGACAGTGGCCGCCGGTTGACAAGCTAATTCGGCTAATTTTGACAAGCTAATTCGGCTAATTTTGACACTTCCGGTCTCAACAGCGACTACAGAACGATCATTTTCTGCTATGAAGTTTATTAAAATAAGACCGCGCAACAAAATAGAGGATGAATTTCTGGCAAATTGTATGACTCTCTACATAGAACAGGAAATAACAGAGAAGATCGAGAAAGATGTGATCATTAATGAATTCTATGAGTTGAAAAAACGGCGTGCACAACTAAAATAAGGTAACATACATATTGTAATTTTTCTTTTTTTGTTAATGCTAAAATTTCAAATTAGAAAATTTTTTGCTTATTATATTTTGATTCACAATTTTTTTGGGCCCCCCTTACTTCGAATCCTTAATCCACCCCTTCCACCAACCACTCTCGTCCCCTGCACATCCTCCTACCACCCCCTTTTTTCTGTCCTGGAGCCTCTTGTACACCGCAAGTCCCACTGCCCTTCCTTTGTGGAGCCACCGTACCTTCACAGTTTCACCACCACAACAACCACTTACATCCTCATCCCAACAACTCGGCGCCGCTACCACTATTTATCCTCATTATTTGATAGTATTATTTTATTGTGTTCTTTTTTATTGAATATTTTCTTAATTTTATAAGCCTCCATTTGTGAAAGTGTAGTAGAAGGCAATTCCTAACGAAATCGAACACGACTTTTGCCTACGCACTTGAAGTTGATGTTCACATTGTACTTTGTTTGCTAAGTTTTTATTTTTATCAACGCTATAATTTGCTTTCTGGTTAAAAGTTTAAAATTCATTTGCATGACATTTAGGTTGCATTTATTTCAGTCCATCTTGCATCACAATCACTTAGAGTCACATTAGTGTCTGCACATCTTCGTTCACAACCTACCATGCATCACATTTGGTATCAAAGCCCAGGTTAGGGCACTTGCTTATAACGTAGTGGTAGGTCTTACCGTTGAACCATGTTTGACCCAAACCTTACCGTCGAGAGAGCCACCAACTCAAATTCGGAGATGACACTAGCAGAATTCCAACGATTGATAGATCGATTTGATCAAATGACTGCACTATATGGCGATCTTCGCACCCGCGTCAGAGCCTTTGAGAGTCAGCGAGAGCAATCCAATTCCCAGAGCAGGGATAATTCACCCACTCCACCCGATGTTCCCTTTGAGTAAGGACGGGTTGCCCTCCCACCACAAGACGTGCGTGTTAGAAATCGACCACCACGAGAGGCCGCTCCACTTCGAGTGCTTGCTCCACACCGAAGGGGGCCTCTCAATTACGTTCGAGTCCGCCACCCTACACCCGCTCCCGCCACGGTGTCCAGCTCCACAACATAGAGCTTAGGACCGTTATGACTATGGGTCGGACAATTACTTCAATGATTATCCCGAGCCGCGCCGAGCATCACACGCTGAGTGCAATATTACCTGTCACATACGCATTAATGCCCTACCGTTGATGGTCATCTCGACCAGAAGACTTTTAGCGAGTTGCTTCAGGAGATGAACCACTACTTTGAGTGGTATAATATAAGTGACGAGCACCGCGTTAGGTTTGAAAATGAAACTGGTCGGTCCAGCCAAGATTTTTTGAATCAGTCCAGAGTGGTCTATTCAGCGAGATGGGTACCGTCCTATTATCCATTGAGAAGACATGTAACGCCGATTGAAGGAGAAATTCCTTCCCCCTCCTATCGGGATTTGTTGCCAGATCGGTTTTTTGCGTTGCGCCGGGGTACACAATCCGTAGTAGAGTACATGTCTCGATTTAATGAGCTAGCAATGGGGCGTTATCTACGAGAGGAGACTAGTGCTACTACTTCTCGATTTCGTATTTGGCTGTGGTCGGAGTTACGTAGGGAGCTTATTCCCCACCGGTTGGAGACGGTAGTTCAAGTTTATCAGATGAACCTTGACTATGAGCAGTACATGCGTCTTGTTGGTTCCCATTAGACTTCTGCCAAGTCGGGCATGTCCACATTTAGGAGGCCACCACCGACCACTCCCACCCCTACAGGGCACTCTCATGTTCCCACAGACACGAAGGGGAAGGCTATCACCACTAGACCTTCCATGGCCCCCAAGTTGGGGAACATATAATGTTATCGTTGCTCAGGTTGGGGCCATATAGCTGCCCAATTTTCTACAAGAAATCTGTTAGTTGAAGAAGGCGAGCCCAGTGTTGATACTGAGATCGCCGATGAGGAGGTTGTTGTCACCATCGAGGACGGTTGGGAGAGCGATGCTGAGCGCTCCCTAGAGTTAGGTGTTATGCGATGTCTCCTATATACCCCACATACTAATGAGGATTGGCACTGTACGACGATCTTTTATACTTACTTTCCCAACGAGCATTAGAGTAGATGCAGGTGACTCCTGAGCTTTATCCACATCCTTATCGAGTCGTTTGGGTCGATAAGACTATTATACAGGTCACCCAGAGGTGCCTTGTTACGATCACTCTCACTTCATTTGAGGACCGTGTTTGGTGTGATGTCATCTATATGAATGTTTCCCATATCCTTTTAGGGAGGCCCTGACTATATGACTGTGATGTCACGTGTTTCGATTGCTCCAACACATATGTTCTATGACAGGGGTCGTAAGATCACGTTGATCTTGACCTAACCCAAGGAGAAATCCTCGGGGAAGGTCGTACCCCCTACTACTAAGAGCTCATCTAGGCCGCCGAACATCCTGCATCACACCAAGTTTATGAGAGAGAGGTCAGCGCTGATATCTTTTACGTAGTGGCAGCCACCATGACTTTTGAGAGCCCCATGGAGATTCCCGACCCACCACCCGAGGTCCGGAGACTTCTGAATGATTATGGTGATCTTATCTCGGATGAGCTCCCTGTTGAATTACCTCTATTACGAGATATTCAGCATGCCATAGACTTGACACTGGGAGCTTCACTCCTGATCTTACCCCATTATCGGATAAATCTGGTTGAGCATGTTGAGCTCAAGAGACAGATTGACGAGTTGATGAGGAAACAATTCATACGAGAGAGTCTGAGCCCTTGCATAGTCCCCGCCCTTCTCACCCCGAAGAAGAATGAGAGCTGGTGAATGTGTATTGACAGTAGGGCTATCAACAAGATTACTATTATGTAACGTATTCCCGTCCCCCGACTGGACGATTTGCTTGATACGATGGCTGATGCCCAGTTATTTTCGAAGATCGATCTTCGCAACGGGTACCATCGGATTAGAGTTCGCAAGGGAGATGAGTGGAAGACGGATTTTAAGACCAAAGCTGGTCTCTATGAGTGGTTGGTTATGCCATTTGGGCGGTCCAACGCCCCAACACCTTTATGTGGGTCATGAATCGGATCTTCCGGCCCTTCATAAGCAAATTCTTAGTCGTTTACTTTGATAATATTTTGATTTATAGCCACTCTTCTGATGACCATCTGAGATTCATATTTGATACTCTCCGAAAGGAGAAGCTATATGCGAACTTGAAGAAGTGCTCCTTCCTGACTGATTCCATGCACTTCCTTGGGTTCATCATATCAACATCCGACATGTTTGTTTACGTGGACAAGGCCTGGTCTAGTTTTTTACGGTGCCTAAGAATCCTGTTGGCCTTGGCCCTATTCCCTTAAAGTCACGCCTCAGTGAATCCGCTGAGTATTTCATTCATCACATACATGAACTGCATGAAAAATTGCTAGCAATAATGAATTATATAAAGCACATGCAGATGAACACAAGCGTGAGCAACATTTTTGGGTAGGCGAGCAAATCATGATCCGACTTCACATGAAGAGGCTCTCAAATGGAGTCTCTAAGAAGCTACAACCAAAGCGAATTGGCCCATACATGATTCTAAAGAAAATTGGGACAAATGCCTATGAGGTTGACCTCACAGAGTCACGACAGATATGAATATTCATCTCGTATTTAATACTGAAGATTTAACACTGTACTTTGAGCCTCTCGAATATAGGGATCCCTACCTTGAACCACTTCCTGCACCGTCCCCATTAAAGTCTGACCCTTCCCCTGACCACATTGGACAAACACCTTCGGGCATGCCCACACCACTTATGACTCCACCAGTTCTTGTGGATCCACCGACACGATAGGTAAGGGTTGAGTGCATTACTGATATTGTGGCACATGAGTGTATTTCATCCGCAGACGACCATTCTTACCGTTATTTGGTGCATTGGAGCGGACGCCCCATTTTTTATGATACTTGATGTCCGCAACAGAGCTTGATAGACTTCCTCCGATCTTCGACGTCAGTAAAATCATTTCCATTCATCGAAGATGAATGCTTTTCAGTCGGGGGGAGTTGATGGAGATGGACACCAGACTATGGGTCACTAGTCGACAGGGACCACTTTTATATAGTCGCGCAGGAGTCGATGATCGGATCTGCGATCCGAGGCCACGAGCGTGTCCGGCTCGTCACTCTATTATTTTTATGTATTTTTTTTTGGTGTTTTAGGGGCTCGGGCGTAACTGCCAATCATAGTCGTTCACGCCCGGTGCCCAACCACCCCTCTTGTTATAAATAGGGGAGGATGCTGCAATTTTCATTCATTGTTGATCTGTAAGAGATTTCAGACCGACAATCATCTGCGGTGCGACGCCGCGAACCCGGGGTACGAAACCTCATTTAATTTTCAGCTATCCTTTGTTAATTTCACTGTTTCAACCTTCTATTCTCGTGAACCAGCCCCTACCCATGATCTCCTAATCCACGAAGGAGGAAACCACACTGTTCAGCACCTCTCCCATGCATGAAACCGCAAGCCGTACGTCCCTTTCCATCGTAAATCCCTCACCTGTTCATCGTCTCCTAGCGTGAGCCGCTCAACTCCATCCCACGTCCAGTTAATCCTGTCCTTCCAGTCCTCCGCCGATTCTAGGTAGCGTGAATTCCTCCCTCTACATCGCCTCTACGACAATCCTCACAGAAAAAACTTTCTCCCGTGTCCATTTCCAGTGCCGTCGGCTCTCCATTTTCCCCTACAGGAGTTCGATTCCCTCTCCCGACCACTTCCCGTCTACAACAGGCCATCTTCCTCGTATCCAACGATTTTCATCTAGAAATCGAAGGTAAAACTCTCGTCAACCCTACACTCACTACTCCCTCATCGCCATTTCCCTGTGCATTTTTCCCTCTTGCCTCCTACCACAGAGCCCCTGTTCCTCTGCCCATTCCCTATCGTGAATCCTCCGGTCACCGTAAACCATTCTTCTCCATTGCTCTTCTTCCTCCAGTCATCATATTTCAATCTTCCTCATTCTCTCTACCATGGAACCACCAGTAAGCCTCTGCGAGTCACCGCCAACCACTCTTTTCCCCTGTACAACCTCCTACCACCCCCCATTTTTTTGTCGTGGAGCCTCTTGTACACCGCATGTCCCACTACCCTTTTTCTGTGGACCCACCTTACCTTCATAGTTTCACCACCACAACAACCACTTACATCCTCATCCCAGCAACTTGGCGCCACTACCGTTGCTGATTCTCATTATTTGTGAGTATTGTTGTATTGCGTTATATTTTTTTATTGAATATTGGAATGATATATTATGTTTGCTTGGGAGTTAATTTTGTTGCATTGTTGCTGCATTTTCTTAATTTTATAAACCTCCATTTGTGAAAGTGTAGTAGAATGCAATTTCTAGCGAAATCGAACACGACTTTTGCCCATGCACTTGAAGTTGAAGTTCACATTGTAATTTGTTTGCTAAGTTTTTATAATTATCATCGCTAGAATTTGCTTTCGGGTTAAAAGCTCAAAATTCATTTGCATGGCATTTTGATTGCATTTATTTGAGTCCATCTTGCATCACAATCACTTAGGCTCTGTTTGGTTCGGCTGTTGCTGATGAAAAACTGCTGATGAACTGTTGCTGATAGAAAAAGTGCTGATTTTGAAAAACAGAGTTTTGTTAAAAAACTGTTTGGATGAAACAGAGTTTACAAAACGGAGTTTCGAAAAGTTGTTTGGATACAAAACGGAGTTTTGAGAGAAATTTTTTTTCCTAATAAAACATAATCACAAACCACACAATGTAATGATTTTCTCACTGATCATGTTAAATGCTAGTATGCAAAAGAAACAACAATCGACAAAGATTGTACAGAAGCATTTTGGCGAACCGGAAAGGATTGAATAGCTTTGCATTTGTCTTTAATTGACTTAAGCATTCTGTCCAAGAAGACCTGGTGCAGGAGAAATGGATACAGAAGCATTTTGGCGAACAGTTGGCAGGCAACTCTCACCGGCATTTAGTCGAACATCTTGTGGGCAGTTAACAGACTTCATCAGCTTTGCATCAGATGCAATGTCAGCAGGGGTCAAAATGAGATTAGAGGAGGAATCAGAGATTGCATTGGAGATATCATCATCCGAATCATTACAAGAAGAATCAGACATGTGTTGTTCTAAGTTGAAATTTTCATCCTGTAGTTTTGAAGCTTTGGAAACCAAAAGCAAATTTTTGCCTTTTTTCTTACTGGATTCATCAAGTGCAGCATCAGCGGCATCCTCACCTGGGTTGGGATCAGAGAAATCCTGCTGCTCGGGAGAAACAACTATCTTGCCTTTGGATTTTCGGCCCATAGCAGACGGGAACCGCCAGCTCAGACCTCGCTGCACTACGCCACCACCGCCTAGCACCGTCCGCACCGGCACCCGCACACCGCCACCGCAGCACGCCCCACCCGCACACCGCCAGTGGCACGCCCCACCCGCAGCACTCCGCCACCACCGCGCAGCGCTCCGCCACCACCGCGCCTTCACCGCCTTTTGCGGTTGAACGCCAAAACAACGAACAGGCGCGGCTTTTGCGGTTGAACGCCAAAAAAAGTTGCGGCCTGGAGCATGAACAAAACAGCGGAGAATTAAAAACGCGGGATCTGAAAAAAGCAGCGCCAAACGCAACTTATGCTCTAAATGGTGGTGCGTTTTCACCGCACCGCAGGCCATAAGCCCAACCAAACGCCACCTTAGTGTCACATTAGTGTCAACACATCTTGGTTCACAACCTACCTGCGTCAAAGTCAAAATCACTCCGGTCCTGCTTCAGGATTCAAAAAAAAGTTTCTTACAATAGGGGATGGATTCATCATCACAATTGAAGCAAAATCCATGGACTCAACTACATCTATATCCGTTTGCGGAAGTTGTTTGATGATAGTGGGTGAAAATGATTCCCTGATCATATGATTCCATTTATACTTTTGGGACTGTTATCATACAATAATGGCTCTTCTTTATCATTCCCCTATGATCCTCTAGTTACAGTCAGCCTAACCATATATTTGTGTTTGAGATGTAGACTAAATTTTGTTTTGTTTATTGTTTTTTCGAGGGGAAAAAGGATAGTTAAAATAGGTAACATGACTAGGTAAATTAGTCCGCGCTACAATCCCAAGAGAGTTGGCTCCTCAATTGTAATTCTAGAGCCTAATCGATTTACACCAACATTTAGCCAGAGGTTAAGCTGTCTAGTACGCCGCAAGCATTTTGCACATGAATAGCTTCAAGTCAAATAATGAACTCCAGAAATTATGACAACGGAAGAGGATGCATGCAAGTAAATGAGTGTGATCACTTAAGAATAAATTGCATAAAGTTATTCTAATAGAGAGGGAGCCGAACTTATACATGCAGTGATTTCTCGGGTTTGAACAGGTTCGGCTTTAGGGTGGTTTTGGGTTTAATGGAGAACATATGGCTTGTGTGGATTGAGAGAGGAAATCAACGGGTTCTCATCTAGTGATTTCGGGTAAGGATCTGGAGCTTGGTGGATTGGGGTAAAATATGGGAGTTCTCGTGGAGGATACGAATGGGATCAAAGAGGAGCATGATTGTTGTCGTGAGCAGCAGATATGCGCCGTCGTTGATGGAGGAGGTACGAGAAGGGGTAGTCAGAGGTTGTCCTTCCCTCAGATGGAATCGACGGAGGCATGCAAGGCAAAAATAGCAGGCGGAAGGGATGAAATGTCGGGCAAGAGCCAAGAAGCTTCCTG
Organism: Platanthera zijinensis; assembly: GCA_039513925.1. Taxonomy (NCBI): domain Eukaryota; kingdom Viridiplantae; phylum Streptophyta; class Magnoliopsida; order Asparagales; family Orchidaceae; genus Platanthera; species Platanthera zijinensis. The sequence goes on along the minus strand of CM077084.1, from coordinate 73,645,295 downwards.
GACTACCGATAAACACTAACAATAGTGTTCTGCCTCTCGGTTTTCTCTAGGTTAGCTTTTTCAGGAGGGAAAAACTGGTTTTAAATTGGTTGATTAAGAAACGGGCGACAGCAGATTTAAGGCAAGGAAAACTGTCATTTTTAAGGAATTAAGGAGGTTGGGGCGTTGGTTATAGTTGTTTGAGTTATCAAACCTGAAATGTAATTAATTGGAAATCAAAGAGGTATATGTGGCTCTTAGGCTCCTCCTAAAAGCAATTAATTTCATAGTAAGAGTTTATTCTGAAATTAATTTAGTAATTAAATGTTATCTAATTTCATGCAATCTATCATAAATAGTATATATCTGCATACCACTTTATTTAGCGTTGACCGACCCTTTTACTTAAGGTCTTATTGGCCAGTCGGGCTAATATACCAATATTAAAATTAACATACAACAATAAATTACAAACATATGATGACACACAATTCGACGATGACAATCATGCAATATGGGGATGAACATGATAACATGTAACTCGAACAATCACAAGCTGATGAAAAAATGTCATGAAGAAATCCAACGAAATTAAATGGATGCTCCAACAATTCTCTTTGGGTTGAAAGGACTCAACCTCATCGAGTAATGACAAAGACCTATAATAGAAAGATCGGGCCAACGACGTCGAAGCTCAGATATAGTAATCCATGAGTTGTTCGAGATACTCATGCCTTTCTAAGATAAAAGGTAGGTTTGATATGTGCCGGTACGTGTTTGAAATTCACAAACATTCAATATCTTCTCAATATCCTCAAGGGTAGGTGTAGATGGGCATAAAGTCATTTGTGCAGCGTTGGTAAGAAAGAGAGTGGACTAGGGGTAGTAATTGGAGGCTCTCCAATGGAAGGAACAAGGTCAACAACGTTTTAAATAAGAGAGGTACCAACCAAAGTTAGTTGGTAAATTTAAGAGATGCATTTACCCAGTCATTTTTTTAACCTGGAAATGACCAAACCGCCGCTGTCGCAACTTGTGATAACTGCCCACGTTAAACCTCTTTTTTTCTGAAAAAATGCAAGAATCTAATCTCCTTGTAAGAAATATAATTCTCGGCGATGTTCATCAGTCATAACTTTTATTTCTCAGAAGATGCTCGCAATAAATTGATGCAATGTTTTAAAGTGATCAATGTAAAGATAGAGCATCAAAAGAGAGGTTCTTTCAAAAGAAGGAACATAATGACGATCAAGTAAGAGAAGAATCAGGCAGCCATAGACGACTACAAAAGGAGATTTAGTGGTGGAGAAATTCTTGGTGCTATCATATGTGATATCTTCTTGCGGAATGACCAAATACCATTTCTTTAGATGTTCTCCTCCTAAAAAATTAAGGAAATTTCCTAAGCTTTGATTTACTACCTCGATTTGTCCATCCAGTTGGGGACGATATTCACTGCTAAACACTAGTTTGGTTCCTCACTTGCCCCGTAACGTTTTGAAAAAATAACTCATAAAACTAGGGTCTCTATCAATAGTAAAAGTGTGAGGGATCCTGTATAAACGTACAAACTCAAAAGAAAAGATCATCGACGTTAGTGGCATCCGATGTTTATCACATGGTATAAAATGTGTCATTTTTGAAAATCTATCAACCACGACGAAAAATGAATATACTCATCTTTTTGTACGTTGTAGGCCTACAACAAAAATCCATGGATACTTCTTCCCATGGTTTGTCGGGGATGGACAAGGGAGTGTACAACCCGATTTTTTTAGTGTGACCTTTAAAGAGTTAACAAATGGGACAAGTCTTAACTAACTTGGCGATATCCTCCTTCATTTCGGGCCAATTGAATCAGGGGCTAGCGAGGTCTAAAAGTTTAATTTTTCCAACATAACCTCCTAACCCTGAGGAGTGAAGCTCACTAAGTAAGGTGTCACGAAGTGGTCCTTCGCAAATACAAAGCCGGGTACCCCCTAAATAAATAGTCTTTGCTTAGAATATATTTCGTAGTGGGGTCAGTTTCACTAAACTGACACACGACCCAAATCCCATCGAAGTATGGGTCTGATGGATAGAATTCCTTCTGGGAATTTAAATCAAGGATATGAGGATGTAGCATGACGAAGACATGTGCTCGTCGACTAAGTGCGTGTGCTATCTTATTTGAGCCTCCAGGTTTGTGTTTTAGATGAAAATAAATTCTTGAAAGAATGCAGCCCAACTGGCATGTCTGCATACATCTTTTTGTGAGTTCAAATGACTATGTGCTTTGTGATTAGCATTTAATATGAATTCACGTTGAATCAGATAGTGTCTCTAGTGACGGAGGGCCTGAACGATGGATGACATATTGAGATCGTGTGTAATACCAAGGTTTGGCTCATTCAGTTTCTCACTAAAGTTTATGGGCCGACCTTCTTAACTCAAAACAGCTCTTGTACTCTTAATTATTAAACGGTCAAGACGTTTCGAGGAGGAGAGGGGTCTTGGAGTCTAGGCTCAAGGAGCCGTAGCACGCCTGATGAGGTCAAGACGCAACCACATCCATTGTAAATAATGAAGATTAAACATCAGTTTATTTTCTTGATCAGATTCTTCTATTCTACTTGTAGAAAACAACCCAAAGCTTGTATATATGTATTGGGTTATCAAATACAAGGAGAGAATACAAATATATAGGAGAGAAGAGAGAAGAATAAATCCTATACATGATGTGAGACTAAAGAAGGAGAGAGAAATAAACAAAATGGGCCAATAATGAGCCCCTTTACATGGTTTTTTTTACTCCCCCGCAAGCTGGAGCGTACAAGTCATATGCTCCAAGCTTGGATAAGCACTGATAGAAGAGGGTACTTGGTAGAGCTTTTGTGAGGACGTCCGCAACCTGTTCAGTACCAGGAACATGCTTGAGTTCGATCTTCTTCATGTGGACTTTCTCTCGGATGAAGTGACAATTTACCTCAATGTGCTTTGTTCTCTCGTGAAAGACCGGGTTCTTGGCTATATGTATGGCAGCTTGACTGTCACATAAGAGGAGAGCAGGTGAAGAGAGCCTGACCCCAAGGTCAGTAAGGAGACTCTCAATCCACGTGAGTTCCGAGACAACAGAAGCCATTGCCCGATATTCTGCTTCTGCTGAGGATCGAGCAACTACTGCTTGTTTCTTGCTCTGCCAGGTAATCAGATGTCCTCCAAAATATGTGCAGAACCCGCTAGTAGATCGTCAATCATCCAGAGATCCTGCATAATCAACATCAGAGTATGCCACCAATGTTGGAACTGAAGGTGAGGTTTTGTATACAAGTCCTTGGCCAGGAGCTGTCTTAAGATATCTGAGGATTCGTTCCACTGCTTGAAGATGAGAGCTCTGAGGAGAGTGCATATATCGGCTGACGATTCCCACAACGTAGGATATATCGGGTCTTGTAACCGTTAGATAGATTAGTTTCCCAACGAGGCGACGGTAATATTCTGGATTTTGTAGAGGAGTATCTGACTCCGAAGCCTGAGCACATAGTTTGTGATTTACCTCCATGGGTGTGTTCACAGGTTTGCAGCCGGAGTAGCCTGCATCATGAAGGAGATCTAGGCAGTACTTCCGCTGTGAGAGGACTAAACCATCTGGTCGTCTAGCAACCTCCAGACCTAGGAAGTACCGAAGATGTCCCAGATCTTTAGTTTGAAAAACGGAGCTCAGATGTTTCCTTACCTCCTGTATTCCATTTGAATCGTTGCCAGTAATGATGATGTCATCGACGTATACCAATAAGAGAACCGTACCCGTTGTCTGGTGACGAGTAAATAATGAGAAGTCGGCCGAGCTTCGAGTAAAACCAATTTCCTAGAGAACCTTGTTGAACTTATCAAACCATGCCCGAGGTGATTGTTTGAGGCCATAAAGCGATTTGTGAAGATGACATACCCGAGACTCCCCCGTGGTCTCAAACCCGGGAGGTTGATGCATGTAAACCGTTTCGCGGAGGTCTCCATTCAGAAAGGCATTCTTGATGTCTAGTTGAAATAAGGGCCATTGTCGATGAACAGCCACGGAGATGAGAATGCGAACCGTGTTGAGTTTGGCTACCGGGGAGAATGTCTCGTCATAGTCGAGACCCTGTTGCTGGGTGAAGCCCCGAGCGACCAAGCGAGCCTTGAGTCGGTCAATGGTCCCATTAGGAGCATGTTTGATGACAAACACCCATTTGCATCCAACTGGTTTCTGTCCGGGAGGAAGGGGCACCAAGGTCCAAGTCTTGTTTGCCCAAAGCGCAGTCATTTCTTCTTCCATGGCAGCACGCCACCCAGGATGTTGAAGAGCTTCCTGGACGGAGTTAGGAATAGAGACCGATGATAATGATGTAGCCAATATCTGTAGTTGTGGAGAGAGCCGATGTAGGGACACACAATTTGCCAGTGGATGTGCTGTAGAGGCGGGCACCGGAGCAGCAGAATGCGGAGAATCCAAGGGCGAAGACGACTGCAGAGGGGCAACGGGAAGAGGAGGACGACGAGAGTAGACCCTTATGACGGGCGTCCGCGAAGGAGCAGGTGGGGAATGGGATATAGGGAGGGGAAGAGGGGCGTGTGGACTGGGATAACAGGTCGAGGAAGGGAAGATGGAAGAGTAGTGGTTGGTGGAGAAGTCTGCAGAGGAGGAGGAAAGAAGGGTTGATCCTCCCAGAAGGTGACATCAGCGGACACAGAGACCGTCCGAGTAGCGGGTGAGTAATAGACATAGCCCTTCTGAGTGCGGGAGTAGCCGACAAAGATGTGTTTTACGGTGCGGGGGTCTAGTTTGTCGATAGGGGGACCAAGGTGATGGACGAAGCAAGTACATCCAAAAACCTTGGGTGGGAGGGAGAAGGGTGGAGCTGTGGGAAAGAGAAGGCTGAAGGGTGTAGCATGTTGGAGAACCGACGAAGGGATGCGGTTGATGAGATAGCACGCAGTAGAGACGGCGAAGTTCTAGTAAACTTTGGGAACATGCATATGAAGCATGAGAGAGCGAGCCACATCAAGAAGGTGGCGGTTCTTGCGTTCGGCTACCCCGTTTTGTTGAGGGGTGTAGGGACACAATGTCTGATGTACAATCCCGAAGTCCGCACAAATATGGGCAACCTCGTGGCTAGTGTACTCGCGGGCATTATCAGAGCGGAGGATCTTGATAGTAGTAGAAAATTGCGTTCGAGTTTCTAACACAAATGCCCGAAAGATACGAGGAATTTCGGAGCGATCACGAAGTAAATACAACCATGTTGTACGCGAGTAGTCGTCAATAAGCGTTATAAAGTAGCGATAACCAAAGATACTTGTAACCTTGTACGAACCCCAAATATCAGAATGTATTAAAGCAAAAGGAACAGAGCTCCGAGTACAATTTGCAGGAAAAGAAGAGCGTGGCTGTTTGCCAAGAATACAAGAATCACATTTAAATGACTGAAGAGATACATCAGGGAGCGTCTTCTGGAGGATAGGAAGAGGAGCATGCCCAAGACGACAATGCCAATCACTGGAGGACACAGAAGAGAGAGCGGTAGGAGAAGTATCAAGGAGGTAGAGCCCATTCTGCAGTCGTCCTCTACCAATGGTAGTTTGCTGATCCTGTATCAAAAAACCAGTAGAGGTGAAGGTAATATAACAGTTCATATTATGAGTAAGACGGCCAACGAAAAGTAAATTAAAGGGGGATGCCGACACATAAAGAGCGGAGCGAAGAGAGATGGAGGGGTGGATCAAGAGATCAGCACATCCAGAGACCGGAACAAGCGCACCATTCGCCACGGTAATAGATTTTGGATGAGGAGCATCTGAAAAACTTGGCGGCAGTAGAGATGTAATGTGGTGAGTGGCTCCCGAGTCCAAGATCCAACGGGAACTGGAGGAGAAACATGCACTACCTGTAGTGGAAGTGGAGGCAATACCTGCAGTAGAGGTGGAGATAACCGAGGCGGAAGGAGGGTTGAGGAGCCCCTGGAGTTGCTGCAGTTGAAGGCGAATAACTTCAAGGTCCATACTGCTGGGTGAAGGAGTATCAACAATGGCAGCAGTAGGCGGACGAGGAGGGTAGCCATGTTTCTTGTGACAGACGGCTTCAGTGTGGCCATCCCTGCCGCAATAGGAGCACCGAGGGCGACCACGACCGCCACGGCCTCTTCCTCGAGAGCCCGTACGACCACCCCGAGTAGAAGATGGAGGGGGAAGTAGGGGAGGAAGGGTCTGCTGAAGAAGGACCGGAGATGGAGGTGCAGTGGGCTCCAGGGGAGGTGGGACGCGAAGTAACATATAACAAACATCCGAAAAGGAGGGAGTAGCCGGGGATGCCAGAACCTGTGCCCGGATTCTATGAAGGTGGGGCGGGACACGAGCCATAATCATCGCAATGCAAACAGCCTCCTTTGTGGCACGCTGAGCCGCAAGATCAGTAGTGGATGGTTGGTGTTGAATCCATGCCTCCGTGAGGGTTTTAGCACGAGCCACAAAGGAAGTCATGTCCATGGCCTTGCCAACATCCAACGCCTGTAGATCAGTGATGATGTCGAAGAGGTGCTGAAGACTGTCCTTGCCTGAGTACAAGGAGTGGAGCTCTTCCCACATTGCTTTAGCGGTCTCATGATACATGACCATCTGGTAGGGCTCACCCTCCAGAGAGTTAAGGATCCAGGTCTGAACTCGACCATCATTTCTTATCCAGTCATCCGTAGTTGGAGAAGGAGGTTCCTGGATAAGGTGACCCACAAGGCCCTTAGCTTGCAGGACCCGACGAACGGAGTGCACACACGGGATGATGTTTTTATTCCCAGAGAGGGAAAGAGTAGTAATCCGAAGCTCGTCGCGGAGTTCAGTAGCAGGAGCCGGGCGGTCTGCAGTAGGGCTAGCAGTAGTGGAGTCGGTAGAAGACATGGCGGTTTAGGAGAAGGGAGAAGAGCGAGAACGGCGGACTCGACAGGTCGCGGCGACTAGGCAGGGAGGTCGCTGCAAGTAGGCAGGCCGCGGCGACTAGGCAGGGAGGTCGCTGCGAGTATGCAGGTCGCGAGCGACTAGGCAGGGCGCGAGCAAATAGGCAGGTCGTGGCGACAACAGGCTGCTGTGGGATAGGGAAGTCGCGAGCAACTGGGCAGGTCGCGGCGAGCAAGAGAAGAGAGAGCAAAAGTTAGGCCGCAGAGAGAAGGAGAGCTCGACAAAGTTGCGGCGACCTTGAGCAGATCGCGAGCAGAAGGTAGAGAGAGGAGCCCGCCAAGAGGGAGAAAAAGCAAGCAGTGGGCAGAGTGACCGAGCGGACAGAAGAGAGCTTGCAGCTGACACCGGGGGGGGGGGGGGAGATAGCTCGCCGAGCTCGCAACGGATACAGGGGAAGAGAGCACGCCGAGCTTGCAACGGACAGAAGAGAGCTCGCCGAGCTCACCGCGGACAGAAAGAGGTCGCGGATAGAGTGGAGCTCGCGGCGGACTGCGGGAGGCTGTGGACCCCACAGGGCAGAGAGAGGGCTATAAAAGAGAACAGATGGGGAGTGGATCCACGGGAAATGAAGAGAGAGTAGAGGGAGCGGATAGACGAAGGTCAGTCCGCAAGAGGCTAAGCGAGAAGGGAGCTTGCGCGGACTCAAAATGCAGACCGCGGAGACAGCAGGGCGCCGGGAAGCGGGGGGCGTGCGGATAAGAGATGTGAGTCCGCAGGAGTCTTGTAACCTCCCTCTGATACCATGTAGAAAACAGCCCAAAGCTTGTATATATGTATTGAGTTATCAAATACAAGGAGAGAATACAAATATATAGGAGAGAAGAGAGAAGAATAAATCCTATACATGATGTGAGACTAAAGAAGAAGGAGAGAGAAATAAACAAAATGGGCCAATAATGGGCCCCTTTACACGGGCTTTTCTAACACTACTCATTAATCATTCATTACTATCTTTTATATCTCTTAAATAAATAGAATCAATGCGGTCATTTGCAACTTATCTAAGTTTTAACGCTCAACTATGTTTCCCAAACACTAGATCATCTAAAAATTCTTGAGTTCTTACATTATTTTGAAGAAAAAATTTTACAACAAAAATCACACTCGACATGCCTTTTATGCTCCAAAGGCGCAAAAAAGGCGCAAACCTCCAATCCTGGTGTGCCTTAGGCTCGTATGAGTCGCGCCTTTAATATCATATCCTATACTAATAATCGAGGCATTGTAGCCTACCTCAATTTTTTTTCAAAATCGGGAAGTGCTAGTACAAAAGCACTAGTCAGTTTGTCTTTCACAAGAGTGAAAGCTCGTCTGGCTTCTTCAGTCCAAGATAAAATTACTTCCTATGGCAATCAGTCACATGAGCGATAAGGGAATTAAAGTTCCTAATGAATCTACGAGAAAAGGATGTTATACCGTTAAATTCACGGGCCTCGGTGTTGGTCTTGGGACTAGGCCAAGATATAGTAGCATGAATCTTTTTAGGATCAACATTGATACCTTTAGACAAAACAATGTACTATAAGAAGATCAAACTAGTGGTTTGGATTGTGCATTTTTTAAGTTTTACATAGAGCTTGTTTTCTGAAAGAATTTGGAGAACCTTCGAAGGCGATTTAGTGTTGATCGTGGTTGGTGCTTTAAATCAGAATATCATCAAAGTATACGACTACACAAACTCCTATCAAAGGGTGAAGGACTTGGTGCATTAGTTTTCATAAAAGTACCAGGTCATTGGAGAGGCCAAAAGACATCATATGCCACTCGTAAAGGTCGTTCCTAGTTTTGACAAGGTGGTTTTTCATTCATCTCCCGGACAAATCCGAATCTAATGGTAGCCGATCTTAAGGTTTATCTTGGAAAAATTATGGGATCCGCTGAGCATATCTAGCATATCATCTAATCGGGAAATTGAGAAATGATATTTAATGTTAATTTTATTTATTGCTCGACTGCCTACACGTGTCAAGTTCCATTTTTCTTGGGAATGAGTAGTGCTAGAACAGCGTAAGGTCTCATAATCTCTCTAGTATGACATTTCTTAATTAAATCTATGACCTGTCAGTGGAGCTCCTCATGTTCCTTAGGGCTCATATGATAATATGGTAAGTGAAGGAGGCTAACACCGGGCATAAGCTCAATACAATGATGTATATCACGCATGAGTGGAAGATGGCCCGGTAGCTCAAAAGGAATAATACTCTAGAACTCAGAGATAAGGGGTCAAACTATACTCAAAATTTCGCAGGAGACTCTAAGATGGATTCTAAGCCGAATAAGATATAGATGACTTCACCCTTTATTTATTCCTAAAATCACGGCGATAGAAGAACATGCACTACTACTTTGTTGAGGAGCGCTCTAAGGATTTGGGTAGAAGACCATTCTTTTGTGGTAGAAGAACATTCTTTTGTGGTAGAAGAATGACCTTACGCCCACTTTTTTCAAAGGTATATGAATTTCTCGCACCGTCATGAAGCAAACTTTTATCATGACTTGTGGGACATCACCCATGTTGGTGGTGAGTATTTCAACCAATTGCATAAGGTTCCCCATATGTTGGTTTAAGTCTTCGACGCTCATTGCTAAGCATTCTACTCGATTCTCCATTTTTAATATAGAAAATTTGTTTAAATTAATTTAATGAGAAAGAAAGACTATTATTTATATTTGTTTATATAATAACGTTTTTTAAAATGACCTTAAACTTGAATAGACATTTTCTTGTTTTTTTAATGAGAGATTTTTTTGAAAATGATTTTTTTAAAAAGCTAACCCATTTTCAACATAACAAATCATCTGATTCACGATAGACGTGAATCAAACATTTCGATATCAAATTGATGTAGACTAAATTTCATTTTATTTGTTTTTTTTTTGAGGAAAAGCAAGATTGGACCGAGTTAAATTTGATAACATGACTAGGTAAATTACTCCGCGCTATGATCCCGAGAAAGTGTGCTCAGTAGTAATTCTAGAGCCTAATTGATTTGCATAAACATTTAGCGAGAGGTAAGCGGGCTATGCCGCAAGTGTTTCACACATGAATATCTGCAAGTCAAATATTGAACTAGAGAATTACGACGGCTAAAGAGGATGCACATGCAAGTAAATTAGTGAGATCACTTGGGAATAAATTGCATAAAACTATTCTAATAGAGAGAGCCGAAATTATACCTGCAGTGATTTCTCGGGTTTGAACATGGACGATTATGGGGTGGTTTTTTGGGGGTTTAACGGAGAACACAGGGCTTGTGTGGATCGGGTGGACTGCAAGAGGAAATCAAATGGTCCTTGGCTGGCGATTTGGGTAGGAACCAGGAGATTTGGTCTCTCGTGGTAGAAATTAGGAGTTCTCGTGGAGGAGGATACGACACTGAGTGTTTACGGGTGAGGAGGAAGGGTTAACAGTGAGCATTCGAGTTTGGATTGAAATTGAATTATGTAGAGAAGTACACGAGTAATGCAGGACAATCAGTCAACCTTGTATATGCTTCTTCAGTATGTAAATACAAATATGAGTACAAATATATATTGAAAGAAGAGAGAAGAATCCCAAATTCAAGATGTGGGACTAAAACAAATAGGAGGAAAATACATAAATGAGCCAAAATATGGGGCTTTACATTGTCTTTTCTAACACTCTCCTGCAAGCTGGAGCGTACAAGTCGTAGGAATCCAGCTTGGACAAGAACTGATAAAATAGAGCACTTGATAGGGCTTTAGTGAGGATGTCAGCTACTTGGTCCGTAGCCGGAACATGTCTCAATTCCAGCTTCTTCATGTGAACCTTTTCCCGAACAAAATGACAGTCGACTTCAATGTGTTTCATTCTTTCATGAAAGACCGGGTTCTTAGCTATGTGTATACCAGCTTGAAATTCACAGAGTAAAGTAGCTGGTGAGGAAATTTTTACTCCCATATCACTTGAGAGACTTTCAAGCCATGTAAGCTCGTATACAGCAGATACCATTGACCGGTATTCAGCTTCAGCTGAAGATCGAGTAACCACAACTTGTTTCTTATTGCGCCAGGTAATAAGGTGACCTTTAAAGTAGGTACAAAATCCGCTGGTAGAACGCCGATCATCCAGGGAACCAGCATAATCTGCATCAGAATACACAACCAATGTTGGAGTTGAAGAGGTTTTGTATGGCAGTCCTTGACCATGAGCAGTTTTTAGATATCTCAGGATGCGTTCGACGGCCTAAAGATGAGACATACGAGGAGAATACATAAACTGACTGACCACCCCAACAACAAATGATATGTCCGGTCTCGTGACCGTTAAGTAAATCAACTTCCCAACTAGTCGTCGATAGTATTCTGGATTTGGAAGAAGATCTGCATCAGAAGCATGTGCACACAACTTGTGATTGATATCCATATTAGTGTTAACCGGCTTGCATCCAGAATAGCCAGCATCCTGAAGAAGGTCGAGACAACACTTCCGTTGAGTTAGAACGAGGCCATCAAGACGTCTTGCGATCTCAATGTCAGGGAAGTATCGAAGGTTCCCCGGATCTTTTGTTTGAAACACGGAACTAAGGTGATGTTTGACCACTTGTATTCCCTTTGAATCATCTCCGGTGATTAGGATGTCATCAACATACACTAAAAGAAGAACCGTTCATGTTATTCAATGTCGAGTAAATAGAGAGAAGTCCGTCGAGCTCTGAGTAAATCCAACCTCCCGAACAGCCTTACTGAACTTATTGAAGCATGCCCGAGGGTATTGTTTGAGATCATAAATTGACTTCTTAAAATGACAAAGTTGGGACTCCCTCGTGGTCTCAAACCTGGGAGGTTGCTGCATGTAGACCGTTTTTGAAGATCTCCATTTAAAAAAACATTTTTGATATCCAGTTGATGTAATGACCACTAGCGATGCACAACAACAGAGAAGAGAACACGAACCTTGTTGAGTTTCGCTACCGGAGAAGGTTTCTTCATAGTCAAAGCTCTGTTGAGTGAAGCCACGAGCCACCAGTCGGGCTTTAAGACTGTCAATTGTCCCATCAGGAGCATGCTTGATGACAAAGACCCATTTACAGCCAACATGGGTCTGTTCTGGAGTAAGAGGGATCAGATCCCACATGTGATTTACCCAGAGAGTAGTCATTTCTTCGTCCATGGCCGCCCGCCAGCCCGGATGTTGGAGAGTCTCCTGCACAGAATTAGAGACATAAATAGAGGATAATGTAGTGGCAAAATCCTAAAACGCCAGGGATAGACGATGTAAGGATACGTAATTCGCCATGGGATGGGCGTTGGAATCTGGCGTCGGATCAACAGGTCGTAGAGTGCCCGAGGTTGAAGTCGACTGCATTGGGGTTGGAGAACGAGGGGGGCGACGAGTGTAGACACGAAGAAGAGGAGGTTGGTTTTGAATAGGAGCTTCAGTGGGAAGTGGTGGCGTTGGAGAAGACGTAACTGGAACAATAGGTTGAGGTGATGATGGAGATGGAGGAGGTGGTGATGAAGCAAAAAAAAAAACGATTGATCTTCTAGAAAGCTAACATCTGCCGAAACAGTCACCCTGCAGGTAGTGGGAGAGTAACAAATATATCATTTTTGAGTACAAGAGTAACCAACGAACATATCTTTTTCCGCCCGAGGATTGAACTTGTCAGTGGAGGGTCCGAGATGATGAGCATAACAAGTACAACTAAATGTGCCAGGGGTGAGATGGGAATGGTGGTGTATAGGGAAAGATAACACTAAATGGGGTAGCATTGTTGAGGACAGAGGAAGGGAGACGGTTGACAAGATGGCATGCCATGAAAACTGCAAAATGCCAATACGCCTTGGGAACATGCATTTGGATCTTGAGACAACGAGCAACATCAATAAGATATCTATTTTTAAGCTCAACCACACCGTTTTGTTGAGAAGTATAGGCACACGAAGTCTGATGAATAATCCCAAATTCAGAGCAGAGAGTATTGAATTCATGACTAGTGTATTCGCGAGCATTTGAGTGTATCGACAAACTGAGTGCGAGTCTTAAGAATGAAAGCACAAAACACATGAGGAAGTTCGGAGCGGTCACGAAGTAGGTACAACCAGGTCATCCATGAATAATCATCAATGAAAGTAATGAAATAACGATAACTAGATACACTTGCTATTTTATAAGGGCCTCAAATATCAGAATGAACTGACATAAAAGGAGCAGAGCTCCGGGTACAATGAGAGGAAAACGAGGAAAGATGTTTCCCCAGAATACATGAATCACAGGAAAAAACTTTAAGCGGAACATCAGGAAGTGCCTTCTAGAGAATGGGAAGCGGAGCATGCCTAAGACGCCGATGTCAGTCAACTGAGGAGACGGAGGAGAGAATGGTAAGAGAGACATCGAGAAGGTAGAGCCCGTTTCACAGTCGTCCTCTACCAATGATACTCTGCGTCCTGCGATCCTGCATCAGAAAAGAAGAAGGGGTGAACGTGATAGAACAATCCAAATATCCAGTGAGACGACTAATAGACAGTAAATAAAGGGAGAGCTCGGTACATGGAGAACCAAGCAAAGAGAAATAGAAGGATTGAGGGGTATGTCGGCAGAGCCGGAGACAGGACTGGCGAAGGTTATAAACTTTGGATGCGGAGAAGCCAAGTATCGGGGTGGCTTCAGGGATGTGATATGGCAAGTAGCACTTGAATCCACTATCCAGCTCGGACTAGTAGAGAAACAAGCGATATCTTTATTAGAGACAGAGGCAACAAAGGCAGAGGAGTTGTGGAGCAACCCTTGAAGTTATTGGAGCTGGAGGCAGACTTCATCAAGATCAGCACAACTGGCCGACTGGCTGAGGGAAGCAACAAAAGCATTTGGACGAGGAGGGAGACCATGTTTGCGGTAGCAGGTGCCCTCAAGATGGCCGTCCTTACCACAAAAGGAACACTTAGGTCGCGGCCGACCTCCTCGACCCCTCCCCCGAGAGCCTGAACGTCCTCCACGAGCAGGGGGGAGAGAGAGAGGTAGTAATGGCGCTGAAGAGTGTTGGAGAAGAGTCGGGCAGGGAGGTCCGATAGTATCAGGAGGTGGTGAAACCTTTAGCAGCATGAAACACACATCAGAGAATAGGGGAGTAGCAACAGACGAGAGGATCTGTGCTCGAACACTCTGAAGTTGAGGCGGGACACGAGCCATCATCATGGCAATACCGACTGCTTCCTTTTGAGCGTGTTGGGCAGTGATATCCGTAGTAGGGGGCTGATGTTAAATCCAGGATTCAAGCAACGTCTTGGACCGAACAACAAAGAAGGTTAAGTCAGCAACACTGTCGGGGTCAAGGCTCTGGAGATCAGTGATGATGTCATAAAGGTGCTGGAGACTGTCCTTGCCTGAGTAAAGAGAATGGAGCTCATCCCACATCGCCTTAGCCGTTTCGTGATACATGGCCATGCGACAAGGTTCGCCATCAAGGGAGTTGAGAAGCCATGTTTGAACACGACCATCGTTACGAAGCCAGTCGTCGGTAGGTGCAGAACAAACATCCTGGGTTAAATGATGTAAAAATCCTTTGGACTGAAGAACTCGGCGAACTGAATGCACCCACTCCACAAAGGTCTTCTTCCCAGTGGGGGAAATGGTGGTAATCCGCAATTCATCACGGACTTCAGGGAAGGGGACAACCACCTCAGTTGGAATAGAGGTCGCAGTAGAAGAACCCATACAAGGAAATTAAGGTAAGCGGTTAACCGACAAGCAGGTAAGAGGGCGAAGGGAGACAACCCGCTCGGGAAGAAGAGGCCGACAAGAGGAACCTCGACGAACACAGGGAGCAGTCAGAGCGAGAGGCAACAACGAGCAGAGCGAAAACAACACAGGTTGCGGCGGACAAAACAACCAGCGACCAACGACTAGAGGAGGATGTTGCAACGAACTAAAATCACAGCGACTAGAGAAGAATCCGCAGCGACTAGAGAAGAGAAAGTTGTCAGATAGGAGGCCGCATCGGGTAGTCAAGGCGGAAGAGTAGGCCAGAAGAAGACAGTGGGCGGTCTGAATGGATGTGGGGCCCGACTAGAGCTGTGGAAAAAGCAAGCGAACAGGCCGCACGACAAAGAGCAAGCGCCTAGATCAGGCGGCAAGAGCAAGCTGTTATGACAGCGGCCAGAGCTGGAGACCGCAACGAGAACAGGAGAATTACTTTGGGACAGACCGCGTGGCTAACCCATCACAGAGCAAGGAAAGATCTCGCGGCAAAGAGACAGACCACGTGACAAACCTCACAAGAAACTTCGACCAGGAGAGACGTTGGAGAGCGCGACTAGAAAATTGCGGCTAGACAAGAAAAGAAAAGAGGCCGCAACACGAAGACAAGCCCGGCAAGAGTAGTGGCTAGACGAGGAAACCGCTCAAGAGAAGACCACGGTTAAACCTGTAGAGATCGCGGCGACTAGAAGATCCGTGGCAGAGGTCGACAACGAGAAGAGCAGCGGTTAGAGGAGAGGAAGACCGCGCGAGGAGGAAACCGCGCAAGAGAAGGGGTGGTTCCACGTGAGAGAGAGGAAAGTTATAAAAGCGGAGCGGGTGAAGGAAGAGGGTGGTTCCACGAGAGGAGAGGAGAAGCCGAGTAGAGACAAGGAAGACCGCGGAGGAGAGGCGGTTAGACAGGCCGGCGGATAACAAAGGTAGTAACCACAGGAGCTGGGCGGTTAGAAAAAGAACTGTCTGCCCGAAACCGGAGGTAGGACCGGATGCTTTGATACCATGTAGAGAAGTACACGAGTAATGCAGGAAAACCAGTCAACCTTGTATATGCTTTTTCAGTATGTAAATACAAGTATGTGTACAAATATATAGGGAAATAAGAGAGAGAAGAATCCCAAATCCAAGATGTGAGACTAAAACAAATAGGAGGAAAATACATAAATGAGTAAAGACATGGGCCTTTACATTATCTTTTCTAACAAATTCATTTCCTGCATCCAATTCCATTTGGGGCCAATTGAGCAGACCCTAATAAATTATGGACAAATAAAATTTAGGCTTTGTTGGGTTAGCTTTGTTATGTTGATGACGACCATGTTTTGCCAATTTATTAGCCTTAAAATTAATGTATCATGCATTCTTGCTGATCTATTCTGCAAAACAAGATAAGACTAAGGCTCAAAACTTATTCGGTGAGTATTTGTAGTTTGTCTCTTTTTTTCCTAATTACCGCACATTTCATACAATTTCTATTTAAGAACCATAGTCAATCCTAGAATTGAGGGAGGCATGTCACTTTCATTGGAAAATAACTGAATTCTGAATACATAAAATTTCTTATGTGAAACTGTAAATTTAGGTAAATTGGCATGTCTTAATATTTCTATGCTAGGATAAACTGGCAATATGGTTAATTCTGGTCTCTTATCCCATCGAAATGATGCGCTATTGCAGTTACCATATGCATCTTTAATTTCTGAATCTTTGTACAGGTTGAGTCAGAAATTTTTTGCTTGCATGGTGGATTATCCCCTTCTATTGAGACTCTTGATAACATTCGTAACTTTGATCGTGTTCAAGAAGTCCCTCATGAAGGGCCAATGTGTGATCTTCTATGGTCGGACCCAGATGATAGATGTGGTTGGGGCATCTCTCCACGTGGTGCGGGATATACATTTGGCCAGGTACACTAATCTTGCTCCCGTAATTTTATATCCGCTCTTCCTTTGATTGCACCGATTTTTTGTTTCAGGATATATCGGAACAATTCAACAATACAAACAAACTTAAGCTCATTGCTCGAGCGCATCAGTTAGTCATGGAAGGATTTAATTGGGGACATGTATGTTACCGTTTGATGATATTATTCATTATTTTTATTTTTCTTAATATCCTGATCCTTTTTTGTGGTACAGGATCAAAAGGTTGTGACCATATTTAGCGCACCCAATTATTGCTATCGCTGTGGGAATATGGCCTCCATATTAGAAGTTGATGACTGCAAAGGTCATACATTTATTCAGGTCTTCCTCCTCCCTACTTTACTCTTACAAAACAGACTTATTATGCACCCCAAGGAATGACAACTTAATATTTTTGTTATGATGAAGTAATTTTTTTGGTAATGATGACGGAAATAGTAAAAAATGGCATTCCTCGGATACTTAGGCTCCGTTTGGCACGGCGGTAGCGCGCGGTGGTTATGAACGGCCGTTCGTGAGCACCTGACCTCACCTAAGGGACTTCCTCCACTTTTATATTCACAACTAGTTTTCTTTTAGGGTCCATTACCTTTGTCCAAACTCACCGGAGTGGGATAAAGGCTTTAGTGTTGAGTGTCCATAACTGTTGTCATGCCAAACTTACATTCTATGATGGCGGCGTTTTTGTCCAACTCACCGGAGTAAAAACGTCTAGCCTATCAAAGCCTTTATTGTTAGTAACACCATCATTATAATTGATTGCCCGGTTTAATTTTGTCAGTAATAACAATATACATCCATCATTAAATGAAATAAGAACACAGTAAACTAGACCCAATGGCAACACGTGTAGTAATAACCAACATTACATGGATACTTAATTGTCAACAACACTAGAACATCATCATGAATCATTAAACATGATTTCATCAATATCAACTTTGTAATGTCCTAAAAAAATGCTAAATACCCCCAAAATAAGTTTTTATGATCGTAAAATAAAATACGAACACATTAAATATTTATTAATTGGCCCCAACACGCTCATCGTCTCAACTCATTGGCCATCCCGCCTTCGCCGCTTCCTACTTTTAAAAAACAACACATCTACTTGTGCGTATTACATGCGTTGGGGAATGTTGAACCAGACTCGTGTTTGCCACTAACATTGTCATGAAGATGGGAGGCTCTTATTTATTGTATTCCAATAATTTGTTTGATCTTGTATGTCTATTCGTCGTAGGGTCCGTTTGGCACTGCGGTGGTGGTCGAACGTGGTGGTTATGAGCCATCGTTCGTGAACGTCCGACCTCATCTATGGAACTTCATCCACTTTTATGCTCCAAATTAGTTTTTTTTCTTGGTGACAGTACTAACCGTTTTCATATCAAACATATATTTTATGACGGCGGCGTTTGTCCAAACTCACTGAAGTGAAAATGCCGTGCCAAACAGACCATTAGTGTTGGAATAGAACTCAATAATCATTTATTTTTAGATAAACTGTAAATGCTCATAAAATAATTATGTTAATCTTGCAGTTTGAACCCGCTCCAAGGAGAGGCGAGCCCGACGTGACCCGCCGAACTCCTGATTATTTCCTATAATTCGTCCGCCTTGTAACATTCCGCCAATTCTTGGTTGCGAGTGTAGACTCGCCAAACAAGGTTTTTACTTGTTTCGGGACACATCATCGATCTCCTTCGCCCCGATTGCAAATATCATTTCGAGCTGCTTAACCTCGGCGATTTAAAAGGGTAAAGAGGTCTACTAGTCTATATGCGGTGGGGATGAATTTATGGAGTTTGTTTGTTCAAATTTTATGGCTGAGGAATCAGCACCTATTGTTTTTATGTTTTCCTTCATTTCAGTTCTTTAGAGATGAGAGATTCCTGTTAGTTTTCGCACCTTCCATTTCTTAGCTTTTTATTCACTCATTCTTAGTTATTCTTAGCTGAGTTATTATTATTTTGGTCTCTGCACTCTTTTTTCTAGCCAACCTTTGGCTGTTTTAGCGAATCGATCTGACCGTGTTTCGTTTCTTGGTTCACATGTTGCAAGATTCGGGTTTGCATTTGAAATTAAGCGGACCAGGTTGATGGTGAATGCTCTGTAATCACTGTACACAACAAAATATAATATTTTATTATACAAATATTTTTGTACTTTTTTTAATTGTTTTCCTATTTTTTGGGTTACAATTGTTTTCCTATTTTACTCATTTATATTTACATCTTATACATTTACCAGGGTCTTGGAAGTTTGCTTAAATACCCCTTGCGTCCCTATAACTTTTGAAATTATAAAAATATCCTCTCAATTTTTATATTTCATAACATCCATGTACAAAAGTACCCAAGTACCCCCTAGGAGTAAATTTTTTAAGGTGAATTTTTGTGACAGTTCGCCCCTATGGTCAACCACGTTTGTATCCTGACCGTGATTGTGCATGGGGGCCCCAGGTGCCCCATGTGACAGTTTTCTGGTCATGACATTGTCTTGGTGCAATAACGCTCCGCCACTTGCAAACCCCTGAGTGCAGCTTGGTGATCATTTTTTTCTTGTGCACGTGGATTTGCGAGCGGCGGGGAGATCACATTTTTTATTGTAGGTAAGATGTTTCGTTTATATGAGAGTTTTTTTATATATTAGTGAAAAAATATATAAATAAAAAAAATTGAAAATTTGGTAATAAATAGAGGAAAATCAGAAAGTCAAATATTTGATCAAAGAGTTTTTTTTTCTTTTAATATAGTGTGGTAGAATCGAAAGGATACAGATTCACCATTTTGTCACCACTGTGCCTGGTTTGACACAGTGGTAGTTGTGGACATGGTTATGAACTGCCATTTGTAAACGCTCTATCTCATCTTAAGATTTTCATCCATTTTATGTTCAAAATTAGAGTATTTTCTTTATGAAGTTATAACCTTTGTTTTGCCGAACATACATTTTATGATATGCCAATTTTGATCAAATTCATTGGATCAAATAAGCCGTGCCAAAAGAAACCTCAATCAGCAAATAGCCTAAGTCGCAAACGCAACTGAATCATATTTAGGCGAAACTTTGCATTAAAGATAATCAAGAAATACGTCCTGCTGAAGTGGATTATATCAAAATGTGACTTGGCTAGTTTTCCTCATCATGTGGGCGCATTTCAAGGAGTTCTAGGTTTTGCTGCTTATAAATTTTGCTCCCCTCCAAATATTAATGTTCTTGGGATATATGTGCTTCCTACTTTGTTCTTTATTATGTTTTTTGGGGGTGAATGTGGCAAAATGAATGCTATGTCAAATATTTTAAATTTGATTTTGATATATGAATATCCACATTGTCTTATGAGATTTCTTGCGTCCTTTAATTATGACATGCCTAGAGCTATCACTTAAAACTGAAAATTGTAAGTCGAACTGAAGCCGAACCGGAACAACAAAGTGCTAGATTGAACTGTTGGCCAATTTTTTGTGTTTCAGTTTGAATTTTGGAACCGTAAACAACAATAGTGCGGGTGCGGTTCATTTTTTTATTCAGACCGGAACCGGAACCACAATTTACAAGTCCATAAAGGTTTCAAAATTTCGAGAACCGATCCAGATCAAACCGACACAAAATCGAACTGTCACCCGTTTATTATTATCATTTTAATCTAAAAAATTATTTATATTCAAAATGAAGTCAATTAGCATTTATTTAATATACTGAAAATTTAAATAAAAATTTTTAAAAGCACATTTCACATCCGGACACATTTAGTCAGCAGTCAGCTACACCTACACACCTACAGGCATACACAGCTACACTCTACTATGCGGTTTGCGCAGTCCCGTAATAACTAATGTGGCAGGTGTTTCTTGTATTCTATGTTTCTTGTAGGGCTGATATCGAGTCGAGTTCGAACGATTTTGGCTCGGCTTGAAATCGAAATTTTCGACTCGAACTCGGCTCGAAATCGACTCAAAATCGAAATTGATTTTGAGTCGAGTCAGCTCGACTCGAAATGACTCGATTCCGAGTCAGCTCGAAATCGAATCGAGTCGGCTCGAAATCAAATCGGGTTGGCTCGAAATCGAATCAAATCCGCTCGAAATTGAACAATTTTTTGTTTTATTCATAGTTTGCTCAAAATTAAATTGGGCAACCTGAAAATTTAGCAAATAAAACATTTAAAGCCTCCATTCTTTTTATTTATGTTTAAATTTGTTATTTTTAATCTTAAAATAAGAATATATTAATAAATACATAAATTTTTTTTATTAATTCAAGTTGATTCGAATCATATTTCGAGCGATTCAGAGCTGGCTCGAAATCGACTCGAAATCAGATTCGGTCAAATTGAATCGACTCAAATTGAGTCGAATCAATTTTAAATGATTCCGATTCGACTCAATTTTCGAACGATTTTCGAGCGACTTTCGAGTTTCGAATAATATGCTCAGCCCTAATTTCTTGGCTCTTGTCTGCACATCTCCTCTACAGATAACGACCGAGGGAGTGATAGCTTCTCTGCTCTCTCTCTCTCTCTCGCTCAGGTTCCCCGCTTTTTTCTGATCTCGCCGCAATCCGGCTGGTTTCTTTGAGCTCCATCGCTCATCACTTCTCAGCTCAGGTACCAACTCCACCGTCGATCCTTCATTTTTTCTGGTATTGTTCTACTTTCTACCTGCTACTATTTCTAGTCTATCTGACTCTGTCCCTTTCTCTTGATGGCTTGAAATTAAATCAATTCTCTCCCCCTTCATCTCCCACTTGTTTCCAATTCCTGTTACGAGTTTGACAAGGACAAATTTCCAAAATAGCCATGTAATAAATCGAAAGAATAGAAAGAGCCTCTTTCAATAACCATTCCCATAGTAGCCCTCTTTTGCATAGTTCGGCTGACAGCTGGGCCCCTCTGCAACAATTGGTCGGTTGTTAAGGGTATAATTCGGGAAATAGGAGAATAATTAATTCATTTTAAAGATCATTGAGTGTTTAATTTAAAGATCTTTTAGTCCCACACTGATTGCAGTCTTTTTTGACATGGATTGAGAGCATATAAAAGGAATCATATAACATCATAGTTAACCACAAACAATTAGGCTTGCAGATCATCTACTTAAATATTTGTAACAATGTTTTGTTTTAATTTTTCAGGCGTTTTGGAGGAATGCGCTAGCTGTAGCAAGGGATGAATCACTACCTCTTTTATGACGTTTTGGAGGACTCTTTTTCAAGTGTTTTGTTTTAACATGTGTTCTTTTTTCAGACGTTTTGTTTTAATTTGACTGTAACATGTTTTAACATGAATCACTAGCTGTAGTAAGAAATTTTATTTCCTAAACCAGCCAGAATTGTGAGCTTTACAGAATCTGTGTTTTACATAATTATTTTTTCCTAAACAAACCATAATTAATCTTTATCCCCGACAATTTCCGTGCAATGTACTGATTTTGCAAAAGGGAATACTATGGGAATAGTTATTAAAATGAGGCTCTTTATATATTTTTGATTTATTAGATGGCTATTGTAATATTTCTGAATTTTTGATGATTTATTTCAATCTTTTTTTGCCGTAATAGTGATGTAAGGGCGTTACGTTAACGTGAAGTAACAGTGCAGTTCCATGACTGTTTGGTCAAGTCGACTGAATTTCGAGCTTTCTGCAGTATAATTTTTTTTCTTCTGAATTTAGAAAATTAAATTAATTAATTTTAATCGCAGTCGTCAAGTTTTGTTGTCGAAATAAATCGTAACTCATTATCGGCTCATCGAACTCTGATTTCAACTTCGTCGTTTGATTCGTAGGACCGATATTTACCTTTGACACAAATTTCATTGAAAATCAAGTTGGTCTTACTCCAAATCGTCAAATAAAAGGGTTAGATCATTTATAAAGCATATTATATATAAATGAACATAAAGATTTTCATATAAAAGGGCGGCCCAAGCTTAGATTTAGGTTTTTCAGTCTTCTGTCTTCCTGTTCGGCCGAACTAGGGCCGCAAGAGAGAGGAAGAGGCATCCTTCCGGGAGTTTTTCGACGGCCGCCGCGGGAGCTCCATTGTCCGGAATTTTCGACGGAGTATAGATTTAGAAAGCTCTCGTCGAAATCTATGCGTGTGCGATGAGTATTTCTGATTTCGTGGATTTTTGGTGTTGAGTGAGTAGTCATAACACTCTTTTTATTCCAAATCATTTCAGAAATTTGTTGTTGTAGTTTCTGTCGGCCGATCCTGGACGTGGAGTGCTTAGTGCAACATCTCACAAACAACCAGACCCCTAGGATGTTTTTGTCATGACTAGGTCATGACAAAACTCTAAAAAAACCAAGAGCACCATGGGTGCCTAGGTAAATAGGTGAAAGCACCTTGGTCTGAAAATAGTAGTTTCTGGACACCTAAGCTAGGGTTTGGCCAATGGCTCTCAACCTGACTACTTGACCCCACCATACCACCTTCAACCTCAAAGGCACCCAAGACACTCAGTTGACCAGTCAACCTACTCATTTGACCAAGTCAACACCCTCCAAGTCAACCTTGGTCAACCAAGCTCAAATGAGGAGGAAAATTAAGCCCAAAATTGGGAAGAGGGGCAAAACCAACTTCAATCCAATTGAGCTAGGCCCAATTATGATGGCCCACTAGTTACAACAACTGGAAATTGCCTAGAATGCCACTAAAATTGTGGATGGGATGACTAGGAGAGAGAAAGTGAAAATTCTTCCTAAGGGAGGAGAGAAAAAGAGAATCATTCATGGCTTTGGAAGACCAAGGGGCATTCAACTCCCTCTTAATGGCCTCATTCATCCCCCTTGGTCAATCAGGAGGAGATGAAAGGGTTTTCCTGGCCACCTAGGGGTGGAATTTCAAGAGTTTGGAGGTGGCCGAAATATCCAATTCAAGGCCATTAATGGTCATTCATGGTTTGTATCTCCCACTCCCCAAAACAACCCCTCCATCAGTTTTAAAAACTCCAAAGCAATCAAAACGAATCTTTACATCACTGGTTTGGGTGAAGGATTGAGAATTCGGCCAGGAAAAGCTTGGAGACCGTCGTCCATGACACACCATCACCACACTCGCTGCCAAACCCGCATGCAGGTCTAATCCTCTTTCTTCTCCTTTGTGCTAGATTTGTAGATCTTTAGGTGGAGAAATCAGACTCAATCGAGCCAGATCAGTGAGGAGAAAATGTGAGTCTTCCGTGAAAAAAATCAACCCCTCGGGTTCGCCAGAAACAGCCCCTCCGGCGGCTGTGCCGCCGCCAGGCGATAGCCACCACCTCGACGGAGGTGGTGGTGGTGGCGGCCGACCAGGGAGGTGGTTGGGTGGCTGGAAAATTGAGTTAGAAAAGCTCCAGATCGCATTGATCCTGGCCCATAGCTCATCGGGACGATGACCCGTGGCCGTTGGATCGGCGTGATCAATTATACGCATGTCGGTTTTTAATTTGTATATATATAGACATTTGTATTTTGTCACATTTTATCAGTTACTTGATTTAATTATTAAAAATACTTAGAGAAATTTTCTG
This sequence comes from Platanthera zijinensis, assembly GCA_039513925.1. Taxonomy (NCBI): domain Eukaryota; kingdom Viridiplantae; phylum Streptophyta; class Magnoliopsida; order Asparagales; family Orchidaceae; genus Platanthera; species Platanthera zijinensis. The sequence continues at coordinate 73,621,196 of CM077084.1, read as the reverse complement.
TAAATGTATCCAACATAGAAAACTTAACACTTGGAGTCTAGTTTAATCCAAAATTTAAATCAACCCATTTAGACCACTGAATTTCCCTCAGCACACTTTTTGGTGCAAGATTTCAAAAGATCAACCAGAAATTAAAATGAGTGCCCCCAATGGCCTACTCAGTTAACTGACCTGAATTTTAGAACATAGGCTGGTTTGACCATTACCCACAACTTATCCAAAAATCAGAATTTTTAGAGATGATTTTTCTTTAGTTTTTGTAACAATTTAATAATTCATATATGTGACTTAAATAGAATCTATGGACCTCAAATTTTCCCCAAACTCTGGTGGATGACCAGAGGGGATATTATAAGGTCAAGAAAAAAATATCAACCCAATTGGAGTTGATTTGATGGGGGTAAACTGGTGTACAAAGTTGGCCACCTAGGGATAATATGTCTAGTTTCAAGAATTCAATGGTAACAGACGTCGAGTGCGTCGATTAGACTCGACGAAGACTTGAGTGCGTTGACTGGTGGGTAGGCGTCGAGTGATACTCGACGCATAGAAGAATTTGACTTAGAATAATCCTGGAATCAGGAAGTGTCGAGTGCGTTTACTGGACTCGACGAGGCGTTGAGTGATCTCGACGAGGCGTTAAGTGATCTCGACGACATTCGACGAGGCGTCGAGTGATACTCGACGCATGCGATGCTTGAACTTAGAAAAATACTGGACTCGGTAGGCATTGAGTGATCTCGACGCCATTCGACGAGACGTCGAGTGATACTCGACGCATGCGACGCCTTGATAGAAAATCCTGGACTCGATAAAACGTTGAGTGATCTCGACGCCATTCGACGAGGCGTGGAGTGATCTCGATGCCGTTCCTATCTAATGAAGATACATGTCATAATAGTATTGAATGGTCATGAAACTTGGGTAAAGGGCCTATAGTGATGTTATAGATGTCTGTAATTTTTATCATAATTTTTGGACGAAGAATTTTTGTAGCTTCTTTACAATTCTAGAAATCTATGATTAGAGAAATACTTGTTTCAAGGCAAACTGAGTAGTGGAAAATTAAGAAACTTGGCCAGTAAACTTTTTAGATCACAATAGTGCCTTGTTAATTTTATTGAAATTTTTGGAAATAAATAAATAGAGGTTCCTTCACAAGATGTCCTAGGTGAAATTTTATTCATTAATTATTTATGTGGCAAAATAAAGTTAGAAGATTATGAAATTTGGGCAGTGAAAATTTCTGACCATTAATGATCTAAGATAATTTTATTATAATTTTTGGATGACAAAATCTTGTAGCCCTTTGTTAATTATCATTTTGATCAAAAAACTTATAATTTGGTTTATGATAGAAATAATTTCTGCAAAATTATGAAACTCATACCTTACTGTTATTTAGTCAATAAGAGACTGTGGAAATTTTTGGAGTGATTATTGCATGCCAGAAACTTATACTTTATGTTCAAGTCTTAGAATTCATGATTTATGAAAAATTATTTAAAAGATGAATTAATTAGGAAAAAAATACCAAATTTTGGATTTGGGCTCAACATGTCATGATATAACCCTAGTAATAATCCTAAGGATGTTGACAAAGTAAATGAAGTTTTCACCTTCATACACTTAAACTAGTCGGTTGGTCTACATACAGTGAATAAAAGTGGTCAAGGTAGAAAAGTAGGCCTCACATGAGAACAATATAGTGAGTGCACCTAATTTGGGTGGAGTCTTGATGAGGTCACCCTTAGGGACAATGCTAGGTTGTCTGGGTACCAAGGAGTAGGTGTTGTGCTCAGGGCTGACGAAGTATCGTCTTTGCCCTGAAGGTAATAATTCACTTGGGTTTAGTTAAAGAGAAATGAGAAAAAGGGAGTTTGGTAATAAATAGCTACCCATAAAAGTAAGTGCCTTGAGAAAGGAAGCTTTGGACTTCAGACCATCGTTGTTCCTAGTTCCCTTGAGAGCCCTTCACCGGGCATGCTCTTGGCAGTCCAAGATTAACCCTAAGCTGTAAGAATTAGCCGACAGAAAAAGAAACCAATAATAATCCACAGTCACATACACTCACCCCGTCACCTCGGGAGGATAGTTGGTTTAGATTCACGAGTAGTGGGCTCGGTGTTGATAGAATTGATGACTTAGATTGGTAAGCCGATGACTCGAAATCTCTCTATAGCATGTGTGCATGTGCATTAAGTGGGGGGTCCTCGATATCGGACGGTCATTCACACCGATGTCGATACGCTAACTCGGCAAGTGTAAGTGTTCACTTTGTAACACCTCCCCTGTAATGACCGTATAATATGGGTCCGACCGAGACCCCACAACATACAGACTCCACAACTTCAGCATTATAAGATGATATAAACAACCCAACCTCAAAACTCAGACATCAACAACGAAAACATACAACCAAAACTAGAAGTTATCCACCAAACCAAGAGTATCAAAATTGCTTTAAAGCCTTACACATCATAAGTACAAGACTAAAACAACATTAAACAATAGCAACACGCATACGCATTCCTAGGCTACCTCGGCATGCAAGCCGGATTACATTTCATGGAGCATATCATTCAATCAAAATATATGTAAATATAAGAAATTTCACTTCATGAGGTTTAGGCCTTTTTGGCCGGCGAGCTTACTCCTGCTTGTGATCCTTGCCCTGTAAAAATTGGTGGTAACGCGGGTTAGCAAAAACCGACCTCAACTGTGTAACCAACACATCTCCTCCCGGCCGTCCCTAACAGACCCCGAGGTACACCATCACCCTGCAGGTCAGCACTTCGTATGCAATATACAATAACATGTAAAGCTATAAAACATGTTTGGATGTCTCATACAATAAACATGTTTCTAAGTTGTGCATGTGATATAAAGGGGCCTACCATGTAGCATAAATGCAATCCTTGGTTTCGCCCAAGGCACCCTAAATTATATGCTTCTAACACATCATCACATCCGGTACTTCCAATTTCCCCATCGGCGTTTAGCCGTAAACACAAGGGTACTCTAATTTCCCCCAACGACATACAAGCCGCCACACGAAACTCTTGCCTCGGCCCCACCCGCTCGTGGGTCTCAAGACCCGGGCTTGCCTGCAAGCTCTGACTTCTCTCGTCAGGATTCTGCCACAAACACCAACCGATTCTAAGAACCCTCGCTGGACCCCACCCACTCGTGGGCTTCATCTCCCGGGCTTGTCCTAAGCTTGGCGTTCTCATCAGTTTCACAGAAGGGTACTTGTCTCGTCGGGACACTCTCCACACGTGACTTGCACGTCACGGGCTAGCCAGCCGACCACAGAGACAAACCACGCCTTAGCACATCACAATCCCAAGCCTTTCCCGCCCCAATCCACCATTCATACAGTAACATTCCCGTGCCCCAAGGAAACCATCTACTGTCACAACGGAGCTAACCTTATCCGGTTCTGATTACGCGTACTCGCGCGGAATAAGGGGGACATACAATATCACAAATGACGTCTTGCCGCTAACGGATTTCTAACAAAATCCTTAAGGCTCGCTATGCAACATCACCGAGTCTGGCTAACGGTCACGACTATGGCTTCACCCAAAATGCCTAATCCACTAACGAAGCGGATTTCTAGTGCAAAATTATATCGGGGATGGACACAACTGACCTGGTGGCTCCTCTTGAACCAAGGCAGCCCGAAACCCTCTCATTTGAGAGATCCGGTGCCTAGAATGCTTGAAAGAAAGCAAGAAAAGAGTAGATGTCATGCACGCATTCTAAAACCGAGAGGAGAAATGTCATTACCTTACGACTCCTCTTCCTTATCATGGAAACCTTGCTTTGCACGAATGAAAACGTGCGCCTCCAAGTCCTCTTCGCGGATCTGGACTCGGAACGATGATTGGAGCTCCGAAGCTCCGTCAATGGCGGAGAAAGCACTCCTTCCTCCTCTGCTCTCCAACTCTCAAACCCTAAGTCAACCTCAAAATGAGAAGAAATTAGGGTGAAAATCGTTCATCCCTACATAAGCCCTTTGGGCGGAAGATCCTCGGCCCTTAGATCAGATTTGATGCGAAATTGGATGGCTACGAAGCCAATCGACGGAACCCGAGAATCCGTCTCGATATTCGTCGAACTCACCTATCCGTTCGACGTTCATCGACCTATCCATTCGACGTTCGTCGAACCCGAGAACTCATTTCGACATTCATCGAACTCACCTATCCGTTGACGAAATCCGTTCGACGAAAGCGTTCAACGAAATCTGTTTGACGAATCCTTTCGATGAAATCCGTTCGACGAATCCGTCCGTTCGACGAAACCGTCCGCTCGACGAATCCCATGCTCAGTTCGACGAATTCCTTGCTGTTAGACGCTCGTCGAACTCAAGAAATCATTCCGGGGTGTTACAATCCTCCCCTCCTTACAGAAAATTTTTCCTAAAATTTAACTCAGCTGTAGGCACAAAAACGGCAACTAATTTGTTGCAACCTCTTTCCCTTTCACAAAATATTTGTCACAACACTTTATACAAATAACTCGAGAAATTCAGCATGCATGATTTGCTCCCACTCCCATGAGAACTCGTCTCACCCGCAGTTGTCCCAGCGTACTTTCAAGAGCTTAACCTATTTGTTCTGTAGCTGCCGAATCTCTGAATCCTCTACGCCAACCGGACGGACCTTCGTCCTCAAGTCCTCTTCCACCGACACCGTCGCCAATTCGATCACAATACTAGCCTCCACCAAGGCTTTCCGTAAGACGGAGACATGGAATACATCGTGTAATCCACTCAGCTCCGTAGACAACTCCAACCGGTAAGCTGCTTCTATAATACGTTATATAATCTCGAACGGTTTCAGAAACCTCAGAATCAGCTTCTTGAGTCGGCGAATCCGCGAAATGCCTTTGAACAGCTTAATCATGAGATAAACCCAGTCGCCTACCGCGAACTCCACATTCCTATGGCGAGCATTAATATACTTTGCTTGCCGGTCCTGGGCAACCTTCAAGCGTTCCTGGATGGTCCGCACCAATTCACAAGTATCGGCCACCACTTCTTTTCCCAAAAGTTTGGTGTCTCGCGCCTCTGTCCAAGACATCGGTGTTCGACACCGCCTTCCATACAAAGCTTTGTATGGCGCCATCTTTTTACTTGCCTGGTAACTATTGTTATAGGCGAACTCTACCATGAAGAGGTGATCTGCCCACTTCTTCCCAAAATCGAGGCTACACATTCTTAACATATCCTCCATTGTACTATTCATTCTTTCGGTTTGCTCATCGGTTTAAGGATAGAACGCCGTACTGAACTTGAGCTTCGTTCCCAGACTCTTTTGAACCAACCTCTAGTCTCTGGACGTGAAACGTCCATCGTGATCACTAACTATACTCTTAGGAATCCCATGTAGTCGCACAATGTTGCGAACATACAACTCTACCAGCTTCTCCTTGCTGTCCTCTTTCCAATTTGGGATGAAATGAGTCACTTTTGTCAAACGATCCACGATCACCTAAATCGCGTCGTTACCCTGCTGCGATCGAGGTAAGCCATACACAAAGTCCACGGAGATGTCATCAAAATTTCATTCGGGAATAGGAAGAGGCTTAATGAACCCGCCCGACTTCTGACACTCGGCCTTCACTAAGACACAAGTTTGGCACTGACTCACGTACAAAGCTACTTCCTGCTTCAGACCAGGCCACCAAAAGGATTTCTTCATATCCAAGTACATATTTGTACTGCCCGGGTGAATGGAGTACTTCGTAAAATGAGCCTCAAACATCAACTCCTCGCGGAGCTTGCCGAACTGCGGTACACATATCCTTCCTTCCTCAGGATCCCATCAATCATCTCCCAGGCACTACCTTCTCCCTTTTGAGCTTCCACCACATATGGCTGGAACTCTACATCCAAATTAGTCGCTTCCCGAACACGATCGGTTAAGTCATTTTGCAACTCAATCCAGTTCAACTGAGCCGTACTAGACTCGCCTCTTGCTACACACTCAATGCGAAGGGACTCCCAGTCCCGCACCAACCGCTCATTATGAGCTTTGATCCAACTCCACTGTCCAGAGTATTTTCTACTTAAGACATCTGCCACCACGTTGGCTTTGCCTGACGTATACTGAATCACCACTTCGTAGTCTCCAAGGAACTCGACCCATCTGCGCTGCCGCATATTCAAGTCCTTTTGATCTAGAAGATACTTTAGGCCTTTGTGGTCCGTGAAGATCTCCACCTTCGCACCATACACATAGTGCTGCCACAACTTCAACGCAAAAAATACCGCCGCCAATTCCAAGTCATGGACGGGGTAATTCCTCTCGTGAGGCTTCAACTGCCTAGACCCAAAGGCTATAACGCTGTCATGTTGCACCAACACGTAACCCAAACTGCATCCTGATGCGTCACTGAAAAATCTGAAATCCTTCAGTCCCTTTAGGCAGACTTAGGATTGGAGTTGTCATCAGCCTTCCCTTTAGGGTGTCAATGCCTGATTACACTCCTGAGTCCACACAAACTTTTGGTCCTTACAAGTTAGAGAAGTGAGAGGTAGAGTTATCCGTGAAAAGTTTTTCACAAACCTTATATAGTACCCGACTAGTCTAAGGAAACTTCAGACTTCCGCCACGGTTCTCAAAATCGGCCAATCCCTGATGGCTTCAACATTTGCCGGGTCTACCGCCACCCCATCACCACTAATCACATGGCCCAAAAATGGCACCTTCTCTAACCAGAACTCGCACTTTGAGAACTTTGCATAAATTTGGTTCTCTCTCAACACCTGTAAGACTATTCTCAAGTGAGTCTCATGCTCCGTCTCCGATTTGGAGTATACCAAAATATCATCAATAAAGACAACTACAAAAGAGTCCAAGTATTCCCGAAATACTCGATTCATCAAATCCATGAATACTGATGGTGCGTTCGTCAACCCGAACGACATCACCGAGAACTTGAAGTGACCATACCTCATACAAAAAGCTGTCTTGGGTATGTCCACGTCTCGAATCCGCAACTGATAGTATTCTGACTTCAAGTCAAACTTAGAATACACCACTTACCCCACCAACTGGTCAAACAAGTCATCTATCCGAGGAATCGAATACTTATTCTTAACTGTCAGTTTATTCAACTGTCGGTAGTATATGCACAACCGCATACTACCATATTTCTTCTTCACGAATAGCATTGGCGCGCTCCATGGTGAAGAACTGGGTCTGATATACCCCTGCTCCAACAGTTCCTGCAACTATACTTTGAGTTCGACCAACTCCTTTGGTGCCATCCTGAACGGAGGACGTGACACAAGCCTAGCCTCTGGCACTAACTCAATCAAGAAATTGATCTCCCGTCGAGGAGGTGCTCCAAGAAGCTCATCAGGAAACACATCCTCAAATGCTGCCACTACCGGCACTTCTCCAAGTGATAACCTGGAAATGCGATCCTCCAACAATTCTACAACAGCTACTCATACCTAGTTAACTGCCCACACCAACTGCATTGCTGAAATCAGGGAGCATGCCACTCCACTATGGACCTACAACTTAACTTCTGCCTGCCCTTCACTTCTTAGGGTCACCACCTTAGATAAGCAGTCAATACTAGCACGCTGCTCTACGAGCCAGTACATTCCCAATATCACATCAAACTCAACCGACGGTAGAACCGCTGCTGTCAACATGAAGTCAACTCCGCCCAGACTCTAACAAATGCGCCCCTTCGCCCTAGTAGTCATGGATGATCCATTGGACATGCACACCTTCAGCTCTGCGTCCATCGAGAATGGCTCAACTCCAATTCTCCAGATAAAGCTTTCCGCAAGAAAGGAGTGCGACGCTCCCGTATCAAACAATACCCTAGCGGGGTATCCAGAAACTAACACAAAGCTTAAAACATAGGCAACATGCATAAACGGTCTTGAAAGTTTAAAGTAAAAGATTAACTTAAACTTTCATACTTGTCACCACATCGGGTTGGCGGATCGCTTCCTATTGCCCAAGGTTATACGCCCTTGGTTGCACGGGTTAGAAACGAGAAGCGCTAGACTCATCCATCTTTCCTTTTTCCACAGCGCTGGGGCTGGAACGCACGAACTGCTCCTGCCTTGGTTCCTGCTCAGCACCACCCTCAGTATAGAAACGAGCTATGTGGCCCGGCTTGCCACACTTGTAGCACGATGGTGGTCCCTTTAAACGGGATCCCCCCGAAGTTGTACTACTCTTCTCCCAAGACTTATGAGGATGAGTCTTCTTCTTCCACTTACTTCCTTCAGAATTCCCTTGTGATTGAGAAGGCTTTCATTCACCCTGCTTGGCTACAAAACCCTTTCGACGTTGAGTTCGCTCCATATTGCTCTCCAATGTCATAGCAGCTTTGATCAACTCGCTGAAGCCCGCATTCTTCATAGATATGAGGGGTTGTCTCAAATTCTCCCTCAATCCATTGTAGAAGAGGTTGTCCCTATCCTCATCGTCCGTCATGGTCGTTCCAGCATAACGACCCAACCGAGTAAACTCCTGAACATACTCGTCTACCGTCTTGTCCTGCTGCACTAAGTGCAGAAACTGTCTTTGAAGGGCTAACCTCGTCGATGAAGGGATATACTTCTTCAAGAAGGCATTCCCGAACTCCTCTATGGACGGGGTGCATCCAGGAAACTGCCGGCCTCTATGGCTCACCCACCACAACTTAGCGTCTCTCTCCAATATGAAGGTCGCAAACTCCGATTGCTTCTCCTCTATCGTCTCTGCCGCCCTCAACAGTTCTTGAATCCTTGCCCACCAAATCCTCTGCATCGATCGATGTCCCGACTCCCTTAAACGTTGGAGGATGGAAGCTTAGAAAATATTTCATTTGTCGGTCTCCGTTCCCGACAACCACTCTTTCAGCCAATGGCTCTGCTTGTCTGGCTCCTCCGCCTGACATTACCGTTGCTGCATCTAGGGTAGCAGGAGTTGCTACCAGAGCAATAGGGGTCACAACTTGTGCGGAAGCTTGGGCTGCCACCATTGCTTCTGCGAGCATACGATAGAAATCGGCCAGGGTTACCCCCATGCCCATAGGACCCTGAGCAGTAGCACTGCTCGCCGAAGGCTCTTCTTGAGGCATCGACGTCCCCGCTTTGTCGCTTGCACCCTCCACAAAAGCAAAGTAAACACGAATCAGTCTCTATTCGCAAGACTCGAACACAAGGGCACTCATGGTCCCGCAATACTCCTATGTGGATAACTTCTCTACGCGATCCGATTACGTTATATCGACTGCTAAGCCTGACCTTGGACACTAACCTCGCTCTGATACCAAATTATAACACCTCCCCTGTAATGACCGTATAATATGGGTCCGGCTGAGGCCCCACAACATACAAAATCCACAGCTTCAGCATTATAAGATGATATAAACTACCCAACCTCAAAACTCAGACATCAACAGCGAAAACGTACAACCAAAACTAGAAGTTATCCACCAAACCAAGAGTATCAAAATTGCCTTAAGGCCTTACACATCATAAGTCCAAGACTGAAACAACATTAAACAATAGCAACGTGCATACGCACTCCTAGGCTACCTCTACATGCAAGCTGGATTACATTTTATGGAGCATATCATTCAATCAAAATATATGTAAATATTAGAAAGTTCACTTCATGAGGCTTAGGCCGTTTTGGCCGATGAGCTTGCTCCTGCTTGTGATCCTTGCCCAGTAAAAATCGGTGGTAACGTGGGTCAGCAAAGGCTGACCTCAACTGTGTAACCAACACATCTCCTCCCGGCCGTTCCTAACGAACCTCGGGGTACACCATCACCCTACAGGTCAGCACTTCGTATGCAATATATAAAAACAGGTTTGGATTTCTCATACAACAAACATGTTTCTAAGTTGAGCATGTAATATAAAGGGGCCTACCATGCAACATGAATGCAATCCTGGGTTTCACCCAAGGCACCCTAAAGTGTATGCTTCTAACACATCATCACATCGGGTACTTCCAATTTCGCCATCGACATTAAGTCCGCAAACACAAGGGTACTCTAACTCCCCCCAAACAGCATACAAGCCGCCACACGGAACTCTTGTCTCGGCCCCACCCGCTCGTGGGTCTCAAGACCCGGGCTTGCATGCAAGCTCTGACTTCTCTCATCAGGATTCCACCACAAACACAAACCGATTCTAAGAACCCTTGCTGTACCCCACCCGCTCGTGGGCTTAATCGCACGGGCTTGTCCTAAGCTTGGCGTTCTCGTCAGTTTCACAGAAGGGGACTTTTCTTGCCGAGACACTCTCCATACGTGACTTGTACGTCACGGGCTAGCCAGCCGACCGTAGAGACAAACCACGCCTTAGCACATCACAATCCCAAGCCTTTCCCGCCCCAATCCACCATTCGTACTGTAACGTTCCCGTGCCTCAAGGAAACCATCTACCGTCACAACGGAGCTAACCTTGTCTGGTTCCGAATACGCGTACTTGCGCGGAATAAGGGGGGAATACAACATCACAAACGGCGTCTTTCCGCTAATGAATTTCTAACAAAATCCTTAAGGCTCGCTATGCAACATCACCGAGTCGGACTAACGGTCGCGACTACGGCTTCACCCAAAGTGCCTAATCCACTAACGAAGCGGATTTCTTGTGCAAAATCATGTCGAGGACGGACACAATCGACCTGGTGGCTCCTCTTGAACCAAGGCAACCAAAATCCCTCTCATTTGAGAGATCAGGTGCCTAGAATGCTTGAAAGAAAGCAAGAAAAGAATAGATGTCATGCACGCATCCTAAAACCGAGAGGAGAAATGTCGTTACCTTATGACTCCTCTTCCTTGACATGGAAACCTTGCTTTGCACGGATGAAAACATGTGCCTCCAAGTCCTCTTCGTGGATCTGATATATGTTAGATAGGGCCACTGTCACCTGCTCTTGTCTACTCTCCACTTTCAGTAGCTCTGAAAGTGAGGGGATAAGTTGTAAACTACTCTAGAGGGGGGGTGAATAGAGTATTCAAAATTTTATGAACACTTAGTCAGCTCCCTTGGAGTTTATTTGCGGAATAAAAAATCTGATACTTGAACCCTAAGAGCCTAACACAGTGAAGAGCACAAGTGAAGAAGTTGACTGAAATTTCAGTTAACTACAAGCCTATCACAGCAACTAGCAATCCTAGGTAGTTCTATCACAGCCACAGAATAAAATGAATAAACAAGATAACCAGATGGACACAGGATATATAGTGGTTCCCTTTAAATAGGTACATCCACTCTTCTACCACCCTGGTAGGAATCCACTACAGGTTTTTTGCTAAGGTGCCCTGCCACCAATGATCTGATTCAGGTAGATCAAACAGACCCTTTGAGCTTTTGATAAGGATGCTCAACCACAGGTTGTTGATAAGGTGCCCTGTCACCAACGTTCACTTTTGAAGAGGTGTGAACAAACTCTTTTTACAAAGGGGTTGAGAGGGTTAGATTATCTTCTCTGTTTTAAATACAGGTTAGAGAAGATTTGTGGATTCTCTAAAGAATCAAAGTCTCCCCCTGGCTCAGTGGAAGTCCAGGGAAAGCCTTTGCTTCAGGATGAAGGAGTTTCAGATAAACTGAAACTAAATCCTCAGAAATCTGAAGACTGATTTTTATCAGGTCTTAAGATTCTGGAGCACTTGAAGCAGATCTTGAGCTTTTTCTGAAGTCTTTGAAAAACTCTAAGCAAATTGCTCAGGAGACTTGAGAATGAAAGATGATTGCTCTGGGCTTTTGCTTCAGGAAAACTTTTCTTCTTCTTGTTGTGAGATTGTGAAGAGCTGCTCTGATGATGCTTGAGCGAATGAATAATATTTCTCTGTGTCTGTTACTTCTTCTTTTCTAAGAGAAGAATCTCTTTTAAATATGTCTTCACGTTTTTCTTTTGGAACGGCTCTATTGATTTGAATTCTCGAGCCCTGCAACAGATTATCTCAAAATAGAATATAGCAATAGGAATGGAATGGCCTATTAACTTTCTGTCAGTCCCAATAAGGAATAAAATAAGCGGGAAAAATATCTCAGCATAAAGACGTACCATTCTTGGAAATAGTACATAGTACCAACGGCTAGAAAACAGGCTGGAAAGATAAAGTCAACGCAATTTGTATAATAGGACAAAATGCTTTATCAAGAATACTGAATCCCGTGAATTATGCTTGACAGAATTTGTAATCAATTTATTTGAATTTAAACCATAAATTTAGCAACAATAATATCAGAGAATCAATCTAACCACCAACTAAAACACTTGGAAATAAACCAAGGAATAGAATAAATACAAAAAGATAAAGGCAGACAGAAATCGTCGAACAGGAGTTCGAAGATCGTCGACCTACTAACAGATCGTCGACTAATAGCAGGAATCTGTTGGAACAGAAATCGTCGAACGGAAATCGTCGACCAGCTAATAGATCGTCGACCGGCTAACAGATAGTCGACCAGCAAACAGATAGTCGACCAGCAAGGCAAATATCTGTCGAGACAGAAATCGTGAAGCAAGAACACGATCGTCGATCTGTTGATGACAGATCGTCGACCAACCTTCAGAGCGTAGTAAGCTTGCTCTGAGATCGTCGACCGACGGTCGACGATAATTGTCTTGACTTCAACGATTCAATAGCCCTGCTATCGTCGATCAATGATCGACGATCGCGAGGCCTCGTTCGACGATAGTCGAACGGAAAAAGCCTTAACTAAACACATTCTAAAACTACTAGCCTAAACTCTAGGTCAGTCATATACTGCCCTAGGGAGACTAAACAAAGTCTAAACATGATCATATATCTTTATATGGATCAAGAGGGGCTGGAAAGGGATTACATAAGCCAAATCACATCTAGGGTACCAACAATCTCCCCCTATTTGGGTTATGTTATCCAATCCAGTTTAAAGGCTAAAACAGGCAACGACAAATCTAAAGATTAACCAGAATGATAAAACACAGGCAATACACAGAAAATATAACAAGCATAAATCAGCAGAAATGGAATGTATCAAGCAGATTTATCAGCATGTTTAGCATCAGATGAGTTTTTGGGTATTGCAGCTGGTTTGAAAATAATTTCTCTGTTAGGGTTTGCTGCTTGTCTCTTGGATAGCATTAGATCATGTTCACCTATGATTTTCTTTTCTGCATAACTTGGTAGAACTGCAGCAGGATGTAGTCTCATGTATTCCTCAGTGTCAAAGGCTTCTGGATTGACTTGAATTCTGCTGAGTTCCTTTTCTCTGAATTCTGACATTGTTGAGTAGGCTGTAGGATCTAGTCCTTGAGATTTGGCTCTCTCCATCATGCTTAGTGCAATAGACTCTTTGAATCTTGCCATAGAGGCAATCCTTTCAGCTTCAGTTTTATCTGATGGAGAGGGAGGTCTATCAGTATCTGTATGAGCTGCAATCTCTATGTTTCTTTGAAGAGCTGTAGCAAGTTTGCTTGAATCAAGAGGAATCTGCACAGCCTTCTTAGGATCAGTTTGAGCATATAGAGATCTTGGAGGTGCAAGCTCAATGAACTTTTTGTAGGATTTTTCTGAAAAGACCACTCTTTTTCCTTTTGATTCAGTTGTCTCAGCAGCAGCAGGTTTTCTTGAAGAAGAGGATGAACCTTTCCTGGGAGGAGGAGGAGGAGAGAATGAAGGTTGCTGAAAGGTCATCTCCTTTATTTGTTCCACGAGAGCATTGTCATTTCTTTTTCTTCCCTGTCCTGAAACATCTTGGCCTCCCTGGCTTTGATTACTCCTTCTTTGGTAGGTCTGAGAAGTGTTAGAACTGGCTGACCTTGCAGAGGGGGCAGAAGATAGACTTCCAGAGGCTCCAGCACCAGGAGGTGGAGGAGGACCTCTGGGGGGGAATTTCTGAACAGGAGTGTCATATCTCTTTGTCCTCTTCTTCTCTTTAGTCTGATTCTTTGACAGTCTCATCCATGGCTGAAATTCCTTGCTCTTAGGATCTATTCCCTTCAGAATGTAATAGGGAACATCCTTGTTAGGATTGGCAGAGGGAGGAGCAGGAGCTTTTCTTTTCTTGGAAGCAGCTCTTTTCCTTTTCTTAGTGGAGTCAGAGTCATCAGAATCATCATCATCATCATCAGAATGAGATGAGTCTTTCCTAGCATAATCATCAAAGTCAAGTTCAGAAGAATCCTTGACAGCAGGTTCAGCTTTGTCTTTCTTTTCTCTTTCTTCTTTCTCTTTAGCTTCCTCAATGGCATCTTGCCTAAGAAGGGCATCAAGATCCACATTTGGAGACCTCTTCCAGAGTTCTGATTCTGGATACAACTCAGGAACTGTCTTGGGGACCAGTTCTGCAATAGAAGGAATGGATAGAGGATAGGTAAGGATAGGTGGAGAAAAGATGACGATATCTGCAGGGGCAGATGCTTTCTCTAGAGAGATGGCTAGGGAATCCAGATGATAATTAGCCATCCCTTCAATGTACTCAGAGGCAATGTTCTCAGCCACAAAGGCTATAAATTGTTCTAGGTTTAGAGTACCTGAGCTTGAGTCCATTTCAGTCATCTTGGGAGCATTGTCTGCCCTATCTTGCACATCTTCAATTTCTTCAGCAGCAGCATCATTTATGGTTGTGCCTGCATGCAAAGAGAGATAGGTTAACAACCAAGTGGGAATAAAATATTCCCCCCAAGGTGAACAAACAACAGGTAATAGATAGGATTACCTGAAGATCTACACAGGATACCACTTTGCATCTAGGAAGGAGGTTATAATTCCTTCTAGATGTTCAGTGACATCAGGGATAGACACCTCTGCAAGACACAAGAGGAGTGCCATACAGGAAAAGAAAAGAGTATCCTTGACCAAGGGGTCATCAAGGTACTCAGGTCTATAAGGGACCATTTTCTCTTGAAAAGAGGGAACAGGAGGAGTAGATGTGAGTGAGGACTCACAGTCTAGGTTAAGATAGGATTCTAAATCTTTATCAGAATCAATAGATTTAGCAGCATCAACTTGCAATACTGATGTGAGATCATCAGCAGCTGTGATGGAAAGAAAAGAATAAGAAATTAACTCTAAGTTGGAGTTAGAATTAATTAGAATCTTAAATAAAGCTATACCATCAGGTTGAGCAGCATCATTCTCACAAACGTCCATGGGGACTTCCTCATTTTCTTTTTCAGGAACTTCTTCCTCAAAAGCTAGATTCACTAGGGAGTGAATGTCTTTGTTAGATACAAATATCAAATTGAAGTCCTGATTATATCCTTTGGAGGAAGAGTTTTAAGGTTTACCTTCTGGTTCTTTCTCTGGAGTCTCTTGAGGTTCTTCTACAGCTTCTTGAAGGGGAAGAGAGGAATTGTCCTGAAGGGTCAGGGCATCACCTGAGACCACTTCAACAGACATCTCCCCCTGCATGACTGCAGTGGGGACTGGAGTCATGCATCTTACAGAAGGGGGCTCAGCAGAAGATGAGATGGATTTGATGGCATCAGTGAGAGAATTGATGGATGCAATGAGAGGGGCATTTGCAGCCTCAATCATTTTTTGGATGGAGGGAGTAATGAGCTCAACAAGGTGTGCAAGCATTTCAGGGGATATTTGAAATGCTGATGATGTAGAGGTGGATGGAATGGAAGCAGGATGATCTGCCACATGATCAAAGGAATCATGTGGAGATGGGTGAACATCAACATGAGTGTGGGATTCATGTTGAGAAAGGTTTGTGAGGATGGTAGCAGTCACCATGTCAACACTGGCTGAAGCTGCCAGGTGTTGTGGTGTTGGTGACTGGTGTGGAGATGCAGGTGGAATGAAGGATGCATGTTGTGGTGGCACTGCAGGTGTTGTAGAAAGTAATGCATGAGATGAGGGTGCAGGGGTTGCTCAGCCTTCCCCAGTAAGCAGGAGAGCGGCCGAATCAGCCCTTGTGTCTGAAGGAGGGTTAGGATCAACCCTGGCTGACTTCTTGATAATCCTCTGGGATTTCTTGAATAGTGAAGGGTCCAACCTCTTGCTAGCGTTGACTGCGGACGGTGCAGAAACAAGCAGCAGGGGTGCTTTCACATACAGAAACACACCCAGTACCCTGGCAAGATTTACTTCTTTCTGATTGTTCTTTCTCCTTATTAGTTCAAACAGAACTTTTCCCCAGGCAATCTGTGCCTTATTCACCAAAGCTGACATCAGGGCAAACTGTTGCCTGTTGATAT
This sequence comes from Platanthera zijinensis, assembly GCA_039513925.1. Lineage (NCBI taxonomy): Eukaryota > Viridiplantae > Streptophyta > Magnoliopsida > Asparagales > Orchidaceae > Platanthera > Platanthera zijinensis. The sequence continues at coordinate 73,605,015 of CM077084.1, read as the reverse complement.
TGTCATGAGCAGAATGTTTTCCCAAAACGACCTTGCCCACCAGGTCGGCCAGAAACTTGTATTCTGGAGACAAGTTTATCTTCAGCAGCTTAGCCGGAATCCCTTCGGCATGGCCCATCACAGTGAGCATGCGGCCATATTCCTCTGTGCTTTGCTCATATTCCTCAGTTCCTGTTGGCAGTCCAAACAGCTCAGTCAATACTTCAGGAGTCAGAGAGACCTCCTCGCCATTTATCTTTCCTGTCATGGCTTCGTCGCTGGAGGACGAAGTGTATACTCATTCTCGTATCTCCGGTATGTTAATCTTAGGTGCAAATGACATGAATCTCTTGAGGCCTTGCTCTTCACATAGCTGCAAGATATCTTGGATTGGTTGATCGCATCGGCTGAAAGAATCGAAGTCGACACAGAAGCCAGTGTCGAACTTCATTCCGAAGAGAACAGCAGAAGGAATCGCCATAGGATTTGAGAGAAGATGGCGAATCGAGAAGCAAAACAAGGGAGAAGAGAATCGCGCGGGATTAGAGTTCGAGAGCGAATTCTAAGCCAGGAGAAGGAATATGAAAAGACGGAGCGGAAGGACGACGATCTTCAGACCTAAATCGACTATTAGAAACAAATCTGCGATCGTCGATCCCGGAATAAAATCGGTCGTCGAACACAGACCGACGATAGTCAATGTTTGACTAAATCGGTAAACATCGACCGACTACACGCAATTACCACGATCGTCGATCAATATATGATGGTCGACGATTCTCCACACAGCACAGAAAATCTGTCGTCGACCATTGGTCGACGATAGATACCTAAGGAGAGATCGTTGACCAGTTGGTCGACGATTTCTGCCTTACTACAGAACGAGCTGTCGTCGACGGTTGGTCGACGATAGTTCTGACCTGGTCGAAGATCGTCGAGCAGTCGTTCGATGATTTTAGACAGAAAACAAAACTAACCAAATTTTCACTACTCTGAACCATTAATCATGCCAAGCTGGTTCAGGAAGAACAAATGCTTTTGTTCATCAAGGGGCTTAGTGAAAATATCTCCTCTCTGCAGGTCTGTGGATATAAATTCCATTACTATCTTGTTCTTTTCCACATTATCTCTCAGAAAATGATGTCTAATCTCAATGTGCTTGGTCCTGGAATGGTGCACAGGATTTTGAGCAATTGATATTGCACTGGTACTGTCACACAGAATTTTTGTTTTTGAGTGTGTATACCCATAATCCACTAGCTGATTTTGAATCCACAGAATCTGTGAACAACAACTAGCTGCTGCTATATATTCAGCCTCAGCAGTTAAAGTAGACACAGATGCCTGTTTCTTGCAAAACCAAGAGACAAGTCTCTCTCCCAGGAACTGACAAGTCCCTGAGGTGCTTTTCCTGTCAACTCTACAACCAGCATAATCAGCATCTGAATATCCAATTAATTCAAATCCTGACTCAGCTGGGTACCACAGTCCTAAGTTAGGGCATCCCTTAAGGTATCTCAAGATCCTCTTGAGGAGAGTTAAGTGAGATTCCTTTGGGTTGACCTGAAACCTAGCACATAGGCATGTAGCAAACATTATGTCAGGCCTACTTGCAGTCAAATACAGCAGGGAACCAACAATGGCTCTATAATTCTTTTGATCAACAGACTTGCCATTAACATCAGAATCAATAACTGCATTTGAGGCCATAGGTGTGCTCATTGATGAAGCATCAGACATTCCAAATCTTTTAACCAGCTCCCTGGCATATTTTGATTGAGAAATGAAAATGCCATCAACACTCTGTTTCACTTGGAGACCAAGGAAATAGGATAACTCACCCATGCTGCTCATCTCAAACTTAGAGTGCATTAGTTCAGAGAACCTCTTGCATAGTTTGGGATCAGTAGAGCCAAATATAATGTCATCTACATAGATTTGAACTAACAGTTGTGAGTCCTTATGATGTCTAATGAATAGGGTTCTATCTACTACACCTCTCACAAACTTGTGTTCTAGAAGAAAATTTGCTAAGGTCTCATACCAAGCTCTAGGAGCTTGCTTAAGTCCATATGGAGCCTTTTGGAGTTTGAACACATGAGTGGGTAAGGTTGATGAAACAAACCCTGGTGGTTGTTCAACAAACACTTCTTCCTTTAAATCTCCATTGAGGAAGGCACTCTTCACATCCATTTGGAAGACCTTAAATCTTTTATAGGCAGCATAGGCTAGGAAAATCCTAATGGCTTCTAGTCTAGCTACAGGGGCAAAAGTCTGGTCATAATCTATGCCTTCCTCCTGTCTATAGCCTTGAGCTACTAGCCTAGCCTTATTTCTAACTACTATGCCTTGGGCATCAAGCTTGTTTCTAAACACCCACTTGGTGCCTATGATCCGTTGGCCTCTTGGTCTTGGAACCAAGGTCCAAACTTTACATCTTTCGAACTGGTTAAGCTCCTCTTGCATTGCTATAATCCAGTGGGGATCAAGCTCAGCATCTTTAATGGTTAGGGGCTCAACCTGAGAAAGGAAACAAGCAAACATCACATTTTTGTTGAGTTGATGTCTTGTCTGGACTCCTGCTGAAATGTCTCCAATCACTTGAGATACAGGGTGATCTCTAAGTGTGACAAGATCAGTAGGTTCAACAATGATCTGATCTTCAACAGTTTCAAGATTTAATTCCTCATGTGGAATTTGATCAACTGTTGGAGCAGGTGCTTTAACTTCAAGCAGTTCTACATCAGATTCAGAATCTGAGGGAGCAACCTGAGGAGTTTGTTGGGGATGATTCTCCTGTGTGAGTCTCAAACCTTCCAAATCCTTACTTACTCCTAGGACTTGCACTGTACTATTAGAAGAAGAATCCTTCTCCTTATAATACATGACTGTCTCATCAAAAGAGACATGTGCAGACTCTTCTATCTTAAGAGAGGATTTATTAAGGACCCTATAGGCTTTGCTTACTTGAGAGTATCCTAGAAAAACTCCCATTGATGCTTTTGCCTCAAATTTTCTATGGTATTCTTTGTTATTGTTATGAACAAAAGCAACACAGCCAAATACTCTAAAATAGTCTATTTTAGGTTTCACTTGCTTAAGTAATTCATAGGGAGTCTTACCCTTAAGTTTATGTATCAGACTTCTGTTCAATACATAGTTAGCTGTGCTAACTGCTTCAGCCCAAAAGGACAGAGGCATGTTAGCATTTGCCAATAATGTACTTGCAGCTTCAATTAGGGTTCTGTTTTTCCTTTCAACTACCCCATTTTGTTGAGGAGTTCTAGGAGCAGAGAAGCTATGTTTGATACCTTCCTTCTCACAGAATTCTTGCATAAGAAGAGACTCAAACTCAGTACCATGATCACTTCTGATCAAGGCAATCTGAGTAGAATACTCACTCTGTATACACTTTAGAAAGTCTGTAAGAACCTTGAAGTTATCAGCCTTAGTTCTCAAGAAGAATACCCAAGTGAACCTGGAGAAGTCATCTACAATTACTAGAGTGTAAGACTTCCCTCCAAGACTCTGCACAGCAATAGGACCAAATAAGTCCAAATGTAGCAAGTACAGAATCCTGGGAGAATCACTTTTATTAACTGATTTAAAGCTATTTCTTGTTTGCTTACCTAATTGACAAGCTTTGCAAAGGCCTTCCTTCTTGTAGGGGCAAGAAGGTAATCCTCTTACAAGATTGTATTTAGCCAACCTAGAAATGTTTTTCAAGTTTACATGACTAAGTCTCTTATGCCAAAGGGTATTATTACTGGTTACTTCATTAAATAAGCATATTTCAGATTTGGAGGAATTAAAATCTACAACATAGACATTTCCAATTCTAATGCCTACTAACACCACAGTATTATTTAAAGAAATATTGCAGGCAGTGTCAGTAAACCATACCTTGTATCCAGCATCACACATTTGACTTACAGAGATTAGGTTGTGCTTTAGTCCTGAGACATAAGCTACCTTCTTGAAGGTTACAGCTCCTATGGTGAAGCTGCCATACCCTTCAGTCTGTCCACAGCTGGAATCCCCAAATACAACTTTTGGTCCCAGCTTGGCTTTGAAACCTGACAGGTTCTTCTTCTTTCCTGTCATATGCTTTGAGCATCCACTATCCAGATACCATTTGTCATGTATGACTGGATAGGTCTTCACCTGCAGAAAGAACAGTTACACATTGTGGACCCAGGTTACCTTGGGTCCAGTATTCTTCACAAAAGAAAAACTAGATATAAAAGATTTTGCAGGCTTAGATTTATATCCTAAAGGGTGTGATCTCCTAGGTGGGATAATCCATTCAGTTGAAGGATTAAACAACCTGGGGTGGTGATTAGGATTTGAAGTTCTGGAAGTTTGATTTTTATTTTCCAGCTTAAGTCCAGATCGTCGATCAATGGTCGACGATCGCAATCCATATCGTCGATCATTTATAGTAGAGCTATATTCTGGATTCAACGATCGTCGATCACTGGTCGACGACTCAAGATAAGATCGTCGACCTCCTGCACCAAAGCTATTATACTCAGTGTAGGTGTTCAGCGATCGTCGATAGTCGTTCGACGATTGGTTTGACGATCGTCGATTAATGTTCGACGATTTTTGTAAAGCTAGAAATTTTTTCTTCCTATTCTCTTTCTTAATCTTATTCTGAATTTTCTTGCATTTTTCAATTTCCTCAGTATTCTTTATTCCTGTTTCAGAAACAAATTTTACTGGAGTGCTAAATCTCTCCTTTGTGAGGAGGATGGGTTCACTAGGTGTAGCACCTAAGCCTAGTTTATCATTACCAACCCTAGTGTTTGCTATACAGGTTATTTCAGATAATTTGAGGCTTCTGCCATTTAATTGTTCTTCTAACCTCTTAGATTTAGCTAGTTCTAATTTTAGGAATGTTACTTCTTCTTTTGAGCTCTCTAATTCCTTTTCTAATCTGATTATTTCAGTACCTTCCATGTCTAGTTCCATTATTTTTAATCTAAGTGACTTAATTTCTTTTTCAGATAATAGTAAATCTAAACATAGAGTTTTAAATTTTAGTTTGAACTCAGGAGATGAGAAATCAAATGAGTCGATTACCTGGTCCTCCATAAAGGAATCTTCTTCATTGTCTCCTTCTTCTTCAGAATTCTCTGCAGCTGACGGAGAGCTGCAGGCATCAATGGCCATGAGGCAGACCTCTTTGGCTTTCTTCTCTTCTTCTTCTTCTTCAGAATCACTAGAGCTAGAGGAGCAGGTATCCTCTTCTGTTTCACTCCAGGTAGCAGCCACAAATCCCTTGTCCTTCTTCTTGTATTTGTGTGATGAGGACTTGGAGTGGTGCTTCCTGTACTCTTTCTCATGTTTCTTCTCCTTGTACTTCTTCTCTGGACAATCTGGGGCAATGTGTCCAGGCTTGCTGCAAACATAACAAATGATTTCTTTAGATGGAGTCTTGTCATACCTTGGCTTGTCCTCATGCTTGGAGAACTTCTTTCTGAGGTCTCTTCTTCCCATGTTGAAGAACCTCTTGGCAATGAGTGCCAGTAACTCCTCATTTGATTGACTTCCTTCAGAAGTCTCAGCCGCCTTAAGAGCTAGAGAGTGCTCTTTCTTTGTAGGAGTAGGAGTCTTCACTTCAGTTACAGCTGCTCTACTCTTTAAGGTTTGCTCATATGACCTGAGCTTTCCCAACAGAGCTTCTGTGGAGAGTTCCACAGTGTTTCTTCCATCCTTGATGGGCCATATCCTTGAGTCCCATGAGATGGGAAGGCACATCAGGATCTTGTCATTGACTTCTGACAAGGTTATCTCCTTGTCTAAAGACCTCAGTTCACTTATTATTGAACTGAGTCTTGTGTACATGGTGTCAATGTCTTCAGCATCATCTTTCTTGAAGTTTTCATACTGAGAGGTGAGATTGGATCTCCTGTCCTTCCTCTCATCAGCTGAGCCAGCAACTATGTGGTTGAGGGAATCCCACATAGCTTTGGCTGAGGTACATTCAGCCAGCTTCTGGAATATCTCATCAGACATTGTCTGAGCTAGGATATTCATTGCTTTAGCATCAGCTGCTTTTGCCTTCTTGTAAGTTTCATTGTAGTCAGGTGGTGGCACAGCACTGAGATCAGCAGAAGTGGAAGCAGCAGCAGGCCTAGCAGGTGGTCCTGTCAAAATAGAAGAAAAAATATCTTCATCAATAGAATTCATGTATAGTCTTATCCTGGCCTTCCATATGCCAAACTTGGACAAGTTGCATACAGGAGGTCTGGTGCTTGAATAATCCTTAGACTGGGCCATGTGTGAAAGTGTTTGTGAATGGTATCAGGAAACAACTTATCACAGGATCTTTTAACTCAGGTGTTAGCCTGTATGAACAGCTAACCTCCCTCTGATACCAATTGAAAGTGAGGGGATAAGTTGTAAACTACTCTAGAGGGGGGGTGAATAGAGTATTCAAAATTTTATGAACACTTAGTCAGCTCCCTTGGAGTTTATTTGCGGAAGAAAAAATCTGATACTTGAACCCTAAGAGCCTAACACAGTGAAGAGCACAAGTGAAGAAGTTGACTGAAATTTCAGTTAACTACAAGCCTATCACAGCAACTAGCAATCCTAGGTAGTTCTATCACAGCCACAGAATAAAATGAATAAACAAGATAACCAGATGGACACAGGATATATAGTGGTTCCCTTTAAATAGGTACATCCACTCTTCTACCACCCTGGTAGGAATCCACTACAGGTTTTTGCTAAGGTGCCCTGCCACCAATGATCTGATTCAGGTAGATCAAACAGACCCTTTGAGCTTTTGATAAGGATGCTCAACCACAGGTTGTTGATAAGGTGCCCTGTCACCAACGTTCACTTTTGAAGAGGTGTGAACAAACTCTTTTTACAAAGGGGTTGAGAGGGTTAGATTATCTTCTCTGTTTTAAATACAGGTTAGAGAAGATTTGTGGATTCTCTAAAGAATCAAAGTCTCCCCCTGGCTCAGTGGAAGTCCAGGGAAAGCCTTTGCTTCAGGATGAAGGAGTTTCAGATAAACTGAAACTAAATCCTCAGAAATCTGAAGACTGATTTTTATCAGGTCTTAAGATTCTGGAGCACTTGAAGCAGATCTTGAGCTTTTTCTGAAGTCTTTGAAAAACTCTAAGCAAATTGCTCAGGAGACTTGAGAATGAAAGATGATTGCTCTGGGCTTTTGCTTCAGGAAAACTTTTCTTCTTCTTGTTGTGAGATTGTGAAGAGCTGCTCTGATGATGCTTGAGCGAATGAATAATATTTCTCTGTGTCTGTTACTTCTTCTTTTCTAAGAGAAGAATCTCTTTTAAATATGTCTTCACGTTTTTCTTTTGGAACGGCTCTATTGATTTGAATTCTCGAGCCCTGCAACAGATTATCTCAAAATAGAATATAGCAATAGGAATGGAATGGCCTATTAACTTTCTGTCAGTCCCAATAAGGAATAAAATAAGCGGGAAAAATATCTCAGCATAAAGACGTACCATTCTTGGAAATAGTACATAGTACCAACAGCTAGAAAACAGGCTGGAAAGATAAAGTCAACGCAATTTGTATAATAGGACAAAATGCTTTATCAAGAATACTGAATCCCGTGAATTATGCTTGACAGAATTTGTAATCAATTTATTTGAATTTAAACCATAAATTTAGCAACAATAATATCAGAGAATCAATCTAACCACCAACTAAAACACTTGGAAATAAACCAAGGAATAGAATAAATACAAAAAGATAAAGGCAGACAGAAATCGTCGAACAGGAGTTCGAAGATCGTCGACCTACTAACAGATCGTCGACTAATAGCAGGAATCTGTTGGAACAGAAATCGTCGAACGGAAATCGTCGACCAGCTAATAGATCGTCGACCGGCTAACAGATAGTCGACCAGCAAACAGATAGTCGACCAGCAAGGCAAATATCTGTCGAGACAGAAATCGTGAAGCAAGAACACGATCGTCGATCTGTTGATGACAGATCGTCGACCAACCTTCAGAGCGTAGTAAGCTTGCTCTGAGATCGTCGACCGACGGTCGACGATAATTGTCTTGACTTCAACGATTCAATAGCCCTGCTATCGTCGATCAATGATCGACGATCGCGAGGCCTCGTTCGACGATAGTCGAACGGAAAAAGCCTTAACTAAAACACATTCTAAAACTACTAGCCTAAACTCTAGGTCAGTCATATACTGCCCTAGGGAGACTAAACAAAGTCTAAACATGATCATATATCTTTATATGGATCAAGAGGGGCTGGAAAGGGATTACATAAGCCAAATCACATCTAGGGTACCAACAAGCTCCCTTTTCGTCCTCCCTCGCACGGTGCCTAGGTATCGCAGGGGAGGGGAGGGGGACCAAGACGTAGTTAAACTAACGAGCTGATGGGCATAACACCAGGGGAACCAGCATATCCAGGAGGAGGAGAACCAGCCTAGTCCCGATGTGGCAGCAGCAACAGTAGTCATGGGATCAGTGAGTGACTAGTAGCTTTACTTCCACGAGCATTATGTAGTGAGGACTTTATTTACTGGGCAGGAGCCCCTTTATCTTCCCTTTCAGACTTATTATGTCATGTTGATCAGCTTTTGATATTGTGTGGACTTTCTTATGTTGCATTGTGATTGTGGAATGGATTCATATATATATATATATATATATGTTTACTTCTTTTCATATGTGATATATGGTTGAGTATTTGCCGGCAGAATCGATGATTTGTGGCGATTACCTCCTCGGGAGTTGGTGTCACCACAAAGCGGCTGTTCTGGGCATAAGACCTAGAAAAAAAACAATGGGGTCTTACAACTGGTATCAAAGGGAAAAACCTTGACCAGAAGAAAAGAAGTCCACAAACCCTGGGATACCTCAGCTCGAGTTTAGCTTGAGGACAAACTAAGTAGTGGAAGCTATGGTGTGCCCATAAAGGGAATCACAAGCAAGAATCCCCTCTTAACTAGATTTTGGTCAACCACCTTATTATAAAACCCTTCCTTTTAAAACTTATAACGAACCTTGACCTTTGAATATGGAACGCCTCCGGTTCAGAATTCTGTTCCATCCCCGCCAGTTCCCACTATGTTCCAGTAATCAGAGATGGGACAGACACTGACTGCTATCTTGGAGGCTTTTAAGGAACAATAGACTCCAGCTTCTCAACCAAATCCAGGGGCAAATTGGCTGAGCGTCTTTCGAGGCCACTCCCCCCTATCATATCTGGGGACGGAGTCAGCTGTACGGACAGAGGAATGGCTGAACATCATCCACGAAATGTTGGTCGGGATACGATACCCGGCTGATATGACCGTATCTTTAGATGTTTCATATTTGGAGTACCACGCTAAGAGGTGGTGGAAGCCCCTTCTGGACACCACCTATGCAGGATTTGAGGGCACGGACGTCACTCGGGATGAGTTCAAGACATCGTTCTTGGAGCATTTTGTGTCATAGTCTGCGAGAGATGATCTAGAGGACAGATTTCTTCAGTTGAGACAGGGCAACAGGTCAATTTTGGAGTACTATCGGGAGTTTACTCACCTGGCTCGCTTTACATATTCATTCCAACTGAATGATGTTGGCTGAGCGAAGAGGTTCTACAAGGGCCTTCAGGACGAATTGAGGAAGGCACTCCTTTTTGTTTCTGACGATAGCCTGGTCCATATCCTGGAGATGGCAAAGTAGTTGGAGGCGGACCAGCTAACGGTTCGAGGCAGGGGAAAAAGACCATAAGATGATTCGATTATTGGTGACAGGAGGGAGCAACAGAGGGATCAGAGAAATGGGGATCAACCCTGCCCAAAGCATAGACAGGAGCAGAGGGATCCGGAAGTATTGACCCCTCAGCCATTACAGATGCGGGAGATACCAAGGCTAGAGGATGGGGCACATACCCCGCCAGTATGCTACCACTGCCACTAGCCTAAACACATTCAGATTAACTGCCACAGAAGACAGGCACCACTACCAGCACCTCAGGATGCTACACCTGCTCAGCAGCTCAAGGGTCGGTGACGTGTTCGAGGAATTAGATTCTAAGGCGGCGACCGTAGACTGGATAGAGATCAGATGTATGCTTTGGATCTTGCTCAACCCCGGGACCCAAATAGGGTTATAGCAGGTAACCTAGCAATTTAATTTCCTATCCTTCTTTTCCCCTAATAATAGAACTGGTATTAAACTGGTAGAATTAAGGAAAAAACTATACAACTAGCCACCTAAGATTATTTAGCAAATTCAAGAATAATAACAGTATGTGGCAAGCTGGCCCATACCTTATTCGACATGGGAGCATCTCACAACTTCGTTGCGGAGGATTTTGTCAAGGACTTGGACAAAGTACAACATTTTAAGGGAGTCACCAGGAGGGTGCGTCTTCCCAATGGTATGGAGATCCTATCTACTACAAAATATCCTTTAGAGGTGACCATCGATCACTTAACATTCGAGGCTCCGACAATGATTCTGAAGATGTCGGACTTTGATCTTTTCTTGGGAATGACATGGCTCACCTAGAACCATGCACAGATTGATTGACCGACAAGGAAGGTCGTGCTGAGATACGACGACACCTACACGACCTTCGAAGGTACTACCCCAGTCTCCCGCTATCTTCTTTCTTCTATCCAAGCCATCAAGGCCCACCTGCAGGGAGACGAGGTTTACCAGGTGTGGTTCAAGATGATCGAGGAAGAGACTTCTTCCAACATTCCAGTGGTACGAGATTTCGCTGATGTCTTCCCAAAGAAGCTGCCAGGACTGCCACCGCACCGTGAGAAGGACTTTCGGATCCAGCTAGTGCCGGGAGCTAAGCCAACATCTAGAACTCCATATCGGATGGCCCCAAAGGAGCTAGTGGAATTTTGGGGTCAGATGCAGGAGTTGGTTGAAGCTGGATTTGTCAGACCAAGCTCCTCGCTGTGGCGAGCCCCCATATTATTTGTAAAGAAGAAGGATGAGACTCTAAGATTATGTATAGACTACAGAGGACTGAATAGGCTGACGGTATGAAACACGCACCCTTTACTTAGAATAGACGAGCTTTTTGACCAGCTAGAGGGAGCCCACTGGTTCTCGAAGCTAGATTTGTGGTCGGGATATAATCAGCTCTGGATCCATGAGGAGGACATCCTGAAGACTTCATTCAGTAGCCGGTATGGCTTTTATGTGTTCACGGTAATGCCATTTGGCCTCATGAATGCACCTTCTGCATTTATGAGCTTGATGAACAAAGTATTTGAGGCCTACCTCGATGTCTTCGTCATCGTATTTATAGATGATATCCTCATCTACTCGAGGATAGAGGAGGAGCATGCACGACATTTGGCATTGACTCTGGAGAAAATCTGGGAGCACAGCCTATATGCGAAGTTCAGTAAATGCCAATTCTTGTTGAAGGAGGTGACCTTCCTAGGTCATATTATCAGTGAAGTAGGGTTAACAGTGGATCCAGTAAAGATCCAAGCAGTGCGAGATTGGCCTCCACTGATGATGGCATTCGATATACGGAGTTTTCAAGGACTCACCGGATACTACCAGAAGTTCGTAGAGGGATTTTCTCAGATTTCCCTCCCTCTTACATCACTGACGAAGAAGGATACGTCATTTGTGCAGACTCCACAGTGCGAGTTTGCCTTCCAGGAGCTGAAGGGTCAGCTAACCTCGTCTCCTATCCTTGCCCTTCCCTCTAGAAAGGAAGGATTCCAAGTCTACACTGACACATCCTACCAGGGAATGGGTGTCATCCTAATGCAGCATGGACACGTGATAGCCTATGCTTCCCGCCAGCAGAAGAAGCACGAACAAAATTACCCTGTGCATGATCTGGAGATGGGAGCGGTAATCTTTGCGTTGAAGATCTGGAGGCATTACCTCTATGGAGTTCATTGTGATATCTTCTTTGACCACAAAAATCTCAAGTATGTGGACACGCAGAAGGAGTTAAACATACGACAGAGACGATGGGTCGAGTTTTTTTTTTGATTATCAGTACATGTTGCACTACCACCCAGGGAAGGCGAACGTAGTAGCGAATGCTCTTAGCATGAGAGCTACCCCAATAGGAGAAAAACCCCAGATGATGGCCATGGAGTTGGTCCGGATGTTGGAGGATATGCAGATAACCTTGGTGTCCAAGGCAGGCCCCAGACTATATGAGGAGTACTTAACATCGATGAGCATTACTAGCGACATACGGATCGCATCAGAGACGTGCAGAGGAAGGACGCTAAGCTAAAGCCAATATTCAAGGCTTTGGAGGCTGGTGTGGTTGTAGATTATACGTTGAAAGATGGCATAGTGTGCTTCAGAGGCAGAGTATATATACCAGCAGGTGGTCAAATACGAGAGGATATTTTGACCGAAGCACACACTAGTAGGTACTCAGTGCATCCTGGAATCACGAAAATGACGGCCGATCTAAAGAGGACCATGTACTGGCAAGGAATGGAGAAGGAGATCACCTACTTTATGATGCACTGCGAGACTTGTCAACTCGTGAAGGCTGAATGTAAAATCCCAGCGGTATTTCTGTAGCCACTATCGGTGCCAGAGTGAAAGTTCGAGAACATAGTGATGGACTTTATACATGAAATCCCTTGTTCCCATGCAGGAAATGATTCGATCTGGGTGATCGTTGACAGACTGAAGAAGGTTGCCCGATTTATCCCAGTTAGGAAGGACGTTCCGATCAGAGTTCTAGTACGGAGATTTGTGGAGCAGTTTGTCTGTTATCATGGTGTACCAAGGATGATCGTATCATATCGGGATGGATGGTTTATGTCTAAGGAGAGCAGTTCAGGCTTACTTGGGCTCCCGATTGACCTTCAACATTGCATTCCACCCCTAAAAGGATGGGTAAACAGAGCGTACAAACCAGACATTGAAGGATATCTTAAGCCTATGTATCCTGGATCGTGGAGAACCGTGGGAGAGACTGTTGCCGCTTATCGAGTTTTCTTATAACAACAGTCACCAGACTAGTATAGGCATGGATCCCTATAAGGCATTATATGGACGGAGATGCAGGACTCCATTATCCTGGATTCAGGATGAAGACCCAAATATGCTCGGCTCGGAATTCGTAGAGGATACAGATGCTCAGGTACGATTGATTCGTGACAGGATGTTGGAGGCCCAGAGTAGATAGACCAAATACTACGATGCACGACATCGTCAGGTGGAATTTCAGATTGGGGATAAGGTATTTTTGAAGATATGCCTGATGCATAGAGTCTCACGGGTTCACGGGCGAAAGAAGCTTAGTCCAAGATATATGGGACCCTATAGGATTCTGCAGAGAATCGACCCCTTGGCCTATAGACTGGAGCTACCAACCGAGTTGGCAGGATTACAAGACGTATTCCACGTCTCTTCTCTTAGGAAGGCTCTCCTATGGCCAGAGCAGCAGATTTCCACTACGGCTTGCCCAGTAGCATCTGACTGATAAATCTGCTTGATGCCAGTCAAGATAGACGATACAGAGGTACGAGTCTTGTGGCAGAAGAAGGTTCCGCTGGTCAAGGTACTATGGTCGAATCACGGACAGGATGAGCACGCTTGGGATCCTTTGGACCTTATGCAACAGAAGTATTCGAAACTCTTCACGGAAGGTATAACCTTAATTACCTAAGAATTTCATATCCTTTAATTTTTAGTGCAGACCCCGTATGTCTAATCTTAATTTCGGGGAAAAAATTTTTATTTTTATGTATTGGGATTTGTAACATCCCACAAACAACTAGATCCCTAGGAATTTATTGTCATGACTAGGTCATGACAAAGCTCTAAGAAGACTAAGAAGACCATGGGTGCCTAGGTAAATAGGTGAAAGCACCTTGATCTGTAAATAGTAGTTTCTGGACACCTAAGCAAGGGTTTGGCCAATGACTCCCAACCTGACTACTTGACCCCACCATACCACCTTTAACCTCAAAGGCACCCAAGACACTTAGTTGACCAGTCAACCTACTTATTTGACTAAGTCAACACCCTCCAAGTCAACCTTGGTCAACCAAGCTCAAATGGGGAGAAAATTTAAGCCCAAAATTGGGAAGAGGGTCAAAACCAACTTCAATCCAATTGGGCTAGGCCTAATTATAATGGCCCACTAGTTACAACAAGTGGAAATTATTGGGTCCGTTGTTCCCAATGTCCCTGATTTGTGAGAAGTCAAACTGGTCAATGAGGCACACATCAATTGTATTTGATGTGCATTTGGGGTTTTGAGTGCAGGTTGTCCATATCACATTGATTGGACATATGGACACAATAAGTGGTTGCTGGACATAGCAAAAATCGACTAAGTCCACAGGCGTTGAGTGGAGCAAGCTCACTCAATGCTAGAGGTATGGATTCTATTTTTCATTGTAGAAATTTGCCTAAGTCCACAGGCGTTGAGTGAGGACAGCTCACTCAACGCTATATAACATATAATATTGAGTCTATCTCAGCCTAACTGACAAATAGCTAAAAATTTGTCTAAGCATAAAAGCGTTAAGTGTAGTCTACTCACCCAACGCCATATAACATATAGTGTTGAGTTTGTCTCAACCAAACTGGAAGATAGCTAAAAATATGGCTAAGTCCACAGGAATTGAGTGTAGTCTACTAACTTAACGCCTACAACAAAAAGGCTGTGAGTCCGGCTGAGTCAGTCTAAGCCTAGAGAAATTGGCTGAAATTTCGGCTAAGTCCACAGGTGTTGAGTGTGGTCTACTCACTCAACACCATACAACTTTAGCGTTGAGTGTTGCTGTGCCAGTCAACTCCACAGAAAAGTTGGGCAAAAGTTTCACTAAGTCCACAAGCGTTGAGTGTAGCTTACTCACTCAACACCAGATAACAAAAAAATTCTGTTAAGTAGTTTGGCGTTGAGTGGAGCTTACTCTCTCAATGCCAAGACACATAAATTTTTGTTAAGGAAAATAGCATTGAGTGAGGCAAGCTTACTCAACGTTCTCAACACTCTCAACGCCTTGTAGAAGAAATTTGGCTAAGTCCAATAGCGTGGACTGCTTGACCTTCGTCAAGCTTAGCTTCGTCGAACTGAGCTCAGCATTCGTCAAACTAAGCCAAATTACTCAGTTTAGCCTGGAGTTCGTCGAACTCAGTTCAACCTTTCATCAAACTAAGTCCACAGTTCGTCGAACTGAACTTATACTTTCGTCAAGCTGAGCTTGACGTTCGTCGAACGGAGCTCAGCTTTCGTCGAGCTCAATACTTAGAATTTTGTCTAAGTATTGCGGCGTTGAGTGAAATCTACTCACTCAACGCCTTTGGTTCTGATGATTGAATTTTGTCTTATTCTAGAGAGATGCTGAGTCATGCTGACGTCAACAACGTCAAATTGTCAACCAAAATTCAAATTGTGTAGAATTGCTGCCCGAGACGTTGGCGGCCAGTTGTCATCATCTTCTGCACTTTCCAAGGAATATTTCCATCATAAAGTGATGGGGCCCACACACAGCAAGGAGCCATTAAATCAAGATTAAATGGAAAGCATGCGCTGGATGGCTTAATCTCAGCCATCAATCCTGGTGGTGGGACCCACTGCTCAATTGGCCTTCAGAGTATAAAAGGGAGCAAATCAGCCAGAGCAATCAATCGAATCGATTCCTTATCTAGGTTTTCTAAAAATGAGAAGAAGGGCGGGCAAACATCATCTTCTTCCTTGCCATTTTCGTCGAGCCTAAAGAAGGGGTTCTGCACAGAGAACCTTGCTGGGAAGGAGATAGCTGGAGCAATTACCATCTGTAACAGCAGGATCAGAATACATTCTGAGGGTGCATATCTTCAAATTCTGCAGAGAAAAGTAAGCTGTTTGAAGAAAGATTCTACTGCCTACCTATTATCTTCAACAACAATTAGTTGGACTAATATCTGCTCAGTCCAGGAAGAAGGAGACACGGAGATCTTGCTTTGGTGTCTAATCATCTCATTCTTTATTTCTTCTTGTGTAAAGATTCTTGGTGAATCTGGAGTTGTACGCCTATATTATAAAGGCTGAGGTCTTTGTGACCTGTGTTTGGCTTTGTGACTGGTGAAAGGTCTTTGTGACCTGTGGGTTGGCTTAGTGCCTAATTGTTAAGTCTATATGACATGCATGGTCCTGCGGGATCTGTGTTGTAAGCTATTAAGGTGCTGAGTTTTGGAGGGAGAGCCGAATCTAACAAACTGTTAGATAGGTGTAGAGGGACTGTGGATGTACCCAATATTAGGGAACCACTATAAAATTGTTGTGACGTCTGTGAATATTCTTAAAAGTTGATAATTAAACCTAATCACAGACACAGAAATCAGAAAACAAGTTAGAAAACTTAAATATAGACAAAAACCTATTCACCCCCTCCCCCTCTAGGTGTTTAGCTAACCTTGAAAACAAGACTTTCAAGTGGTATAAGAGGGAGGTTACTCTTTAAAGGCTTAACAGTCTGAGTAGACCTCAAAGGTTAGCAAGAAGTCTGTCTCCATGGGTTCAAGAATATCCAATAGGGAGCTGAGTGCTGTGAGACTTCCAATTTGTAGGAAGGAAGATTTTGGCATCTGTGAAGCAAGGGTAAGGTAGTTCATGGAAGCAGCTGAACCTAGAATGTACATTACAGTTGAAGAAGGTCCATTCATCCCAATGAAGGTCCCTGCACTGGATGCTAATGCCAATACCCCCAAGACATATGATGAGATGACCAAGGATGATTTGGACCTGTACTTAATAGACAAGAGGGCAAAGAACATCATCATGGGTGTTGTTGATGATTCTACACTTAGGAACCTGATCCATTGCAAAATAGCAAAGGAAATGTGGGAAACTCTAGTGATCTATATGGAGGGGACAAATGAAGTTAGAGATGATAGGAAGTCCATGTTCAACCAAGAGTATGAGACTTTCAGGCAATCTAAGGGGGAAAACATAACCACCTGTTATGAAAAGTTCTTTAGGATTGTGAATGAACTTAAGACTTATGGAATAGTGTTCAGTCACTATGAACTGAATGATAAGTTCTTTAGATCTCTCTCTAGAGAGTGAGACACAAAAATCTGTTCCATCAGAGAAGTGGCAAAGCTAGGTGACACTGCTCCTCACACACTCTTTGGAAAGCTGCTGTCATATGAGATGCAGTTGGCAGCAAGGAAGGAAGAGGAGAACAATAACAAGTCTCAGGCAAGAGACAAAACTATAGCTTTCAAAGCTGAAGGCACCATCAAAAGTAGAAGAAAGTCTCCCTCTCCACCAAGGAGAGATGCTAAATCTGATTCTGGAAGATCAGAGGAAAGTGCATCAGACTGCCAATGGTCTGATGAAGATTTTACTGCCTTCACAAGGCAATTCCAGAAGTTCTTAAAGAAGAAGCACTAGAGAGGCAGGACTTCCACCTCCTCTCATCCCAAGGATGACTACTATAAGGGCAGAAGAAAATCCTCTAAGGAGGACAGGTATGGTTCCAAAACTGGTAAACAGGTTTCCTCTAATATAACTTGTTATCATTGCAGAAAACCTGGGCATATGATAGTTGACTGCCCAGTCAAAAGGAAGGAACACTGTGAGAAAAAGGACAACTGACAAAAAGGCAAGAAGGAAAAATCCCTTATTGCCAAAAAGCAAAGAAGTTGGACTGACTCCTCCTCATCTGAGTCAGAAGAAGAAGAAGCCTACATTGGGTTGTACTCAACTAAAGAAGGAGTTGTAGAAGCAGACTGCCTCAAAAGGCAAGCAACTTTAGAAGAAGAAGCTGAAAAGATTCATCCTGCTGCCAGGATTGAAGACAGGTCCCCTCTATCACAATCTTATAGTGATTCAGAGGTGGATTCTGAAGATGACAGCTGATGCCTTGGGATGATGGCTAAGTCAGATGAAGAAACCAGGCAGGATCAGTCTGGTCCAAGCAAGGTAAATTCTATTACCAACTCTACATGTTCAGATTATGAATCAGTTCCATATTCTTGTGCCTCTGCATCAAGTGATGATGATGGCTCAGAATCTGAGGGAGACATCAATCAATTGATTGATAAATATGGTGAACTTCTGCATGCTCTAAAGAAGAGCAAGATCCTGGCCAAACAACAGGCTCAGGAAATTGTCTCTTTAAAGCTTGCTGTTTCATAATCAACAAAATTGCTGGATCTGAAGATGCAGGAAGTTAGCAAACTGAAGAATGTGACAATCATTCAGATGAACACCATAACCTTCAAGAATAACCATATCAGGAATCTTGAAGGAAAGCTCCAAAAGGAGAGGAACTAGTGGCTAGCTACTCCAAGCCTAGTACAGTGTTGCCCTTGATAGACTCATTCTCCTCTCAAAAGGGAAAGAAAGGGCTGGGATTCAAGGGAATGGCAAGAGCTGCTAATCCCAAGGGAAAGGGCAAAGCTCAACTGGTGCCACTAGCCTCTAAGTCTCCTGTAAAATTTGTTAGAGTGCAATTTCCTTCCAACAACCATGACCATGAGAGTATTTATGATCACTGGAATCATGCTAGACCATCTTGTGTGAACAAAGATGTTCCATATTATCGTGGCAATTACAGCAAAGGTGCAAGTGCCTATGAGAAAATACAAATGGCCCATCTTGGACCATTTGTGTTTGGTGTAATAGCCCCTTCAGTCAAGGGTAATGCTGTTGACTGTTCTTCAATTCCTCCAGCCCACTCTAAAACAAAGGGAAAGGTTGTCAGTAGACCAGACCTGGGCATCTCTGAGGCCATCAAGGGTATGCTTTCTGAAAAGAAAGCTACTGCTAGAAGGGGTCAAGCAATCCCAAGCACTTCTACTGCCAGACCCACTGCTTGTTAGACTGGAGCTGGAAGACCATGGAACAGGACTGCTGATACTCCTTCCAGACCTAAAGCTGATGTTAACACATCTACTAGACCTGCTCCAAAAAGAAGGTACAACATCCATGAGTGTTGGTGCTGTGGCAAAGTAGATGACTTTGCTGTTGATTGCTGACACAATCATAGTGTGTAAAGAGCAAATGTTAGCTTGCCTGTTAGAAACATTGTAGGTAGGCAGAATTATTTTCAGTCTAACATGCACGAAGGACCCAATAAAAATTTGGGTCCTAAGGTTAACTGATCTGTGTTTTGCAGGATAGTCCAAGTGCTCATACCCCTATATCGTACTTGGACAGTGAATATTCTAGGCACATGACTGGAATAAAGAGCATGCTGAAGGATTATGCTACAGTAAGGAATGGTCCAAAGGTTATCTTTGGTGGATCTGAAAAAGGAGTGACTAGAGGTTATGGTAAGATCTCTAATTGCATAGCCACCCTCACTAGAGTAGCCTATGTGGAAGGGTTGCAACACAAACCGACAAGCATTAGCCAACTCTATGATCTTGATTATGAAATAGTATTCCACAAGGATGAGTGCTAAATTAGGAGGTTAAGTGACCAAGAGGTCATCTTAACAGGCACTGGGAGTGGAAATGTGTACTGTTTAGATTTCCTATACTCTAGCAAAGACTCACCTTTATGCCTTGTTGTAGATGAGAAAGCCTCTTCATGTGTCCAGTGGCACAAGAGGCTAGCCCATCTAAATTATAGGACCATATGCAAGCTGTTCAGCAATGAGCTGGTTAGGAATGAGCTGGTTAGGAATGAGCCTAAGTCTATATGCACTAAGGAGGGTATCTGCTCTGCATGCCAAAAGGGCAAACAGACTAAGATCTCCTTCAAGAGCATTGGTACTAAAGACTCAGTGAGATGCTTATACCTCCTGCATATGGATCTGTTTGGTCCTATGCCAATTCAAAGTCTAGGTAGGAAAGTCTACACCCTTATGGTTGTAAATGACTTTTCCAGATTTGCCTGAGTGTTTTTTCTTAGGAAGAAATCTGAAACCCCTGATGTCTTTCAGACATTTGTCAAGCAAATTCAGAATGAATTCAACAACACTGTGGTCAAGATCAGAAGTAATCATTGCACTGAGTTTCAGTCTGAGTGCATGACAAGGTTCTATGAAGAACTAGGGATTCATCAAGAATTTTCCTCTCCTAAAACACCTCAGCAAAATGGAATTGCTGAGATGAAAAATAGGACTCTCATGGAGGCTGGTAGAAACTTACTAAGTGACTCATCCCTCCCAGAATACTTCTGGGCTGAGGCAGTTAACACTATATGCTATGTCCTTAATAGAGCTTCTATTACCAAGAGCCAAAAGAAGACTCCCTATGAGATCTTGAAGGGCAGGAAACCAAACCTGAGCTATTTCAGGATCTTTGATTGCAAGTGTTATGTGCTTAACAATGGAAAAGTCCATTTAACTAAGTTTGCTGCCAAGTCCCACGAAGGGATCTTTGTTGGATACAACACTCATAGTAAGGCATATAGAATCTATAACTTAACTACTCAAGTTATAGAAGAGTCAATGCATGTTATTTTTGATGAATCTAACATGGTTAACTGTGAGCTACCAAGCTCCTCCTCTTATAGTATTACAGGTACAGAGCAGATGATGGACAAGCTGACCATCAAGGAAGCTACCCCCATAGTCTAAGAAAATGATGATGGACTGCCTACTCTAAGAAAAAGGGACAACATACCTGAAGAAAATGAAGACCAACTACCTGAAAACCCTGAAGATCAGCAAGCTGCAGCTAGATTGCCTCCAGCTATCATGCATCTAAGGGACCATCCAGTACACCAAATCATTGGTGATGCAAATCATGGAGTCCAGATTAGAAGCACGAGCATGAATACAACTCTCTACTCAAGCTTCCTATCTCAAGAAGAGCCAAAGAAGTTTGAAGAAGCAATCAAGGACCAGTTCTGGATTGGAGCAATGCAAGAAGAATTGGACCAATTTAAGAGATGTAAGGTCTGGAAGTTGGTTCCCCGACCACAAGGACAAAATTTCATAGGGACTAAGTGGATCTACAGGAATAAGTTGGATCAAGATGGCATTATTATCAAGAATAAGGCTAGACTGGTGGCTAAAGGCTACAAGCAAGAAGAGGGAATAGACTTTGATCAGACCTTTGTCCCAGTAGCCAGATTGGAAGACATAAGGATTTTCCTTGCATTTGCTGCCCATCAGGGATTCAGAGTCTACCAGATGGATGTCAAGTCAGCATTCCTGAATGGGGCCCTAAAAGAGGAAGTATATGTGGACCAGCCACCAGGTTTTGTAGATCCTAACTCTCCCAATTTTGTTTATAAGCTTAGGAAAGCTCTATATGGGCTAAAGCAAGCCCCTAGGGCTTGGTATGAAACCTTGTCCAACTTCCTAATTGAGAACAAATTCTCAAGGGGGAAGATAGACAAGACCCTATTTCTAAGGGAATCAAAGGGCAAGCTTATCCTAGTTTAGATATATGTCGATGAAATTATCTTTGGATCTACTGATGACAACCTTTGCAGGAATTTTGCTAAACTTATGCAAGGGAAGTTTGAAATGAGCAGCATGGGTGAGCTCAAGTTCTTCTTGGGACTCCAAGTAAGATAGACTGATGATGGCTTGCCCATATCCCAGTCCAAGTTCACCAGGGAGCTAATCAAAAAGTATGGTATGGAGAATGCCTCCACTATGAGAACTCCCATGGGATCAAGTATGCTTATAGGCAAAGATGAGGCAGAGAAACCTGTTGATGAGTCTTTGTATAGAGGGATAATTGGCTCCCTTCTATACCTGACTGCTAGTAGGCCTGACATCATGTGTGCCACATGTGTCTGTGCTAGGTATCAAGCCTGCCCTAAAGAATCTCATTACTTTACTGCAATGAGAATCTTGAGGTATCTTAAGGGCACACCAGATCTTGGCCTATGATACCCTAGAAATAGTGATTTTGATCTAATTGGATTTTTAGATGCAGATTTTGCAGGTTGGAAAGAAGACAATAAAAGCACTACTGGAACCTGTCAGTTCTTAAGAAGAAGGCTAGTTTCTTGGAGCAGCAAGAAGCAAACTAGTGTGGCTATATCCACTACTGAGTCAGAATATATATCAGCAGATAGTTGCTGTGATCAGCTGCTGTGGATCCAACATCAGCTCCAGGATTACAACCTTCAGGTAAGTAGAACTCCTCTCTATTGTGATTCTATAAGTGCTATTTCTATTGCTAGGAATCCTGTCTCACATAGCTGGACTAAGCATATAGAAATAAGATATCATTTTATTAGGGAGCATGCGGAGAAGGAAGACATCAGTCTTGAGTTTGTCCCCACAGACAAGCAAGTGTCTGATATCTTCATTAAGCCATTAGATGAAGCAAAGTTCAACACCATCAAATTTGAGTTGGGTATGCTGAACTTGGCATAGCTTCAGGCACTCCCTTTTGCATTTTTTTTGGTGCTGGTATTGTTCCTCTTGCTGGACATATAGACTCCCAAGTAGTATCAGTTCACTTATGCTTCTACTGAGAGGGAGTAAGTTACTCTGGAGAGAAGAGAGAAGGTCAACAAATGGAAGGGTCATCCCCCATCTGCCTATTCTGCAGAAGTCAAAAAAGGGGAGAGAAGAGAGAAGGTCTTAGCAAGGGGGAGTCATAGCAAGTGGGAGAGATGATAAAGGGGAAAGAAAGACATGTGGCACTCAAGTAAACCTTGCAGCAAAACATGGGGAGTAAGTGATGCTCACCATACAGGAAATGAGATACATTTACTTATAGCTTATCAAAATTTCAATAGTTATTTTGCTGTATAGGTTGTATGTAACATTGACCAAGGAAAGAAAACATTTTTTTATAAAGGTTTTGACTTCTTCAAATATGGGGAGATTTTTGGGTCCATTGTTCCCAATATCCCTGATTTGTGAGAAGTCAAACTGGTCAATGACACACACATCAACTATATTTGATGTGCATTTGAGGTTTTGAGTGCAGGTTGTCCATATCACATTGATTAGACATGTGGACACAATAAGTGGTTGCTGGACATAACAAAAATCGACTAAGTCCACATGCGTTGAGTGGAGCAAGCTCACTCAATGCCAGAGGTATGGATTCTATTTTGCATTGTATAAATTTGCTTAAGTCTACAGGCATTGAGTGAGGACAGCTCACTCAACGCCATATAACATATAGCGTTGAGTCTATCTCAGCCTAACTGGCAAATAGCAAAAAATTTGGCTAAGTATAAAAGCGTTGAGTGTAGTCTACTCACTCAACGCCATATAACATATATCGTTGAGTCTGTCTTAGCCTAACTGGAAGATAGCCAAAAATGTGGCTAAATCCACAGGCATTGAGTGTAGTCTACTCACTCAATGCCATACAATAAAAAGGTTGTGAGTCAGGTTGAGTCAGTCTAAGCCTAGAGAAATTGGCTGAAATTTTGGCTAAGTCCATAGACGTTGAGTGTGGTCTACTCACTCAACACAATACAACTTTAGCGTTGAGTGTTGTTGTGCTAGTCAACTCCACAGAAAAGTTGGGCAAAATTTTCACTAAGTCCACAGGCGTTGAGTACAGCTTACTCACTCAACGCCAGATAATAAAAAAATTCTGTTAAGTAGTTTGGCGTTGAGTGGAGCTTACTCTCTCAACGCCAAGACGTATAAATTTTTGCTAAGGCAAATAGCGTTGAGTGAGGGAAGCTTACTCAACGCTCTCAATGCCTTGTAGCAAAAATTTGGCTAAGTACAAAAGCGTGGACTGCTTGACTTTTGTCGAGCTCGGCTTCCTCGAACTGAGCTCAACGTTCGTCAAACTGAGCCAAATTACTCAGTTTAGCCTGGAGTTTGTCGAACTCAGTTCAGCCTTTCATCAAACGAAGTCCACAGTTCATCGAACTGAACTTATACTTTCGTCGAGATGAGCTCTATGTTCGTCGAACGGAGCTCAGCTTTCGTCAAGCTCAATACTTAGAATTTTGTCTAGTGTTGCGGAGTTTAGTGAAACTTACTCACTCAATGCCTTTGGTTCTGATGATTGAATTTTGTCTGAGTCTAGAGAGATGCTGAGTCATGCTGATGTCAGCAACGTCAAATTGTCAACCAAAATTCAAATTGTGCAGAATTGCTGCCCGAGACGTTGGCGGCCAGCTGCTATCATCTTTTGCACTTTCCAAGGAATATTTCCATCATAAAGTGTTGGGGCCCACACACAGCAAGGAGACATTAAATCAAGATTAAATGGAAAGCCTGCGCTGGATGGCTTAATCTCAGCAATCAATCCTAGTGGTGGGACCCACTACTCAATTGGCCTTCAGAGTATAAAAGGGAGCAAATCGGCCAGAGCAATCGAATCGAATCGATTTGTTATCTAGGTTTTCTGAAAACGAGAAGAAGGGCGGGTGAACATAATCTTCTTCCTCGCTATTTTTGTTGAGCCTGAAGAAGGGGTTCTGCACAGAGAACCTTGCTAGGAAGGGGATAGCTGGAGCAATTACCATATGCAACAGCAGGATCAGAATACATTCTGAGGGTGGAAATCTTCAAATTCTGCAGAGAAAAGTAAGCTGTTCGAAGAAAGATTCTACTGCCTATCTGTTTTCTTCAATAGCAATTGGTTGGACTGATATCCTTAGTCTAGGAAGAAGGAGACACAGAGATCTTGCTCTGGTGTCTAATCATCTCATTCTTTATCTCTACTAATATACGCAAACTACTCTTTGGTGAAACATTGTCTGATGTTCCTATATTACCCTTATAGTTGTATTAATAATTACACAATTATATCAAACTTTATATAAGCATATTATAAAGACAATATCCTTTTAGGTAATTACACAACTTTACAATATTAAAATACAAAAAATAAAAACACTAGATACCCTAAACCTATTGTCTCTAGCTAGGAATGACAAGAGAAAAATTAATGTTTTAACGTTAAAATATAATTTTTTTTACAAAATAAAAATTGTATTCTTGATTTATATTTTTGTACGGTCATTTTGAGTACTCATATATATATGTTGCGGGTTGGGCAGAGCCCGTGGGTAGCGGGCGGAGCCCGCGGGGAGCGGTCGGAGCCCGCGGGGAGCGGGCGGAGCCCGCGGGGAGCGGTCGGAGCCCGCCGGGAGCGGGCAGAGCCCGCCGGGAGCAGGCAAAGCCCGCCATCGTCGGTCAGGTACTGTTGCGCAAGGCCATAGGAGTAGTACTGTTCACGACAAATGTTGCCGCCCACGACAAATGTCACCGCTCACGATAAATGTCGCCGCTCATGACAAATGTCGTCCCCACGATAAATGTCGCACCACCGGCGAATGTCGCATCCCGACGAATATCGCACCCCGCCGATTGTCGCACCCCCGCCGAATGCCACCAGGGACGAAGGCCCGTGCCTGTCACTCGTTTCTTCTTGTGTAAAAATTCTTGGTGAATCTGGAGTTGTACGCCTATATTATAAATACTGAGGTCTTTGTGACCTGTGTTTGGCTTTGTGCCTGGTGAAAGGTCTTTGTGACCTGTGGGTTGGATTAGTGCCTAATTATTAGGTCTGTGTGACCTGTGTGGTTCTGCGGGATCTGTGCTGTAAGCTATTAAGTAGCTGAGTTTTAGAGGGAGAGGCAAATCTAACACACAATTAGATAGGCGCAGAGGGACAGTTGATATACCCAAGATTGGGGAAGCACTATAAAATTGTTTTGTCGTCTGTGAATGTTCTTGAAAGCTGATAATTAACCTAATCACAAGCACATGAATCAGAAAACAAGTTAGAAAACTTAAACAAAGACAAAAAAACCTATTCACCTCCCCTCTAGGTGTTTAGCTAACCTTGAAAACAAGACTTTCAGGAATTACCTAGAATGCCACTAAAATTTTGGATGGGATGACTAGGAGAGAGAAAGTGGAAATTCTACCTAAGGGAGGAGAGAGAAAGAGAAGCATTCAAGGCTTTGGAAAACCATGGGGCATTCAACTCCCTCTTAATGGCCTCATTCATCGCCCTTGGTCAATCAGGAGGAGATGGAGGGGTTTTCTCGACCACTTAGGGGTGGAATTTCAAGAGTTTGGAGGTGGCCGAAATATCCAATTCAAGGTTATTAATGGTCATTAATGGTTTGTCTCTCCCACTCCCTAAAACAACCCCTCCATCAATTTTAAAAACTCCCAAGCAATCAAAATGAATCTTTACATCACTGGTTTGGGCGAAGGATTGAGAATTTGGCCTGGAAAAGCTTGGAGACCATCGACCATGGCATACCACCACTACACTCGCCGCAAAACCAGCATGCAAGTCTAATCCTCTTTCTTCTCCTCTATGCTAGATCTATAGATCTTTAGGTGGAGAAACCGGGCTCAATCTAGCAGGATAAGTGAGGAGAAAATGTGAGTTTTCCATGAAAAAAATCAATCCCTCGGGTTCGCCGGAAAAGGTCCCTCCGGCGATTGTGCCGCCACCATGCGATAGCCACCACCCCGACGGAGGTGGTGGTGGTGCTGGCCGGCCAGGGAGGTGGCTGGGTGGATGGAAAATGGAGTTAGAAAAGCTCCAAGTTGCATTGATCGTGGCCCTTGGCTCATCGGGGATGATGACCCGTGGTCGTTGGATCAGCGTGATCAGTTATACACTGGTTGGTTTTTAATTTGTATATATATACATTTGTATTCTGTCACATTTAATCAGTTACTTGATTTAATTATTAAAAATACTTAGAGACATTTGCTGTGAATGTGTCCAACATAGAAAAATTAGCCCTTGGAGTTTAGTTTAATCCAAAATTTAAATCAACCCATTTGATCCATTGGATTTCCCTCATCACACTTTTTGGTGCAAGGTGTTCAAAGGCCAACTAGAAATTAAAATGAGTGCGCTCAGTGGCCTACTCAGTTAAATGACCTGAATTTTAGACCATAGGCTAGTCTGATCACGACCCACAACTTATCCAAAAATGAGGATTTTTGGAGATGATTTTTGTATAGTTTTTGTAACAATTTAATAATTCATATATGTGAATTAAATAGGGTCCATGGACCTCAAATTTTCCCCAAACTCTGGTGGATGACCAGAGGGAATATTATAATGCCAATAAAAAAAATATCAACTCAATTGGAGTTGATTTGGTGGGGTAACTTGGTGAACAAATTTGGCCACCTAAGTTTCAAGAGTGCACTGGTAGCAGGCGTCGAGTGCGTCAACTAGACTCGACGAAGCGTTGAGTCGTTGATTGGTGTAACATCCCATTTCCAGCTAGACCCCTAGGAGTCGGTTGGTCGTGACAGAACCCTGTGAAGCCCAAAAATTGAAATAAATCGGTCGAGGTTTCGGGTCACGGGTTGGTCACGCCCGTGACCGATCCGTCACGCCCGTGACTTTGGGCGTGACTCCTTCGACGATCGTCGATCTCCGCGAGACGATCGTCGAACTTGCTGCCCGGGCATGTCACGCCCGTGACCAAGGTGTCACGCCCGTGACCTAGGGCGTGACTCCTTCGACTATCGTCGTTCTCCGCGAGACGATCGTCGATCTGGCAGCCTGGGCATATCACGCCCGTGACCAAAGTGTCACGCCCATGACCAAAGTGTCACGCCCGTGACCAGGGGCGTGACTCCTTCGACGATCGTCGATCCCCGTAAAACGATCGTCGAAATTGAACTCGGGCCTGTCACGCCCGTGACCTAAGTGTCACGCCCGTGACCTAGGGCGTGACCAGCCTTCGACGACCGTCGATCTCAGTTCCTCAAAATTGCCGTTCGGGCTAGTCACGCCCGTGACCTAGGTGTCACGCCCGTGACCTAGGGCGTGACCACCCTTCGACGACCGTCGATCTCAGTTCGACGATCGTCGACCCCAAAAATTGTCACCCGGGCCTGTCACGCCCGTGACCTATGTGTCACGCCCGTGACATTGGCCGAAACGACGGTTCAGGCCTGAAATTATTCTAACACGCGTGGAAATAAATGCTGGTGTGGGAAGTTACACCAGGAGTAATTACGTGCCGTTTTTCCTTCTATAATTATATAATAAAGGAGGAAGTGTTGGTCCAATAGGAAACCGCCAACTGGACACATCTGTTCATCTTCCACCGTTTCTTATCCCGTCACTGTAACCGAAAGGCTATTAAGAGGAGCCTTCATGGCCATTACGGCTTTACCCTTTCACCTCCCCACTTTCTGACTTATAAAAGCCCACTTGGGGCAAGAGGAGAAGTTTACATGCTCAAGTAAACGGATCAGATCTTTGTTCTTGTTGTAGGAGAAGTTCGGCTACGCCACCACTGCGCCATGGCACCCCGTCGCTCTTCTCGCCTCCAAACCGCGAACAAGGTCCTCCTCTGCTTCTTCTTTTTCATGGGTAGATCTTAGGATTCTTAGAAAGGAAGTTCGCGCTCAACGGAGCCGGACCCATCTCTCGTTTTCATGGGAAAACCATGAAAAAGGTATTTTTGAGTTCGCCGGAAACCGCCACCTCCGGCGGCCAAACCACCGCCGACCGCTAGCCATCGCCTCAACGGAGGTAGTGGAGGTGGTGGCTGGCCAGGGAAGTGACCGGACGGCCGGCGATGGATCACGGAATGCTTACAGGAAAAATGGTTTTCTATGTCTGTTTTTGGTTTCATGAAGAAGATGAACAGTAGAATAAATTTTATAATATATAGATTATTATATATTACATAATGGAAAGATGTATTATTTGAATATATTTTGAGGCTGCAAAATGAGGCACTTAGAGGTCGTTTTAGGAAAAATGACCAGACAGGAAAGTCGTAGCCCTTCGAGTCTAGATAAATCTAAAATTGGTTTCAACTCGTTTGGGTAAGCGGTTCGGCCGCAGCACCCGTTTTAGTGGGGGCTGTACCTAGAGTTGGGCAGAAATTAAAATGGATGCCCACTCTTCGTCCCTTGTCCAAATGACCTGAAATTTGGGCAGGGGGTTAACCTTAGCTATACCTAACGGCAGACCAAAAATGGGAATTTTTGGAGATACTTTGCCTAAAGTTTTTGTTTTAATTTAATAAACTGAGAGGAATTTATTTAAGTGGTCAAATGACCTCCAAACCCTCCCAAATTTTGGTGGGTGGTCCCTGGCTGTTAAACCTAGGTCTGTACAAAATTCCCAACTGATTTGGTGGAGTTTTGGGTGGGAAACCTTCTACCCTTAACTAGGCATTAGTGAGACATCTTTTAGTAAAAAGTGCACTAAGAGTTTGGAAAGGTCAAATCACCTCAACAGAGGCTGATATTCTGACCCCTGACTTAGAAGGGTGTTATAACCAGCTTGGAGAAACATGGTGTGGATTAGGGTGGATTTTACCCTAAGAGATCGGCTCACATCCAGTAGGTGGGTGTTTGAGGTTTGTGAAGGACATATGAGCAAAAGCTCTTGTATGCCCTTGAAATTTGGAGGAGAGTGGGATGATATGCTGAAAACCCTCTGGTTGAAATAGTGAAGGAATTGGAAGTAATTAGGTACCTCGGAAGTTGAGATTTTGGATTAGGATAAACATGTAATTTAGTTATTTTAAGCACTAAATCTAATCTAAAAATTATGAAACTCGGGAGGAGGGAGTTTTAGGATGTTTTAGACTTATGGTAATTTTCCTGGAATTTTATGATTAATAAATATTATACTTCATGTGTTAAAAGATTATTAGCCCGATTTGTTGTTTCAAATATTTGGAGGTTTTAAATTAATTATAATCAGTTAAAATTCTGGATTTAGATCTTGACTAGTAGAACATTGATCCCTAAATTTTTATAGAATTTTATATTGAGTAAATCTAGTACTTTGTTCACAGATATTAGAGAGAGGTTTTATTGTTTAAAAATAAATTATGGATAAAATACTTGCTAGAAAATTATAAAACTTGGCCAGTGCTAATTTTAGGCCTTTATCTGCATGGCATGAATTATTTATAATTTTTGGAAGAATATTTTCTGTACTTGATTCATAAACAACAGAAGTTAGAGATTATTTCTAAAATAGTTTTCATGCTCTTTTGATGATAGAAAAATTATGATACTTAGGATTAACCTATTGAGATAACCTACTATTTATCATAAATTTGCTGGACATCTTGCATGATTACTTAGGGTAGTTCATGTTCAAACCGGTAGCCCTTGGGATTTTTGAGGAATTTAATTAAATGCCAAATAGATTAGGAAAATTTTCATTTTCTGGATTTAGGTCATTTATATCATGGTGAGTCTCCAGTAAATAATTTAGAACATTTGGAATGAGTATTGGATCATTGCATAACCGGTTCGACATGAAGTCTAGGTCGGTCTGCATATAGCAATTGTGAAATGCAATAGGACACGATCTGAGGAAGGCATTGGAGTTAATCATATTGTCTGGGTGGGCAATGGTGGAGGAAGTCACAATAGGAAGGTATAAAGATTAGTGAGAATTGGTGATAGCTAGAGTTAAGAGGTGCTCGGGTTTCGGCGAAAGATCGCCTTTTTCCGAAGAGAGGAAGGTTAAAAATCACCCTAGGATAGTCTATCGTAATATGAGAAGGGAATCGGGTTAAGGGAGATAAACCAATAACAATAAGTGCCTTGCGAAAGGGAACTTCGGGCCGTAATGCCGCCGTCTTGGTTCCTAGTGCCCCTTGAGAGCCCTTCACGGGGAATACCGGGGGCAGTCCTGGGCTAACGTAAACTGTAATAACAAACCGACAAGAGTAACTTAGTAACTAGGGCTGCACTTTTCACAAACAATGTTGGCATAGGAAGCTTGATGAGAGCTTCGGCTCGGTTGGTTTGGAGACGGACGTTTTGGTCCGGGGAGCTTCGGCTCGGTTGGTTTGGAGACGGACGTTTTGGTCCGGGGAGCTTCGGCTCGGTTGGTTTGGAGACGGACGTTTTGGTCCGGGGAGCTTCGGCTCGGTTGGTTTGGAGACGGACGTTTTGGTCCGGGGAGCTTAGGCTCGGTTGGTTTGGAGACGGACGTTTTGGTCCGGGGAGCTTCGGCTCGGTTGGTTTGGAGACGGACATTTTGGTCCGGGGAGCCTTGGCTCGTTTTTTTTGTGTGTGTTTACGATTAAACTTGCATGTGCATAAAATAGGAAAAGTTAAGGTGGTGGGTTTTACGATATCGGGGAGTTCGATTGCACCGACACCGATATCGTTGACTCGGCGAGGTGATTAGCACTTCACCAACAGAAGTCCGGTGTGCCAGCCGGCAATAGTACGCAGGCGTCCGCTTAGTGCACCAAGCATTGAGGCGTACGATAGGTCAGACCAGTGGTGCTTTTACTAGTTTTGAGGTGGGCGAGGCCCAACCCATCGCTTCCGTCCGCCACTACGGAGGTATCCTGGGAGGTAACGGCTCCGAAAGGGGGAACTAAAGGTCTGTGTGCACAGAGTCGGGTGTGTGAGTTGCACTTGCATGTTTCATCATACCCACTAGCATGTCATAGCATATTCGATTCATTTAACCCTGACACCTAAAGTATAAGTGGTATGAGACGCTTATACATTAGGACCTGCAAAACGACCCCTTGGTCTATAAGCTTGTATGGGCAAGTTTATAAATCAAAGGTTAATTTCAATATATAACAACCATTGCTGTTTGATAACCGACACCCCAAGGTATAAGTGGTATGAGACACTTATACGATGGGAGCCTTGCAAAAGATCCCTTTTGCTTATGTGTTCTCGCATAAGTGAAGGTTAAATTCATATATTTGCTTTTCTTACTGCTAGACCTATTATAACAATTATATCAACTGCTCACCGAATACAACTTGTTAGATTAGTTCCGCTGCCATCTGCTTCTTGATTAATCTCTACCGTCATGTCCTTCCCTTTCTTCCTCCCCGCTCGGTACCTAGGAGCCATGGGGGAAGGGGTGGGGGATGATAGGGCTTAGTCTTTATGACTAACGGTTTTCGAACCGCATCATTTAGGGGATCGTGGAGCCCAGTATGGAGGAGCGGCCCCAGGGATCGGTGCGCCTAGAGATGGGGCAGTCTAGCTCCGGAGGTCATACAGTCGGGACCGTGAGTCTCGACCCTGAGTAGTATCTGTTTTAGCTTCCGCATGAGTGATATTGTAGTGAGGACATGATGTACCGGGCATAAGCTCACATTTATAGTACTTTGATGTTTTTTGTGGACACTCCCTTCGTGGAGATTTTTATTCTATATATGTGATCTATTGCTGTGGACTGCATTGCTCTTATTTCATTTATTGTGCTACCTTTCAGTGATCGAATTGGCCGGCAGAATCGGCGCCTTGTGGTGATAACCCTTCAGGACGAGAAGGTGTCACCGCAAAGCGGCGATTCTGGTCCTAAGACCTCGGTGGTTGAAAAAGAAAAAAAAAAGAAAGAAAAAAAGGGGTCTTACAATTGGTGGGTAGGCATCGAGTGATACTCGACGCATAGAAGATCCTTGAATCAGGAAGCGTCGAGTGCGTTGACTGGACTCGATGAGGCGTTGAGTGATATCGACGCCATTCGACGAGGCGTCGAGTGATACTCGATGCATGCGATGCTTGAAATTAGAAAAATACTAGACTCGGTAGGAATTGAGCGATCTCGATTCCATTCGATGAGCTGTCGAATGATACTCGACGCATGCGACGCCTTGATAAAAAATCCTGGACTCGACAAAGCGTTGAGTGATCTCGACGCCATTCGACGAGGCGTCGAGTGATCTCAATGTCATTCCTCTCTAATGCAGATACATGTCATAAAAGTATTTAATGGTTATGAAACTTGGGTGAAGGGCCTATAGTGATGTTATAGATTTCTGTAATTCTTATCATAATTTTTGGACGAAGAATTTTTGTACCTTCTTTATAATTTTAGAAATTGATGATTAGGGAAATACTTGTTTCATGACAAATTGAGTACTGGAAAATTAAGAAACTTGGCCAGTAAACTTTTTAGATCACAATAGTGCCTTGTTAATTTCATTGTAATTTTTGGAAGTGAATAAATAGATGTTCCTACACAAGGTGTCATAGGTGAAGTTTTATTCATTAATGTATTTATGTGGCAAAAGAAAGTTAGAAGATTATGAAATTTGGGCGGTGAGACTTTCTGACCATTAATGATTTAAGGTAATTTTATTATAATTTTTGGATGACAAAATCTTGTAGCCCCTTTGTTAATTATCATTTTGATCAAAAGCTTATAATTTGGTTTATGATAGAAATAATTTCTGAAAAATTATGAAACTCATAACTTGCTATTATTTAGTCAATAAGAGACTGTGAAAATTTTGGTGTGATCATTGCATAACATGAACTTATACTTCATGTTCAAGTCTTAGGATTCATGATTTAGGGAAAATTATTTAAAGGCTGAATTAATTAGGAAAAAAATACCAAATTCTGAATTTGGGCTCAACATGTCATGGTAGACCCCTAGTAATAATCCTAAGGTAGTTGACAAAGTAAATGGAGTTTTCACCTTCACACACTTAAGCTAGTCGGTTGGTCTGCATATAGTGAATAGAAGTGGTCAAGGTAGAAAAGTAGGCCTCGCATGGGGACAATATAGTGGGTGCACCTAATTTGGGTGGAGTCTTGATGAGGTCACCCTTAGGGCCAATGCTAAGTTGTCTGGGTATCAAGAAGAAGGGGTTGTGCTCAGGGCTGACGAAGTATCGTCTTCGTCCTGAAGGTAATAATTTACTTAGGTTTAGTTAAAGAGAAATGGGAAAAGGGAAGTTTGGTAATAAATAGCTACCCACAAAAGTAAGTGCCTTGAGAAAGGGAGTTTTGGGCTTCAGCCCATCGTAGTTCCTAGTGCCCTCAAGAGCCCTTCACCGGGAATGCCCTGTGCAGTCCAAGGTTTAACCCTAAGCTGTAAGAATAAGCCGACAGAAAGAGAAACCAATAATAATCCATAGTAACATTCACTCACCCCGTCATCTCGGGAGGATAGTTGGTTTAGATTCACGAGTAGTGAGCTCAGTGTTGATAAAATTGATGGCTTTGATTGGTGAGCCGATGGCTTGGGAGCTCTCTATAGCATGTGTGCATGTGTATTAAGTGGTGGGTCCTCAATATCAGGCGGTCATTCCCACCGACGTCGATACGTTGACTCGACAAGTGTAAGTGTTCACTTATCCCATAAAAGATTGGTGGTTTGCCAGGACTAGTACAAGAGGCTTCGTAGCACCTGACCGTGGGTGTACCGAGTAGTACGCAAGGTCTAGGCTATGTAGTGTGAATACCACCCTAGGAGTGGGGAAGCCCAACCCACTGCCTCCGTATGCCACTACAGAAGGTACCTGAGAAGTTATCTAACTCCAAACGGGGGAACTAAAGGTCTGTGCGCATAGAGTCGGGTGGGTGAGTTGCACTTGTGTGAGACATATCATTCAGCATGCATAGCATTTCATGGTATACATAACTTGCATAAAACCTATACCCTTAATGTATAAATTATTATGGGATCTTTTATACGTTAGGCATTGCAAAACGATCTCTTATTTTATAAGTTTGTATGGGCATTCTTATAAATTGAGGTTACATTCTCTGTGATGATAGTTAGTTGTTCTACCTTTACTTTATTCTACTGCTTCAATCATATTGTTACTTTTACTTTCTGTTCTTCCATATACATGTTATTACTGTGATAGTTAATTTTATCATATGTTAGATAGGGCCACTATCACTTGCTTTTGCTTACTCTCCACTTTCAGTACCTCCCTTTTTGTCCTCCCCCGCACGATGCCTAGGTATCGTAGGGGAGGGGAGGGGGGACCAAGACATAGTTAAACTAACAGTCTGATGGGCATAACACCAGGAACACCAACACTAGGGGAACCAACACATCCAGGAGGAGGAGAACCAGCCTATTCCAGGTGTGGCTGCAGCAGCAACAATCATGGGATTAGTGAGTGACTAGTAGCTTTACCTCCGCGAGCGTTATGTAGTGAGGACTATATGTACTGGGCATAAGCCCCTTTATCTTCCCTTTCAGACTTATTATGTCATGTAGATCAGCTTTTGATTTTGTGTGGACTTACTTATGTTGCATTGTGATTGTGGACTAGATTCATATCTATATATGTTTACTTCTTTTCTTCTGTGATATATGGTTTAGTATTTACCGGCAGAATCAACGATTTGTGACGATGACCTCCTTGGGAGTTTGTGTCACCATAAAGTGGCGGTTCTGGGCATAAGACCCAAAAAATGGGGTTTTGCACTTAGGAGGCCAGAAATAAGAAGATTTGAGGCAAGTGGTGGCCTATCCCTCTTGCTTTGTCTTCTTTCAGTTCCTCTTCTTTAAAATTCCAAACCAATGACCTTGATTTGGTATTTTCTAGTGTTGGTTTTTTTCCATTGATAATGATTTCTGGTTTTTAGTTAGAATTCATCGAGTAGTTAAGACAATCCATCGAGTGGTTTAAGTCAATTTGTCGAGTGGTTTAAGTCAATTCGTCGAGTGGTTTAAGTCAATTTTGTCGAGTAGTTTAAGTTAATTCGTCGAGTAGATACATTAAGTCCGACAAGTAATTACGTAAAATCCGTCACGTTCATTGAAGTTCGTAGAGTACGTAAAGTGATTAAGTCAAATTTGTCGAGCGATCACACCGAATTCGTCAAGTGATTTCGTCTAGTACGTCGAGGAGTTATTCAAATTCGTCAGGTAGTCAAGTCGAATTCGTCGAGTGGTTAAGCCAAATTCGTCGAGCAGTCAAACCGAATTTGCTGAGTGGTTGCGTCAAGTTCGTCGAGTATTCTAGTAAGATTCGTCGAGTTATTATGACAATTCATCGAGTTATCACGTCAAATCAACGGATGGACTTGACAAATTCATCATGAGGACTGCTTTTACTTAGAAATTTTGGGTTTTTCCTTGCGTTGTCGTGGTGATCTGATTTCAAGTCTTGTGTGGTGCCATATTTTGATTATGATGTTCATGGATTGTTAGTTGGATTGGAATGGATGACCACCATCACAGTGCCTATTTGTGAATCATTGCACCTGGTGGTTTTTTTGTTATGAACTGTTGGTTGGATTGGATGGATAACCACCACCACAGTGCCTTTTTGGATGTTTTGGTCTGATGGTTTGTGTTAGAAAGAATGTCACCGCCTCAGTGCTATTTTATGGACGGTGTTAATGATTCACTTTTTGAGCCGATCAGTCTCTTTTATTATATAAATATGTGATTAATTATACAAATACTTATCACACTTACTGCAAGTCTTTCTCTCCTATAGCCAATTTGTGCTGAATTGTTTATGCTTATTGTTCATATGACCTTTGTCTGTTGTTGTTTCACATCTACTCTTATTGGGTTGGTAACTTCTTTAACTTATTAACCTTTTAAATTCTATTTGAGCTGCCTTTTGCGCCTTTATGCTGAAACATTCTCTTCTTTTTGAATGTCTCAGGTGCGAACAAGTAGTAGTTAGAGCTGTCCTAGTTTGATTCTTCCAGACCTTTTGTAGCAGATTCCTTTTTCCTCTCACCCGTGAGATATAGTATGTTGTTTTACTGACTTTGTAGTATATCTCAGACTTGTATTGTTAATGATATGGGTTTGTGTCAGATTGTTGGCGCCTATGACATAGTTTCTTTTTATGTAGGCTATTTATTTGCATTTTCTTCTACTACCACTATCTGCTGTTGATGCATTGTTCTCTAGGAAGGTTTTATGTTAGAATGCATATTAGTTATTTAATATGTATAAAAATATGCATTTTACTCATACTCATGACATTGTTTTAACCAAACGTCACTCTATTTTGAAGATCGTAAAAGTTTTTTTCTACTTATACTAAATTTAGAAATGTGCACATCATTGGTATATTGTTAGGTATGCATGCTCATGTAGGATAAAATGAATTAAACTTTATATTTTCGACTGCGTATATAGTTTTCTACTTGTGGAGTAGTTGATCCACTGCACCGAGGGACACGATCTTTGAACTTTAAACTTAAATTTTGTTCTTCAACATAAAATATACATGTCTTTTATAAAAATGAATGAAGAGTTGGAGCTGCCTGAGCGTTTATAGTTGTCCACTGCACTGCGTGACATCATAACACATATTTTCTCTCGCTCTGAAAATATATTTATATATGGAGAAAATGTGGGTTGTGATAGCTATTCCGAAAATTTGATCGCTTGACAGTGGTTGGGGTTGGTTGTTGATCTGGATATTGGAGTGGTTTTGCAGGTATTCTGAGCGCAAATCTTTGAAGAAAATGCACGATGCTCCTCACTCTCTCTCCCTCCCTTTCTCCTTCTCTCTCACATCATAGGGGAAACATCAATAGAAAACTCCTTATCTCCCTTCGTTTTGATGAAAGAAACTAGAGTGAGTTTTATGTGGTTTATCTAAGACTCATCGAGCCTTCACTTCCATTTTAATGAGGTTTTCCCAACTTTTATAATGTGGATGTCTCAGATTCATAAGAATAAATGAATTTTTGAGAATCCTTCTGTAACACCCCAAAAATCTCAAAATGTGTTTGCAAACAGTTTTGGGTTGGAGGCTGTTAGACACGGCCTGGGACACGGGCGTGTCCCAGGGCGTGTCGGGGGTACACGGCCTGGGACACGGGCGTGTCCCAGGGCGTGTTCAGGTTAGTCGACGATTGATAGTCGATGATCGTCGAGCCTGGGACACGGCCTCCGACACGGGCGTGTCACTCATTTAAATTCAAAAATGGCCTGTTTGAGTCAGAGAAGTACACGACCTTGAACACGGCAGTGAACACGGCATGGAACACGGCCGTGATGGGTTTGACACGGGCGTGTGCCTACCCGTGTACTGGTTTTGGAGATCGGTGGGTACCGAGTAGCAGGGGACACGGGCGTGTCTCATCACTGACACGGGCGTGTCAGGTTCGACACGGGCGTGTCGATTCCCGTGTTCTCGAATATTTCAGTCGGCGCGTGTGCCGCTTAAGGGTACACGGCCTGTGACACGGGCGTGTCACAGGCCGTGTCGGTCAAAAGAAAAGGATTTTTCAGGCAGATCTTAGCCCTTCATTTTCTTTAAATAGGATCCTGTGGCTGGAGATCATTTCTGGTCTGATAAGGCCGGAAAAGGAGGAAGAAAAGCTCATTCTTCTTTTCATCTTCTCTTTCTAAAAATTAAGAGAGAGGTGAGAGCAAGGAGGAAGAAGAAGTGGAGTCCGGCTGCCGGTGGAGCTACGGTGGTCCAAATCGCGAGCCGAGTTCGGATTTGCGAAGGCAACGCTGCTGCGAAGGCTTTCATCTGTCTCAAATTTCTCTCCATGGCTCCGAAGCGAACTCCTAGGGTAACGATTTCCTGCTTGGACATGTGAAGTCCTTAATTCCTGCATTGCATAGGGAAAACCCTTCCCCGCGAGTGTGCGGTGGGTTGTGGTGTCCCTTGGGGTAGATATGTGAAGTCCCCCTTGTTAGAGTCCGGAATTGGAGTACGGATCTAGGCATGCTGTGTGAAGCCCATCTGAACATGGTCTGGATTGGTGATGCTTGTTTGCATATCGGAGAAGACTCCGTGATTCTTGCTTGTAGGCATGATGGGTAAAGTACTGGAGGAATTCCAGGAATTATGAGAGTTGGACTCTCTTGTAGCCGTGAGTTGCTACGTTGTATGAGGTTGAGCTGTGGGGCTGCAACTAGGAAACGTGGAACGGGCAAGGTGAAACTGTACCCGCGTCAGTCCAGGCGTGAGTCTGACGATGTGAGCAACGGGAAAGGTGGATCTGTACCCGCGTTATGGTTGTCTAACCTTGGGTGCTTAAGACCCTGTTAGGATCACATAGCGAGAGTCGACGGCCTGTGAGCCGATCAGACTAGAATGCTCATAAGGAACCGTTATGTCTGGGACCTCTGAACGGTGTTAATGTGCCCTGAGTGCACGGAGCGTCGGGCCGTCGTGCCGACGTTTGTGATATGTGACTGTGCGGTCGTGCACGTCTTGCTTGAATTGCTATATATCATGTTGGATGATTGCTATGCAGGGATGGAATTCCGCTGCCCCGTGCCAGGGGCAGGGTCGTTATAATTGGTCAGCTGAATGCTGACCGTTGCCCTGTTTTGCCACCGCTTGGTGGATTGGTTCTTACAGGTACTGGAGGTGCTGGCCCGAGCGGGACTTAGCGGGCTGAAGCCCAAAGCTGCGTTGCTGCCCTCGAAGGCATTATTTTGTTTCTTTTGTTCATGTGTGGCCGGCCTGTGTGCCGATGTCTGTAATCCACACTCTTGTTAAGAGAAACTATTGTAAGGCCTTAAGGCCAGACTCTTTTGATGTATATATACGTTCCTATGTTAGTGGACAATGTTCTTTACCTTGAGTTCAATAATTCAACTGTGAAGCTTCCGCTAGAATGCTCTGTGTTAGGATGCGTGGTTATGATATTATTTCGTAACGTCTTCGCCTGTTTGTGGAATATGGTGTGGGGCCCCGGCCGGACCCTCTATTATATTCTTCTTGACGGGTAGAGGTGTTACAATTTGGTATCAGCTTGTTGGTCGATCTCTTCCGAATTCGCGGACGAATTCTTTTGAGAGGTGGCGAGCACGTGTCAGTGCTGTCGTTATAACACTTAATTTGAACTCAAGATTGTCCACTTAGGAATGTGCATACACTTGTTTGTTGAACTTGTGTATTCTTTTTGTATGGTTGCCGGTTTTATTGGTCGTTAACCTGTATATTTTACACATATAGATGACCAGAAGTGTTGCGGGTCAATCCGAACCACAACGTTCTGTTGAGAGTGCGGCACCAGCCGAGGTGCCCACAACTCCTCCATCCGCTGAAACAGTCTGTCTCATCACGGAAACAGTACTTGCGGTGATGAATACTCAGCAAGCGGGGCAGGCACGTCCTGCAGTGGTGCCAGCGCAAGCTGGGGTACGGCAAGAACCGGTAGAAGCCGAAGTTGATCCGCGGGTAGCAGATCAACAATGGAAGCAATTCTTGAGCTTTAACCCTCCGCAGTTTCATGGGGCGGGTACACCGGCCCAAGCAGAGGATTGGCTTGCAAGAATCAAGAGGATTATGAGGGCTATCAGGGTTGAGGAGGAACAGAAAGTTATGTTAGCCACTTTCCTACTGGAAGGAGAGGCGCGATTGTGGTGGGATGTGATTGAAATGCATCACTTGGCTGGTAGGCAATTGCAGAGATTACAATGGACGAATTTTCTCGATTGTTCTTAGCATAACATTTGCCGGTGCAGCAAAGGATATCGATGGAAATGGATTTGCAACGGTTGGCGCAGGGAGATCGAAGTGTGGATGACTACCTGCATGAGTTCACCCATTTGGGAAGATATGCGGGCACGATCTTCGCCGAAGAAGAGCGTAAGACTAGTCGGTTTTATGCGGGACTGCGAGATGAGCTGAGGTATTTGCTCTCGAGTTCTGTGAGTCAGGGATTCCAAGCCTTAGTCTGTACGGCTCGTTCTTTGGAGACGGACATGAAACGGGGGCAAGCAAAGGGAAACTTGGCGGTTGTGAAGCCGGAGTTTAAGCCGCCACGTCCGGACAAGTTTGGCTACCGAAAGAGATGGAACAAGAAGTCGAAGTCCTCTGGACAAGCTCCTTCTGCGACTGTGATGGATACATCTGGGTATGGATCTCGTGCTTGTTATACGTGCGGGAAGGTTGGACACTTCGCACGTGAATGCCGATTTGGTCCTCCAAAGGGTGATAAGAAGACGGGAGCGTCTTATGCGGAGAAGGGGAAGACTGTGGTGGAGTCTTCTGCCTCGCACGCGCAGCCCAGGGTCTTCAACCTTGGATAACAGGAGGCCATTAAGCAGGCGGATGTCGTCACAGGTGCGCATAGGTTTTAATGTTTTTACTTTTGGTGTGCTGTACTTGTTTTAATTGTCATGTTATAGGGTTTGTCCTTATACGAGAGTATCCGGCGCGAGCACTGTTCGGCACAGGTGCTTCACATTCGTTTCTGTCTGAGGACTTTGTCTTTCGTGTTGGGGTGCCGATTCGGAATACGACAGACAGTGTAAAGGTGTTGTTGCCTAACGGATGTTTGATGTGCGCGGATCGATCTTGCGGTCTTGAGGTCAAGATAGAAAGTCGGGAGTTCAAGGTGGAAACATTAGTATTGTCGATTAAAGAGTTTGATATAATCTTTGGTATGGACTGGCTTTCAGAGCAGCGTGCCTGTATAGATTGCACTTCAAAAGAGGTCACACTTGGGCAAAATACCGAACGAGAGACCAAGTTCATTGGTATGCAAGGGATGAGTGGGATGTTGTTATCCGCTCTCCAAGTTGTTAAGGCAGTTCGGAAGGGTGCGGAGTTGTTCTTCACACTCATAGAGGCGGTGGCGCCGAAGGCCAGTGTGAGTGAAGTGCCGATTGTGTTGGAATATGCGGATGTGTTTCCAAAGGACCTTCCGGGGTTACCTCCCCAAAGGGAAATCGACTTCGCTATCGAGCTGGTGCCGGGTGCGAAACCTGTGGCCCGTTCGCCGTATCGGGTAGCGCCAAAAGAAATGGCCGAACTGAAAGTTCAGTTGCAAGAGTTGTT
Source organism: Platanthera zijinensis (assembly GCA_039513925.1). Classification (NCBI taxonomy): domain Eukaryota; kingdom Viridiplantae; phylum Streptophyta; class Magnoliopsida; order Asparagales; family Orchidaceae; genus Platanthera; species Platanthera zijinensis. Next base: position 73,563,738 of record CM077084.1, on the reverse strand, counting down.
GGAGCAGGGATACATACGCCCAAGTATGTCACCTTGGAGCGCGCCTGTTCTTTTTGTGAAAAAGAAAGACGGTGGTTTGCGATTATGTATTGATTATCGCGAACTGAACAAGCTGACGGAGAAAAACAAGTATCCAATTCCACGGATCGATGACTTGTTCGATCAGCTAGCAGGCTCAACCGTCTATTCGAAGTTGGATTTGAATTCCGGGTATTACCAGTTGCGGATTAGGGAAGGTGACATTCCCAAGACAGCGTTTGGCACACGCTATGGTCATTATGAGTTTACAGTGATGCCGTTCGGCTTATGTAATGCGCCTTCGGTATTCATGGATCTCATGCATCGAACGTTCCGCGAATACCTGGATCTGTTTGTGATTGTGTTTATTGATGATATCCTGGTATATTAACAATCGGAGGAAGATCATGCAAACCACTTGCGATTAGTATTGCATACCTTGCGAAGGAATAAGCTGTTTGCCAAGTTCTCGAAATGTGAGTTCTGGCTCTCGTCGGTGGCTTTTCTAGGCCATGTGGTAAGTGGAGAGGGCATAGCGGTGGATCCGGCTAAGATAAGTGCCATTAGTGATTGGCTAGTGTTGTCTTCGGTGGCCGAAGTCAGGAGTTTCCTTGGACTGGCGGGCTACTATAGACGGTTCGTGGAGAACTTCTCCCGGATTGCTTTGCCTCTGACTACGTTGACGAGAAAGGATCAGAAGTTCGTTTGGATGCCGGAGTGCGCACGAGCTTTTGAGGAGCTGAAAAGTCGTTTGACCACGGCGCCCGTTTTGACGTCGCCATGTGGTACAGATGGATTTGAAATATACAGCGATGCGTCAGGAAGCGGCTTAGGCTGCGTTCTCCTGCAGTTTGGCAAGGTGATCGCTTATGGTTCACGTCAATTGAAAGTGCATGAGCGTAATTACCCCGTCCATGACTTGGATTTGGCGGCGGTGATTTTTGCGCTAAAGTTGTGGCGGCATTATCTTTATGGCGTGAAAGTGGATATTTATACAAATCATAAAAGCTTAAAGTATCTGCTTGATCAAAAAGAGTTGAATATGCGACAAAGGAGGTGGATGGAATTCCTTGGGGATTTTACCTTCGACATCCACTATGTTCCCGGAAAGGGAAATGTGGTCGCTGATGCCTTGAGTCGTCGGGCTCCGGTGCAGGCAAATTGGTTGTGGATGCATGATGAGCGGTTAATCCAGGAGTTGGAAGCTTTGGAGATATCTTGTGTGGAAAGAGATTCTTCGACTGTTGCATGCGTGAACTAGTTGGAGGTTCAATATGACCTTGCTGACAGGGTTCGGCGGGCAACGGAGTTGGATGAAAGTCTCCAACGCTATGCAAAGGAAGGGTCTGGTGATCAATTCTCCTGGGATGATGGGCTGTTACGAAAGGATGGCCGATTGTGCGTCCCTAGTGCGGGTAAATTGCGAGAAGGATTGCTATATGAAGCGCACTTTACAAAGTATTCAATTCACCCTGTGAGCACAAAAATGTACAAGGACATGAAGAAACTGTTCTGGTGGCCTGGTTTAAAGAAGGACATAGCCGCGTATGTGGCTAAATGTCGCACTTGTGCTTTGGTAAAGGCAGAATGTCAACGGCCGAGCGGTTTCCTGAAGTCGTTGTCGGTTCCGCAATGGAAGTTTGAGGATATTTCTATGGATTTCGTGCACGGATTGCCGAGATCTCAGCGTGTCCATGAATCAATCTGGGTGATTGTAGACCGGTTGACAAAGGTGGCTCACTTTATACCGAACAAGCGGGACGATTCAGTGGAAATGTTGGCAAAGCTCTATGTGGAGCAGATTGTTCGATTGCACGGTGTTCCCCGGAGCATCGTGAGTGACCGAGATGGGCGCTTTACCTCAAAGGATTGGAGATTAGTTCATCAAATGTTGGGCACGAAGTTAGCATTCAGTACGGCCTTTCACCCGCAAACAGATGGCCAAACTGAACGTACCAACAGAACGATGGAGGATATGCTCCGTATGTGCGCCCTGGACTTCGGTAAGAATTGGGAAGAGCATCTTGTTATGGTGGAATTTGCCTATAATAATAGCCATCAAGCGAGTATAGGCATGGCCCCGTTTGAAGCGCTGTATGGTCGGAAGTGTCGTACACCGCTGGCTTGGGCAGAAACTGGCGAGACCAAACTTTTAGGCAAAAAGGAAGTCGAGGATGCTACCTCAACAATACGCTCTATTCGAGAGAAGCTCCTAATAGCCCAGGATCGGCAAGCCAAATATTACAATGCTAAGCACCGGAACGTGGAGTTCGCGGTGGGTGACTGGGTCTATTTAAAGATTAAGCCCTTCAAAGGCGTATCTCGGATTAGGCGGTTGAAAAAGCTCAGTCCGCGATACCTTGGTCCGTTTGAAGTGGTGGAGCGAGTTGGGGAAGTCGCCTATCGGCTAGCTCTTTCATCGGAATTGAGTGGATTGCATGACGTGTTTCACATCTCGGTGCTTCGGAAAGCAATCAAGGATCCAGCTCATATAGTTGGCAATGATCGAGTGCCGGTTGAGTATGGGCTAACGACAAAGGTGAAGCCTATACGGATCGAGGATCGAGCCGAGAAACAGTTGCGGAACAAGGTGATCGGGATGGTCAAAGTCCGGTGGGACAATTGTGGCCGAGAAGAGCTAACATGGGAGCGCGAGCAGACCATGCGAGCCGAGTTTCCCGAGTTATTTTCGTAACTTGTTTGCTCGTTGTATATGTAATAGAAACATATAAATGTTTTGTTATTTTCTCCCTATTGTCTTCAAATTTCGGGACGAAATTTTATTAAGGGGGGGAGGATTGTAACACCCCAAAAATCTCAAAATGTGTTTGCAAACAGTTTTGGGTTGGAGGCTGTTAGACACGGCCTGGGACACGGGCGTGTCCCAGGGCGTGTCGGGGGTATACGGCCTGGGACACGGGCGTGTCCCAGGGCGTGTTCAGGTTAGTCGACGATTGATAGTCGACGATCGTCGAGCCTGGGACACTGCCTCCGACACGGGCGTGTCCCAGGGCGTGTCACTCATTTAAATTCAAAAATGGCCTGTTTGAGTCAGAGAAGTACACGGCCTTGAACACGACAGTGAACACGGCATGGAACACGGCCGTGTTGGGTTTGACACAGGCGTGTGCCTACCCGTGTACTGGTTTTGGAGATCGGTGGGTACCGAGTAGCAGGGGACACGGGCGTGTCTCATCACTGACACGGGCGTGTCAGGTTCGACACGGGTGTGTCGATGCCCGTGTTCTCGAATATTTCAGTCGGCGCGTGTGCCGCTTAAGGGTACACGGTCTGTGACACGGGCGTGTCACAGGCCGTGTCGGTCAAAAGAAAAGGATTTTTCAGGCAGATCTTAGCCCTTCATTTTCTTTAAATAGGATCCTGTGGCTGGAGATCATTTCTGGTCTGATAAGGCCGGAAAAGGAGGAAGAAAAGCTCATTCTTCTTTTCATCTTCTCTTTCTAAAAATTAAGAGAGAGGTGAGAGCAAGGAGGAAGAAGAAGTGGAGTCCGGCTGCCGGTGGAGCTACGGTGGTCCAAATCGCGAGCCGAGTTCGGATTTGCGAAGGCAACGCTGCTGCGAAGGCTTTCATCTGTCTCAAATTTCTCTCCATGGCTCCGAAGCGAACTCCTAGGGTAACGATTTCCTGCTTGGACATGTGAAGTCCTTAATTCCTGCATTGCATAGGGAAAACCCTTCCCCGCGAGTGTGCGGTGGGTTGTGGTGTCCCTTGGGGTAGATATGTGAAGTCCCCCTTGTTAGAGTCCGGAATTGGAGTACGGATCTAGGCATGCTGTGTGAAGCCCATCTGAACATGGTCTGGATTGGTGATGCTTGTTTGCATATCGGAGAAGACTCCGTGATTCTTGCTTGTAGGCATGATGGGTAAAGTACTGGAGGAATTCCAGGAATTATGAGAGTTGGACTCTCTTGTAGCCGTGAGTTGCTACGTTGTATGAGGTTGAGCCGTGGGGCTGCAACTAGGAAACGTGGAACGGGCAAGGTGAAACTGTACCCGCGTCAGTCCAGGCGTGAGTCTGACGATGTGAGCAACGGGAAAGGTGGATCTGTACCCGCGTTATGGTTGTCTAACCTTGGGTGCTTAAGACCCTGTTAGGATCACATAGCGAGAGTCGACGGCCTGTGAGCCGATCAGACTAGAATGCTCATAAGGAACCGTTATGTCTGGGACCTCTGAACGGTGTTAATGTGCCCTGAGTGCACGGAGCGTCGGGCCGTCGTGCCGACGTTTGTGATATGTGATTGTGCGGTCGTGCACGTCTTGCTTGAATTGCTATATATCATGTTGGATGATTGCTATGCAGGGATGGAATTCCGCTGCCCCGTGCCAGGGGCAGGGTCGTTATAATTGGTCAGCTGAATGCTGACCGTTGCCCTGTTTTGCCACCGCTTGGTGGATTGGTTCTTACAGGTACTGGAGGTGCTGGCCCGAGCGGGACTTAGCGGGCTGAAGCCCAAAGCTACGTTGCTGCCCTCGAAGGCATTATTTTGTTTCTTTTGTTCATGTGTGGCCGGCCTGCGTGCCGATGTCTGTAATCCACACTCTTGTTAAGAGAAACTGTTGTAAGGCCTTAAGGCCAGACTCTTTTGATGTATATATACGTTCCTATGTTAGTGGACAATGTTCTTTACCTTGAATTCAATAATTCAACCGTGAAGCTTCCGCTAGAATGCTCTGTGTTAGGATGCATGGTTATGATATTATTTCGTAACGTCTTCGCCTGTTTGTGGAATATGGTGTGGGGCCCCGGCCGGACCCTCTATTATATTCTTCTTGACGGGTAGAGGTGTTACACCTTCGATAAGATTTTACGATTTAAAATTTAATTAGAGCGTTCATGAAACCAAAAATAGAAGGGGGGAAAGGCTTCATCTGTGCTTGAGCCATTGGAGGAAACAAGCTCCAGTTTGATCAGAGTTTTGAGACTCTATTTTGGCAGCAACTCCCATATATGAATTCATCATAAAAATTAAGTTTGCCGTCTTTTCCTTCATTTGTCTTAGGTAAGAAATCACTAACGCTTGCTAATTTCTTGACTTCGATTCACTTGTGCATCAAGAATGACCTGGCTCAAGGATGACCTAGTTCTGGTAAAATTATTATGCATTTTAGGGTTAGCCATTGGCTTCGATTCATTTTATTTTGCATTAGTAAATAATCCATTTTCTGCTTCCCATGTATAATATTTCAGCAATTATTAAATCAATTCCTATAAATTATTATACATAATTTCATGTGATTAAGTTATACTTCCATGGTGGTGGTGGCAGAAACAACAACCTAATATACCATTTCAATGTTTCAATCCCAGTGTCAGAGTTGGGATAATTTTCATAGAATTTATATTCACTGATTTTAATTATTTTTTGATTGATTTTTTTCAAAAGACATGATGAGCGAAAGGGAGAAAATCTGGACTACCACTGTCTTTGCACCCAGTCAAGGTATTAGTCTTGAATAATAATCTTTTGCTTAATAAAAACTTATATTCTAGAAATTTAAGTGTGCATATTATAATTCTATCTCTAATTACTCCATCCAACAGTAATGCAATTACTATTACTGATTCTTCTGTTAATAAAAAAGGAAGGACTTAGAAATATGGGAGAAACATTTTAGTAAAGATTTAGTAAATGCAAAGACAACTTATTTTCATTGTCAGAAAGTTTTTGTTTGCACATCATGTAATGGAACTTCTACGGATAAAAAGCATTTGAATTCCTCCTATTTGAATTACAAAAGAAAGTAGATGACACAAACACAATTATCTGATAGTCATGAGCCTTCAAATAAATTGAGAATTATTAAATTTAATCAAAAGCAATGTCAAAATGTTATCACTCGATGTATAGTAATGTGTGAACTTTCATTTTCTATTGTGGATCACCCAGCCTTTAGAATCACAAAGCAGCAAAGATGAAGGATATCTTACAATTTTATAGTAATCTATCATTTTGTAGTTAAATTATAGTTTTATTTATAATTTGTAACCGGATGATCTTTATTTATTGGTGAGCTATTGCTGCCGATGTTATTTCACTCAATGTCATTCTTCTTCCATTTTCTTTAAGCAAATACCTTATTTTATGGCTCCTGCCTATTTGTGTCGAGATGATTATGTTGTTGGAGAGTACGGCGTCTCATATTTGTACAAAATCTAATTAATATGCTCCTTGTTGTTTTCTGCCTTTTACAATCTCCATTATTGACTCAGATTCCAAATGATATCTTTTGCTGATATTTCTGGCTAGAGAACTGCATGGATATCTTTACGTTGCCCTATCTACTTCCATTGGGCCTTTTGTCATATGATTGTGAGTTCTAATTGGCATAATTTTTTTTTTGACTGATATTGACACCTTTTGCATTAGAAGCTGGAACACATTAACATTTTATGTCCTGAACTTATGAGATTATAAATTTTGCAGTCTTTTAATAAAAAGACGGAACTTTCAAATAATATCAAGTCCTTTATTGAGGGAAAGACATAAACTTTGACTTTTGATATTTATTCATGAATAAAATCCTCTGAAATTAATTTGATTAGTTGGGTGACTGAGTTTGTTAAATTTTAGACAATCTTCATGAATTCAAATAATATCAAGTATCTATTTCTTCTGAGCTTGCTGGCAAGGCTGTTCCCACTAGTGTGACTCTTACTGATGTTGAAGGAGACACAACCATGAAAATGCTGAAGATTTTGTAACAAATGTTGTGGACAAAATCTGTGAAGATGCACAGGGGGAGACCCTAAGAGAAGTTGCACCTATTGAGGGGGAGCATGGCTTACCCACTGGGTGTCTACATGACAAAATTGACACCTTCCTGGTCATTCTACAAGAAAGGATAGATCTAATCCCAAATGACTCTCAAGTGCTGACTAACAGTGCTCCTATTAAGGGGGAGCATGTGCCAAAGGATGACAATAGACCATAAGATGATCTACTTCAGATTCCTGAGGCTGATGGTAATGTTGAGGCGGAGACTTACCTTGAGCTCCCTGCTCAAGTTGTTGAAAAAGTGATTGAAATCTTTGATCAAGACAACCAAGAAGATGATGACAAGATAAATTCTGAGGAGCATGAGAAAGAAGAGTACATACATGTTGATAACCATCCAAAGCACTCCTCTGACTATGAAATAGCTGACTATGGCATTAGGGGAGACATAAGGAAGGATGGTGCAAAAGTCAACTACATAAGGACTACTCAACTGAATGAGGAGATACCTACCTCCTTTCTGGCTCAACTCAAAGGTCTGTTTGATGAGCAAAGGAGGAAAATTGAGCTGCATGTGGATGACTCAATCAAGGAATTGAGAAAGGATCTCACCACTGAAATTTCTTTTATTAGACTTGAGGTCAAATTGTTGAGGGATAACATAGTAATTATTTTTACAAGGGCTGCTCCAGCTGTCGATTATACAACCAATAAGCTTGATGACATAGAGAAGAAGCAAAATAATATCATAGAGGATCAGTGCATCACCACTAAAAACATGAAAATGGTTCATGAAGTAACAAAGACCATCATGGAAGGTGTTAAGACTATCTTAGAAAGGAGAATGGATGCATGCACTCAATTTCTGGATGATCACATGCTACAAGTAAAATTTTTTATCACTGCAGGGGTAAATCATTTGGTTAACAAGACCACCTCCCTAGACAAAGAAGTTTTTGAAGAAGCCATAAAGGGGGAGAGGTCAACGATAAATGCTAGTGCAGACCATGCAATATGGACTTCAAATATAGTCAGAGATGCATTGGAACTTGACCCTATTAGATATGATGAGTCTGAAATTAATAGAGATGGAGATGGGGATGAATCTATTGGTGATGTTCTTGCCTTCATCCCCACTACTCAACAGTTATCAAAGGTCAAAGGCAAAACAATTACAGATGAAGAAGAGGAAGCAAGGCAAAGCAAAAAGAGACATAGAGAAGAGCTGTAATCCAGACTAGATTTCGAGTTGTGGAGTCCTCAATCCAGAACAATCATATTATATGTCTGGGATCAGATCAAAGAAAATAAGATTGATAGAGCCAATCTTTTCAACTCTATATAATGGGACAAGTTTGAAAGGCATGGAGAAATGAGAAGACAATTCAGAAGAGACAAGAGAGAAGGAATTGTACAAATGGATGCCCCAGAGCCCTGCAGATACTATCCAAAGCCTTACAGCTACTTTGAGAGACAAAGACAAAAGAAGAAAGAGGCTGAGAAAAAATGGGAAAGAAATCTGGGGAGGGATAGTAATTAGGGAACATAATCCTTAACAATGTTATACTTTTTAGGTTCCTAAGGATTTTTTAATGAAGCTGTTTATTGTAGATCTTATTGAAACTTTTGTTTGTTATGCTTGTTGAGATCTCAAATTTTGTTTGCATAAGTTTGTGCTTAAATGTAGCGGCTTCTTATCATTTGTTTGAAGTGGTGTATATCATTAACTATGTTTTTTACTTCTTCAAATAGGGGGAGATTGTTGGGTACATTGACCACAATGTCCTAGATTTGAAGCAGCCCCGCAAGTCAATAATATACACAAACTTGTATTTGATATATGTCTAAGTTTATATGTGTAGGATATTGGTAATTATATGATTAGACATGCTGAGAGTATCAAAAGTATGGCTAAAAAGAAGTCTGCATGGTCAAGGAAGTCAGAATATTGACTAAGTATAAAAGCGTTGAGTGACTACACTTCACTCAACGCCAATGGACAAAAAAGCATTGATAGTTTTACTCTCACTCAAAGCCTTAGTGGGGAAGCATTACAATTTTTCTAAGTACAAATGCATCGAGTGAAGAACCTTCACTCAATGCCTTAGCGTTAGGCAGGATTTGGCTAAGTACAAAAGCATCGAGTGAAGGCCATTCACTCAACGCTTCTGGTGTTATCTATCAAAACACTAATTCGTTGAGACATATGGGATATCTCAATGCCTATACAGATCCAAAAATTATTCTATGTCATTGGCGTCGTGGCAAATCTGCTGACGTCATTCTTAATTCAAATCGACGCAAATCACATGCTAAAAGACAGAGATCGTCATATTGATCGGATAATGATATCCTAGGATAAATCAACCATTAAAGCCGACCATGCCGCTTTCTAAAGGGGTATATCGCCATTTCTAATGCCAATGTATAAAAGTGAAGCGGGTGACATTCTTAGAGGGACTTTTTTTGTTAGAATTTTTGCAAGAATTTTTTGCTTATTTTTGAAACCCTAATCTCACAAAAGTCGGCTAGCAGAGCACATCTCATTTCTTGTTGTCTTCAAGCATTCCGTATAGAACCATTATCTTTCTCAAGCTTGAAGAAAAAGAAGAAGAGTTATGCAAGGTTTCAACAAAATATAGGCTGAACTAAATCTAAAGAATCATCTTCCTGTTGTTGTGCTGAAGAAGGGTTGTCATTTGATTTAACCAAAGAAGAAGACTCGGAAATTTCCTTTGAGTCAAATTTCTTAAACCTTTATTCTATCTTGTTGGATCACTTTTAGATATGAGCGTAGGCCTATTTTATAAAGGCTTAGTGTAGGACTGTGAGCAGTCTGAGTTATCGGAGTGTGAAGCACTCTGAGTTGTAGGGTCCTCGAGAGGATCTGAGGTAAGGCTTATGCCTGAGGTAAGATCTTTGTGAAGATCTTAGGTAGGAGACCAGCTGGGTCTCTGAGCTGTAGGAATTGTTGAGTCTATTGATCCCAATGTCTCAGATTTATAAGAAGTCAAACTGGTCAATGACATACACATATAATGTACTTGATGTGTGCTTGAGTTCTTGCATGCAGGTTGTCCTTGATTGGACAGGTGAATAGGAAGAGGAAGCTAGAAGTCAGATAATTTGACTAAGGCATAACCGCTGAGACAGCTAAGACAGTTGAGAAGAATGTCTCAGCAGAACCGCTGAGATAGCTGAGAAGCTCAACACAAATCGTTGAGAGAAGTGTTGGTCTCAGCTTAATCGCTGAGACAGAAGACTGTCTCGGCTAAGAAGAAGTAATCGCTGAGATAGAAGACAGTCTCAACTGTGAAGAAGAAACCGTTGAGACAGTTGAGAAGGAAGCGCTGAGACAAAAGAGTCTCAGCTGTGAAGAAGAAACCGCTGAGACAGTTGAGAAGGAACCGCTGAGACAAAACTAGCAGAAATTTTCTATGTCCAGAAATTGGAGTTCGTCGAACTGAGTTCAGAGTTCGTCGAGCTGAGCTCACCTTTCGTCGAGCTCAAGTTAAAGGTTGAAGATTCAGAGTTCATCGAGCTGAGATCACTTTTCATTCAAGTTAAAGTTTGAAGATTCAAAGTTTGTCGAGCTGAGCCCGCCTTTCGTCGAGCTCAAGTTAAAGATTGAAGATTCAGAGTTCATCGAGCTGAGCTCACCTTTCGTTGAGCTTAAGTTAAAGTTTGAAGATTCAAAATTCGTCGAGCTGAACCCGCCTTTCGTCGAGCTCAAGTTAAAGTTTGAAGATTCAAGTTCGTCGAGCAGAGCTCACATTTTGTCGAGCTAAATGTAAAGTTGGAGATTTTGAAGTTCGTCGAGCTCAGCACAGAGATCATCGATCTTAGCTCGACGATCGTCGAGCTCAGTCCAAGTACTTCATGTCATTGCGGTAAAGCTACAGTAGCGCCGGAAGCTACTATTTGTCCTCTTTTGAGAAAGGTGGCGCTCACCATCCTTGGCTGGGCCCACACTCAAATTATGTCATTGATTCAAATCTACGGATATAAAAAGAAAAGAGAAAATGGGATTAGGGCAATGAACAAAGCAAAAGAAAAAGAAACGAGAGACGGTTGGACTTAATCTTCACCGACGAGCTTGAAAGCCAAGTCTAGCTGTGCAAGCTTGCAAATCAGAGAAAGATAGCTGAAGCTTCTTCCAGTTCAGCAAAATTGTTCTTTGGAGGACAATGTCACAACCCGCATTTTCTCCGAATTAAGAATTATCAGAGTAAGAGAAAACACGCGTCGTGATGCCACGTCAAGCAGGGGATAACTGCTGACGCTCAGGCAAAACCAACTACCAACTTAATGAAAGAAAATCATGTGATTAATGATTAGAAAATCAGTTATATTTTAGAGACCGTATCCCTCGGCTCAGTGGATCACCTAGTCCACAAAAGAAAAACTATATTTATACGCTGCGGAAAAATACTTTATTTAGGTTTAACATTCTAAGGAGCGCATAAGGGTTCCAAGAGAACCACTCATGCTATGCAAGACCCTACATTTAATTTATATAATATATAAGAAAGCGGTCTTTATACGTGATTTGGAAAATAGTGAATACGTCTTATAAAACATGCTGATCATGAGCTTTATTTATAATAATAATTATAGTTTAAAAATAACTAGCAACCTAGCATAAAACCTTCTCAAAGCAAGTAGACTATCTCCAGAAAATGGTAGCAGCAATAGTATATATCTAGTACAAGGTAAAAACTACCAGTGGGCGCCAACAACCTGACACGAACCCACTAGCACAAATATATGTCTGTAAGAAAGTACTGAAAACAACCTCACTAACAAGGTAAACAGAACTCCAAAGTCCGGGAGTCCACCAACAACACCACCTCCAACTAGCCACCAGACTGGCTACAGCTCAGAACCTGAGGCATTCCAAAAGAAAACAGAACACCTCAGCAAGCTAAACAAAGTAAAACTGCATGAAAGAGTCAACCAAAAGGGGAAAAGTACCAGAAAAACATGTAGTAGAAAGAGTCACAACTGTCCAAAACAGGACCACAAGAAATGCACAACGTGCAAAGAAACAGTAACGACCCAGCCCAGGAATCACATCCTGCAGGGCCTACTAGGCTGCCAAGAGCCAGAATGCTGCAAACTACCAAAGAAGAAACTTCTAACACCCTAAACTGTGGGAAGTGATAGTAGCAAAAACAACAACGAGGAACCGGATCGAAGGCAAACGCAGTCCCCCAATCCACCATGTCCAAGTCAAAAGCTCGAGGGTCAACACGTGAAAACACAAGGGACCTTCCACCCGACATGCCCAGCCCGTACCTGGAGCAAGAAAAACATGGGTGGCCTTGGCTATATCACACAACTCCACCCCCATAAAGAGCTACAACCACCACTACTAACCACGACCCACGATTCAGCCTCTAGGAAAATAAAGAAAACGGCCGACAAGGAAAACCCAGAAATACAACTGGAAATCCACTCGGAAACGAAAGACAAGGTAAAGGAAGAGTGTTGAAATAAACCAACACTACTAGGCGTTGAATGAAACCCACTCAGTGCCTACCTAAACTTTGGCGTTGAGCGAGCTAGCCTCACTCGCCGCCAAAATAATGCCACTACCCACAAACCCAGTAAAGAATACGGAGCTCGACGATAGTCGAACGACCAAGGCAGAAGATCCAGAACTCGAGTAGTTGCCTGCCACTTGAGTATCTAAACTCCCGCACTCGAAACCAGCTAAATTCGCTTAGCAAAAGAAAATATACAGAGCGCACGATCAGTGACGCACGATCAGTGGTCGTGCGCACTCATCGGCTGATGATCGTGCGAAGCGAACCTGGAAAACCTGAGAAAAACTTAGCGTCAGCGCACGATCAGTGACGCATGATCAGTGGTCGTGCGCACAACTTGCCAGCGCTCGTGCGATCTCCGAGACAGAACTTTGGAAACTGAAAGTTACACGCGCACGAACAGAGGCACACGACCAGTGGTCGTGCGCCCTAACGGTTAACGACCGTGCGCGGCTAACCTGTACCGTTTGGAATTTCTAGAACGACACCGGAACGCGCACACGACTCACGCAACTGCAATAGCAGCAGGAGACTACCAACGTCGCGCACCACTACTATACAAACTATGCCTAATCATTCGAGTAATACCTTAACGAAAATTGGCAACCACACCCCCCCTCCTAACTCTCCCTCTCGGCTACACCCGAACCAGAGCAACAATCAGAGTAAAGGAAAACAACGACTCCACGCCGACAATTTGGATTCCAATCATCACAAAAATAGGGGGGTTTCAGTAGGAAGAACTAAGCCCTATAGTTAGCAAGAAAATGAGAACAACAAGGCCTCTAACCTGGGCTAACCGGGATTTCATTTTCAGCAAGTAAAATCAAAAAAAAACTTGGCAAGGGCAAGATTACCACTTGCCTCAAATCACAGCGAAGCTTTGGACTGCTTTCCTCCTCTTCGCACAGATCCAAACGGCCGCAACACCTAGAACAAACACTCGGCCATTAATGGCGGAAAGCTCCAAAACCGAAAATTCCAATCCTCCCAAAACTCCACGAAAAACGAATTTCTTACCGTAGGAATGAAGGTCTTGACGAGAGCAATCCGAATCCACTCTCGGAATCGAATTCCGTCCACAAACGCTCCGGGAATTGGCGTCCGAAGGGAAGGGTAGGCGGTTTCTCCGTTTCTCTCGTACAGGGGCGGCGGTTCGAGTGGGGAAGATGATGGATCGGGGGTTTTCATTCTATATATATATATATATAATTATATAATAATATAATTAATTACAAAATTACATAAAGCACCAAATCGACACGAAAACCGAACTACCTCGGAATTCGACGAAATTCGCACCGTAGCTAAATACCCACGCTACGAACACAACGGCGAAGTCGAAATTAATTTTCGACGAACAGAACTCGAGTTATACCCAAATAAAGCCAAACACCAACATCCCCCCGAGAGGCCACACCGGGTCACCCAAAACGACTCGGTTTGCTAGGGAGATCTTGCCAACAGGCTACAGAATAGGGCACTCAGTTCTAAGGAGCTAAACCACACTCCACAAATGGCACAAGCCACGGAAACGCGTCATCGTAACGCCAAACGAGAAAAAAATAATCGCTGAAAAAACAGGGTGTTACAGTCACTCCCCCTAAAAGAAAGTTTCGTCCCGAAACTTTACGCACAACCCTCCTACTAAAGAAGGAAAAGTAACAAACAGAAGTTACAAAGGGAAACATACCAATCAAATCAGTGAAACAGGTGAGGGTACACCCTCCTCATGGCCGACTCTAGCTCCCTAGTCGCGCTCTCCAATTCCTGATTTTTCCACAGAACTTTCACCATCGGTATGGACTTCTTTCACAGCACACGCTCCTGAGTATCCAAAATACGAACTGGCACCTCAACAAAAGAGAGGTTGGGCTCCAACTGGGGCACAACATCCAAGAGTTGCCCACTGCTGCGCACACACTTCCGCAATTGGCTAACATGAAAAACATTATGAACACCAGGGAAGTTCGCTGGCAAATCCAATCTATATGCAGACACACCAATCCGCTCCAAAATCTCGAACGGGCCCACATACCTTGGGTCCAATTTCCGATTTTTACCAAATCTCTTCACACCAACCATTGGAGAAACCCTGAGGTATACATGATCCCCTACTAAAAACTCCAAAGCAGACCTACGCCGATTTGCGTTCTTTTCATACCTCTCCTGAGCTATACGAAGCTTCTCCCGAATAAGCTTCACGGCGACTTCCATATCCTCCAGCGCATCAGGACCCAACAACGGCCTCTCACCAGCCTCGGCCCAAAACAACGGAGTCCTACAGCGCCTCCCATACAAAGCTTCGAACGGAGCCATCTGCAAGCTTTCCTGATAACTGTTATTATAAGCAAATTCCATGAGTCGCAGACGCTCATCCCACGCTCCACCGTGGTCTAAAATATAGCACCGGATCATATCCTCAACAATCTGATTGACCCGCTCCGTCTGCCCATTGGTCTGAGGGTGGTACGCAGTAGAATACCTCAGATCCGTACCCAAACCCTCCTGCAGACTCTGCCAAAAACGAGAAGTAAACCGGGAGTCTCGATCAGAAATGATGCTAACCGGCACACCGTGGAGTCGGATGACTTCATTCAAGTACAACTCCGCTATCTTCTTCATCGGGTAATCAATCTTATAAGGCACGAAGTGAGCACACTTTGTCAATCTATCCACTATAACCCAAACAGAATCAAATCCTCTCGGGGATTTTGGCAAACCCGTAATGAAGTCCATAGATATACTCTCCCACTTCCAAGTAGGGATCTCTAACGGGGTCAGCTTGCCACCAGGCCTTCCATGATCGGCCTTCACACGCTTGCAAGTGTGACACTAAGCAACATATCGGGCTATATCTCCTTTCATACCATACCACCAGGCAATTTGCCTTAAGTCACGGTACATCTTCGTAGATCCTGGATGGTAGGCAACGCTGGAACCATGAGCCTCACTGCAAATCATACTTCTAATATCCCCAACGGCGGGGATGCAAAACCTGCCGCGGTACTTAAAAGTACCCGCATCATCGATAGCAAAATCTGGCAACTCTCCCTTCTCTGTCTTGATGAACAAGTGCAACAGATCCGGGTTGTCCTTCTGGTGCAGTCTGGTCAAAGAAATCCAGGACGGCTCTGCCACTGACAAGCTACTCTGCAAACTACAGCATCCCACTGAAATATCCATAAGGAGGAACTCCTCAACTAACCGATCGGCGGAGAGGTTAAAGATCTTTCCCGTCTTTCGGCTCAGGGCATCGGCCACCACATTGGCCTTGCCCGGATGATACTGGATTTCTACGTCATAATCCGCCACATACTCAAGCCACCGCCGCTGACGCAGATTCAACTCTTTCTGCGTGAACACGTACTTCAGGCTCTTATGGTCAGTAAAAATCTTGCACTGAGCCCCATAAAGTAAGTGCCTCCACAACTTCAACGCATAGATAACCGCTGCAAACTCAAGGTCATGCGTAGGATAATTCTTCTCGTGAGTCTTCAACTGCCTTGACCCATAAGCAATTACTTTTCCATCCTGCATTAATACGCATCCCAGTCCTATATGCGAAGCATCCACATAAACATCATAATCCACGCCCTCAGTAGGAAGGGTCAGAACGGGAGCAGTGCACAATCTCTTCTTTAGCTCCAGAAAAGCTTATTCGCACTTCTCGCTCCAAACAAAGGCCACATTCTTCTGAGTCAGCTTGGTCAAAGGTGCAGCTAGAGAAGAGAAACCCTCCACGAATCTCCTGTAATAGCCAGCCAACCCTAAGAAACTTCTGATCTCCTTAGGAGTATTCGGCCTACTCCAATCCATCACTGCTGCAATCTTTTCTGGGTCAACCGAGATCCCATCCTTGTTCACCACGTGGCCTAGGAAAGAAACCTGAGGCAACCAAAATTCGCACTTGCTCAACTTGGCGAATAACTTGTGGTTCCTCAACTCTGATAGGACCAAACGCAAATGCTGCTCATGCTTCTCAGCACTGCGAGAATAAACCAACACGTCATCAATGAAGACCACCACGAACTTGTCTAGGAAATCCTTGAATACCCGATTCATCATGTCCATGAAAGCTGATGGTGCGTTGGTCAAACCGAACGACATCACCAAAAACTCAAAGTGTCCATGCCTCGACCTAAACGCAGTCCGTGGAATATCTGCCTCACGGATCCTGAGCTGATGATAGCCCAAACGAAGATCGATCTTGGAGAACACCGTGCTACCACGCAACTGGTCAAATAAATCATCGATCCTCGGCAGAGGGTACCTATTCTTGATAGTGACCTTGTTCAATTCTCTATAGTCGATGCAAAGCCGCATCGACCCATATTTCTTCTTTACGAACAAAACAGGAGCACCCCAAGGCGACGAACTCTGCCTGATAAAACCTTTAGCCAACAACTCATCTAACTGAATTCACAACTCCTCTAACTCACGAGGAGCCATCCGGTACGGCGCCTTAGCAATAGGACGCGTACCCGGCTCCAAATCAATAACAAACTCCACATCCCGCTCAGGAGGGATACCAGGAAGATCATCAGTAAAAACATCGGCGAAACCACAAACAATAGGAATCTCCTCCAAGCGTGGCACGCTAACAACGGTTCCAACCGCCGAGACTAAACAAACACAACAATCAGAAAGAAACAATCTCTGAACACATACCGCAGAGAGAACAGGAGAATCCTGACACGGATCAGCATACACGCTACCGAGCTGACCGTCGTCCCTGATGAAGTCCAAGCGCTTTCCTTTGCACTGAATGACCGCATCATACCGAGAGAGCCAGTCCATGCCCAAAATGACATCGAAGTCCTCTAGATCAATCATCTTCAGGTCCGCCTTCGCAAGAAAATCCCCCAACAAAACCGGGCAATCCAAAATACCCAAATCTGACAACACAGATTCACCAGAGGGAAACTTGACACGGAAGGAATCCCGAACACGATCTAGAGACAACCAATGACGCTCCACAAAGGCTCTAGCCACGAACGAGTGGGTAGCGCCGGAGTCAAACAGAACACGCGCCCAGCGGTTCTTCACCTTAAATTTCCCTATAGGAGCGCACAAAGCTAAGGAACTAGCACAACAGTACCGCAAATAATCTAGCAACTAAACTATCAGGCTAGAAAGAAAAACAACAAACAACTAATCTGAGATCACCTGGGTCGAAGTCTGAGCCTCCTCGGAAGAAATCACGTTCAGCTTCCCTTTTCCCTTGTCCACACGCTGAGGTGGAGGTAAAGCCTGTAACGGAACTGCAGGAAGAGCTGGTTGAAACAGAGGACACCTCGACTTGATGTGTCCCTTCTGCCCACACTAAAAGCAGACTTTATCCTTGGTCCAACACTGGGCCGCATCATGGCCGGATCACTTACAAACAGAACAGGAGGCATCTCTCCTAGGAGCACCCTGAATCGTATGAACCTGCTCCTTCTTCTGAGCTGCCGCCTTCTTGAAACACCTCTCGACAGGATGGCCTGACCGGCCACAAAAACTGCACACCACCCTGCTCCTCTTTCCCGGAACAGCATCGGGTACCAGGGGTTTCTTCTCCTCTACCAACTTCCTCTTATCCTTCTTCAACTGCTGGCCTCTGCTCTTCGCCGTCTCAATGGCCTCAACCTTAAGAGCAGCCTCTACAACCCCAGCATAAGTCACTGACCCATAAGCACTGGCCAACTGCTGCACCTCACTCCTCAAACCACCGAGAAATCACTTAACTCGATCAGCCTCAATGCTGACCAATCCAGGGGCAAAACGGCTCAACTTACTAAACTCTATCTCATACTCACCCACCGTGAGCTGCCTTTGCTTCAGATAGAGGAAGTCGTTCATGAGGCGGTCACGCTCGACTGAGGGTAAGAACTTCCTCAACAGCATCTCCTTGAACACTTCCCAAGAGCACCCAGGCACTAAGCTCTCCTTTTCTCTCAGCCACCAACTCTTAGCCAAACCTTTAAGCTGATAGGCGGCTATCATCACCCTCTGATCATCTGAAATCCCTGAGTACGAGAACATCTCCTCCATGGAGATCAGCCAGTCGTCTATCACCATGAAATCTGCCTTCCCATCATAAGTGGGAGGGCTCAGCCTCTGAAACTGCGAGATGAAGGCCATCTCTACTAGCACCACCACTGGAGGTCTCAAGGGTGCAGGAGGAGGAGGAACAGCTAACCCCCCAGCAGGAACTTGCGCACCCTGAGCCTGACCTGCCACAACAGCCACAACAGCCACCAAAGACTGAATCTGGGCTTGCACCTCCTCCAACTGCCTGCCCATAGCTTCGCTACTCTGACGCAGACTCTCGATCACCGCATCATTCTGAGCTCCAGAAGATTCACCCTCAGACAGGGGAGTCGATCGAGTCGCAGGATGCCTAGCCATCCTAAAAACCAATACAACGCAAATCAGATCCAAATCCAACGACTAGAACCGATTACCAGTACAGACAATACATATATAGATATAGACTTAAAGCTGCTAAACTTGCTCTGAGAGTTTATCTTCTTCACAAAAATTAGATGATATGCCCTAACCTAGGATGGTTAACCACCACCTTACTAACTCTTGTGCCTAGATCGGATGCATGAATTTATGTTAATTTGAAAACTCATGTGTGTACATATGTCATCCTGCAAATCTTCAGCTCGGCGCGTTGTGCTTATGCAATGATATGATATGCATGATTGTGCTATGCATTCTAAAAAAAAGGCCCTAATGCATGTTATGAGCGGCGTACACATGAAAATGTTATGCATCCCATACTACATAACATTTCCATGCAACGAAAAAGAAACGTGCTAGTCGCAGTCATGTGGTGAGGTTATGCATCCCATACTACATAACCCTCACATGTAGCCCCTATGATGGATCCATATACGAACACATATTATACATCCCATACTACATAATATGCCCCGTATACTTCATGTTATGCTATGAGTGTAGTGTTCGTGCTTTTGCCAAGACGTGCTAATGACATATCGGTGTGTGAATGACATGATGATGAACTACTAATAAGCGAACAAAGGAAGGTTGCTCAACTAACTTGTCAAGCAACCTCCCTCTGATACCAACTCTCACAACCCGCATTTTCTCCGAATTAAGAATTATCAGAGTAAGAGAAAACACGCGTCGTGATGCCACGTCAAGCAGGGGATAACTGCTGACGCTCAGGCAAAACCAACTACCAACTTAATGAAAGAAAATCATGTGATTAATGATTAGAAAATCAGTTATATTTTAGAGACCGTATCCCTCGGCTCAGTGGATCACCTAGTCCACAAAAGAAAAACTATATTTATACGTTGCGGAAAAATACTTTATTTAGGTTTAACATTCTAAGGAGCGCATAAGGGTTTCAAGAGAACCACTCATGCTATGCAAGACCCTACATTTAATTTATATAATATATAAGAAAGCGGTCTTTATACGTGATTTGGAAAATAGTGAATACGTCTTATAAAACATGCTGATCATGAGCTTTATTTATAATAATAATTATAGTTTAAAAATAACTAGCAACCTAGCATAAAACCTTCTCAGAGCAAGTAGACTATCTCCAGAAAATGGTAGCAGCAATAGTATATATCTAGTATAAGGTAAAAACTACCAGTGGGCGCCAACAACCTGACACGAACCCACTAGCACAAATATATGTCTGTAAGAAAGTAATGAAAACAACCTCACTAACAAGGTAAATAGAACTCCAAAGTCCGGGAGTCCACCAACACCACCACCTCCAACTAGCCACCAGACTGGCTACAGCTCAGAACCTGAGGCATTCCAAAAGAAAACAGAACACCTCAGCAAGCTAAACAAAGTAAAACTGCATGAAAGAGTCAACCAAAAGGGGAAAAGTACCAGAAAAACATGTAGTAGAAAGAGTCACAACTGTCCAAAACAGGACCACAAGAAATGCACAACGTGCAAAGAAACAGCAACGACCCAGCCCAGGAACCACATCCTGCAGGGCCTACTAGGCTGCCAAGAGCTAGAATGCTACAAACTACCAAAGAAGAAACTTCTAACACCCTAAACTGTGGGAAGTGATAGTAGCAAAAACAACAACGAGGAACCGGATCGAAGGCAAACGCAGTCCCCCAATCCACCATGTCCAAGTCAAAAGCTCGAGGGTCAACACGTGAAAACACAAGGGACCTTCCACCCGACATGCCCAGCCCGTACCTGGAGCAAGAAAAACATGGGTGGCCTTGGCTATATCACACAACTCCACCCCCATAAAGAGCTACAACCACCACTACTAACCACGACCCACGATTCGGCCTCTAGGAAAATAAAGAAAACGGCTGACAAGGAAAACCCAGAAATACAACTGGAAATCCACTCGGAAACGAAAGACAAGGTAAAGGAAGAGTGTTGAAATAAACCAACACGACTAGGCGTTGAGTGAAACCCACTCAGTGCCTACCTAAACTTTGGCGTTAAGCGAGCTAGCCTCACTCGCCGCCAAAATAATGCCACTACCCACAAACCCACTAAAGAATACAGAGCTCGACGATAGTCAAACGACTAAGGCAGAAGATCCAGAACTCGAGTAGTTGCCTGCCACTTGAGTATCTAAACTCCCGCACTCGAAACCAGCTAAATTTGCCTAGCAAAAGAAAATATACAGAACGCACAATCAGTGACGCACGATCAGTGGTCGTGCGCACTCATCGGCTGATGATCGTGAGAAGCGAACCTGGAAAACCTGAGAAAAACTTAGCGTCAGCGCACGATCAGTGACGCACGATCAGTGGTCGTGCGCACTGCTTGCCAGCGCTCGTGCGATCTCCGAGACAGAACTTTGGAAACTGAAAGTTACACGCGCACGAACAGAGGCACACGACCAGTGGTCGTGCGCCCTAACGGTTAACGACCGTGCGCGGCTAACCTGTACCATTTGGAATTTCCCGAACGACACCGGAACACGCACACGACTCACGCAACTGCAATAGCAGCAGGAGACTACCAACGTCGCGCACCACTACTATACAAACTATGCCTAATCATTCGAGTAATACCTTAACGAAAATCGGCAACCACACCCCCCTCCTAACTCTCCCTCTCGGCTACACCCGAACCAGAGCAATAATCAGAGTAAAGGAAAACAACGGCTCCACGCTGACAATTTGGATTCCAATCATCACAAAAATAGGGGGGGTTTCAGTAGGAAGAACTAAGCCCTATAGTTAGCAAGAAAATGAGAACAACAAGGCCTCTAACCTGGGCTAACCGGGATTTCAATTTCAGTAAGTAAAATAAAAAAAAAACTTGGCAAGGGCAAGATTACCACTTGCCTCAAATCACAGCGAAGCTTTGGACTGCTTTCCTCCTCTTCGCACGGATCCAAACGGCCGCAACACCTAGAACAAACACTCGGCCATTAATGGCGGAAAGCTCCAAAACCGAAAATTCCAATCCTCCCAAAACTCCACGAAAAACGAATTTCTTACCGTAGGAATGAAGGTCTTGACGAGATCAATCCGAATCCACTCTCGGAATCGAATTCCGTCCACAAACGCTCCGAGAATCGGCGTCCGAAGGGAAGGGTAGGCGGTTTCTCCGTTTCTCTCGTACAGGGGCAGCGGTTCGAGTGGGGAAGATGATGGATCGGGGGTTTTCATTCTATATATATATATAATTATATAATAATATAATTAATTACAAAATTACATAAAGCACCAAATCGACGCGAAAACCGAACTACCTCGGAATTCGACGAAATTCGCACCGTAGCTAAATACCCACGCTACGAACACAACGGCGAAGTCGAAATTAATTTTCGACGAACAGAACTCAAGTTATACCCAAATAAAGCCAAAAACCAACATCCCCCCGAGAGGCCACACCGGGTCACCCAAAACGACTCGGTTTGCTAGGGAGATCTTGCCAACAGGCTACAGAATAGGGCACTCAGTTCTAAGGAGCTAAACCACACTCCACAAATGGCACAAGCCAGGGAAACGCGTCATCGTAATGCCAAATGAGAAAAAAATAATCGCTGAAAAAACGGGGCGTTACAGACAAGGCGGCTGATTCATTCAATCAATAACAGGAGATAGCCGTGTGAAGGGCTGTAAGCCTTCAATAGTAGTTAGTTGTCTTCAGTACATCAGAGAAATTGGTAGCTGTGGAAGAAGACTAATTCCTTCTACAACAAGAGAGCTGGACTGAAATCTGCTCAGTCCGGCAAGATAGACTCTGAGATTTATCTATGAGTCAGTATTTCAATTTACTTGATTAATTCATGTAGGATTCAGTTTGCCTGATTCTTAGATGTAGGGCACTTTGTGCCTGAGTTGTAGGTGATTAATTAGTTACTGAGATAGGTGCCCTGATGAGGTACTGAGGTAGGATCCAAGTGTGGATCTGAGAGTAGGGCTGTCCTCCCAGCCTGAGTAGTAGGCCTTAGTGATAAGGCTGAGGTAGATGACTGTTGATTCACTGAGCTGTAGGTGACAAGTGTGTCACTGAGTGTAGGTCTTGGAGGAGACTGAGTGTAGGGCCTTTGGCCTGAGGTAGGTGACAAATTTGTCACTAAGCTGTAGGTACCTGGAAGGGCACTAAGGTAGGTACTTGGAAGGGTACTGAGCTGTAGGAGTGCTGCAGCACTCTGAGAGTAGGGCCATGTGCCTGAAGTTGTAGGGAAATTTGTGTCTGAGTTGTAGGCCTTAGAGATAAGGCTGAGGTAGGTGGTTTTAGGACCATTGAGTTGTAGGAGCACTACAGGGCTCTGAGGTAGGAACCCTTATGGTTCTGAGGTAGGGTTCTGAAGAGAACCTGAGTGTAAGACCGAGGGTCTGAGGTGTAAGCTCTAAGGAGCATTTTGGCGGAGTTTGTGCCTTGTCTAACATAAGTTAGAAAGGTGAGAGGGAAAGTGGATGTATCCAATTGAGGAACCACTATAAATACTTGTGTGTTGTGCTGTATTGCTTGCTTTTGTTTTTATATTAAAAGTAATTAGGACAAGCTCTAGATCACTAAATTTATAAATAGCAAAAAGACTTAAGTAATTTCAAAGACTTATTCACCCACTCCCCCTCTATAGGTGACTAGCTAACCTTGAAGTAATAAATTTCAAGTGGTATCAAAGGGAGGTTACTCAAAAAAGGATCTAACAATCTAAGTATACCTCAAAGGTTAGCTATAAGATATATTTATGGGGTCTAGTGTATACTATAAGGAGCTGGGGGCCATGAAGCTTCCAATCTGTAGAAAGGAAGGCTTTGGCCTCTAGAAGGAAAGGGTTAGGTTATTCATGGAAGCTACTGACCCTAGGATATACATCATAGTCAAAGAAGGACCCTTCATCCCTATGAAGACCTCAGTTCTGGATGCCAACATCCAAACACCTAAATCTTATGATGAAATAAACAAAGATGAGCTCCTCCTTACCGCCATGGATAAGATAGCTCAAAACATTATTGCCAGTGTAATAAATGATTCAACCTTCCAAAATTTGGTGCACTGCAAGACCTCCAAGGAGATGTGGGACACCCTAGTTGTGTTCCTGGAGGGTTCAGAGGAGGTGAGGGATAACAGAAAATCCATGCTCAACCAGGAGTATGAGGCCTTCAGACAAGGAAAGTCTGATGGCATTACTGAGTGCTTTGAGAGATTCTTCAGAATAGTGAATGAATTGAGAATATATGGAAGGGTCTTCAGCACCTATGAGCTGAATGACAAATTTCTCAGGTCCCTCACAAAGGATTGGGACACAAAGATTTCTTCCATTAGGGAAATGACCAAGTTAGCTGAAACTCCTCCTCCAAACCTGTTTGTAAAGCTGTTGTCATATGAGATGTAGCTTGCTGTAAGAAAGGAAGAAGTGAAGAGCAGTAAGTCACAGGCCAAGGAGAAGTCCGTGGCCTTTAAAGCTGATGCCCTAACCAGGAGCAGAAGGAAGAACTCTCCACTCAAGAGAATTACTAAGTCAGATTCTGAGAGCTCAAAGATCAGCACCTCAGACAACAATATGTCTGATGAGGACTTTGCTGCCTTCTCCAGGTAGTTTCAAAAATTCATGAAGAAGGAGCATAGGAGGAACAACAGGCCTTCCTCTTCCTTACACCACAGAAGGAGATCCTCTAAGGAGGACAGGTATGCTCCTAACTCTAGCAAACAAACTTTTTCTAAAGTCATTTATTTCTGCCGTAACAAACTTGGGCACATAGTTGCTGACTGCCCATTCAAGAAGGAGAGAAGAAGCACCACAAGGGGAAGAAGAAAGAGAAGCCCCTTGTGGTCAAGAAGGAAAAGACCTGTTCTGACTCCTCCTCTAGGTCAGACAGTGAAGAAGAATAAGCCTACATTGGGCTAATGGCTGTTGCTGAAGAAGAACTTGAAGAATATCCAGCTGCTAGGATAGGAATTAGGGCCCCTCTATCACATTCAGAAAGTGACTCAGAGGTGGATGAAGAAGAATAAGATGTTCAATGCCATGGATTAATGATAATGACAGATGAGGAGAGCAGCCAGGATCAGCCTGGACAAGCTCAGGTAAATTCTAAATCTCTGCCTTTTATTTCAAGTCATGAGGCTAGCTATGATTCTGAAGCTCAATCATCAAGAGATGAAGGGGATTCAGAGTCTGAGGATGATGTCAATTCTATAATTGACAAGTATGGAGAACTTCTTGAAGCATTCAAGAAGTGCAAGATCCTTGCCAAGAGACAGGCAAAAGAGCTTCTCAGTCTTAGCAGCAAGTGTGAGGGCCAAGAAAATGATCTCAATGATATGGCTGCACAATCAGCCAAGCTCAAGGGGATCATTGATATGGAGTCTGTGGTAAGAGTCTCAAATGAGAAACTTATCCAGAAACTTAAAGATGATCTCCTAAATGAGAAATTGCTGGTGGCCAAGTTTTTTAAGCTAAGCACTGTGCTTCCCTTAATTTACACCCTCTTTACCCAAAAGAGTAAGAAAGGGTTAGGATTTAAGGGACCCGCTAGACCTCCCAATCCAAAAGAAAATGGGAAGGCACCAGTTGTGCTCTAGCCTCATTGCCTTCAATCTCTTTTCAGAAAGTCATGTTGTCTTCTAACAGGTATGACCATGAAAGCTGTTATGGTCACTGGGAGAATGACAGATCCACTGGTATGGACAAATGTGCCCAAACCAAGGTGGAAGATATAGCCATGTGAAGGCCTTTAAGGCTGCCCATTAGGAAATTCAAATAACCCATCCTGGACCACTTGTTTTTGGTGCCCCAGCCCCAAAACTCAAGGATATTACTGCTGTAGGAAATCGGAGTCATCCAGCAAAAGTAATGACTCAAGGTGATTCTTCTAGCAAGGCTAAAATGGCAGTTTCTGATGCAATCAGATGTATGTTAGTTGAAAAGAGACATACAGTTGGTGGCTCTCAGAAAAGACCAAAGCAGTCAGCTGAAAGACTTATCTTTAGTCAAATGGCTGCTGGAAGAAATCAGAGACATACAACAGCACATCTTCCCACTATTCAAGGAGCAGTCTAGGCAAATGCTGGCCCTAAACAGAAAAGGAGATATATTGTCAATGAGTGTTGGTGTTGTGGCAAAGTGGGCCACTATACTGTAGATTGCTGGCATAATCCTTCAGTGTTCAGGGGTAGCCAACCTGTCAGGAATATTGTAGGAAGGCAAGCTTATTCTTAGACTAATATGAACCTAGGACCCAATAGAAATTGGGATCCTAAGGTGAGATAAATTATGCTTTTCAGGTGAGTTCAAGTACCAATTCCCCTAAATGGTACTTGGACAGTGGATGTTCCAGACACATGACTGGAATAAAGGAACTGTTGAAAGAGTTCACTCCAGTAAAGAATGGACCTAAGTTCATCTTTGGAGGCTATGCCAAGGGAATAACCAGAGGTTATGGTAAGATCTCAAATGACTTAATCACCATCACAAAGATAGCTTATGTAGAGGGGTTGCAACACAACCTCATTAGCATAAGCCAACTATGTGACCTTAGTTATGACATTTTTTTCCACAAGGATAAGTGTCACATCAAGAGATTAAGTGACCAGAGTGTCATCTTAACAAGAACTAGGAGTGGGAATGTTAATTGCTGAAACTTTTCTTGCTTAGATAGTAGTTCTCCTATATGCATAGTTGCAAATGACAAAGTCTCATATTGTGTCCAATGGCACAAGAGACCGGTTCATTTGAATTATAAGACCATTGGTCAGCTCTTTAGTGATGATCTGATTAGGAATGGTCCCAAAATAAAATGCTCCAAGGAGGGTATCTGTGCTGCTTGCCAAAAGGGTAAGCATATTAAGACCTCCTTCAAGAACATTGGGACCAAGGACTCAGTGAGATGCTTGTATCTCCTGCATATAGACTTGTTTGGTCCTATGCCTATTCAGAGTCTAGGTAGGAAGATCTACACCATTATGGTGGTTGATGACTATTTCAGGTCTGTTTGGGTGTTCTTCCTTAGAAAAAAGGATGAAACCCTTGAAGTCTTCATGAATTTTGTCAGACAGATTCAGAATGAACTTGCAAGCTCTGTGGTCAAAATAATAAGTGACCATGAAACTGAATTTTAGTCTGCTGTCATGACTACTTTCTGTGAAAAGCAAGGGATTCATCAAGAATTCTCCTCTCCAAGAACACCCCAGCAAAATGGGTTAGCTGAGAGGAAAAACAGGACTCTCATAGAAGCTGGGAGAACATTATTGAGTGGCACTTCTCTCCATGAATATTTCTGGGCTGAGGCAGTTAACATTGTATGTCATGTTCTCAATAGGGCTTCTATCACCAAAGGCCACAAGAAGACCCCTTTGAGATCTTGAAGGGCAGAAAACCAAACATATCCTATTTCAGGATCTTTGGTTGCAAGTATTTCATCTTGAACAATGACAAGTCAAAATTGACTAAGTTTATTGCCAAATCCTATGAGGGATCTTTGTTAGGTACAATAATTGTAGTAAGGCATATATAGTCTATAACTTGACTAATCAAGTTGTAGAAGAATCTGTCCATGTAGTGTTTGATGAGTCAAGCATGATTGACAGTGAGGTGTCAAGCTCTCTGCCTAGTTCTGCAGGTACAAATATTATGATGGAAAAGCTCTCCATCAAAAATAAAGACCCTGCTGTGCAAGAAGAATATAGAGAGGGATGTTGTCCAGAGGAAGCACAGGACAGTCAAGCTAGAGATGAAGACCAACCAGCTGAAGAAAATGGTGCTCAGCAAGAAGTAGTCAGGCTGCCCCCAGTAGTCAAATATCTGAGAGATCATCTTCTAGATCAGATAATAGGTGAGGCTAGCTAAGGTGTACAGACCAGAAGCAGGAGTTTCAACACAGCTCTTTACTCCAGCTTCCTGTCATAAGAAGAGCCCAAGAAATTTAAAGAGGCAAATCACGACCAATTCTAGATTGGTGCAATGCAAGAAGAACTGAACTAGTTCAAAAGATGCAAGGTCTGGAAACTGGTTCCTAGACCAGATGGACATAATGTCATTGGTGTCAAGTGGATTTTCAAAAATAAACTTGATGAAAATTGCATTATAATAAAGAATAAGGCTAGACTGGTGGCCAAGGGGTACATATAGGAAGAGGGGATTGATTATGATCATACTTTTGCCCTAGTTATAAGGTTGGAAGCCATCAGACTGTTCCTTGCATTTGCAGCCTTCTAGGGATTCAAAGTCTTCCAGATGGATGTGAAGTCAGCCTTCCTGAATGGAGACTTGAAAGAAGAGGTCTATGTAGAGCAGCCTCCAGGTTTCGTAGATTCTAACTCTCCTACTACCGTGTATAGACTAAGGAAAGCTCTATATGGGCTCAAGCAAGCCCCTATAGCATGGTATAAGACATTGTATATTTTCCTCAATGAGAACAAATTCTCAAGGGGAAAGATAGATAAGACCATATTCTTAAGGGAATCTAAGGGCAAGATCATCCTAGTCCAGATTTATGTTGATGACATAATATTTGGTTCTACTGATGACAACCTCTGCAGGAAGTTTGCAAAACTTATGTAGGGGAAGTTTGAGATGAGTAGTATGGGTGAACTGAAGTTCTTCTTGAGACTCTAAGTAAGACAGACTTATGATGGTCTATCCATATCCCAATCAAAGTTCACCAAGGAGCTAATCAAGAAGTATGATATGGAGAATGCTTCCACCATAAGAACTCCCGTGAGCTCAAGTATGCATATAGGCAAAGATGATCCAGGTAAACCTATTGATCCAACTTTATATAAAGGTATAGTTGGCTCCCTTCTCTACCTCACTACAAGTAGGTCTGATATTATGTATGCAACATGTGTCTATGCTAGGTATCAGGTATGCCCTAAAGAGTCTCACTACACTGTTGTTAAAATAATCTTGAGATGTCATAAGGGCACCCCAGATCTTGGTCTATGATACCCTAGGAATGGAGAGTTTGAACTAACAAGCTATTCAGATGCAGATTTTGCAGAATGCAAGGAGGATAGGAAGAGCACATTTGGCTCCTATCAATTTCTAGGTGGAAGGCTTGTCTCTTAAAGCAGCCAGAAGCAAACAAGTGTTGTAATCTCCACTACTGAGTCATAGTATATTTCAGCTGGGAACTGTTGTGCTCAGTTGCTGTGGATCCAACATCAACTTCAGGACTACAATATTCAAATAAGTAGAACTCCACTCTTTTGTGATTCTACTAGTGCAATTTCTATAGCTAGGAATCCTGTCTCCCATAGCAGGACTAAGCATATAAAAATTATGTATCATTTCATTAGAGAACATGTGGAAAGACAAGACATCAGCCTTGAGTTTGTCTCCACAGACAAGCAAGTGGCTGATATCTTCACTAAGCCACTAGATGAAGCCAAGTTCAACACCTTCAAATTTGAATTGGGTATGTTAAATCTTGTGTAGCTTCAATTCTCTCCTCTACCATATATTGTACTGTCTATTTTCCAGGTAACACAAGTCCCTCCCCAAGATAATGAAGCTAGTATGCAACAGTTAAGGGGGAGCAAGCCCAACAGCTGAAATGGAATTAAGTCAAAGAAGGGGGATAAACCCCAGACAGATAAGGGGAGAAAAACTCCACAAAAAATCTCCCTATTGTAGAAGTCAAAAAGGGGAAAAGGAGTTAATGGGAAGGAAATATAGACTTGATCAAGACCTGACCAAGCCAAGATGCAGGAGGCTCAAAGCCAGGTGGTGCTGAAGTTGTTTTAGCACTAGAGTAGTAAGGATGGCGCACCTAGGAGAGCAGCATGCCAGGAGGAGTAAGTAAAATTCTCCACAGGCTGGAGTAACATGGTAACATTTTCAAACTCTCATGATGTTACACAATTTTTTTTATAAATATACTGTGTACGTCAATGACCTATTTTATTGATCAAGCTAAGTTTTGACTTCTTCAAATAGGGGAAAAATGTTGGGTCCATTGATCCCAATGTCCCGAATTTGTAAGAAGTAAAACTGGTCAATGACATACACATATAATGTACTTGATGTGTGCTTGAGTTCTTGAATGCAGGTTATACTTAATTGGATAGGTGAACATTAAGAGGAAGCTGGAAGTCAAATAATTTGACTAAGGCATAACTGCTGAGACAGCTGAGACAGCTGAGAAGAATGTCTCAGCAGAACTGTTGAGAAAGCTGAGAATCCCAACACAAATCGTTGAGAGAAGTGTTGGTCTCAGCTTAACTACTGAGACAGAAGACTGTCTCGACTGAGAAGAAGTAACCGCTGAGACAGAAGACAGTCTCAGCTGTGAAGAAGAAACTGTTGAGACAGTTGAGAAGGAACCGCTGAGACAGAAGAGTCTCAGCTATGAAGAAGAAATCGATAAGACAGTTGAGAAGGAACTGCTGAGACAAAGCCAGCAAAATTTTTCTAAGTCCAAAAAGTGGAGTTCATCGAACTGAGTTCAGAGTTCGCCAAGCTGATCTCACCTTTCGTCGAGCTCAAGTTAAAGGTTGATGATTCATAGTTCATCGAGCTGAGCTCACCTTTCGTTGAGCTCAAGTTAAAGTTTGAAGATTCAAAGTTCGTTGAGCTGAGCCCGCCTTTCGTCGAGCTCGAGTTAAAGGTTGAAGATTCAGAGTTCATCGAGATGAGCTCACCTTTCATTGAGCTCAATTTAAAGTTTGAAGATTCAAAGTTCGTCGAGCTGAGCCCACCTTTCGTCGAGCTTAAGTTAAAATTTTAAGATTCAGAGTTCGTCGAGCAGAGCTCACATTTCGTCGAGCTAAATGTAAAGTTGGAGATTTTGAAGTTCGTCGAGCTCAACATAGAGTTCATCGATCTCAGCTCGACGATCGTCAAGCTCAGTCCAAGTACTTCATGCCGTTGCTGGAAAGCTACAGTAGCGTCGGAAGCTACTATTTGTCCTCTTCTGAGGAAGTTGGCGCTCACCATCCTTGGCTGGGCCCACACTAAAATTGTACCATTGATTCAAATCTACGGATATAAAAAGAAAAGATAAAATGGGATTAGGGCAACGAACACAGCAAACAAAAAAGAAACGAGAGACGGCTGGACTTAATCTTCACCGACGAGCTTGAAAGCCAAGTCCAACTGTGCAGGCCTGCAAAGCAGAGAAAGATACTTGAAGCTTCTTCCAGTTCAGCAAGATTGTTCTTTGGAGAACAAGGTGGTTGATTCATTCAATCAGCAACAGGAGATAGCTGTGTGAAGGGATGTAATCCTTCAACAGCAATTAGCTGTCTCCAGTACAACAGAGAAATTGGTAGCTGTAGAAGAAGACTAATTCCTTCTACAGTAAGGGAGCTGGACTGAAATTTGCTTAGTCCAGCAAGGTAGACTCTGAGATTTATCTCTGAGTCAGTATTTCAATTTACTTGAATAATTTCTGTAGGATTCAGTTTGCCTGAATCTAAGCTATAGGGCACTTTGTGCCTGAGTTGTAGGTGACTATTTAGTCACTGAGGTAGGTGCCCTGCTGGGGGTATTGAGGTAGGATCCAAGTGTGGATCTGAGAGTAGGGTTGTCCTCCCAGCCTGAGTAGTAGGCCTTAGTGATAAGGCTGAGGTAGGTGACTGTTGACTCACTGAGCTGTAGGTGACAAGTGTGTCACTGAGTGTAGGTCCTGGAGGAGACTGAGTGTAGGGCCTTTGGCCTGAGGTAGGTGACAAATTTGTCACTGAGCTATAGGTGCCTGAAAGGGCACTGAGGTAGGTACCTGGAAGGGTACTGAGCTGTAGGAGTGCTGCAGCACTCTGAGAGTAGGGCCTTGTGCCTGAAGTTGTAGGGCACTTTGTGCCTGAGCTGTAGGATTTAGAGATAAGGCTGAGATAGGTGGTTTGAGTACCACTGAGCTGTAGGAGCATTGTAGGGCTCTGAGGTAGAAACCCTTGTGGTTCTGAGGTAGGGTTCTGAAGAGAACCTGAGTGTAAGGATGAGGGCCTGAGGTGTAAGCTCTGAGGAGCATTTTGGAGGAGTTTGTTCCTTGTCTAACATAAGTTAGAAAGGTGGGAGGGAAAGTGGATGTACCTAATTGGGGAACCACTATAAATACTTGTGTGTTGTGTTGTGTTGCTTGCTCTTGTTTTTATATTGCAGGTAATTAGGACAAACTCTAGATCACTAAATTTATAAACAACAAAAAGACTAAAGTAATTTCAAAGACCTATTCACCCCCCCCCCCTCTAGGTGACTAGCTAACCTTGAAGTAATAACTTTCAGGAATTATAAGACTCTCAATTGTAGGTCTATTTAGCCTGAGGTAGGAGACTGGTGTTTTTCTCTAAGGTAGGACTGTGAGTAGTTTGAGCTATAGGAGTGGAGAGCACTCTGAGTTGTAAGATCTAGGGAAGGTATCTGAGGTGTAAGATCTGTTTGATCTGAGTTCTAGAGGAGTTAGCCGAATCTAACTCACTGCTTGATAAGCGAAGGGGGAAAGTGGATGTACCCTACATAGGAGAACCACTATAAAATTATGTGTTGTATGTGTTCTTGAAAGCTAACCTACTAACATAAACACATAACAAGATCAACTTCTAAAATAATTAAAAGATTCAAAAGAAACCTATTCCCCCTCTTTAGGTGTTTAGCTACTCTTAAAAGACTTTCAATTCTTACCACATTTCTAATCATTTATGTCTTCCATCACAACATCTGTCGGTCGTTGAACAATTTTTTTGTCCTCTTTCATTAGAAGTCCCAGGGACATGTACCAAGGATACCAGGATGCTATTTGGGTCGTGAGAAATTTTGGCAAACCAGACATTTTCTTAACAATGATATGCAATCCATCTTGTCAAGAGATCAAAGATGCACTTCCTAGACAAACTCCTCAAGATCATCCAGATTTACCTAGGAGGATCTTCCTTGCAAAATATAAAAACTTAAAAGAAGATATCTTTCAAAAGGATGTACTTGGTTAGGTTGTGGTACATGTACACGCGATTGAATTCCAAAAGTGAGATTTATCGCACGTCTATATGTTTATAATCCTCAATGAAACTGATAGGTTAACTACTCCAGATAATTATGATTGTATTGTCAGGGTTGAGATACCTTATCATCATGAAGAGCCTGAATTGTATACAACAGTGTTGAAAATACATGATACATGGTCCATGCAGACTACACAGGCCTAATTCTCAATTTATGAAAAATCACTGCTACAAAAGGGATACCCGAAGACGTACTGTGAATCTACCATTCAAGGGTCTAATTCATAGCCAATTTACTATCGAAGGAATGACATGTACATTGCTCTAGATCATGACAGTGAGCTATTGATCGACAATGGCTAGGTTGTTCCCTATAACCCATGGTTCTTATTGAAATATGTCTGTCATATTAATGTTAAAGTCTATAACAACATCAAAATCTATAAATATTTGTACAAATATGTCTACCAAGGCCCGGATTGTGTTGCATTTGAGTTCAGACCTGGGCCTAATTATAATGAAGTTAGTAAATATGTAGATGGTCGTTGGATCTGTCCTCTAGAACCATTTTGGAAAATAGTTAAGTTCACTCTTTACAAGACTTATCCATATGTGGTTCAATTATAAATCCACCTTCTAAATAGGCACCAAGTTCAATTTTGTAGCAGCCAGTCAATATCAGATATCATAGGTGATGCAAGAAACTCCCGCGCAATGCTTACAGAATTCTTTAGAATTTATAATGACACATTTGAGGACACAAAACACATATATGTAGATTTTGCAAAACATTGCAGATGGCTACCAAACAAGGAGATGGACAAACCCAATAGCAAATCAAAAAGTTGTTGGCAGATTGTACATTGTTGTGCCATCTGAAGGTGACAGGTTTTACTTACGCTTGCTTCTAAATCATGTCCCAGGACCCAAGTCATTCGATCATCTTATGACTGTCGATGGCATTCGTTACTTGACTTTCAAGAAAGCAGCAGAGCGTTACGACCTACTTGAAGAAGATAATAGTCTTAAAGAGTTCTTAACAGAAGCTCGACAATTATAATGCATCACGCACTTCGAAGGTTATTTGTAACAATTTTACTCTACTGCGAACCATTAGGAGTTCAAGATCTCTGGGATGAGAACTTTGTAAGCATGTGAAGATTACGCAAGTACGAGCACATCAAACAATACATACTTAGTAAACAAACTTCTTCATGATCTAAACAACATTTTCCATCAACATAAATGTAGTAAAATTGATTTTGATTTACTGAGAATTAGTGAAGTGTTTGAAGATGCGTCAAACTTTTGTCGTCTCATTGAGCAAGGACTGTCAATTTTAGTTCCCGCAGCATATTTAAATATAATTACAACTCTTAATGTCGGCCAACAATCTGCTTTCATGGCAATTAGTGAATCCATACATCAAAAAATTGGTGTTTTTTTTCTTGGATGGTCCTGGAGGTACTAGAAAAACATTCATCTATCGAGCTCTTCTAGCCGCGTTTAGAATAGAGGGTCACATAATACTTCCAACTGCATCTTCAGGCATTGTAGCAACCCTACTTTTAGGGGGCAGCACACCACTCTCTAAACTTAGAATTCCAGCACCATTTACACATATGTGCATGTGCAACATTAAAAAAACAATCTGATAAGTGCAAATTAATCAGACAAACATCTGTGATCATTTGGGATGAAGCTCCCATGACAAATAAAAAGACATTTGAATCTATCGACCGAACATTTTGAGACATTTTGGACATAGACAGACACTTTGGTGGCAAGGTTGTAATCATGGGGAGAGATTTCCGCAAAGTCACACATGTTGTCATCAACGGAACGAAGTCTGAAATCATCTCTGCTAGCATCGTGGAATCTTATATATGGTCTGATGTAAAACTACTACAACTAACTAAGAATATGAGAGCTCGAAATGATACAATCTTTCAAAATTTAAATTCCACCGCACATGACAATGATTATATGAAGTCAAGGGCAATGCTTACTCCATTAAATGAGGATGTTAACACATTAAACACCAAGTGTCTTCATATTTTTCCTTGGGAAGAAATCACTTACTACTCATTTGACTCAGTGCCTGATGATGCATGCAATTTATACCAATTAGAATTTTTGAATTCTAGAATCTACCGCCGCACAAGCTCAAAATGAAGAAAGGAGCTTCGATAATGCTTCCCCGAAATCTTGACCCAAAACATGAATTATGCAATGGTACACACCTAATATGTCATAGATTCAACAGATATCTAATTGAAGCTGGCATATTAATAAGAGAATTTAAGGATCTACAAGTATTTCTTCCCAGATTGCCTTTGCAGACTGCAAAAAATGCGAAAAAGCTGTTTGAACTGACACACATACAATTTCCAGTTCGTTTATGTTTCTCACTAACCATTAATAAAGCTCAGGGACAAATGATTAAAAATGCGGGCATTTACCTACCTAATCATGTATTCAGCCACGACTAGCTATATGTAGCATTGTTAAGAGGTGTTTCAGAACAAAACACAACAATACTGGTCAAAAAGAAGCTTATAGAGGGATACGAAGGTGTCTATACGAAGTATGTCGAGAGTAGCCTCCAAGCGAAACAGTTGTCTTTAATGGTAATTTGTTGAACCACAGCTCTTATTTCCTTCTGTTCATAAAATAGTTCTCCTTGAAGGTAATCTGTAAAATCATTTACATGAATGAACACCTTTTCACTCTTATTTTTAAACTAGATTTAATTATTAGGTTTGCTATTACATCATCTTACAAGTTCCTCTATTCCTATTTGAAGGTTCTTTAACGCCACAAAAGAATGGATTGACAATGTGTCACTCAAGGTATTTGCTTCAAACACTCAACTTTGTGCAAAAAAAAAAAAAGAATTACTATCCAAAAAGCTAACAAAACTCCATCCTTCTACAGTCAACCAACAAATTCAGGATCGTAGTCGGACAAGGAGACGAAGACATAATATCACGAAGACAGACAATGAATCTCGAACTGCATCAAAGCACCGACAAATCCTTCAACAACGCACAACACAACATCACGAGCAACGCGAGGAGGTGGCCTTGTATCCCCTTACGTTACCAGACTGGATCAAAGAAGTATATAAAACCTGAATGATAATAACAACCCAATCTCCTGGCACAGGTGGCCTAAGGTCGACAACTTTAATGAGCCCAAAATTACTTATCCAAAGCTGCCTAAAGACTGGTCTGTCATAAAACAGTGGTTTTTTTTTTGTGTCCACAAAATGTATCTGTTAGCCAAAATCTATAATTTTCCCTAATAATTTTGATGGAGTTAATATTTGTTTCATGCAATCCTTCTTTTCATGCCGAATAAAACTGCTATAGCATAAAAACAACTATAGCTGCATTCACTAGCTAGCAGCTCTTTTCACTCCAGGAAAATTAATTGGTTCAATTCTTGTTTTTACATTTTTCAGCCTAAAGAGAGTGGAGGAATACTTGGACAATATTTGCCACAGAGAAATTTGATTAAGCTTTCTCCTTCACACCGGGCTTCCATTTCAGCCATTTATGACAACGAAAATGCTCGAAATATCTGTCGTGAAGTGTTCATCAACAATGTTT
This sequence comes from Platanthera zijinensis, assembly GCA_039513925.1. Lineage (NCBI taxonomy): Eukaryota > Viridiplantae > Streptophyta > Magnoliopsida > Asparagales > Orchidaceae > Platanthera > Platanthera zijinensis. The sequence goes on along the minus strand of CM077084.1, from coordinate 73,527,452 downwards.
AGCAATATTATAAAAAATCATCTGCAAATATTATTACTTCTGCTTAAATGTCATGATGCTAACGAAATAAAATAGTAATGGAGTGTGTTGCTTCTTATAAAACCCGCTATTTCACCACGAGAAGTTACCCTATGATTTCTCATAGAAGCACAAAATCTGTAGTTAGCTATAATAAAATTTAAGATGATTTTTTTTTGTATGATGGAAAAAATGCTTTTTGTAAGATCTTCAGCCACTCCATTCCTTCGGAATATGACTGTTACGAGGCCTGCCGCCGCCGCCGCCTCATTTTCAAGAGTTACAACAATGCTGCCTGCAATCAAATCCAGCACTGGATCCCTGTTGTTGCCCCACGAATGATTATTAGTTTGATTATTGTTACATTGACTTTAAATATTTTTATAAATGTTTATGTAAAGATTAGTTAATTTTATTACCTTAGTGCATGCAGTCAACCGTTTTTTTTTGTTTGTTTTGTGTTCTCTAACTTTAGATTATTAACATACATACACACGAGTAGCACAAATAATTATGTTTTTCACACCTGTGAGCAAACCTCAGTCGCCTCCACCGACGAATGTCGCCGCCTCTGATGAATGACGCCGCCCTCGATGAATGTCGCCGCCCTCGACAAATGACACCGCCCCCTACGAATGATGATGCATACGACCGATGTCGACACCCACGACCAATATTGCCACCCACAATCAATGTTGTCACCCACGACCAAAGTCGCCGCCGGTCGGGGCAGGCGAGTACTGACACACGTGGCACGGGGGGCCCCCGAGCACTGTCACGCGCGCACACACGTGTGTGTACCAACCTTCGAACCAAGGAAACGCCGAGGAGGCAGGTCCTGATAGTCTTGTGGCCTACCATGTGGGAGAAGGGCTTACCTTCTATTTGGGGAAGTGAGGTCACTGGAGACGATGAGGGGTAGGCCCTACCAGTTGTTTGTCTCATGCGAGGAGGGCTTGCTATGGCATCACCGTGACCTACCGCGAGGGAGAAGGGCGTACCTTCGATCCGGGGCAGTGAGAGGATTACTAGGGCATGACCCTGATTGCGTGTATTTACCGTGGGGAGAAGGGCTCACCTTCGATTCGAGGCTAATAAGGACAATCACGATGTTGGCTATTGACGGTTTGACAGATGAGCTTCGAGCGTTCCTTCAAAAACAAAGTTAAGACCAAACAAAAAATATTGTATTAAACGAAATATAGTGTACGTGCATAAGCATAGAGTGTAAGACCCCTCCCCTTACAAAAGAGTTTACCCGGTCTTATGCCCAAAACCGCCGCCTTACGGTGACACTAAAACACGGGTTAGTTGACACCCTAAAACGCTGATCCTGCCGGCTAGTACGATCATTCAACTTGTAGTCCAATTTGAGAATATAAGCAATGTGTAAAAGATTACAACAAGTCCACCATCACAGAATTAACATCATATATATATAATGAAATGACATAATCCACAATGAGTACAACAGAAAGAGAAAAGGGATTATGCCCTGTATATGGATATCAAATATCTCTCTCACGCAAAATAAACTAAGCGGAATCTAATCTATCATCAGTACACTCATCATCACCTGACGCCGGGCTGTAGTAGTACTGGTAGTAGGTGGTATCAGCTCGTCAAGTCCTGCCACCTCGTCCTACTGGTCGTCCTGCTGGTCATCCTGGTGCTCCATCTCCTCGAGCTCTTAAAATGATACGGTCACAACCGACCGTTAGTCATAATGACTAAGTCATTATCATTCTCGCCTCACCCCCGCGACTCCTAGGTACCGAGCGGGAGGACGAAGCGGAGGACAACAAGGGGTAGAAAACGGAAAGCAGGTGACAGTGGATCTAATCAATCAAGATTATGTAGTAACAAGTATATCTCTACTCTATCAGTTCTATATAGTACAAGTAAAGTAAGAAGGAACTGTACTGAAAGAAAGTGTTGTAACAAAGTAAAGAATGGAGCAGAAAGTAAACTAACTACTGCTAAGCTATCATCACAGATGTACCTTAACTTATATGAATGTTCATACAAACTTATAAATTAAGGTTTCACCAATGTAACTTATCATATAAAAGAGCTCATACTAATTTATATGATAAGGATCTATGGTGCGTATGACCTAAGCATGTATGTATGTTATATATGCGGGTAATGATTCATACAAGTGCAACTCACGCACGCGACTCTGTGATCACAGACCTTTATTTCTCGTTTTTTGGAGCTAACATCACTCTCTTGCTACCACCGTTGTGGCTATGACAGCAGCGGAACGGGCGTTTCCGCTTTCTAGGCGGGGTATACATACTATCAAGCCCAGACCCTTCGCACGCCTCTGTACATGTGTTAGGTGCACTCTAGAGTCTCTGCATACTAATGTTCGCTACCTGCCAGACTTTCTTAGCCGGGTGTGCATTTTCGGAGATTGTCCTCCAGATCGTAGTATAAACAACCTACTTGTTGAAACTGGAAAATCGGTCTCTATGAAGTTCAACCCTTGGGGAAGGGGTGGTCGCACTCCTACTTCGCCCCTGCAAGAAAAACGACAAGAAGAGAAAGAGTGCAAAGGACTAGACCAAGGGCCCGGCGCGGAGGTCCCACCACTATCTCGGAAGATCTCAGAGCGCTTCCCCTCCTTAGCCAAAGAGCCGGTCTAAGGCACCTCAGAAAGCACTGGAATACTGGAGACGAGTCTGTGTCCTTTGAGGTGCCCACTTGGGTCCTATTTATAGATTTCCGAAAACGGCCTGCAAATAGCCTACCTCCGTCGTTCTAAATAGTTATGTGCAGCCCAGCTGGGTCTGCCAACAGCGCAACTCCGCTGTTCTAACCGGCTATGGGCAGACCAGCGGGGGCAAAATGGTAAAAAAAAGAACATACTTCACGGCCGAGGGGCGAGTGGGCCTATGATGACTGATACTCGGCAAGGGCGTTGAGTACTGGGTGGAGCCGGTACTCGCCGCCCCGGCTTGGCGCTAGGCAAGTGTGAGCTCGGTCGGCCCTACCCGCCCACTATTTGGCGAGCTCTCGCCTCCCGCCGGGACTGACCCACCAAAAGGCGCGGGTCGGGGCTGACCCGCCTAAGGGCGCCAGCCGAGTGTTGGCCCGCCTGAGGGCGCAGGCCGAGGGCTGGCCCGCCGAAGGGCGCAGGCCTGGGGCTGGCCCGCCTGAGGGCGCAGGCCTGGGGCTGACCCGCCTGAGGGCGTAGGCCTGGGGCTGACCCGCCTGATGGTGCGGGTCGGGGCTGACCCGCCTGATGGTGCGGGCCGGGGCTGACCCGCCCGTTAGCCCAGGTTCCCTCGACGAACACGGGGTTGTACACAATCCCCGCTCTTTACGAGCTCGGAAAGAAACATCCAACCCCACGTGTTCGGCGGGGGCCCTGCTGAGCTAGAAGGAATCTTTGGAGGGGGGTCCCACCTTTGCTCTATAAATAAGCTGTCGGACCTTTGAAGACTACTCCTTTTCTTTGCCCTCTTCTGTGATTTAAAAGCTTGAAGATGCCTATGTCCTAAGAGACGCGGGCTCGCTTGGCGGCTGCGAGGGAGGGTGCTCGGGAAGCGACTCTCGAAGCAGCCCCGTGGTTGGCGCGTGGATCGCCCGGCCCCCTATTCAAGCCGGTAAAAGGAAAGATCATCCGTCAACCCCCACCGAGCAGTGACCCTGCTTCCGGTTCGGCCGACAATGCTAAGGTCGCTCCTGAGGCATGAGGTTTCCTTATTCGACCCGTCGCTCCTCCTGACTTTTCTTTTTTGACAGGAGGCACCTCATGGCGACAGGGCGGACAGGGGGGAATCAGGGAAATCCCTTTTGGTAGTGACGGATCGGGGTGCCAGTTCCCCTTCTCGGGCGCATCTTCCTCCTGCCACTCCTCCGTCGCCAAGACCCCCTGGCTTGGGAAAAACATTTATTAACCCTGGGGGACCAGTATTCTAGGGTCGGCCGGGCTCTTCTCGACCTGCTGATGTTGCGGGCGACGTGCTGACGCCCGGTAACTTCCTTGCTTTAGCCCGCTCATCAATTGTCGGATTCCTCTAACTTTGACTTCGCAGGTTACAACACGGTCTCTTCTGACGTCGAAATGAGCGAGGGATATTCGCCTCCCCCCGAGCTGGACGGCATCGCAGATTATCTGGGCGACCCGCTGGACACCGCGAGGATGAAGACGCAAGTGACGCGATTGTTTCAGAAACACACGCTGCTACTACACGAAATCTTCGATAGAGTAGAGAAAGACAAAGCTGAGGCGGAGGAGCGACTCGCGGCTTTGGAAGGAGCTGGGCGAACTGCTGACGAGGATGGAGCAACGTCGCCGGGCACGCACATTACGCGGGCCGAGGAGCTGCTTAGGCAGGTCTCAGAGCAGGTTGATCTGACCCAGCGGGAGCTGACGGCGGTTCGCGAGTATCACTATCCTCGTGTGCCGCCCCAATCCGGCAAGCGGGGGCGGGGCAGCTGGAAATGGATTCAGTACTGAGCCGTCTGCCTCGCTCCCGACGGTGCCTGCTGCTAATCGCTGGGTCCGAGTTGCCTCGCATGTTGATCAAAACTATCGGAATCACAAACATTTGCTTGAGAACAATTATTCGTCTGTAATAATTCAGGACCTGTCCCGCCCGCTGTGCTTTTTCTTTTGGCTACTATGTTCTAACTTTTTAAGAGATACGGGCGAGGCGAGCCGGCTCCGTCAGTTCGCCTTCTTGCTTGCTCGGCGTTGCGGAGTTGGCCCGCTTGGGCCTTACTCGCATCTATTCTTGCGGCAGCGGGCCGACTTCCCGCAGGCCTTCCTCTTAAGGGCTTGCGAGCCACTCTTGGCGAAGCCAGCGTCGCTCGTTGCTCCCTCATGCGGGAGCGGGTGTGGGCGGCTTGCGGCCGAGAACCTCTCGCAGCCGACCTGCGAGTCAATGAGGATCCCGGTCGGGTTCAGCAGTCGAAGCGTCGGGGTTAATCTTGCTATCCGCACTTTTCCCGCCACTGAGGCTTTTTCCCGCCCCTCTTGGCTCTATAAATAGGCTCCGCCGATCTACTTTTCAACTACCGCATTAAAAATCTTCTTCTTTCTTTTCCCGCGAGGAACTCCCCCCCCCCCTCCTTTTTTTGCTTAGTGCACCTCTCGCAAAATGGTTGGCGACGGTGGCAGCGGCGAGGCGGATGGGAGGGGAAAGTGTGCTTGGGTCTTTTCCGAGCACGATTTCCCTCCCGCCGCTATCACTGAGCGGGAATTCCACGAGGCCCTTGGCCAATTCGTCCCGCTAGGCTTTGAGGCGAGGCGGCCCGAGACGAGCGAGCGCATAAATGATCTTTCGGCAGAGGAGCTCGCGATTCCCACCGCCCATTTCGAGGCGGGTCTCCGGCTGCCCTTGTGGCCGGAAATCCGTCAAGTCTTCAAATATTTCGGGGTTGTCCCCGGACAGATGACCCCTAACTCTGTCGCGGTGGCGGTCGGGTTCGCTTGCTTCCTTCGGGAGGAGAGGATTGAGTTCAGCCTCGCGATCTTCCGCAAGCTGTTCTCCTTTCGGACGAACAAGGATGGAACCGCCTGCTTCGCCAGCAGCCAGACGAAGGTGCGGGAGACAGTGAACAAGAGCCACAATTGGCTAAAGAAATTCATCTTCGTCAAGGGGGACTTCGACAACGTCCCCTTCTCGCCGATCCAGCTCGGCGAGGCGAGCTACCACCCCCCGACTTTGGGGGGTCATGAGGCGGCACTATTCAGGTTCTTCGCCGGGAAGAACTTTGAAGTGGCCTACCTCCGCAGGAACCTGGACGACCTCGTCCCCGTCCCGCCCGGTGAAGGTAGGTGATTCGACTGCTTCCGTTTTCTAAAAACCATCCTTCGAATAGTCTTAAGTCCCACGCTTTTGCAGGCAAGCACGACATTCCCCTCCATACCCCCTACGAGAGCGCGCGACTCGCGTCTGGCGAGCTTGCCCGGGCCGAGGCGGCGGCCGCTGCACACCGCGAGCTATCGGTCCCCGCTCCACCAAAGCGACTCAGCCGCGAGCGAGCCCAGGATCCGCCACCGCCCAAAAAGTCGAAGAAAGCGAGTTGCGTGCCTCTCCCGGCTCGCGACAAGGGTAAGGCTCCTGCCGATCAACCATCCACTGATTCTCTTTCCCCTCGCCCCTCGGCCACTCCGGCCATCGGCCCAGCTGCTGCGGGGGCGGATACGTCGCGGCCGCAAGAAGGGGGCCAGCCAGCAGGGAAGCTAGTTCCCCGGGGGCATCGCTACTTCGGATACGGGGAGGGGCCCCTGGATGAGCTCGGAGTCCCGCTACTTCAGTGGGACAAGGAGACCAACCGGGTCTCCTTATCCTCAGCACTGCCGAGTTGGGTGGAGGAGGAAACCATCGGCGGGGATGCGTACAACCTCTCCTTCAGCATCTACGGGCGAGAGGATGCCGCTGTCTACGACGAGGAGGCGACGCGGATGCTGATCTACGAAAGCGCGCGGGCCCAGCTTTGTAGCCTCGAGCTGGACCATATGGTCGGCCGGCGGTGCCTTCGGTTGGACAAGAACATCCTGCCCCTTAACAAGATGATCGATGAGAAGGAAGCGGCCCGCAGGCTCGCTCGAGAGGAGGCGGACGAACTGTGGAAGCGGGCCGAGGCATCCGATGCCGCCTTTGCGCAGTACCTGGGGGGGTGGTAAGTTAGCTGACTCGCATTTGCCTTCCCTCATTTTGCGCGGTTTGACCCAGTGACATTCCTCTCCACAGGACGTGGCGACGGCTAGTCGGCTGGGTACTGAGATCGCCACCCTTCAGCAGGAGAAACAGGCACTACAGGCGCGGGTGGATGCACTGGAGGCTGCCGCGGCTGCGCCGCCACCGTCTACAAGCGACTGTCAGCTAGCTCATTACAGCGATCACGAGATCGAGGTGATGATGCAGAAGAACGCGGCCAGCGCGGCGAAGTACACTTTCCAGATGCTGCAGCGGGCCAACCTACTCAGGAGCAGTTGTGCTAAGCTCTCGGCGAACGAGGTGGTACCGGAGCTGTTCCTCCCGGTACCAAAGCCGAGCGACCCCAACTTTCATCCTATATGAGGGGGCTCGCCGCTCAGGGCTCGCCTCGCCGAGGGCTTGCACTCGCTTGATTTTCTTTGTAGCAATGCCGAGGGCCCATGCCTGGGTTTTTGTAATCTTTATCTTTTTTTATAAGTCTTAGTGTGATCAGAAACCTTTGATTCTTTCCTTTTGCTGTAATGTAAATGTTTTCTTTTTCCGCGCTTCGCCACTTGCTTCTCGCGTTCGCCGTTTACATTCTGCCTCGAATGTTCATTCTTTGACTTTACTGTCGCGAGCGAGTGGGGCCGTCTGCTCGCTTTAGATAGGGAATCTTGACTTAGGAGCGTGGGGAACGTTGGGTAGTCGCGGCGCGGATGGGCGACTCGCATCCTCTGTCCGGGCTCGCTGCTATGCTCTTGCCGCGGAGCGGGCGAGTAAGGCCGAGCTATTGCGCTAAAGGGCCTCGCGAGGGTCGGCCTTTCCGGGAGTCTTGGCGTAGCTGAATTCTCGGAACCCGCGTCCTTTCCTCGGGGCTCGCCGAACGACAGGCCGCGACCGACACTCCCAGCTCGCCGATTTGTTGGGGTCTTCTTGCCAGCCCGCCGGCCCAATCGTTCATGACGCGGGTGGCGAACTCCTTACCTTATGCGCTGCGCCTTCTGGAGCGTCCCGCCTTAGCCGGACGGCGGGAGGGTCCGGGCGGACACCTGGAGTGATGTCCGTCTGATCCTTGTGGCTTGGCGGGGTCCATCAGCTGAAACTGGCTGGAGTTTAAAATTTCTCCTCCGAGTGTCATCCAGTCCTGCCAGCTTGGTGGGAATCTGACAGCGGGATCTGCTCGGGGTCTGGGGCAGACTCCTCCGAGTGACATCCAGCCCTACCAGCTTGATGGGATCCTGGCAGCGGGATCTACTCGGGGTCTGGGGCAGACTCCTCCGAGTGACATCCAGCCCTGCCAGCTTGATGGGAGCCTGGCAGCAGGATCTTCTCGGGGTCTGGGGAGGACTCCTCCGAGTGACATCCAGCCATACCAGCTTGATGGGAGCCTGACAGCGGGATCTGCTCGGGGTCTGGGGCAGACTCCTCTGAGTGACATCCAGCCCTGCCAGCTTGATGGGAGCCTGGCAGCGGGATCTGCTCGGGGTCTGGGGAAGACTCCTGCCAGCTTGATGGGAGTGGCAGCGGGACATCCATCCCTGCCAGCTTGATGGGAGCCTGGCAGCGGGATCTGCTCGGGGTCTGGGGCAGACTCCTCCGAGTGATCTCCAGCCCTGCCAGCTTGATGGGAGCCTGGCAGCGGGATCTGCTCGGGCTCTGGGGCAGACTCCTCCGAGTGACATCCAGCCCTGCCAGCTTGATGGGAGCCTGGCAGCGGGATCTGCTCGGGGTCTGGGGCAGACTCCTCCGAGTGACATCAAGCCCTGCCAGCTTGATGGGAGCCTAGTAACGGGATCTGCTCGGGGTCTAGGGCAGACTCCTCCGGGTGACATCCAGCCCTGCCAGCTTGATGGGAGCCTGGCAGCGGGATCTGCTCGGGGTCTAGGGCAGACTCCTCTGAGTGACATCTAGCCCTGCCAGCTTGATAGGAGCCTGGCAGCGGGATCTGCTCAGGGTCTGGGGCGGACTCCTCCGAGTGACATCCAGTCCTGCCAGCTTGATGGGAGCCTGACAACGGAATCTGATCGGGGTTTGGGGCAGACTCCTCCGAGTGACATCCAGCCCTGCCAGCTTGATGGGAGCCTGGCAGCGGGAACTGCTCGGGGTCTGGGGCAAACTCCTACGAGTGACATCCAGCCCTGCCAGCTTGATGGGAGCCTGGCAGCGGGATCTGCTCGGGCTCTGGGGCAGACTCCTCCGAGTGACATCCAGCCCTGCCAGCTTGATGGGAGCCTGACAGTTGGATCTGCTCGGGGTCTGGGGCAGACTCCTCCGAGTGACATCAAGCCCTGCCAGCTTGATGGGAGCCTGGCAACGGGATCTGCTTGGGGTCTAGGGCAGACTCCTCTGGGTGACATCCAACCCTGCCAGCTTGATGGGAGCCTGGCAGCGGGATCTGCTCGGGGTCTAGGGCAAACTCCTCCGAGTGACATCCAGCCCTGCCAGCTTGATGGGAGCCTGGCAGTGGGATCTGCTCGGGGTCTGGGGCGGACTCCTCCGAGTGACATCCAGTCCTGCCAGCTTGATGGGAGCCTGGCAGCAGGATCTGCTCGGGCTCTGGGGCAGACTCCTCCGAGTGACATCCAGCCCTGCCAGCTTGATGGGAGCCTGGCAGCGGGATCTGCTCGGGGTCTAGGGCAGACTCCTACGAGTGACATCCAGCCCTGCCAGCTTGATGGGAGTCTGGCAGCGGGATTTGCTCGGGGTCTGGGGCAGACTCCTCCGAGTGACATCCAGCCCTGCCAGCTTGATGGGATCCTGACAACGGGATCTGATTGGGGTTTGGGGCAGACTCCTCCGAGTGACATCCAGCCTTACCAGCTTGATGGGAGCCTGGCAGCGGGAACTGCTCGGGGTCTGGGGCAAACTCCTATGAGTGACATCCAGCCCTGCCAGCTTGATGGGAGCCTGGCAGCGGGATCTGCAAGGGCTCTGGGGCAGACTCCTCCGAGTGACATCCAGCCCTGCCAGCTTGATGGGAGCCTGGCAGCGGGATCTGCTCGGGGTCTGGGGCAGACTCCTCCGAGTGACATCAAGCCCTGCCAGCTTGATGGGAGCCTAGCAACGGGATCTGCTCGGGGTCTAGGGCAGACTCCTCCGGGTGACATCCAACCCTGCCAGCTTGATGGGAGCCTGGCAGCGGGATCATCTCGGGGTCTAGGGCAGACTCCTCCGAGTGACATCCAGCCCTGCCAGCTTGATGGGAGCCTGGCAGTGGGATCTGCTCGGGGTCTGGGGCGGAGTCCTCCGAGTGACATCCAGTCCTGCCAGCTTGATGGGAGCCTGACAACGGGATCTGCTCGGGGTCTGGGGCAGACTCCTCCGAGTGACATCCAGCCCTGCCAGCTTAATGGGAGCCTGACAGCGGGAACTGCTTGGGGTCTGGGGAAAACTCCTACGAGTGACATCCAGCCCTGCCAGCTTGATGGGAGCCTGGCAGCGGGATCTGCTCGGGGTCTGGGGCAGACTTCTACGAGTGACATCCAGCCCTGCTAGCTTGATGGGAGCCTGGCAGCGGGATCTGCTCGGGGTCTGGGGCAGACTCCTTCGAGTGACATCCAACCCTGCCAGCTTGATGGGAGCCTGGCAGCGGGATCTGCTCGGGGTCTAGGGCATACTCCTCCGAGTGACATCCAGCCCTGCCAGCTTGATGGGAGCCTGACAGCGAGATCTGCTCGGGGTCTGGGGCAGACTCCTCCGAGTGACATCCACCCCAGCCAGCTTGATGGGAGCCTAGCAGCGGGATCTGCTCGGGGTCTGGGGCAGACTCCTCCGAGTGACATCCATCCCTGCTAGCTTGATGGGAGCCTGGCAACGGGATCTGCTCGGGGTCTGTGGCACACTCCTCCGAGTGACATCCAGCCTTGCACGCTTGATGGGAGCCTGCCAACGGGATCTGCTCGGGGTCTGGGGCAGACTCCTCCGAGTGACATCCATCCCTGCCAGCTTGATGGGAGTTTGGCAGTGGGATCTGCTCGGGGTCTGGGGAAGACTCCTCCGAGTGACATCCAACCCTGCCAGCTTGATGAGAGTATGGCAGCGGGATCTTCTCGGGGTCTGGGGCAGACTCCTCCGAATGACATCCAGCCCTGCCAACTTGATGGGAGCCTGGAAGCGGGATCTGCTCGGGGTCTGGGGCAGACTCCTCCGAGTGACATCCAGCCCTGCCAGCTTGATGGGAGCCTGGAAGCGGGATCTGCTCTGGGTCTGGGGCAGACTCCTCCGAGTGACATCCAGCCCTGCCAGCTTGATGGGAGCCTGGCAGCGGGTTCTGCTCGGGGTCTGGGGCAGACTCCTCCGAGTGACATCCAGCCCTACCAGCTTGATGGGAGCCTGGCAGCGGGATCTGCTCGGGGTCTGGGGCAGACTCCTCTGAGTGACATCCAACCCTGCCAGCTTGATGGGAGCCTGACAGCGGGATCTGCTCGGGGTCTGGGGAAGGCTCTCTCTTCAACTTGTATAAACATATGAACATGAGCATCTCGACAAAGAATTTTATTTCATAGAACAGATTTTACATGATTCAGGGATAGAAACACTTCAGGTCGTCACCACTCCAGGTGGGACCCAGGGTTTCGCCTTCCGCATTCCGAAGGCGATAACCTCCTGACTTCAAGACCTCTTGCACTATATACGGCCCTTCAAAATTGGGGTTGAGTTTCCCTACTGCGGCTGATCTCCCTGCGGCGTCCACCTTCCTCAAGACTAAGTCCCCTTCAGCGAATTGTTTGACCCTGACATGCTTGTCAAAATATTTGGCCATTCTTATCTTCACCTCCTCTTGCCTGATGGTGGAGAGGTCCCGTAATTCTTCTACCATGTCAAGGGAGAGCCGCAGTTCCTCCTCGTTCTCGGCTCTCCACTCTTCCCTGTCTTCTCCTACCTCCACTACCCGGGGTGTTCAGAACTCGAGCTCTATGGGAAGCACCGCCTCGCATCCATGGGAAATCTTGAATGGGGTCTCTCCTGTGGATGTGTTGGGCGTGGTTCTGAGGGCCCAGAGAACCGAGGGGAGCTTCTCCTCCCAACTACCTTTCAGGTTTTCTACTTTCTTCTTGAGGAGGTTGATTATAATCTTGTTCGCTGCCTCCACTTGCCCATTACTTCTCAGATGATGGATCGAGGAGAATCTAATGTCAATTCCGAGCTATTCACAAAAGCCGAAGAATTCGGCGCTCGCGAACTGAGGCCCATTGTCCGTGACGATGGCTTGGGGCATCCCGTGGCGGCAGATGATCTCCCCCCATACGAATTTCCTCACGACTTGGGAGGTCACCTTGGCTAACGCCTTAACTTCCAGCCACTTGGAGAAATAATCGATCATCACGAGTAGGAACCTCCTCTGGCCGCTGGCTTGGGGGAAGGGTCCAACCAAATCCATTCCCCAGATCGCGAAGGGTCAAGGGGGCGTGGTTCTCCTGAGGCGCTGGGCCGGTTGCAGCTGAAGGAGAGCGAATAGCTGGCACTTGTGACACTCCTTGGCGAATCTTGCCGCATCGCGGCCAAAGTCAGCCAAAAGTATCCTTGTCTGATGATCCTCCCCTCTAGTGTCCGGCTCCCTGAGTGGCTCCCGCACTCCCCGGAGTGAACTTCTTCCAAGATTTTTCTGACCTCCTCCTCGGCCACGCATCGGGCCAACATGCCCGAGAGGGTCTTACTGTATAACTGGCCATCTCGCAGGAGGTAATATGCCGACTTGTACTTGAGCTTCTTCCTATCCATCCCCTCGGGGTATTCCCCCGTGGACAGGAAGGTCGTGAACGGATCCATCCATGAGGGGCGTTGCTCCACCTCCATCAATTCCCCCTCCTCGACGGAAGGCCGAAATAAGTCGGTGATGATTCCTCCCGCCTGAGGACCATATTTTGCTAGTTGGTCCACCTGCTCATTTTCCTCCCGGGGCACGTGTCGGATGGAAAAAAGTCTGGAATGTGCCGATAACCCCCTTCACCTTAGTTTAGTACAGCTGCAGGGTGGGTTCCTTGACCTTGAACTCCCCCTTGATCTGGGAGGCCACCACCATGGAGTCAGTGAGGACCTCCACATCATGCACCCCCAACTCCCTGGCCAAGCGTAGCCCTGCAATCACTGCTTTATACTCAGCCTGGTTGTTGGTGATGGGGAAGTGTACTACCACCGTCTGCTCTATCCTTGTCCCTTGGGGGCTTTCTAGGATAACCCCGACTCCCAGGGAGTGCCTCCCCGAAGCGCCGTCCACCATAATATTCCAAGGAATCGGGAGGGTGAGGCCTTCCTCCGCCACTTCGACCACGTATTCAGCTAGAAAATCCGCCATAGCTTGTGCCTTGATCGAGAGGCGAGGGACGAAGGAGATGTCGAACTCGCTCAATTCCACCGACCACTTTGCCAACCTGCCCAAATGCTCCACCCCACCAAAGATGTTGCAAAGGGGGTGGTCGGTCACTACTCGGATTGAGTGTGCCTGGAAGTAAGGCCGAAGCCTCCGGGCCGAGATGATTAGAGCGAATGCCAACTTTTCCAGGATGGGGTAGCGGAGCTCGGCCTTCCTCAACACCCTGCTAACATAGTAAACTGGAAGCTGCTTCTTCCCCTCTTCCCGAACCAACACGGAGCTCAGGGCCTCTGCCCCGACGCCCAAGTATAGAAATAAGTCCTCCCCCTCCTTTGGCCCTTGGAGCAGGGGGGCTTGAGTCAGCTGCCTCTTCAGAGCCTGGAACGCCTCTTCGCATTCCGAGGTCCATTCGAACTTTCGACCTCCCCTCAAAGTTTTGAAGAAGGGGGAGCACTTCTCCCCGGCTCGAGAGAGGAACCTACTCAACCCCGCTAGCTTTCCCGTCAGCCGTTGTACCTCTTTGGACATTCACGGTGGCCCCAACTCCAAAATTGCCTTTACCTTGTCTGGATTGGGTTCCATACCGGCGGGGGTGAGGAGATGTCCCAGGAATTTGCCCTTGCTCGCCCCGAAGATGCACTTCGAGGGGTTCAGTCTCATTTTGTACTCTCGGAGGGTAGCGAAAATCTCCTCCAAGTCCCGGAGGTGAGAATCAACGTCGAGGCTTTTGACCATGAGGTCATCCACATACACCTCCAAGTTTCTTCCCCTTTGCTCTCGGAAGACCCTGTCCATCATTTTTTGGTAAGTTGCACCTGCGTTCTTTAGCCCGAAGGGCATCATTTTATAGCAATAACACCCATCTCCCGTGATGAAAGAGACGTCTTTGACATCGGGAGGGTGCATCCTGATTTGATGATAACCTGAAAACGCATCTAGGAAGCTCATTACAGGGAAACCGACGGCTGAGTCAACCAGCACGTCGATCCGAGGCAAGGGGTAACAATCCTCAGGGCATGCTTTATTAAGTAAAGAAAAATCAACACACATCCTCAACCGCCCGTCTCCTTTTTTAACCATTACAACGTTGGAGACCCAACCGGGGTATTGGATTTCAGATACAAAACCAGCCTTAAGAAGTTTGGCCACCTCCTCTTGAATTGGCTCGGCCAGCCTGTCTGTCGTGGACCTCTTCTTCTGCTGGATGGGGCGAGCCTCCGGATCCAGGTTGAGGCGATGGCAAGCCACATCGGCGTCAATCCCTGGAATCTCCGCAGCACTCCAGACGAAAATGTCCACGTTCTTTTGGATGCATTCCAGCATCCTGCCTCGAGCCTCTGAAGTCAGACCTCCGCTGACGCGAACCCTCTCTACCCTGCCGCCGAAAGTGAACCTCCATCTCTACCACCTCTTCCGCCGCCTCCAGACGGGACTACTTCCCCCACTCCTCAGCATCCCCTCCTCCGGGGGTGAAGACTTCTTCCTCGACTTCCTCCGCATCCATTGCTTCGGCCGGCCCCTGGACTTCCTTCGCCACTTCTTCTCGGGCGCGGCTCTCCTCCGCTTCCACACCTTCTATGTCAGCCTCCTGCTCCGCCTCCTCCATCCTCCGCCACATCTCCTCGGCTCCCTCCTGCCAAGAGATGGAGTTCACCGCCGTGACGTAGCACTCCCTCGCTACTTTGGGGCCTCCGCGGACCCGGACCTGAACCCCCTCGACGTTGAACTTGAGGCACTGGTGAAAAGACGAAGGGACGCAGCGGAAGGCGCTGATGAGGGGCCTCCCGAAGATGGCGCTGTAGCTACTGGGGGCGCCCACGATGACGAATTTGCAATTGCGGGATTGCCCCCCCCCCCCCCCAGAGAAACATTGAGTCCCACCCCTCCTTCGACTTCCTTCCTTTCCCCCGAGAAGCCAAACAGGGGCCCGTCTGAGGCCAACACCCTCCTAGCCTCCACCTTCATTGCGTCGAACGCCTTCTTAAAGATGACGTTGACCGAGCTCCCGTTGTCGATGAGGATCCGGGAGACGGTGAAATCCTCGATGGCCATCTGGATGACCAACGCATCGCAAAAGGGGTCCTCATGTCCTGGCATGTCCTGGACAGAGAACGTGATTCTCTCTTCTGGGGGGGGTCTGGGATGTGGAGCCGACGCTCCTGCGATACATGGTGTGGAGGCTCGCCTTGGGGAGGCCTCGACCCCTGCCCCCCTGCCCCCCCCCCCCCCCCCCCCCCCCGTGGATTGCTCCTATCCCTCCCCGGGACCCCACATCGGCCCGGTCTTCGCATCTGTCCTCCTCCCTTCGGGGCAGGACTTCTTCGATCCGCACTCCCTGCCGGTCTTGCTGGTGTTGCTGCTCCCTGTTTCCCCTTATCTCGAGGAAATCCGGGCACGTGACGGTGGAGTGCCCCTCTTCCTGGTGGAAGTCACAATATGACAACTCTACCCTGACTTCCCTTCTCCTCCTCCTTGCCGGCCTTCTCCTATCCCACATGGCTATGGCCATTGCCTGTTCTTGGTCGGGGAGAGGTGGCCTTTGGCCTCGCCTCCATCCGGGAGGGTAGAACTGGCCCTGGCCTCCCTAGCGTCGGTCCCCTCCGTAGAACCCTCTCCTCGCCCTCTGCTCCTGTCGCTCGGGCCTCCATCCTAGCTGATGATTTGGCTCTTGGCACCCCCAACCGGGCTGCTGCTGCTGTTGCTGCTGACATTACCCATCCCTCTGACGGGGCTCGGCTCTCCTCTCTTCCTGGCCTCTACCTCCTCTGGGCCTCTCCTCTTCCGTAGCCCATCTGGCTAGCTTCTGGGCAAACTCCGGGTTCGATGCCTCCCCGTCGACTTCTCTCGCCGCCCGCTCCATTAACTCCTCGAAGGAGAGGGGGGAAACCCTTTTCAACTCCATGCGAAAGAAACCCTGCTGCAGCCCCAGGGTGAAGGCCATCATCAGGGTATGGACTGGCGTCTCTTGGACCTGGGCAACCTCCTCCTGGAAGCGGTCGGCGTAGCTTCCCAGGGTCTCGTTCACCCCCTGCTTGATACGGAATAGAGATTCCGACTCCCTCTTCCTCCTCTTAGAGGTGGTTAATCTCAGAACGAACCCCTGACGTAGATCTTCGAAGCAGTAAATGGAGTTGGACGGTAGCTGATGGAACCACTCTCTCGTCTTCTCCCTGAGGGTAATGGTGAAGCGTCGGCACTTGAACCCATCCGTCATTTGCCGGATTGAGACCACGTACTCAAACCACTAGACGTGCTGGATTGGATCCCCTTTTCCGGTGTAGTAGGACATATCAGGCTCTCTGAACCCATCCGGGACTGGCGCAGAAGAAACCAATTCACTGAAGGGACTACCTCTGCCCACCGGGCGAGTTGGAGGATCTCGCACCCCTAGCTCATCGAACCGGCAGCCGCTCCCTGAGCTTGGGAAGAGGACTCGCCCTGGGAGTTCGGCACCTCGACCTTCCTCAGCGACTTCCTTCCCGGCTCGTCTGGCGGGGGCCGCCTCGCCGAGTGTCGGGTCTGCGAGGACCGGGGTCGCACTCTCGGCCCGCATGTCGAGTGCGAGTCGGACCATGCCGCGCATCTCCTGTCTGAACTCCTCGAACATCCCCATGGTAGCGAGAGGGGGTGGGGGTGGCGAGTCGGTCCTGTCCGATCCCAGTCCTTCTCCTCCAGTCATTGAACTCACTGAAGGTTTTCTGAGTTGACCACGCTCCATGCTCACCGCACTGAAATGTTGAAACCGGAAAATCGGTCTCTATGGAGTTCAACCCTTGGGGAAAGGGTGGTCGCACTCCTACTTCGCCCCTACAAGAAAAACGACAAGAAGAGAAAGAGTGCAAAGGACTAGACCAAGGGCCCGACGCAGAGGTCCCACCACTATCCCGGAAGATCTCAGAGCACTTCCCCTCCTTAGCCAAAGAGCTGGGCTAAGGCACCTCAGAAAGCACTGGAATACTGGAGACGAGTCTGTCCTTTGAGGTGCCCCCTTGGGTCCTATTTATAGATTTCCGGAAATGGCCTGCAAATAGCCTACCTCCGTCGTTCTAAACAGTTATGTGCAGCCCAGCTGGGTCTGCTAACAGCGCAACTCCGCTCTTCTAACCGGCTATGGGCAGACCAGCGGGGGCAAAATGGTAAAAAAAGAACATACTTCACGGCCGAGGGGCGAGTGGGCCTATGATGACTGATACTCGGCAAGGGCGTTGGGTACCGGGTAGAGTCGGGTAGAGCCGGTACTCGCCGCCCCGGCTTGGCGCTAGGCAAGTGTGAGCTCGGTCGGCCCTACCCGCCCACTATTTGGCGAGCTCTCGTCTCCCGTCGGGACTGACCCGCCAAAAGGCGCGGGTCGGGGCTGACCCACCTAAGGGCGCCGACCGAGGGTTGGACTGCCTGAGGGCGCAGGCCGAGGGCTAGCCCGCCGAAGGGCGCAGGCCTGGGGCTGGCCCGCCTAAGGGCGCAGGCCTGGGGCTGACCCGCCTGAGGGTGCAGGCCTGGGGCTGACCCGCCTGATGGTGTGGGTCGGGGCTGACCCGCCTGATGGTGCGGGCCGGGGCTGACCCGCCTGATGGTACGGGCCGGGGCTGACCCGCCTGAGGGCGCAGGCCTGGGGCTGACCCGCCTGATGGTGCGGGTCGGGGCTGACCCTCCTGATGGTGCGGGCCGGGGCTGACCCGCCCGCTAGCCCAGGTTCCCTCGGCGAACACGGGGTTATACACTACTGGCCCCTCAAACCCTCACACCTCACTAGAGTCACTATACTGCCATCTGTGTGACGATTGGCCTAGTACCGCATGACCCGCCACTAGTTTTGTTTCTATGCGCATGCAAGGTATCTCAACCCGAGCCTCCAGCTCGCAGGACCAACCCGCCCTGAATCAAACTCCCGAGCCTCCAGCTCGCAGGACTAATTGTCATGAATCCCTCCAACCCTTCACGGGTGAGATTGCCACATTCTTCTCTTAATCTTGAATCCCTCCAACCCTTCACGGGTGAGATTGTCACAATGTTCTCTTAGCCTATTAGACTACTCTTATTTAATATTTATTACACTTAGCAATTTAGGGTTAATCTACGGACTGCCCAGGGCATGCCCGGTGAAGGGCTCTCGGGGGCACTAGGAACTACGATGGGCTGAAGCTCAAAGCTCCCTTTCTCAAGGACATTTACTCTTATTAGTGTTAACCCATTATTAATACCCAACTTTCCATGTTACTCTGGTGTGAACCTAGTGACTTAAAGTATTAATGTGAGAGCGGCGGTCTTCTGCCGTTCTCCGATCTAGATACACTCATTGGGGTTTTGCACTCTAACTCTCGTTACTAAGTAGCTACCTACTTGACACCAACCAGAGTTTCAATTTCCCAATGTAGTTCTCCTTCTAACCACTTTTCATATCCCCCTGTGGGTCATAGTGTTATACAGTACTTTTGTTATACGCAGCCCACGACCTAACCTTAACCCATGTGATATGACTCTCAATCCCTTGGTCCAAATGCCCCTCCATATTTATCATGAGTTTATCTTATGTGTGGAGTTGACCCTTTATGAGTTCACCATTTTTCTAAGTATTTAGGGTTTTAGATTAAAATCATATGGTTATGTGAACTAGGTCACTTTGTGTATGAACTACCTTATCCAAAGGTCCAACATGCCTAAGTAATTTACCTGGAGTTCATCTAGATTACATATGACTATATACCAAGGATCATAATTTTTCCATTTGAATTTCCATATATTTTCTATTTATGATTAAATCCATAATTAATCCATTTTCCAAATGAAATACTTAAAATATACAACCAAAAATTACTGGTGATCAATATTTATATAATAATGCTCAAGATAGAAGTTCATGCTCCTAGTCAGTGATTTGACCTAACATAATTGCATATGAACATTATTACCAAAATGCCACTACTAGGTTTTCAGCATAAATAATCATCCAAAAATTCTCGAATAATTATACTGGGTTTGAATCACAGAAATTGGATACCATAAATTTTTCCATAATATTTCAACAGTATTTTCCTTTACTTTTAATTAATTTTCAAAAGAGGCAAAAATGTAAATCTACTAAAAACACAACATAAAATTCTCAAAAAACTCATAGATTTTTACAAAGATATATAATGTCCTCTTATGGCTTGTAACAAAATTTTAGAATTTAATAAAATTAGTAGCCCTATTTTCCAAATTTATTTCTAAAGAAGCCTATTTTCTAATAATTCAAAATAATGGGATTTTTTATCCCAAAAATCCCAACCTTCCTATATGAGGTGTATTTCATCCCTATAAGCCTCTGTCAAAATTTTCATGGACATGTATTGAGTCAAATGGGCTAATTCCCCATTTTCCCATTTCTACTAATGACACACCTTTTACAATTACACCTTCATCATGCATGTGGGATTTCCCAAACATGCAAAGGTCCAAATGACCTGAAATTTCTAACATGACCATATAATGACCCGATGGACATGCCACCCAAATTTGGGGGCATTTGGAGTGAGAAATCTCCCAAAATTCAAATCATTTAATAAATGAAATTTCTCCAAAAACTATAGAACAATAATTTCCAAAAAAATCTTATTTTTGGTCAGTACCTAAGTCTAACCTAATTACATGCATGACCAAATTTTCATGACATGCGTACTTAGGATTTGGCTTGGTCACTAATTTAAAAATCTATCCTAGCCTACAACCAGTATTAGTAGAATGACCTTACAAGGAGCTATAGTGCTCCAAATTACCACTTTAGAGTGTCATTTTAAAGTTAAGACCTAGGGCTACAATTTATATGTTGAATACGTTTTTTGAATCTGCCTATAAGAAGCCTAAAAATATCTTTAAAGGTACAGAATAAAGTGTGACAGAATATGAAATAAGCTATAGTTTAATACATCAAAATGGACGGCATCCATCCGCCTTCTTCCTCTAGACGACGGCCAAGATTGCACCGACCTGTAGCACCTTGATCTGGTGTTTCCTGCCCATCCAGCCACCTCCCCGGTCGGCCACCACCTCCGTTGAGGTGAGAGCTAACGTTTGGCGGCGACTTGGCTATCGGAGGCGGCGGTTTCCGGCGAACCCGAGCACCATTAAAAACCATGGATTTTCTCCCACATCTCACATGGATCCAAGCTCAATTGAGCTCGAAATCTCTCCTAAATGATCTAGGAAGCTAGCAAATAGGGATAGGAGGATAAACGGACTTTAATCGGAGCCCGACGGCGGCGGTGGCGGTGGTTGACCATGGAATTTCTCCTCTCTGACGAGCTTGCTCCCGAACCCGATTCTCCGCCAAAAGCTTCGATCCAGGTATCGAATTACACTCCTTTGGACCTTCTGAAGCAAATGAGAGGGTTGGTTTTGGCTGATATGAGCTGTATACAGAGATTCCATGATGGGGATTTTGGCCATGAGCTTTGGTTGCTCCTCCTTGGCTCCAAGTGGTATGTAGCTGGCTGGAAAAGGCAGGGAATGACTGCTTGGGTTCAGATGTGGGCTTGGGAAGAGAGGACTAGGGACACATGGATCTTAATCCTCATTTTCGTCTTTTCTCTCTCTTCCTTTTTGCCTAATATCCCATTATACCTGTAACACCACCCCTGTAAAGACCATATAATATGGGTCCGGCCAGGGCCCCACAACATACGGACACCACAGCTTTAGTATTAAAAGATGATATGAAACTACCCAAACTTAAAACTCCAGACAAACACAACGGAAACATAAAACTAAAAGACAGAAGTTATCCACTAACAATAGAGTATCGAAATGGCCTTAAGGACTTACACAATAATAGTCCAAACAAAATATAAATGTGCCAAGCACACCTAGGCTACCTCGGCATGCAAGCCAGACAAAAACATAACAAAAGTAGCAAACACACCAAGAGAAACCAAGTACAGCAACACTTCATGAGGCTTAGGGCTTTTCGCCTGGCGTGCTAGCTCCTGCATGCGATCCTTGCCCTGTAAGGATTTGAAGTAACGTGGGTCAGCAAAGGCTGACCTCTACTGTGTAACAAACACATCTCCTCCCGGCCACCCCTAACGGACACCGGGGTACCACTCCACCTGCAAGTTAGCACTTTGTATACCAAAAGAGTATGTATAATAAAGCGGTAAAACAGGCTTGGATGTCTCATACAGCATACATGTTCTCTATGTATTGTACAAAGTGAAAGGGGCCTACTATGCAGCATGAATGCAGCCCGGGTTTCACTCAAGGCACCCTAGTTCGTATGCATCTAGCATAACATCAAACACTGGGTACTTCCGTTTCCCCATTGGCTTTAAGCCGCAAACACAAGGGAAACACCATGTCGCCAACGACACACAGGCCGTCACACGGAACCTTGCAATGGCCCCACCCGCACATGGGTCTTAAACCCCGGGCTTGCCCGCATGTTCTGACTTCGCACGTCAGGGTTCCGTCTCATACTGACCGATTCTAAGAAGCCTTGCTGGACCCCACCCGCTCATGGCCACATTGCCCGGGCTTGCCCTCCGCTCGGCATTCTCGTCAGTCTCACACAAGGGCTAGTCTCGCCGGGTCACTTTCCCCACATGACTTGCGCGTCACGGGATAGTCAGCCGACCACGGAGACCTAGCCGCACCTTTGCACAGCACAAAACAATGTTTCCCCACCCCAATTACCATTCGTACCGCATCTTTCCCGCGCTCCAAGGAAACCATCTACCGCACAAAGCGGAGCTAACCTTGTCCGGTTCTGACTGCGAGTACTCCCGCAGTTTTCCTGTAGTTTTCCTGTAGTTTTTCGAATTCAATTTCCCGGCCACCCGGTCACCTCCCTGGCCAACCACCACCACCACCACCTCCGTTGAGGCGACGGCTATCGATCGGCGGTGATTTGGCCGCCGGAGATGACGGTTTCCGGCGAACTCGCCGCCATTAATTTACGGAAATACGATGAAACTCCCATCCGATCTAATCCTTTTGGACTCGATATCTCTCCTAAAGAATTTGTAAGATCTATCCATGAAAGAAGAAGTAGAGGAGGACCTTATTCGCGGTTTGGAGACGAGTTGATCGGCGGTTCGTCATGGCGCGGCGTTGGCGTCGTTCGATTTCTCCTACGGCAACTCCAACTCCAAAGTATGAGATAAAATGGGTAAACTTTTGCTCTCTTACAGCAGGGAGGCTTTTATAGATTTCAAGGGGAGGAAGATGAAGAGGAGAGAGAGAAATGGCAAGAGATCAATGGCCATTTAATTGGTATTTAAAACCGATTTTCGGTTACAGGAAGTCAAGAGGTGGAAATGAATAGGCAAATCCTAGGTGGCAGCCTCCTATAGGACCTCTTTATTATTTTTACTCCATCTTTATGATAAAATTCGGCCATTAAGAGGGGGGGGGGGTTTCTTCTTCTTCATGTCATTAATCTTCACTTCAATATTTTCTCTCTCCTCCCACCATTAATTCTCTAAATTTCTCTCTCCTCCTAACAAAATGAAACTCCTAAAAAAAATGTCACACCTTACACTCTATTGGCAGCCCTCTACGGTTTATAACTTCTCATGAGAATCATGAAGGGGGTGGTTCACCTTCCACCTTAAGTGGCTCTCTTTCTCACTTTCTCTCTCCTCCATTATTCTTCAAAATAAAGCTTTTGATTCCTCTCTCCTAGTCACCCATTTGACTAGTCAACCCTAGGTTATTGGCAGCCCTAATACATCCTATTAATCATGCAAATTGGGTTAGCCTAGAGGAGTGAGTGGTCTGAGCATGGGTTAGCCCAAATAGGCTAGGTTGACTTGACTTGGGTCAAAGGTTGTTGGAGTTAGAGACCGGGCGGTCTGTCGGTCTGGCTTGGCGGGTTATTGACCGGGCGGTCTAGCGGTTTGCCTTCAGCGGTTTGGTTGCTGTGTTGAGGTCTGAGGTCCAAGCGGTCTAGCGGTCTGTTACTGGCGACTAGGAGACCGGGCGGTCTAACGGTCTCACATGACGGCTTGTCTCTCTCTCTGGCAGTGGCCGAGCGGTTAGCCCTTCTGTATAACCGCGCGGCTTGTTCCGGTCTGTTGTTCTAGCCGCCCAGATTTTTTGTATAGTTTTAGTCTCACATCTCTTATTTGTAGTCTCTCTTCTCTCCTTCATTCTATATAAGGGAGGCCATACCTTTGTAATAGATACCTTTTTCTGATAATAAAATTTCAGTTATACCATTTCCGGCTTGTTTTAGTTCGCTTCTCACATGGTATCAGAGGAATCGATCCTTTCCTCCTGATTCTGTGCTTCTCTCTGTCCGCGCGGCTTGCTTCTTCGGCTTGCGCCCTGTCCGCGCGGTCTCCTTGTCGTTGCCCTCTGTGTGCGCGACCTGTTGCCTTGTTCACTGCGATCTTTCGCCTTGTTCGCCGCGACCTATCGCCGTGTGCCTTGCCTCCTCCTATTTGCTCTTGCTCTGGTCGTCGCGACCTGTTGCCTAGTTCGCCGCGACCTATCGCCGTGTGCCTTGCCCTCTCTTGTGCTTCTGTTCGAGCGGACTGTCTGCTTGCCGCTCGACTTCTTCCCCTTTGCTTGATACTGCGGCTTGGTCGTGGTCTTTCTGGCCGCTGGTGTTTGACATCCTAACCGCTGCAGTTCCTCTTCTGCCTATCCGCGCGGCTTGTTTTCTAACCGCGCGGCTTCCTATTGTTTGCTCTTATGGCTCTTTCTAATGCTTCCACTGCCACCACTCCTGCCGCCACCCCTGTAGCCAATCCGGCTCCGCCTCTACCTCCTACTCCTTCCGGGAACCTTGGCACCGTTTCCAAGCTTGTCGGCTCCAACTACCCGGATTGGAGCGTCTCTTTCACCTTTCTCCTTCGCTCGCAACGCAAACGCCACCATCTCGTTGATGACCCTCCTCCTAACACTTCACCTCTCTTTGATGACTGGGATGCGAGTGACGCTCTTGTGCGTACTTGGCTCGCTAATAGTCTATCCGATGAGTGCCTTCCCGTCATCCGTCATGATGAGACGGTGAAGGCCGCTTGGCTTCATCTTGCTGCTTTGTATTCCAAAGGGGCTCAGACGTCCCGCATCTATACATTGTATGCGGACCTCTTTGCCCGGCCTACCTTGTCTCCTACTGCTGCCTACCAACAAGTTCAAGCTCTTGGGGCTAAGATTATTCAGAATCGCCCCTTTTCTGCGGATCTGGCTCAACAACACAAGCACTTCCAGGAGCTTCTGGTTGTGTGTTATCTGCTCCGTCTTCCTGACACTTATGACATGATCCGCCAACAAATTCTGGGTGAGGCGGAATCTCCTACTTTAGATGCCACCGCTGCTCGCATCGCTGCTGTCACCTCTCTCCTTCAGCGCCCGCTTCTGCCCGCACCTTCTCCTCCGGAAAACTATGCTCATCAAACTCAGCGGAGTGGCTCTGGTAGCCGCAGTCATCAGTCTGGCGGACGTCCTTCTTCTCGCTATCTCTGCTCTCACTGTGGCCGCACCGGACACACTCTTGACCGCTGCTGGACAAAGCATCCCCATCTTCGCCCCTCGGGTGACTCTTCCGCCTCTTCTTCCAAGCCGTCTGCTTCCGTGGTCACATCATCAGGTAGTGCCCATGTTGTCACTCAAGGTAAATGGCTTATCGACTCCGGTGCTACTAATCATATGACGGGCAATCCTCAGTGCTTCTCTCTCCTCGAACAGCATGATCGGTTGCCCCCGGTCCTCATTGTAGACGGTTCTCCCTCCCCGGTTCATGGGTCGGGAGTGGTTCATGTTACTCCGTCCCTTCGGCTAGAGGACACTCTCTATGTGCCCAAGTTTCCGTGCAATCTGTTGTCGGTTACTTCTTTGTGCAAGCAGCTTCAATGTTCTGTAATGTTTACTCCATCTTCTTGCTCTTTTCAGGATCCGAGCTCCCAGCGGACGATTTCTACTGGGACTGAGAGCGGCGGCCTCTACTTCCTCGACAACGTTTCCGCTTTGTCTGCCTTCTCTTCTTCTTGTACGGATCTTCTCCAGTGGCATCTCCGTCTCGGTCATCCTCCACCACGGCTTCTACATCAGCTTCTTCCCCACCTCCCTCCCTCCACTACTCCTCTCCACTGCGAAGCATGTCAACTTGGCAAGCATCATCGTTCCTCCTTCCCGTCGAAGTAAGGTCGGGGCTCTACCCGTCCGTTTGATCTAGTCCACTCTGATATATGGGGACCTACTCCTACCCTTACTATTGGTCGGGGTAGTTCTTATTTTGTAACCTTTATTGATGATTTTTCTAGATGTACTTGGGTGTATCTCTTACGAGATCGCTCTGAACTTTTTAATGTATGGACCTCCTTTTATCATTTAATCAAAAATCAGTTTGGTGTTAGTGTTAAAACTTTTCGCTCTGATAATGCAAAAGAGTACTTAAGTCATGCTTTTACCTCTTTCTGTGTGCAACATGGCGTTATTCATCAGACAAGTTGTGTCTATACATCCCAACAAAATGGGGTGGCAGAACGCAAAAACCGTCACCTCCTCGATGTTGCTCGCACATTAATGACTCAAATGCATATCCCTTGCTCATATTGGGGCTATGCTGTTCTTCTTGCCTGCTATCTCATCAATCGCATTCCCTCCTCCGTTCTCAAGGGAAAAACCCCTTTTTCCATCCTTTATCCAGGCAAGGAGCCTTTTCCTCTCCCTCTCTGAATCTTTGGGTGCACTGCTTTTGTGCATGTCCCATCTGCAGCCCGTGATAAGCTCTCCCCTCGCTCCACCAAATGTGTCTTTCTGGGGTACTCGGCCACTTAGAAAGGCTACTGCTGCTTTGATCCTGTTCTTCGTAAGCAGTTCATCTCCGCTGACGTTACCTTCTTCGAGAATGCCTCCTACTTCTCGGATGACTCCTCTTCTCTTCCCCCCACCTCTGATTCTCCTGTTATTATGTTCGTTCCCTCGTCTCCTACTGCGATATCCGCTCCTCCTCCGTCTCTGCCCACTCCTCTCCCTCCACCTCTCTCTCCGTCTCCATCTCCCTCATCTCCGCTGTCGTCGCTCTCTCCTCCCGGGCCAGCTCTCTCTGCCACGGATGCTCTGGATGTCGAGGAGCCCGCCGACCTGGATCTTCCTGTAGCTCTTCGCAAAGGGGTGCGGACGTGTACCCTACACCCCCTTGCTGCTGTTGTTTCATATGATCGTCTTACCCCTTCTCGCAGGGCCTTTGCATTGGCTATCTCTGCAACTACCACACCTCGTTCCTACCAGGAGGCCCTTGCCATTCCTCACTGGAAGCTGGCCATGGATGAGGAAATGGCGACCCTCACAGAGCGGGGTACCTGGACTCTTGTCCCTCCTCCCCTTGATACAGATGTTGTTGGATGTCGCTGGGTCTTTGTAGTCAAGTTTGGCCTAGATGGCACTGTGAACCGTTACAAAGCTCGCCTGGTGGCTAAGGGCTTTACTCAAACCTATGGGGTTGATTACTTTGACACCTTCTCTCCCGTGGCTCGTCTCAGCACTATACGGGTCCTTCTCTCTGTGGCGGTCAACAAAGACTGGCCACTTTCCCAGCTGGATATCAAGAATGTCTTCCTTTATGGTGATCTTCAGGAGGCCGTCTACATGGAGCAACCTCCAGGGTATGTTGCTCAGGGGGAGACACGAGTATGCCGGCTACAGAAGGCAATCTATGGCCTCAAGCAGAGCCCTCGAGCTTGGTTTGACAAGTTCAGCGGCATCGTGGCGGCCGTTGGTTTTGCTCGCAGCGCTGCTGATCACTCTCTATTTATTCGCAAAACCTCTTCGGGACTGGTGGTTCTTGTAGTATATGTGGATGATATTCTTCTCACTGGTGATGACCAGGAAGGGGTAGCCTTGACAAAGCGGCATCTTCGCCAACATCTAGTCACGAAAGATATGGGTTCTCCGAAGTACTTTTTGGGGATCGAAATCTCTCGGAAGCCCAACTCTTTAGTCCTCTCTCAGCGTAAGTATGCTCTTGATATTTTAAAGGAAGCAGGATTGACTGGGGCCAAACCTGCCCGATGTCCCATGGCTGTTGGAGAAGACAAAACCTGGATAGATGGTTCGCCTCTTCTTTCAGATGCTTCGCGGTACAGGCGTCTAGTTGGTAAGCTCATATACCTCACTGTGACTAGGCCCGACATTTCCTATGCTGTGGGCAAGGTGAGTCAATTCATGCAAGCTCCCAGGGAGTGCCATCTGCAGTCCGTCTTGCGGATCTTGGAGTACGTCAAAGCAGCCCCTGGGAAAGGATTGCTCTTTCAGAAGAATGATCATCTGAGGGTTGAAGCTTACTCAGATGCGAGTTACGCTGATGACAAAGGGGACCGCAAGTCTACCTCCGGTTTCTGTACCTTTGTTGGGGGCAATCTGGTAAGCTGGAAGAGCAAGAAGCAATCTGTTGTCTCCAGGTCCAGTGCTGAAGCTGAGTATCGGAGTATGGCATCGACCACTTGCGAGCTAAAGTGGCTACGAGCTCTCATGTTGGATTTAGGAGAGGTCTACAACCATCCTCTACCTATGTTCTATGACAACAAGGCTGCTATATACATCTCCAAAAATCCAGTCTTCCATGAGAGAACCAAGCACATTGAGGTCGACTGTCATTTCATTCGTGAAGAGATTCTGAAGGAACAAATTTACACTCCCTTCGTCACGTCTGAAAAAGAGCTGGCTGACATCTTCACCAAGCCAGTATCCGCCTCGTTTCTTCATATATGTGACAAGCTGGGCATGATCGACATATATGCTCCAGCTTGAGGGGGAGTGTTGGAGTTAGAGACAGGGCGGTCTGTCGGTCTGGCTTGGCGGGTTATTGACCGGGCGGTCTGGCGGTTTGACTTCAGCGGTTTGGTTGCTGTGTTGAGGTCTGAGGTCCAAGCGGTATAGCGGTCTGTTACTGGCGACTAGGAGACCGGGCGGTCTAACGGTCTCACATGGCGGCTTGTCTCTCTCTCTGGCAGTGGCCGAGCGGTTAGCCCTTCTGTCTAACCGCGCGGCTTGTTCCGGTCTGTTGTTCTAGCCGCCCAGATTTTTTGTATAGTTTTAGTCCCACATCTCTTATTTGTATTCTCTCTTCTCTCCTCCATTCTATATAAGGGAGGCCATACCTTTGTAATAGATACCTTTTTCTGATAATAAAATTTCAGTTATACCATTTCCGGCTTGTTTTAGTTCGCTTCTCACAAAGGTTGACTTGGTCATTTTGGCCACTAGGGTTGACCCAAGTGGGTCCTTAGTGACTCATTGGGCCCACATGATGTTTAAGGGGGGGGGCTTAGAGCCATATTAATCCTACTAAGCCACCCAAATCCAGGGTTTTAGGAAATTACTAAATGTAGACCAAAATGGCTCACACTAATTTCTTGGATCATTTTGGTCCTTTTGGCTCTCTAAGGACTTGTCATGACCTCAGGCATGCTCAAAGTCACTCCTAGGGGGGGTCAAATTTGAAAATGGGATGTTACAAATCCCAATAAACAAAACAAAAATTTCGTCCCCGAAATTAAGGTTAAGTCTACAAGAGTTTTCGACCGGCACAAGCTAAGCTTGTAACATCCCATAAGGGTTGAAGTGCCTAAAATGTCAACAATTAGGGGCTAGTCCCCAATAAACAAAAAGTTTAGCCTATATCTTTTTAAATAATTCTACTAGCACGAGAAAATAAGGAAAAACATTAATACACCGGAGGAGTTGCGAGGTATACCTGACTAAAAAGCTCCAGATATTTCTCCTGCAGCAGGTCCTGAGGCTCCCAGGTATGCTCCTCTCGTCCGTGGTTCCTCCACAAGACCATGACTAGCGGAATCTTCTTGCGGCACAAGACTCGTATCCCCTGGTCATTGATCCGTATCAGTTCCAAATGCACAGACCGATCCGAGGCTACCGGCCCATCAATGGCCGTAATCTGTAACTCCGGGCGTAGTAGAGCCCTCCTGAGTGAAGATACGTGAAAAACGTCGTGCAAGCCGGCCAACTCTGGTGGCAGCTCCAGCCAGTAAGCTAGAGGACCGATCTGCTCCAGGATCCTGAACGGTCCCATGAATCTCAGGCCGAGCTTCTTCCGATGACCCCGTACCCGTGAAACTCCATGCATCGGCCGGATCTTCAAGAACACCCGGTCCCCGATCTGAAACTCCACCTGGCGATGCCGAGCGTCATAATACTTCGCTTGCCTGCTCTGTGCCTCTAACATCCGGTCCCGGATCAGTCTCACCTGAGCCTCGGTGTCTTCCACAAACTCTGAGTCTAGAATTTTCGGATCCACGTCCTGCAGCCAAGATAACGGTGTCCTACATCTTCTCCCATACAAGGCCTCATAAGGAGCCATTCGTATGCTGGATTGGTAGCTGTTGTTATACGAGAACTCCACCAATGGCAGCACCTTCTCCCAGGGCTCTCCGCGGTCTACAATGCATAGTCTCAGGAGGTCTTCCAGCGTCCGATTGGTACGCTCCGTCTGCCCGTCAGTCTGGGGGTGGAAAGCCATACTGAACGTCAGTCGGGAGCCAAGGTAAGCCTGTACCGATCTCCACTCTCTGTATGTAAACCGACCATCTCGATCTGATACGATCGTCCTAGGTACGCCGTGATAACGAATATATTGCTCCACGAACCTCCGAACCAACACTCCAACAGAGTCATCCTTCCTGATCGGGATGAACCTAGCCACCTTCGTCAGACGGTCCACGATCACCCAGATCGAATCGTTTCCCGTCCGTGATCGAGGTAGGCCATGGATGAAGTCCATCGCGATGTCCTCAAATTTCACTCCGGCACCGGGAGTGGCTGCAATAAACCCGCGGGATGTCTACACTCTGCCTTCACTAACTGGCACGTCTCGCAGTGGGTCACGACGTAGATGATGTCCTTCTTCATGCCCGGCCAGTATAGGTTCTTCTTCAAATCTACCGTCATCTTTGTGATCCCGGGATGTATAGAAAATCTGCTATGATGAGCCTCGGCCATGATATCCTCCCGAATCTAGCCCCCATCCGGTATGTAAGTCCGACCTCTGAAACAAATCAGTTCATCTCGCATCGAGTAGTCCCCAGCTGAGCCTGCCTCCAAGGCCCGGAAAATCGGCTCTAGCTTGGCATCACGCCTCTGCCAATCTCTGACTCTGTCATGAATATCATAGGTGGTGCTCGTAGCGGCCAGGTACTCCTTGTACAGCTCAGGGTCATCAGGTGATACCAGAGTGATGTGCATTTCTTCGAAACTTCGTAGTAGCTCCATGGACATAAGCTGAGGTCCTACTCCGGCTGTGGCAGCTCTCCGGCTCAGTGCATCGGCCACCACGTTTGCCTTACCCGGATGGTAGTGCATCTCATACTGATAGTCCGCTAGAAATTCCACCCATCTGCGTTGCCGGATGTTCAGCTCCTTTTGCGTATCCACATACTTCAGATTTTTGTGATCTGAAAATATGTTGCAGTGAACTCCATAGAGGTAGTACCGTCAGACCTTTAATGCAAAAATGACCGCTCCCAACTGGGTAGTTCTGTTCATGTTTCTTTAACTGGCGGGAGGCATAAGCGATCACATGTCCCTTCTGCATCAAAACTGCTCCCATGCCCTGGTAGGAGGCATCTGCATAAACCTGAAATCCTTCTCTCCCCGACGGGAGGGCAAGAATCGGGGCCGAAGTGAGTCGATTTTTTCAGCTCCTGGAACGCCGTCTCGCACTGCGGTGTCCAGACAAATGGTATTTCCTTCCTCGTCAGAGAGGTAAGTGGGAGGGCAAGCCTAGAAAAACCCTCTACGAACTTCCGGTAATAGCCGGCAAGTCCTAGGAAGCTCCGTACGTCTGTAGCTGTCTTCAACTTTGGCCAATCTCGGACTGCCTGAATCTTGGCTGGATCCACTGCCAACCCTGCTCCGCTAATAACATGTCCCAAAAAGGCCACCTCCTTCAGCCAGAACTGACACTTGCTGAACTTGGCATACAACTGATGCTCCCGTAGCCTCTCTAAAGTCAGTGTCAGATGCCTCGCGTGCTCCTCCTCGGTCCTCGAGTAAATGAGGATGTCATCGATGAAAACGATGACAAACACATCTAGATACGACTCGAAGACCCGGTTCATGAGAGTCATGAACGCTGATGGCGCATTCGTGAGCCCGAAGGGCATCACGGTAAACTCGTAGAGTCCATACCTGCTACTAAAAGCAGTCTTCTGAATATCCTCTTCTTTGATCCGCAGCTGATAATAGCCCGATCTCAAGTCCAACTTCGAGAAGAAATGGGTTCCCTCCAGCTGGTCAAACAGCTCATCTATCCTTGGCAGAGGATAGGTATTCCTGACTGTTAGTCGGTTCAACGCTCGGTAATCGATACACAACCTGAGTGTTCCGTCTTTCTTCTTGACGAACAACACTGGGGCTCCCCATGGCAAAGAGCTCGGCCGAACAAACCCGGCTTCCACTAATTCCTGCAACTGACTTCGGAACTCCGTCAACTCCCTTGGGGGCATGCGGTAGGGAGATCTGGATGCTGGCTTAGCCCCTGGCACAAGCAATATCTGGAAGTCCTGCTCTCTATGCGGGGGTAGCCCTGGTAGCTTTTCCGGGAAGACGTCCGCAAAATCTCGCACTTCGGGAACGTCGGATAAAGATCCCTTGACTTCCGTCATCTCGAAAAGAATCTGATAGATCTCGTCGCCCTGCATGTGGGCCTTGACCGTCTGAATAGATGATAAGAAAATATGGGACGCAGATCTAATACCTTCCATCATGATGAAAGAATCCCCATATCTAAGGGTAATCTTCTTGGCCAAGCAGTCAATCTTGGCATGGTTCCAATGGAGCCATGACATTCCCAGAATCAGATCATAGTCCGGCAGTGGCAAGATCGTCGCTGGCGCTTCGAAAGGTTTCCCGCCTATCCATGCCTCCATATTGCAATGAGATGAGGTGAACAACTCCGACCCGTCAGGTAGCCGTATCTTCATCATCGACCCCATGAATTTCTCCACGCCATCCAACCCTTGGATAAAAGTCTCCGACACAAACGAGTGCGAGGCACCCGTGTCAAAGAGAGTGTGTGCGGGTTTGCCGCAAATGAAGATAATGCCTGAGATTGTGACTTAACTTAGAGTTCTGTTCTTGGTTTTTACTACCTAATGCTACAGACAATAGTTTTCTAGGAAAGGATGGAAAAAGAATTGAAACAAGCAAACAAAACCTTGTCGTACCTGTGATCACTTGCTCAGGATGTCGGGGTTGGGCCAGGTCCAGTGCATATACCTGCTCCCTTTCCTGCCTACGGTCTCCGCCCTGTTATCCTTATCCTTGACCGCGTCCTCGTCCTCCATAGTGCTGAGCAGGTGGGGCAATCTGCGGCGCTAGAGGGGCCCCCCTTCTCATAGGGCAGTTCCTCTTGATATGTCCCACCTGGCGGCAATGAAAACACTCTGGTGGAGGGTAAGCCCTCCCTCCTGGTCTCTGCACATCCTGTATCTATGGTCTTGGTATCTCTCGCATATGGAGAGGCTGGGGAGCCAGAGCCACCTGCTCCCTCGGCTCCTGTCTCACCTCCTGACGAGGCTAATCCTCCATCTGCCCATATCTGTAGCACGGCCTCGTCGCTGCTCATGTCTTGCTCCACGATTCTGATCCTCCGTTGGCCATTTCCGGCCTCGGGTAGCGTGCCAGTCTGCCTCGATCCTCTTGGCCATCTCTAGAATCCGAGGAATAGGACCATCGGACACGAACAGTAGGGCCTCCCTCAAAGCCTCCTTCAAACCCTTGTAAAATCTCTTGGTGTACCCGGCTTCGTCCAGCTGATAAGAGTCTGCATATCGAGCCAGATGATCAAACTCCCGATGGTATTCCACCACCGACCTAGTGCCCTGCTTCAGTTGTAAGAACCGGTCTTCAAGCTCATCCCTGGCCGACTGCGGAACAAAATGTTCCAACAGCGCGACCCTGAATTCTCCCCAAGTGACCTCCGCAACCTCCCTGTCGACATAAGTCTTGTCCAGGAGCGTCTTCCACCACCTCTTGGCATGGGACTCTAGGCAAGAGACCACCAATGCCACCCTCTCCTCCACCCGGCATCGTATCCCTGTCAGCATCTCATGCATGATGTCCAACCACTCCTCTGTCCGGACTGCCGTCTCTGTCCCTAAGTAGGACGGGGGAGAGAGTCCTCGAAAGATACTCAGCCAGTTGGCTCCCGGAATCAGCTGCGGAGCTGGAGCCTATTGAGCCCTGAAGGCTTCTAGGATGGCAGTCAAAGTCTGCCCCATATCCGTCTGTAGGAAAGGAGCGGGAACTGGTGGAGGTGGTGCAGCATCCAGAGTCTGCAGAACCTCACCCTGTGGAGTAGGCTGTGCTGGAGGCTGTAAATAAGAAATTTTCACTATGAGAAGTCGGTTCATAAGAACTAAAAGTGGACAATTATATGTGATTCCCCATATGGGCACACCACTGCTTCCGCTGCTTAGTTTGTCCGCAAACTAAACTCGCGCGGGGGTGACCCAGGGATTTGTGGACTGCTACTAATCCGATCGATGTTTGCTCTGATACCACTTGTAAGACCCCGTTTTTTTTTCTTTTCAATAACCGGGGTCTTATGCCCAGAACCGCCGCTTTGCGGTGACGCCTTCGCTCTCGGGAAGTTGTCACTACAAAGCGCCGATTCTGCCGGCTTTTTCGATCACATTTATAGTAGCAAGTATTAAAGATATGCAGTCCACAGAAGTAGTAAAAGGGGCAAATCACATATAATATAAATAAAGCTCCACGAAGGGAGTGTCCACAGAAACATCAGAGTGCAGCATAATGTAAAACTAGAAATAAGGGCATAAGCCCTGTACATCAGAGTCCTCACTACAAGTCACTCAGCGGAAGAAAAACTAAAATAACTACTCTAAGGGTCGGGACTCACGGTCCCTGCAGTCTGGACTCCAGTGCTAGACTGCCCCATCTCCAGTCGTACCGGCCTCCTGGGCTGTTCCCCCATGCTGGGCTCCGCGATCCCCTAAAATGATGTGGTTCGAAAACCATTAGTCATAAAGACTAAGCCCGATCATCCCCTACCCCTTCCCCCATGGCCCTTAGGCACCGAGCGAAGAGGAAGAAAGGGGAGGACATATTTGTGGAGAATAAAAGTAAACAGGTGACAGTGGACTTAATCTAGCAAGTTGTATTCTGTGAGCAGTTAATATGAATGTTATAATAGGTCTAGCAGTAAGAAAAGCAAATATATGAATTTAAACCTTCACTTATGCGAGAACACATAAGCAAAAGGGATCTTTTGCAAGGCTCCCATCGTATAAGTGTCCCATACCACTTATACCTTGGGGTGTCGGTTATCAAACAGCAATGGTTGTTATTATATATATCAAATAAACCTTAATTTATAAACTTGCCCACACAAGCTTATAGACTAAGGGGTCGTTTTGCAGGTCCCAAACTATAAGCGTCCTATACCACTTAGTTTTTGGGATGTCCAAAGTTGTAATGAATGATTATGATGGCAATACATATGGTGGGTTATTATGTCATGCAGTGCAACACACACACCCGACTTTGTGCACAAACCTTATAGTTCCCTCTTTCGGAGCCGTTACCTCTCAGGATACCTCCGTAGTGGCAGACGGAAGCGGTGGGTCGGGCCTACCCCACCTCAAAACCAGTTATGCACACCGGTCTGACCTATCGTACGCCCTCAACGCCTGGTGCACGAGGCGGAACACCGCGTACTCTTGCCGGGTATGGACCGTCGGACTTAACCTTGGCAATGTGCTAACCACCTTGCCGAGACAACGATATTGGTGCCGGTGCAACGAACTCCCCAATATCGCTGACCCACCACCTTAGTTATCCTAACTTTATGCACATGCAACAATTATAGAGTGAGTAACCAAACAACACAAACAGTCAAAAGAACTCCCGGACAAGCCGTCCGTAACAACCTAAAACCCGAGCATAAGCTCCCCGGACAAACCCGTCCGTGTCAACTATCAACCGAGCCAAAGCTCCCTGGACTAAAAAAATCAGTCCAGCTCGATTCCCAATCCCATCCCTTGAACACCTCGGGATGACTCATCATTTCAATCTCCTAGCCTTCTAGTGTGTGCCGTGTAAATCCTTACTTAACTAATTTCTCTTTCTTTTAGTTTGCAGTTTACGTTAGCCCAGGACTGCCTCCGGATTATGCCCCGTGAAGGGTTCTCAATAGGCACTAGGAACTACGATGGTATGACAAGACCAAAGTTCCCTTTCGCAAGGCACTTACTTTAATTGGTTTCTCACCTTACCTTTTTCCCTTTAAGAGTTACATTAAACTAAACCTAGGGTAGCTTGACTCTTCACCCTCTCCACACGGAAAGACGGTCTTCCGCCATACCCGCGTAACACCTAATCTTCCAACTACCATCAGTGCTAAACCAAACCTCCTAGGGACTCACCTAGGCTACACGATAATCAAGATTATACGTAATTTACTTTTTCATCCAAATGCCACAATTTATTTATCGGGGGTCTATCCTAACAAGATTTGCCTAAATCCAAAATATTGGAATTTTCCTAATAAATCCGATAACTTATTTATTTATTCTTAAGGGTCTAATATCATCATTTTGAACATGAGGTATATCATTCTAGTTGATTCCAGCTATCACAAAATTAAGGTAAATAATAGTAGGCCTAAATATCAAGTTTCCAAAGTTTGATAGTTTTACTATGATTTTCAAGGGCCTAAACTTATATAATCATTATTTTAGTTATTTCAAGCTTAATGAATAAACTACCTTAATTTGTCCTCCAAATAATTCAAATAAAATACAGGGTGCTGGTTTTATCATGAAAATAACTTTGACAGAATCCCATAATTTTCTTGCTGGTAATTAAATCATAATAAATCAAATACTAAATTATAATCTAACATACTTTGTGAATGAAGTGCTATAACAGTAACCCTAAAAATTCCCAAATAATTCCCAGTGATATAAAAGGGCCTAAAAACCTTAAGTTCCAATTATCATAATTTTCCAGCAATTGTACAAGCCCTAATTTATTTTTATGCTCAAAAGCCCATATTAAAACATTGTGAATGAAGCTCTTAAATTTCTCAACATAAAAGTCTATAAAAAATTCAGGGATCAATGTTCTACTAGTCAAGATCTAAATCCAGAATTCTAACTGATTATAATTAATTTAAAACTTCCAAATAATTGAAACAACAAATCGAGCTAATAATCATTTAACACATGAAGTATAATATTTATTAATCATAAAATTCCAGGAAAATTACCATAAGTCTAAAACATCCTAAAACTCCCTCCTCCCGAGTTTCATAATTTTTGGATTAGATTTAGTGCTTAAAATAACTAAATTACATTTTTATCCTAATCCAAAATCTCAACTTTCGAGGTACCTAATTACCTCCAATTCCTTCACTATTTCAACCAGAGGGTTTTCATCATATCATCCCCCTCTCCTCCAAATTTCAAGGGCATACAAGAGCTTTTGCTCCTATGTCCTTCCCAAACCTCAAACTCCCACCCACTGGATTTGAGTCAATCTCTTAAGGTAAAATCCACCCTAATCCACACCATGTTACCCAAGAGGGTAGACATAGACTCAACAAATCAGTGGCCACAACATCAGTCTCTTTTGAGGAGATTTGTCCACTCCATTTCCAACGTACTTTTCCCCAAAGTATCCCTCACCAAGACCTATCTAGGACTTGATACTTCCCTATTCAAAACTCGACCAATTGAGTTGAAATTTTGTACAGATCTTAACATTAATGCCAGGGACCACCACCCAAAATTTGGGGGAGTTTGGACTTAATTTCATCTCCTAATTAATTTTATAATGTTTATTAAAATTTTACAAAAAACTTTAGGCAAAAGTTCTCCAAAAATTTTCATTTTTGGACAGCCTCTCAATATACATATTATAGATTTCCAGTCCAAATTTCAAGTCATTTGGACATGTTATGAACCGTGGGCAACCATTTCAATTTCTGGTTAGCCTAGGTCTTGATCCCACCAAAATGAGTGTTGTGGTCAAACCACTCACCCAAATTGAATAAAATCAATTTTAAATTAAAGTAGACCCAGAGGGATATAACTTTTGTGACTGGTCATTTTTCCTACTTCGGCCTCTAAGGTCCTCAATTTTTAACTTTAAAATAGGTGAGTTTTCATGTTCATTAATTATAAAATTCCTAAATAAATTATTTAATATTTTAACATCACTATTCGTCTTCTTCTCAAAACCGAACCAGTGAACAGAAAGTTTATTTTCCTGTAGTTTTCCGAATTCAATTTCCCGGCCACCCGGTCACCTCCCTGGCCAACCACCACCACCACCACCTCCGTTGAGGCGACGGCTATCGATCGGCGGTGATTTGGCCGCCGGAGATGGCGGTTTCCGGCGAACTCGCCGCCATTAATTTACGGAAATACGATGAAACTCCCATCCGATCTAATCCTTTTGGACTCGATATCTCTCCTAAAGAATTTGTAAGATCTATCCATGAAAGAAGAAGTAGAGGAGGACCTTATTCGCGGTTTGGAGACGAGTTGATCGGCGGTTCGTCATGGCGCGGCGTTGGCGTCGTTCGATTTCTCCTACGGCAACTCCAACTCCAAAGTATGAGATAAAATGGGTAAACTTTTGCTCTCTTACAGCAGGGAGGCTTTTATAGATTTCAAGGGGAGGAAGATGAAGAGGAGAGAGAGAAATGGCAAGAGATCAATGGCCATTTAATTGGTATTTAAAACCGATTTTCGGTTACAGGAAGTCAAGAGGTGGAAATGAATAGGCAAATCCTAGGTGGCAGCCTCCTATAGGACCTCTTTATTATTTTTACTCCATCTTTATGATAAAATTCGGCCATTAAGAGGGGGGGTTTTTTCTTCTTCATGCCATTAATCTTCACTTCAATATTTTCTCTCTCCTCCCACCATTAATTCTCTAAATTTCTCTCTCCTCCTAATAAAATGAAACTCCTAAAAAAAAATGTCACACCTTACACTCTATTGGCAGCCCTCTACGGTTTATAATTCCTCATGAGAATCATGAAGGGGGTGGTTCACCTTCCACCTTAAGTGGCTCTCTTTCTCACTTTCTCTCTCCTCCATTATTCTTCAAAATAAAGCTTTTGATTCCTCTCTCCTAGTCACCCATTTGACTAGTCAACCCTAGGTTATTGGCAGCCCTAATACATCCTATTAATCATGCAAATAGGGTTAGCCTAGAGGAGTGAGTGGTTTGAGCATGGGTTAGCCCAAATAGGCTAGTTTGACTTGACTTGGGTCAAAGGTTGACTTGGTCATTTTGGCCACTAGGGTTGACCCAAGTGGGTCCTTAGTGACTCATTGTGCCCACATGATATTTAAGGGGGCTTAGAGCCATATTAATCCTACTAAGCCACCCAAATCCAGGGTTTTAGGAAATTACTAAATGCAGACCAAAATGGCTCACACTAATTTCTTGGATCATTTTGTTCCTTTTGGCTCTCTAAGGACTTGCCATGACCTCAGGCATGCTCAAAGTCACTCCTAGGGGAGGTCAAATTTGAAAATGGGATGTTACAAATCCCAATAAACAAAACAAAAATTTCGTCCCCGAAATTAAGGTTAAGTCTACAAGAGTTTTCTACCGGCACAAGCTAAGCTTGTAACATCCCATAAGGGTTGAAGTGCCTAAAATGTCAACAATTAGGGGCTAGTCCCCAATAAACAAAAAGTTTAGCCTATATCTTTTTAAATAATTCTACTAGCACGAGAAAATAAGGAAAAACACTAATACACCGGAGGAGTTGCGAGGTATACCTGACTAAAAAGCTCCGGATATTTCTCCTGCATCAGGTCCTGAGGCTCCCAGGTATGCTCCTCTCGTCCGTGGTTCCTCCACAAGACCTTGACTAGCGGAATCTTCTTGCGGCGCAAGACTCGTATCCCCTGGTCATTGATCTGTATCGGTTCCAAATGCACAGACCGATCCGAGGCTACCGGCCCATCAGTGGTCGTAATCTGTAACTCTGGGCGTAGTAGAGCCCTCCTGAGTGAAGATACGTGAAAAACGTCATGCAAGCCGGCCAAATCCGGTGGCAGCTCCAGCCGGTAAGCTAGAGGACCGATCTGCTCCAGGATCCTGAACGGTCCCATGAATCTCGGGCTGAGCTTCTTCCGATGACCCCGCACCCGTGAAACTCCATGCATCGGCCGGATCTTCAAGAACACCCGGTCCCCGATCTGAAACTCCACCTGGCGATGCCGAGCATCATAATACTTCGCTTGTCTGCTCTGCGCCTCTAACATCCGGTCCCGGATCAGTCTTACCTGAGCCTCGGTGTCTTCCACAAACTCTGAGTCTAGAATCTTCGGATCCATGTCCTGCAGCCAAGATAACGGTGTCCTACATCTTCTCCCATACAAGGCCTCGTAAGGAGCCATCCGTATGCTGGATTGGTAGTTGTTGTTATACGAGAACTCCACCAATGGCAGCACCTTCTCCCAGGGCTCTCCGCGGTCTACAATACATAGTCTCAGGAGGTCTTCCAGCGTCCGATTGGTACTCTCCGTCTGCCCGTCAGTCTGGGGGTGGAAAGCCGTACTGAACGTCAGTCGGGAGCCAAGGTAAGCCTGCACCGATCTCCACTCTCTGGATGTAAACCGACCATCTCGATCTGATACGATCGTCCTAGGCACGCCGTGATAATGAATATATTGCTCCACGAACCTCCGAACCAACACTCCAACAGAGTCATCCTTCCTGATCGGAATGAACCTAGCCACCTTCGTCAGACGGTCCACGATCACCCAGATCAAATCGTTTCCCGTCCGTGATCGAGGTAGGCCATGGATGAAGTCCATCGCGATGTCCTCAAATTTCCACTCCGGCACCGGGAGTGGCTGCAATAAACCCGCGGGATGTCTACACTCTGCCTTCACTAACTGGCACGTCTCGCAGTGGGTCACGACGTAGATGATGTCCTTCTTCATGCCCGGCCAGTATAGGTTCTTCTTCAAATCTACCGTTATCTTTGTGATCCTGGGATGTATAGAAAATCTGCTATGATGAGCCTCGGCCATGATATCCTCCCGAATCTGGCCCCCATCCGGTATGTAAGTCCGACCTCTGAAACATATCAGTCCATCTCGCATCGAGTAGTCCCCAGCTGAGCCTGCCTCCAAGGCCCGGAAAATCGGCTCTAGCTTGGCATCACGCCTCTGCCAATCTCTGACTCTGTCATGAATATCATAGGTGGTGCTCGTAGCGGCCAGGTACTCCTTGTACAGCTCAGGGTCATCAGGTGATACCAGAGTGATGTGCATTTCTTCAAAACTTCATAGTAGCTCCATGGACATAAGCTGAGGTCCTGCTCCGGCTGTGGCAGCTCTCCGGCTCAGTGCATCGGCCACCACGTTTGCCTTACCCGGATGGTAGTGCATCTCATACTGATAGTCCGCTAGAAATTCCACCCATCTGCGTTGCCGGATGTTCAGCTCCTTTTGCGTATCCACATACTTCAGATTTTTGTGATCTGAAAATATGTCGCAGTGAACTCCATAGAGGTAGTGCCGTCAGACCTTTAATGCAAAAATGACCGCACCCATCTCCAGATCGTGAACTGGGTAGTTCTGTTCATGTTTCTTTAACTGGCGGGAGGCATAAGCGATCACATGTCCCTTCTGCATCAAAACTGCTCCCATGCCCTGGTAGGAGGCATCTACATAAACCTGAAATCCTTCTCTCCCCGACGGGAGGGCAAGAATCGGGGCCGAAGTGAGTCGATTTTTCAGCTCCTGGAACGCCGTCTCGCACTGCGGTGTCCAGACAAATGGTATTTCTTTCCTCGTCAGAGAGGTAAGTGGGAGGGCAAGCCTAGAAAAACCCTCTATGAACTTCCGGTAATAGCCGGCAAGTCCTAGGAAGCTCCGTACGTCTGTAGCTGTCTTCAACTTTGGCCAATCTCGGACTGCCTGAATCTTGGCTGGATCAACTGCCAACCCTGCTCCGCTAATAACGTGTCCCAAAAAGGCCACCTCCTTCAGCCAGAACTGACACTTGCTGAACTTGGCATACAACTGATGCTCCCGTAGCCTCTCTAAAGTCAGTGTCAGATGCCTCGCGTGCTCCTCCTCGGTCCTCGAGTAAATGAGGATGTCATCGATGAAAACGATGACAAACACATCTAGATACGACTCGAAGACCCGGTTCATGAGAGTCATGAATGCTGATGTCGCATTTGTGAGCCTGAAGGGCATCACGGTAAACTCGTAGAGTCCATACCTGCTACTAAAAGCAGTCTTCTGAATATCCTCTTCTTTGATCCGCAGCTGATAATAGCCCGATCTCAAGTCCAACTTCGAGAAGAAGTGGGCTCCCTCCAGCTGGTCAAACAGCTCATCTATCCTTGGCAGAGGATAGGTATTCTTGACTGTTAGTCGGTTCAACGCTCGGTAATCGATACACAACCTGAGTGTTCCGTCTTTCTTCTTGACGAACAACACTGGGGCTCCCCATGGCGAAGAGCTCGGCCGAACAAACCCGGCTTCCACTAATTCCTGCAACTGACTCCGGAACTCCGTCAACTCCCTTGGGGCCATGCGGTAGGGAGCTCTGGATGCCGGCTTAGCCCCTGGCACAAGCAATATCTGGAAGTCCTGCTCTCTATGCGGGGGTAGCCCTGGTAGATTTTCCGGGAAGACGTCCGCAAAATCTCGCACTACGGGAACGTCGGATAAAGATCACTTGACTTCCGTCATCTCAAAAAGAATCTGATAGATCTCGTCTCCCTGCATGTGGGCCTTGACCGTCTGAATAGATGATAATAAAATATGGGGCGCAGATCTAATACCTTCCATCATGATGAAAGAATCCCCATATCTAAGGGTAATCTTCTTGGCCAAGCAGTCAATCTGGGCATGGTTCCAATGGAGCCATGACATTCCCAGAATCAGATCATAGTCCGGCAGTGGCAAGATCGTCGCTGGCGCTTCGAAAGGTTTCCCGCCTATCCATGCCTCCATATTGCAATGAGATGAGGTGAACAACTCCGACCCGTCAGGTAGCCGTATCTTCATCATCGACCCCGTGAATTTCTCCATGCCATCCAACCCTTGGATAAAGGTCTCCGACACAAACGAGTGCGAGGCACCCGTGTCGAAGAGAGTGTGTGCGGGTTTGCCGCAAATGAAGACAATGCCTGAGATTGTGACTTAACTAGAGTTCTGTTCTTGGTTTTTACTACCTAATGCTACAGACAATAGTTTTCTAGGAAAGGATGGAAAAAGAATTGAAACAAGCAAACAAAACCTTGTCATACCTGTGATCACTTGCTTAGGATGCCGGGGTTAGGCCAGGTCCAGTGCATATACCTGCTCCCTTTCCTGCCTGCGGTCTCCGCCCTGGTATCCTTGTCCTTGACCGTGTCCTCGGCCTCCATAGTGCTGAGCAGGTGGGGCAATCTGCGGCGCTAGAGGGGGCCCCTTCTCATAGGGCAGTTCCTCTTGATATGTCCCACCTGGCGGCAATGAAAACACTCTGGTGGAGGGTAAGCCCTCCCTCCTGGTCTCTGCACATCCTGTATCTGTGGTCTTGGTATCTCCCGCATCTGGAGAGGCTGGGGAGCCAGAGCCACCTGCTCCCTCGGCTCCTGTCTCACCTCCTGACGAGGCTAATCCTCCATCCTGCCCTTATCTGTAGCACGGCCTCGTCGCTGCTCATTTCTTGCTCCACGATTCTGATCCTCCGTTGGCCGTTTCCGGCCTCGGGTAGCGTGCCAGTCTGCCTCGATCCTCTTGGCCATCTCTAGAATCCGAGGAATAGGCCCATCGGACACGAAAAGTAGGGCCTCCCTCAAATCCTCCTTCAAACCCTTGTAAAATCTCTTGGTGTACCCGGCTTCGTCCAGCTGATAAGAGTCTGCATATCGAGCCAGATGATCAAACTCCCGATGGTATTCCACCACCGACCTAGTGCCCTGCTTCAGCTGTAAGAACCGGTCTTCAAGCTCATCCCTGGCCGACTGCGGAACAAAATGTTCCAACAGCGCGACCCTGAATTCTCCCCAAGTGACCTCCGCAACCTCCCTGTCGGCATAAGTCTTGTCCAGGAGCGTCTTCCACCACCTCTTAGCATGGGACTCTAGGCAAGAGACCACCAATGCCACCATCTCCTCCACCGGGCATCGTATCCCTGTCAGCATCTCATGCATGATGTCCAACCACTCCTCTGTCCGGACTATCGTCTCTGTCCCTAAGTAGGACGGGGGAGAGAGTCCTCGGAAGATACTCAGCCAGTTGGCTCCCGGAATCAGCTGTGGAGCTGGAGCCTGTTGAGCCCTGAAGGCTTCTAGGATGGCAGTCAAAGTCTGCCCCATATCCGTCTGTAGGAAAGGAGCGGGAACTGGTGGAGGTGGTGCAGCATCCAGAGTCTGCAGAACCTCATCCTGTGGAGTAGGCTGTGCTGGAGGCTGCAAATAAGAAATTTTCACTATGAGAAGTCGGTTCATAAGAACTAAAAGTGGAAAATTATATGTGATTCCCCATATGGGCACACCACTACTTCCGCTGCTTAGTTTGTCCGCAAACTAAACTCGCGCGGGGGTGACCCAGGGATTTGTGGACTGCTACTAATTCGATCGATGTTTGCTCTGATACCACTTGTAAGACCCCATTTTTTTTCTTTTCAAAAACCGGGGTCTTATGCCCAGAACCGCCGCTTTGCGGTGACGCCTTCGCTCTCGGGAAGTTGTCACTACAAAGCGCCGATTCTGCCGGCCTTTTTCGATCACATTTATAGTAGCAAGTATTAAAGATATGCAGTCCACAGAAGTAGTAAAAGGGGCAAATCACATATAATATAAATAAAGCTCCACGAAGGGAGTGTCCACAGAAACATCAGAGTGCAGTATAATGTAAAACTAGAAATAAGGGCATAAGCCCTGTACATCAGAGTCCTCACTACAAGTCACTCAGCGGAAGCAAAACTAAAAGAACTACTCTAAGGGTCGGGACTCACAGTCCCTGCAGTCTGGACTCCAGTGCTAGACTACCCCATCTCCAGTCGTACCGGCCTCCTGGGATGTTCCCCCATGCTGGGCTCCGCGATCCCGTAAAATGATGTGGTTCGAAAACCA
This sequence comes from Platanthera zijinensis, assembly GCA_039513925.1. Taxonomy (NCBI): domain Eukaryota; kingdom Viridiplantae; phylum Streptophyta; class Magnoliopsida; order Asparagales; family Orchidaceae; genus Platanthera; species Platanthera zijinensis. Next base: position 73,483,381 of record CM077084.1, on the reverse strand, counting down.
TTAGTCATAAAGACTAAGCCCTATCATCCCCTACCCCTTCCCCCATGGCCCTTAGGCACCGAGCGAAGAGGAAGAAAGGGGAGGACATATTTGTGGAGAATAAAAGTAAATAGGTGACAGTGGACTTAATCTAGCAAGTTGTATTCGGTGAGCAGTTAATATGAATGTTATAATAGGTCTAGCAGTAAGAAAAGCAAATATATGAATTTAAACCTTCACTTATGCGAGAACACATAAGCAAAAGGGATCTTTTGCAAGGCTCCCATCGTATAAGTGTCCCATACCACTTATACCTTAGGGTGTCGGTTATCAAACAGCAATAGTTGTTATTATATATATCAAATAAACCTTAATTTATAAACTTGCCCACACAAGCTTATAGACTAAGGGGTCGTTTTGCAGGTCCCAAACTATAAGCGTTCCATACCACTTAGTTTTTGGGAAATCCAAAGTTGTAATGAATGATTATGATGGCAATACATATGGTGGGTTATTATGTCATGCAGTGCAACACACACACCCGACTTTGTGCACAAACCTTATAGTTCCCTCTTTCGGAGCCGTTACCTCTCAGGATACCTCCGTAGTGGCAGACGGAAGCGGTGGGTCGGGCCTACCCCACCTCAAAACCAGTTATGCACACCAGTCTGTCCTATCATACGCCCTCAACGCCTGGTGCACGAGGCGGAACACCGTGTACTCTTGCCCGGTATGGACCGCCGGACTTAACCTTGGCAATGTGCTAACCACCTTGCCGAGACAACGATATTGGTGCCGGTGCAACGAACTCCCCAATATCGCTGACCCACCACCTTAGTTATCCTAACTTTATGCACATGCAACAATTATAGAATGAGTAACCAAACAACACAAACAATCAAAAGAACTCCCGGACAAGCCGTCCGTAACAACCTAAAACCCGAGCATAAGCTCCCCGGACAAACCCGTCAGTGTCAACTATCAACCGAGCCAAAGCTCCCTGGACTAAAAAAAACCCGTCCAGCTCGATTCCCAATCCCATCCCTTGAACACCTCCGGATGACTCATCATTTCAATCTCCTAGCCTTCTAGTGCGTGCCGTGTAAATCCCTACTTAACTAATTTCTCTTTCTTTTAGTTTGCAGTTTACGTTAGCCCAGGACTGCCTCCGGATTATGTCCCGTGAAGGGTTCTCAATAGGCACTAGGAACTACGATGGTATGACAAGACCAAAGTTCCCTTTCGCAAGGCACTTACTTTAATTGGTTTCTCACCTTACCTTTTTCCCTTTAAGAGTTACATTAAACTAAACCTAGGGTAGCTTGACTCTTCACCCTCTCCACACGGAAAGACGGTCATCTGCCATACCCGCGTAACACCTAATCTCCAACTACCATCAGTGCTAAACCAAACCTCCTAGGGACTCACCTAGGCTACACGATAATCAAGATTACACGTAATTTACTTTTTCATCCAAATACAACAATTTATTTATCGGGGGTCTATCCTAACAAGATTTGCCTAAATCCAAAATATTGGAATTTTTCTAATAAATCCGATAACTTATTTATTTATTTTTAAGGGTCTAATATCATCATTTTGAACATGAGATATATCATTCTAGTTGATTCCAGCTATCACAAAATTAAGGTAAATAATAGTAGGCCTAAATATCAAGTTTCCAAAGTTTGATAGTTTTACAATGATTTTCAAGGGCCTAAACTTATATAATCATTATTTTAGTTATTTCAAGCTTAATGAATAAACTACCTTAATTTATCCTCCAAATAATTCAAATAAAATACAGGGTGCTGCTTTTATCATGAAAATAACTTTGACCGAATTCCATAATTTTCTTGCTGGTAATTAAATCATAATAAATCAAATACTAAATTATAATCTAACATGCTTTGTGAATGAAGTGCTATAACAGTAACCTTAAAAATTCCCAAATAATTCCCAGTGATATAAAAGGGCCTAAAAATCTTAAGTTCCAATTATCATAATTTTCCAGCAATTGTACAAGCCCTAATTTATTTTTATGCTCAAAAACCCATATTAAAACATTGTGAATGAACCTCTAAAATTTCTCAACATAAAATTCTATAAAAAAATTCAGGGATCAATGTTCTACTAGTCAAGATCTAAATCCAGAATTCTAACTGATTATAATTAATTTAAAACTTCCAAATAATTGAAACAACAAATCGAGCTAATAATCATTTAACACATGAAGTATAATATTTATTAATCATAAAATTCCAGGAAAATTACCATAAGTCTAAAACATCCGAAAACTCCCTCATCCCGAGTTTCATAATTTTTGGATTAGCTTTAGTGCTTAAAATAACTAAATTACATTTTTATCCTAATCCAAAATCTCAACTTTCGAGGAACCTAATTACCTCCAATTCCTTCACTATTTCAACCAGAAGGTTTTCATCATATCATCCCCCTCTCCTCCAAATTTCAAGGGCATACAAGAGCTTTTGTTCCTATGTCCTTCACAAACCTCAAACTCCCACCCACTGGATTTGAGCTAATCTCTTAGGGTAAAATCCACCCTAATCCACACCATGTTACCCAAGAGGGTAGACATAGACTTAACAAATCAGTGGCCACAACATCAGCCTCTTTTGAGGAGATTTGTCCACTCCATTTCCAATCGTACTTTTCCCCAAAGTATCCCTCACCAAGACCTATCTAGGACTTGATACTTCCCTATTCAAAACTCGACCAATTGAGTTGAAATTTTGTACAGATCTTAACATTGATGTCATGGACCACCACCAAAAATTTGGGGGAGTTTGGACTTAATTTCATCTCCTAATTAATTTTATAATGTTTATTAAAATTTTACAAAAAACTTTAGGCAAAAGTTCTCCAAAAATTCTCATTTTAGGACAGCCTCTCGATATATATATTATAGATCTTCAGTCCAAATTTCAAGTCATTTGGACATGTTATGAACCGTGGGCAACCATTTCAATTTCTGGTTAGCCTAGGTCTTGATCCCACCAAAATGAGTGCTGTGGTCAAACCACTCACCCAAATTGAATAAAATCAATTTTAAATTAAAGTAGACCCAGAGGGCTACAACTTTTGTGACTGGTTATTTTTCCTAATTCGGCCTCTAAGGTCCTCAATTTTTAACTTTAACATAGGTGAGTTTTCATATTCATTAATTATAAAATTCCTAAATAAATTATTTAATATTTTAACATCACTATTCGTCTTCTTCTCAAAACCAAACCAGTGAACAGAAAGTTTATTTTCCTGTAGTTTTCCGAATTCAATTTCCCGGCCACCCGGTCACCTCCCTGGCCAACCACCACCACCACCACCTCCGTTGAGGCGACGGCTATCGATCGGCGGTGATTTGGCAGCCGGAGATGGCTGTTTCCGGCGAACTCGCCGCCATTAATTTACGGAAATACGATGAAACTCCCATCCGATCTAATCCTTTTGAACTCGATATCTCTCCGAAAGAATTTTTAAGATCTATCCATGAAAGAAGAAGTAGAGGAGGACCTTATTCGCGGTTTGGAGACGAGTTGATCGGCGGTTCGTCATGGCGCGGCGTTGGCGTCGTTCGATTTCTCCTATGGCAACTCCAACTCTAAAGTATGAGATAAAATGGGTAAACTTTTGCTCTCTTACAGCAGGGAGGCTTTTATAGATTTCAAGGGGAGGAAGATGAAGAGGAGAGAGAGAAATGGCAAGAGATCAATGGCCATTTAATTGGTATTTAAAACCGATTTTCGGTTACAGGAAGTCAAGAGGTGGAAATGAATAGGCAAATCCTAGGTGGCAGCCTCCTATAGGACCTCTTTATTATTTTTACTCCATCTTTATGATAAAATTCGGTCATTAAGAGGGGGGTTTCTTCTTCTTCATGCCATTAATCTTCACTTCAATATTTTCTCTCTCCTCCCACCATTAATTCTCTAAATTTCTCTCTCCTCCTAACAAAATGAAACTCCTAAAAAAATGTCACACCTTACACTCTATTGGCAGCCCTCTACGGTTTATAACTCCTCATGAGAATCATGAAGGGGGTGGTTCACCTTCCACCTTAAGTGGCTCTCTTTCTCACTTTCTCTCTCCTCCATTATTCTTCAAAATAAAGCTTTTGATTCCTCTCTCCTAGTCACCCATTTGACTAGTCAACCCTAGGTTATTGGCAGCCCTAATACATCCTATTAATCATGCAAATAGGGTTAGCCTAGAGGAGTGAGTGGTTTGAGCATGGGTTAGCCCAAATAGGCTAGGTTGACTTGACTTGGGTCAAAGGTTGACTTGGTCATTTTGGCCACTAGGGTTGACCCAAGTGGGTCCTTAGTGACTCATTGGGCCCACATGATGTTTAAGGGGGGGCTTAGAGCCATATTAATCCTACTAAGCCACCCAAATCCAGGGTTTTAGGAAATTACTAAATGTAGACCAAAATGGCTCACACTAATTTCTTGGATCATTTTGGTCCTTTTGGCTCTCTAAGGACTTGCCATGACCTCAGGCATGCTCAAAGTCACTCCTAAGGGGGGTCAAATTTGAAAATGGGATGTTACATCGACTCCTACCCCCCCCCCCCCACCCCCCGTGGATCACTCTGATCCCTCCTCGGGTTCCGACATCAGTCGGGCCTTCGCATCTGTCCTCCTCCGCCCGAGGCCGGACCTCCTCAATCCGCACAGCATGCGCCATGGCATCCTCCTAATCGGGGAGAGGGTGTCTCTAACCCTGCCTCCAACCCTAGGAATAAAACGGACCGTGGCCACCCTGGCAATTATCCCCTCCATGATAACCCCTCCTTGGCCCTTGGTCCTGCCACTCCGGCCTCCACCCTAGTCGATTAGTCGGCCCCTGACTCCCCCACCTGGGCTGCTGCTGCTGCGGCTGCTCCCTCTATTGGGGCTCATCCCTCCTCTCCTCTTGAACTCAGCCACCCCTTGGCCTCTCCTCCTCCGTTTCCCAACGGGCCAACCTCCGGGCAAACTCCTAGTGTGCCGCCTCCATGTCGGCCTCCCTCGTCATCCTCTCCATGAGCGCTTCGAAAGATACCGGAGGCATCCACTTCAGCTCAACGGTGAAGAACCCGGGCTGGAGACCCAGGGTGAAGGCTATCATCATGATGTGCCCCGGCATCTCCTGCACCTGGGACAGTTCCTCCTTGAACTTATCCATGTAGCTACCCAGGGTCTCGCATGCCCCTTACTTAATGCGGAAAAGGACTCCACCTCCTTCTTCCTCTTCCTCGACGTGGTGAACCTCAGCATGAACCCCCGACACAGGTCCTCGAAACAGTAAATGGAGCTGGTCGGTAGCCGGTGGAACCACTCTCTTGCCTTCTCTTTGATGGTGATGGCAAAGAGTCGGCACTTAAACCCGTCCAACATTTGTCGGATCAAAACAACGTCTTCGAACCACTGGACGTGTTGGACCGGATCTCCCTTCCTGGTGTAGTAGGTCATCTCCGGCTCCCAGAACCCTTCTGGAGCTGGGGCAGAAGAGACAAGCTCGCTGAAGGGGCTTCCACCCATAGCTGGGTGAGCTGGGTACTCCTCCCCTGCCGTCTCACCGAAATGGTACTCTCCTGCCGAGCTGGGGAATAGAACTCACACCCGCAGCTCACGTTCTCCCCCTCCAGCGACCACCTTATCAGCTCGTCAGATAGGTGCGTCGTCGCCCAAGGCCAAGACGGCGACTACGAGAACCGGTGGTGTCGCATTCTCGAACCGCATGTCGAGTGCGACTCTGACAAGTCTGAGGACTTCCTCTCTGAGCTCTGGCAACATCGCCACTGCGGGAGGGGGAGGGGGTGGCGAATTGCCCCTGCCTGAACCTTGTCCATCATCTCTAGCCATCGAACTTGCAGGAGATTTTCTTTGCTGATCACGCTCCACGCTCACCGCACCAAAATGTTGAAAACGAGAATTCGGCCTCGAGGAGTTCACCCTTGGGGAAGGGGTGATCACACACGTACTTCTCTTTTGCGAGCTCGAAAAACCAAGGGAGAAGGACTAGGGACAGACCCAAGGCTCCATCACGGAGGTCCCACCACACACCCGAAAGATCTTAGAGAACTTCCCCTCCTTAGCCAAGTGCTGAAGCTAAGGTACCTCAGAAAGCACTAGAAGACAGGGCATAAGTAAGCATGCCTTTCTGAGGTACCCCTTGGGTCCTATTTATAGGATTCTGAAAACGGCATGCAAATAACCAACCTCCGTTGTTTGGAACAGCTATGTGCAGGCCACCTGGGTCTGCCAACAGCGAGACTCCGTTGTCCTAACTTGCTATGGGCAGGCCTGCAGGGGCAAAATGGTAGAAAACACCCCTCACAACACAGGGTGAGTACCCCCACTTCCTCTACTCAACAATGAAGGCGAGTGCTCGATTGATCCGGCACTCGCCGCCTCAGCTCGAAGCTTTGGCGAGCTTGGGAATATAATGCCATGCTCGCCCGCCGAGGCCTCGACGATCGGCCAGAAGTTTGTCGAGCTGGGCTCGACAAACTCGGCCCTTTGGTCGCCCAGAAGAGATAGAATAGGCGTTGAGGAGGGTCGTGCTCGCGAAGGCGAGCTGGGCACTCGCCGCTAGGGCAGGGGCGTTGAGTGGACTCGCCGCCCAAGATTCAGTTCGCCTTGGGCTCGGTCAACCTCACTCGCTGGATACGGGGTTGTACAACTATTTTTTACCTCCCTATGTAGTAATTGCACGAGAATAGTTAAGAATTTGTATTATCATGAATAGAACAGCACATTATCCAGTTTTTATTATTTCCTGTATTAAGCTATTCATTTATTTCTTCATTTTCTTAATGCAGGTATTGGAAACCAGTGGAACTAAAAGTCTTGGAGCAAACAGAGGAGTTCACAGATCCAATATGGTCGAGGACAGACAGGAATTGGGCGTGCACGGGTAGGAACACGCCCGTGTCCCTACCCGTGTCCTATTCGGGATGGATCAGAAGAGTTGGAAGAAAAAGACAGAGCACTACACAGGTGGGAACACGCCCGTGTGCCCACCCGTGTCCTTTTCGGGATATCTTGAAGACCTGCTGTCAACCAACCCGTGTGCGAAGAACACGAAAAACAACACGGCCATGTCATTAGCCGTGTCAGATGACACGGCCCACGACCAGACACATCTATACGTGTTAAACCGCCATTGAACCGTCCACAAGGCCTGTGACACGGCCGTGTTGGAACCCGTGTTCGACCCTATTTGCAAGGAGACTATAAAAACCTGTAGAAAAAATATAATAGAAACTTTTGGATCAAAGGATTTGGAGAACTTCTAGAGAACAAAAGTGGAGCATCCAAGGGAAAGAGGAATTGAAGGAGATTATTCGTATGGTTTTAATCTTCATGTATCTCTTTTAATCTTTCCTTTCTCTTGGTAGATCTAACTTTATTTATTTTTATTTCACATGAAATTTATCTTTGAATAATTTGGTAATCATGTATGTTATCTTTTTCATCAAATTTATGGTATTTTATTCATATGTAGGCTTTCAAACAAAGAGATTCATCCTATAATTGAATTTATTATATGTTTTATATGAATTCCAAACTTCTAGATTGAGAAATTAGAAGGTTGTGATGATGTTTATATGTTCATCTTTTGGTGTTATTTCTCTTTATATTTCAAATTACATGATCGAGAGATATGTCATTTGGATCATAGTAGTACGAATAAATGGATTCATGGTATTTTAGAGATAGGATTTCATGAATTTATGTATTAGATAGGGTACTTTATATTAATGCAAATTTGAGTGTTGTAAATTGTTAGAGAGAAAATTTACTCAACTTGGGTTTAGATTTTGAATATCTCGAGAGAGAATTCGATAGATGTTTAACCCTTACAATACTACGAATTTGATAACCTTATTATTATGTGATTACATAGAATTGAAATAATGAGCGATTATTTTCATGTGAATGCTCTTAGATTATATGCTTTTTTACTATCCATCATCCTCCAATGTCACTTTATCCAAGTAGTCCTAGTTAGGTTAATCTAGGTTAAAAATCAATTTTAATTATAGGTATGATAATAGAGTGAGGGTGAGTATGAGTATTTGAAAAGACCCTGTGGAATACGACACGAGATGTAGATTTCTCCTATACTATGATTGATATATGCGCTTGCCTGAAAGTTAAATCAATCTAGCTTATGTCCGTCTACATAGTTTATACTAGAGTGTAGAATGAAACCGCATCAAGTTATACTTTGAAACCATCATGAGCAGGAGCGCGACCTAGCCAAGGATAAGGCTGTAACGACCCCATCCGTTAAATAACATATAATAGAAGGTCCGGCCGAGGCCCCACACCATATGCCACAAACAGGAAGTGAGTTTACAGGTTAATACCAAAACATATTCGCATCCTAACTAGGAGCATACTAGTGGGAGATTTATAGTTAATATTTAACTCAATAGCCACGAATGTCCACTATATATAAACAAGCACATTTATATATAACCCTGAAGGAATGTACACAAAATACACAAAAGTTTGGCCTTAAGGCCTTACAGTTAAGCTTCATAAATGTGGATTACAAACATCGGTGCGCAAGCTGGCCACACATAAACATAATAAAATTCTTCGCTCAGCCTTTGAGGGCAAGCAGCAGCAGGGGATTCAGCCCTCTATTTCCCGCTCGGCTCTCCAACACCTGCACAAGGAGAGCCCACCATAATGGTGGCAAACAAGGCAACAGTCAGCATTCAGTTGACCAATTTATAACGACCCTACCCCTTACCCGGGGTAGTGGTATTCCTTCCCTGCAATCATAGCGGTTCACAAGCAGATATATTGCAAGATGTGTGTTGGGTACATTGGAAACTGTGTACTTGATTTGGAGATGCCTCACTTAACTCAATGATATACATAATTGTGTATTTGATGGGATGTTGAGTTTTAATGTGCAAGTTAAAGAAATACAGAAAAAATATTCTAAGTACAAGTGTCGACACTTGTGAAGGAAATGTGTCGACACCAGGAGCCAGATTGTGTCAACACACAAGACTTGTGTCGACACACAGAAATTCAGTCTATAGCAATTGTGTAGATACACAGGACTTGTGTCGACACACTCAAGAATTCTGTCGATGCCAACTATGTCAAGACTGGAAGCAGATTATGTCGACACAAAGGACTTGTGTTAACACATTCTACAAAAGCTGTGTTGTGAAGATAAAGAAGAGATGTGTCGACATTCTATGAGCTGTGTCGACATCATCAAGAATTATGTCGACACATGTTCCATTTGTGTAGACACATGTGAAGTTTTGTCTCGACACTTTCTGCTGAGATAAAAGTGGAGAAGTTTCAGTTGTCAAGAGTGAAGACTTGACAGTTGTCATAACTGACAAAGCTGTCACATTTGTCAGAGCTGTCAGAAGGCAGTTATGAACCGAATCAGCCGGTAACCTCGGATGGGATCTATATAAAAACCTGTTCTATCAAAAAAAAGAGGGACTTGGTAGCTGGTTCATCCTGAAATCAACAAGTTATTAGTAAAGAGAAGGCAGATCCTGAACAAGTCTGCAAAAAGAATTCAGAATCACATCTAAAAGAAGAGAAGAGCTGGATTGTGGATCGACTCCAACTTTTCAAGAAGATCAACCTTACTTTGTTCAGATTCAAGAATCTTTGAAGAAGCTAAGACAGGTTGGATCTCAAGTAGTCAGTTCATTCCAGATCTGATCAAGAAGTCTTCATCTATTTCTCTTTCTTTTCAGGTGAAGAAATAATCATTCTCGCAATCAATTCTGTAAGATCTTTTATAGATCTGAGGTAGGATCTTTGTGATCTGAGTTATAGGCATGGTTATAAGGGCTGAGGTAGGGCTTGCTGGCTTGAGTGTAGGAGTATGGACTCACTCTGAGGTAGGATTCTCTGAAAGAATCTGAGTTATAAGACTTGCTTGTCTAAGTTGTAGGAACCATTCTAGGTTATGAGTTATAAGATCTGAGGATCTGAGAAGAAAGAAGGGAGTTAGGCTGAATCTAGTATACTGCTAGATAGGCGAAGGGGGAAAGTGGATGTACCCATCTCTTGGGGAACTACTATAAATCTGTGTGTATGTTGTGTTTGTTTTGATCTGTGTTGTGATAGCTGTAGCATAGTTTATCTAACTGTGATATATTTTATCTGCCTAATTAAAATTGGAATTGAACCTATTCACCCTCCCCCCTCTAGGTGTTTAGGGTATCTTGAAACTAATTCTTTCAAGTGGTATCAGAGAGAGGTTCCTTAAGAATAGACTCAACAGTCTGAGTTGATCTCCAAGGAAGTTACCAGTTAGCCAAAATGAGTTCAGGTGAAAATCATAAGGAACTTGGTTCCATGAAGATTCCCATATGTAGAAAGGAAATCTTTGGCATATGGAAAGAGAGAGTCAGATTATTCATGCAAGCCTCTGACCCAAGAATCTACATCACAGTTCAAGAAGGGTCATTCATTCCTATGAACATTTCAGTTCTTGATGTCAACCTCAAGACTCCAAAAAGTTACTCTGAAATGACTAAGGATGAGATCATCTTAGCCACTATGGACAAGAGAGCACAAAACATAATAGTTAGTGTTATAGATGACTCAACTTTCCAAAACTTGGTTCATGTCAAAACCTCCAAGGAGATGTGGGACACTTTGATTGTCTATATGGAGGGGATAGAATAAGTAAGAGAGGATAGAAAGTCTGCTAAATCAAGAATATGAAAGTTTTAGACAAACCAAAAAGATAGCATAACTGAGTGTTATAAGAAATTTTTTAGAATAGATAATGAGTTGATGACCTATGGAAGAGTCTTCAGTACATATGAGCTCAATGATAAGTTTCTCATATCACTAACCAAGGACTGGGATACCAAGATATGTGTCATCAGGGAAGTGGCCAAACTTGCAGATACATCTCCTCCAACCCTATTTGGAAAATTGCTATCGTATGAGATGCAGCTTATGGCCAAAAAGGAGGAGGAGAAAAGTAATAGGTCTGAGTACAAAGAGAAATCTATGGCCTTCAAGGTTGAAGCCACAAAGAAGGACAAGAGAAAATCTCCATCTTTTCCTAGGAAAGCTGTTGAAGTTAACTCAGATAATTCTGACAATAACACATCAGACAACCCCAATTCTGATGAAGACTTTGCTGCCTTCATAAGGCAATTCCAAAGATTCATGAAAAAAATAGTGGAGAACAAAGCCATCCTCCTCTCATTTCAAGGATTACAACTACCAGAAGAAGAAATCTTCTAATGAATACATGTATGGCACTAAACCAAGCACACTAACTTCTTCTAAGATTGTTTGATATTGCTGCAATAGGCCTAGACATGCCATAGCTGACTTCCTTGATAAAAGAAAGGAATCTAATGATAAGAAGAAGCATCAAAATAAGGGCAAGCAGGAGAGATCCTTTGTTGCCAAGAAGCAAAAGAGTTGGACTGACTCCTCATCATCAAAATCTAGAGAAGAGGCTGAAGCTGAAGCCTATATTAGACTGTTCAAAACTGAAGAGGATTCTGTAGAGACTGAATTCTTGCAAATACTGGACTCTATAAATGGGATTGAAGATCATCATTGTAGAGGGCTAATGGCTCTGTCTGAGGAAGATTAGTGACATGATCAGCCTGGTACTAGTAAGGTATACAATCTATCTTCAGTTTCTGATTATTATATTGGACCAGAATCAGAAGCATCAGCATCAAGAGTTGAGGATGATTCTGAATCTGAAGGGGATGTGGATCAACTAATTGATAAGTATGGTGATCTATTGCAAGCTTTTAAGAAAAAAAGAATCCTTGCCAAAAAGCAGGCTAAGGAAATTGCCTCTTTCAAGTTAGCTGCTTCAGAATCAGCAAAAGTGTTGGATCTGAAATTGAAGGAAGTAAGCCAATTGAAAAAAATCACGATCATTTAGATGGAAACAATTACCTTCAAAAATGATCACATCAAGAGTCTTGAAGTCAGACTTCAACGAGAGAGGGATCTTGTGGCTAAATTCTCAAAGCCAAAGCCAGTCTTACCCTTAATTGATAACTTCATTGCCCAAAAGGGTAAGAAAGGATTAGGCTTCAAGGGAAGAACAAGGGCAGCTAATTCCAAAAGGAAAGGCAAAGCCTCAGTTCAGCCACTAGCTTCCAAACCCCCTATTCCTTTCAAGAAAGTGATGCAACCTACTAACAGGTATGACCATGACATCACACATGGTCAATGTAAGCATGGTGATCAGGATGGCAAGGGTGTAAATGCCAATAGGGCAGCCCATGAACAAACACACCATGTTTTTCAGGAATCATCAGTGTTTGATGCACCAGCCCTAACACTTAATAAAAAGACCTTTGTTCCTACAGAATTTAGTACTGCTGATAGCAATGATGTTAAGCATGTACTTAAAAGAAGATACAACAGATGAGTGATGGTATTGTGGCAAAGTGGGCCACTATGCCATTGATTGTTGGCACAATACTAGTGTCAAGAAATATGCTAGCTTACCTGTCAGAAAGACTGCAGGCAAGCATGTCAAATTTCAATCTAACCTGAACCTAGGACCCAATAACTATTGGGGCTTTAAGGTTAGATAATTTTATTTGATGTAGGTGAGTCCAAAGGACCATACCCCAATATGGTACTTGGACAGTGGATGTTTCAGGCACATGATTGGAACTAGAAGTATGCTAAAGGACTTTACTCCCACATTGGATGGACCCAAAGTTATCTTTGGTGGATCAGAAAAGGGAGTAATCAAAGATTTTGGTAAAATTTCTAATAAGCATAAGTCAACTAAGTGATCTTGGTTATGACACTTCTTTTATTAAGAATGAGTGTCAGATTAGAAGGTCAAGTGACCAAGAGGTTATCTTGACAGGCTATAGAAAAGGAAATGTTTATTGTTTAAATTTTGTGTGTGAGAATAAAGATTCTCGTGTTTGCCTAGTTGTAGATGAGAAAGCTTCTCATTGTGTCAAATGGCACAAGAGGCTAACTCACCTTAACTACAAGACTATAGGTCAACTCTTTAGTAAAGAGTTAGTGAGGAATGGTCCTCAGGTCAAGTGCATCAAGGAGGGTGTATGTTCAGCTTGTAAAAAAGGCAAACCGACCAAGACCTCCTTCCAAAGTCTTGATACCAAAGATTCAGTGAGATGTTTATACCTCCTGCATATGGATCTATTTGGTCCCATGCCAGTTCATAGTCTAGATAGGAAAGTTTATACCTTTGTGGTTGTTGATCACTTTTCCAGATTTGCCTGAGTATTCTTTTTGAGTAGGAAATCTGAAACCCCAACTGTCTTCCAAACATTTGTTAAGCAAATACAAAATAAACTCAACAATTCTGTGGTTAAGATTAGAAGTGACCATGGGACTAAGTTTTAGTCTGAATGCATGACAAAGTTTTGTGAAGAACTTGGGATTCATCAAGAATTCTCATCACCAAGAACTCCCCAGCAAAATAGAATTGCTAAAAGGAAAAATAGAACACTTATTGAGGCTGGTAGAACACTACTATGTGACATATCTCTCCCAAAATATTTCTAGGCTGAGCCAGTAAATGCTATTTGTCATGTTCTCAATAGAGCTTCCATCAACAAAAGCCACAAGAAGACCCCCTATGAGATTCTGAAGGGGAAAAAACCAAACTTATCCTACTTTAGGATCTTTGGTAGCAAGTGTTATGTACTTACCAATGACAAGTCTTATTTAACTAAGTTTTTTGTCAAGTCCCAAGAAGGGATATTTGTTGGGTATATCAATAATAGTAAGGCATACAGGATCTATAACTTGACTACTACTCAAGCTGTAGAAGAATTTATCCATATAGTCTTTGATGGTTCTAAGCTAATCAACTGTGAGTTTTCTAGCACTTCTTCTAGCTCTACAGGTTTGAAGGAAAATATGGACAAGCTAACCATCAGTGAAGACCAACCTGCAAGATAGGATGAGGAAAATGATGGATGCTGTCTAGGGGGGAGTACAAGACCCACAAGCTGATGATGAAGACAATGAAGTACAGCTTGGTGGGGAGAAAGAAGAAAATCAAGATGTAGACAGATTGCCTCCAGTAATTAGATATCTAAGGGATCATCCAGCACACCAAATCATTGGTGTTGTAATACATGGTGTTCTGACTAGAAGCAAGAGCATGAACACAGTTCTATGTTCAAGCTTCCGGTCCCAGATGGAACCCAAGAAATTTGAAGAGGTCATAGAAGACCCAAATTAGATTGATGTCATGCAGGAAGAGCTGAATCAATTCAAAAGATGTAAAGTCTGGAAGTTGGTTCCAAAACTAAAGATTCACAATGTCATAGGGACTAAGTGGATCTACAGGAACAAGTTAGATGAAAATGACATTATAGTCAAGAACAAAGCTAGACTGGTAGCAAAAGGCTACAGGTAGGAAGAAGGAATAGACTTTGACGAGACATTTGCCCCAGTGGCGAGGATGTAAGTAATAAGGCTGTTCCTTGCCTATACAGCTTACCAAGGGTTCAAGGTATTCCAGATGGATTTAAAGTCAACATTTCTCAATGGTGACTTAAAAGAGGAAGTTTATGTTGAACAACCTTCAGGTTTTGTAGATACTATTTATTCTAACTATGTTTATAGGCTTAAGAAAGCTCTATATGGATTGGAACAAGCCCCTAGGGCTTAGTATGAAACTCTGTCTACTTTTCTCATTGAGAACAAATTCTCAAGGGGGAAATAGACAAAACTCTATTCCTAAGGGAATCAAAAGGCAAGATCATCCTAGTCCAGATATATATTGAAGACATTATCTTTGGATCAACTGAAAACAACCTTTGTAGAAAGTTTGCCAAACTTATGCAAGGGAAGTTTGAGATGAGCAGCATGGGTGAGCTAAAATTCTTCTTGGGACTCCAAGTAAGACAGATTGATGATGGCTTCTCAATATCCCAGTCTAAGTTCACAAAGAAGTTAACTAAGAAATATGGCATGGAGTCAGTCTCCACCATGAGAACTCCAATGGGGTCAAGTATGCATATAGGCAAAGATGAGGCAGGAAAACCTGTAGATGAGTCTTTGTATAGAGGGATAATTGGTTCCCTTCTTTACTTGATTGCTAGTAGACAAGACATCATGTATGCTACATGTGTCTGTGCAAGGTATCAAGCTTGCCCAAAAGAATCTCATTATTTTGCTGTCAAGAGAATTTTGAGATATCTTAAGGGCACACCAAATCTTGTCCTTTGTTACCCTAAGAATAAAGATTTTTTGCTAACAGGTTATTCAGATTCAGACTTTGCAGGCTGCAAAGAAGATAGGAAAAGCACCACTGACACATGTCAGTTCCTAGGTGAAAGATTGGTGTCATGGAGCAGCAAAAAGCAGACAAGTGTGGCTATATCCACTGCTGAGTCAGAATATGTAGCAGCAGGCAGTTGCTGTGCTCAGCTGTTATGGATACAACATCAACTTGAAGACTATGACATCAAGGTAAGTTGAACTCCATTATATTATGATTCTACTAGTGTCATATCTATTGCTAGAAATCCTGTTTCACGTAGCAGAACTAAGCACATAGAAATCAAGTTTCATTTCATTAAAGATCACATTGAAAAATAAGACATAAGTTTAGAATTTGTCAACCCTGATAATCAAATTGCTTATATATTCACCAAACTTCTGGATGAAACTAGATTCAATTGCTTTAAAATTAAATTAGGTATGTTGAACCTGAAATAATCTGATAGATCAAGAAAATCAAGAGGTATATAGAATTTCTAGGTTTCTAGAAAATCTGTAAATTTTGGCTAAGTTATAAAATCTGTGTCGACACAACAAGGCGTGTGTCGAAACTATCAACTAGTTGTGTCGACAAAAGAAAACTCTGTGTAGACACAACTATAAAACTTTGTGTCAACATAAAAAGTCTGTCTCGACACAGCGCTGTCGAGACTTTAGATTCTCCGTCACGACCTAAGTAGTCTGTGTCGACACAAGCAACTAAGTGTCAACACATAAGATTCTAAGTTTAGGCGCGTCTTTTGGTCTTCCTTTTCCTAGAATCTTATAAATAAGAGAGAGTGAAATCTTGTCGACTGTGCAATCCAGAACGAACAACAATGGCGCCAAAGATGGAAGAGAACATCAACGAGGGTTAAGAGTTGGTTCGACAAGCTTTTGATGATGCGAATCAGGAAATCAAGGAGGTAATTAATCTAATCACAATGGCTGGATTAGAATATCTGGTGTCTGAACCAACCAGAATATGGAAGAAAGAAGTTCTTGAGTTCTACTTGAATGCTTCTTTTGATTCAACTGGCACCAAAATCAAATCCACTATTTAAGGACGGAAGGTCAAGTTCACAATCAAACGTCTGAGTAAGATCATACATCTTCCCAAAATCAAACAAGAAGATGAACTAGATTCATCGATGACAGCTAGTGCACTAAAGTGGTTTTGCTTATCTCCATCCACCAAGATTGGAGAAGCAATGATACGGAAGGGAATGAATTCCCAAGAGAAATTCCTTTCAAAAATTCTGGGAAAGGTAATATTATGTAAACCTGGAGGACATGATAAGATCTCAGCTTACATGTTCAGTCTCATGACCAGAATTATATTCAAAGTAAAGACTGATTGGGCTGTAGTTATGTTTGAGAAAATTAAGGAAGGGATTAAGAAGCCCAATCTGGGTATAATACTTAGCCTCTATCTGGCTACTTGTATTCCAAAAACCCTGACCCAAAGGTCTGGTACTAAGATAAATTATATGGGGAGAATGGACTTAAGAATACTGTCCAGGTGGGACAGAGTGTTGTCCAATGATGTCTCTACACCTCAGAAACACATGAAGACGGTTCAGAAGAAGAAATCTCCAGCCAAGATAGCTGAATCATCCAGTGATTCAGAGGAGGCAGTTGTATTCAGCTCAGATGAAGAAGGACTAGAAAGGACAAGGAAATCTCCTCCTCAAGAACATTGCACTAATGATAAGTTGCAGGGGGAGAACATTCATGAAAGCAACATCTGTGTGGATCAGTTCTAGGGGCAGACTATTCAAGTTCCATATCAACAAGTGCTATCAACTCCAAGGGGAGATATTGATCAAAATACAAATGTCCAAATAGCTGATCTGGACAGTGAAACAACCAATCTCTCTATAATAGAGGTAGTACAGGATATCAATCAAGCTGCCAAAGGCACTGAGAATGAAGCACAGGATGTGCTCATGAATGTCATTGATCAACATGAGCAACACAAAGTTCCTGAGAATGAAATACCCATGGAAGAAAACCTTGAATTCCAGGGGGAGCCACCAGTTGAGAATGAGGAAGTTATTCCTCTAGTTCAGATGTAACAAGAGGTAACACTGGAAGAACTATTTCCTGGATTACAAGGAGCAAGAACAGAGGGGGAGATGCCAGTTCTTGACCCTAGACGAAAAGAATCAGTGGACATAGCTAGTTCATCTGATTCCTCTGAAGAAGAAGAAGCCTCCAGGGCAAAGAAAAGGAAACTTGTGGAGCTCAGGCTATAAGAAAGCTTTGGAGACTGTCCCACAAACACCAGCTCCTGTAGTAGACTTCAGTTCACTTTTAGTGCAACTGTAATTGAAGTTGGATGAGCAGAGAATTTCTCTTAAAAAATATGTGGATGAGACCAACAAAGATCTGCAATTCCACTTGGCCTAGGATATCAAATCTATTAGGTTTGAAGTAAACTTGAACAAGAAGGAAATGACAGATTGCTTCTAAAAGGGAGGTAATGTTATAGTCTACTTGGTCAAGCAACAACAGGAGGCGAAGACTGAAATAGAGGACATTGCAGTAAAACAAAGTTATGTCCTGGAAAATCAAATCAGAATGAATCAAAATCTAGAAGACTCCCATAATACTATTCTAACAAATCTCAGGAGTAAAGCAACTGCTATCAAGGAACAAATGGTTACAGTAAAGTCTGATTTTGACAAACAAATCAAAGAGGATTTAGCGGCTGTCCAAACCGCTATCCAGGCATCTCAAAAGGCAATCTCTGATCAAATACAGAAGTTCAAGGCCTACTATAGAGAAGGAACAAATTATCTAGCTGATCAGGTAAGATTTCACAAGGATGATCTCAGAGACCATGTGGAAAGAGAAGTCATATAGGTAGAGAGAGTATTAGTCAAAGCAAGCTTAGATCATGCTAAATGGATAACCAATAGCATCAGAGAAACTCTTGGTTATCCACCCTTTTGTGATGATGACAACACTACTGAATCTGGAATTCAACCTGCTTATATTGAAGGGGTTCAGCAGGAAGTAGCCCAAGTCATATATCCACCTCCATACTTTGAAGAAATCCAGCATGTAGTACAACAAATGTATAGTCCTCTAATGGAGGCACAAAATGTTATTTTTGAAAATATAGAAATGTCTGCAGATGCATTACAAAGAGCAAGGGATGCTCAGAGAGAAGCTCAGGTGTCTAAGAAGTGGTTCAGAGAACATGCAGAATTAAAGCCTGATTTTGAACAATGGAATCAACCTCTAGGAATATTATTCTGACTTCTTGGAATGTTATTAATGAGAATATGCATGATAGAGTAAAGTGGTATTCTGAACAGGAATGGAGCAAATATCAGGAGCGGCAAGATGCTATATACCAGTTCAGAAGAGACCTCAGAGCTGGGAAGATACCTGCAAACTCTGTGGAGCCTAGCAAGTATTTCCCAAAGCTTTTTCATTACTTTGAAAGGCAAAAGATCAAGGCTGAAGAGCTCAAGAAGAAGGATCTTAAAGGAAAGAAGATGGATGATGACACAGAAGCTAAAGTACAAGCTAGGATTCAGTCTAACAAAGGAATTGTCATTAAGGAACCTGATCAATCCTAGGGTTAGATTGACTAGGTTAAGGACTATGTAATAATTTTTGTCCTAAATCCTTGTTATTCTGAAATACTGAATATGTATAAAAATGAATTCCTTATTTCAGCCATGATTTGATATTGAATACTTATGTTTATGTGATGCATGATTACTGTTTGGTAACATATTTTGTGATAATATTGTTACATGCTATTTTTGCTTATGATTAACCCTGTCTTTATAATGACTTTTTATATCATAATCCTTGTTTTATTATAAGTGGTGTATATCATTGACTAAGGGTTATGACTTCTCCAAATATGGGGAGATTATTGGGTACATTGGAAACTGTGTACCTGATTTGGAGAAGCCTCACTTAACTCAATGATATACATAATTATGTATTTGATGAGATGTTGAGTTTCAATGTGCAGGTTAAAGAAATGCAAAAAAAATATCTAAGTACAAGTGTCGACACTTGTGAAGGAAATGTGTCAACACCAGGAGCCAGATTGTGTCGACACACAGGACTTGTGTTGATATACAGAAATTCAGTCTACAATAATTGTGTCGATACACAGGACTTGTGTCGACACACTCAAGAATTTTGTCGACGCCAACTATGTCGAGACTGGAAGCAGATTATGTCGACACACAAGACTTGTGTCGACACATTCTATAAAAGCTGTGTCGTGAAGATAAAGAAGAGCTGTGTCGACATTCTATGAGCTGTGTCGAAATCATCAAGAATTGTGTCGACACATGTTCCATTTATGTAGACACATATGAAGTTTTGTCTCGACACTTTTTGCTGAGATAAAAGTGACGAAGTATCAGTTGTCAAGAGTGAAGACTTGACAGCTATCATAACTAACAAAGCTGTCACATCTGTCAGAGCTGTCAGAAGATAGTTATGAACCGGATCATCGGTAACCTCAGATGGGATCTATATAAAGACATGTTCTATCAAAAAAAAAGAGGGACTGGGTAGCTGGTTCATCCTGAAATCAACAAGTCATTGTTAAAGAGAAGGCAGATCCTGAACAAGTCTGCAAAAAGAATTCAGAATCACATCTAAAAGAAGAGAAGAGCTGGATTGTGGATCGACTCCAACTTTTCCAGAAGATCAACCTTACTTTGTTCAGATTCAAGAAGCTTTGAAGAAGCTAAGACAGGTTGGATCTCAAGTAGTAAGTTCATTCCAGATCTGATCAAGAAGTCTTCATCCATTTCTCTTTCTTTTCGAGTGAAGAAATAATCATTCTCTCAATCAATTCTGTAAGATCTTTTATAGATCTGAGGTAGGATGTTTGTGATCTGAGTTGTAGGCCTAGTTATAAGGGCTGAGGTAGGGCTTGCTAGCCTGAGTGTAGGAGTGTGGACTCACTCTGAGGTAGGATTCTCTGAAAGAATTTGAGTTGTAGTACTTGCTGAAGTCTGAGCTGTAGGAACCATTCTGGGTTCTGAGTTATAAGATCTGAGGATCTGAGAAGAAAGAAGGGAGTTAGGCCGAATCTAGTATACTGCTAGATAAGCAAAGGGGGAAAGTGGATGTACCCATCTCTTGGGTAACCACTATAAATCTGTGTGCATGCTGTGTTGGCTGTGTTTGTTTTGATCTGTGTTGTGATAGTTGTAGCATAGTTTGTTTAACTGTGATATATTTTATCTGCCTAATTAAAATTGGAATTGAACCTATTCACCCCCCCTCTAGGTGTTTAGGGTATCTTGAAACCAATTCTTTCAATATGCACTCACGCATAGTCAATACATCACAAATGTCAGTCACACGGTCTGACGCTCCGTGCACTCAGGGCACATTCTTGGTGTACCGAAAAACCAAGGTCCCACCACCGTTTAAGGTCCGAAACCCAACGAAAATTTGAGCATTTAGTCTTAATGGCGTGCAGGCCTAAGAATCTCATTATGCCACCGATGAAAGCCCAATCGCTTGACGCTCTCTTGTCAAGTCAACATAACGCAGGTACAGCTCCACCATTACTCGTTTCTCAAGTCGGCATACCATCGCCAAATACCGCAGTACTCATGGACAATATGAAGGCGCGGGTCGGCTTCACCATTCCTATTCGATACTAAGCCTTTTAAGAGCTCGCAGCTCACAATAGTCACACTGTCCACCAAAGACTGGCTTCACAATCCAAAAGGGTAGCTAGTGTCAGCTTTCCTCGCAATCGCTTGGCGGGTTCAGCAGAAGCTCTCTTTCTGCACCCAAACTCAACCCAAACCCTGCAACATCCTGCAGTGCCAGAAAACTAGTCTTTCCATAGCATACAACACAAGAATAACGAGGGTATTTTCTTGGGATCCCCATTCTAGTACTTCTTGTTACTCCACTTCACAGGCACAACCCACCGACTCCACAAACTACACGTTTAAATGCGGAGTCTTCTCCGGTGCGCAAAATAAAACATCACCAATCCAGACCAACCTGTCCAGATGGGCTTCACACAACATGTATATTCCGTACTACACATTTCCGGATCTATATGCAAGACTTGTTGGGGATTTCAAGAATCAACCCAAGGGAAATCCCTCAATAATCCACCTTTTGGTGTGGGAAATCCATATGCATGCCAAAATAAGAACTTCACATGTCCAAGAAGTAAGATCGTTACTCTTGACGATCTCTTTGGATCCATGGAAACTAGTCGGATGAAAAGCACCACAACGGCCTTGCCTCCACGGATCTGGACTCGACTCGCGATTCGGGGCTCTGAAGCTCCACCGGCGGCCGGATTCCTCCTCCTCCTCCTTCCTTGCTCTCCCCACTCTCTAACTCTTTATAAAGAGAAAGGCTTGAGAGAAATGAGAGTTTATCCCTCAACTCCCGACCTTAATACAACAAGGAGAGTTCTGGACCGTTGGATCCTAATTAAAGGAAATGAATGACCATGAATCGCCCTGAAAAGAACTTTCCTGGGCTGAACACGGCTTGTGAAACGCTCGTGTTACAGGTCGTGTGCCTTAAGCGGCAAAGAAACTGACTTGATCCGACCAGGACACGGCCCTGTGACACACCCGTGTCACAGGCCATGTGCCAGACACGGCTTCGAACACGCCCGTGTCCAGCCCGTGTTCAACAGTCCTCACAGACCTAGCCAAACACAGAGAAGGACACGACCCTTGACACGCCCGTATCACAGGCCGTGTGCCTAACATGTCTTGCCTCTCGAGGATCGTCGAGTGCATTTCGTCGAACTCATAGGACACGACCCTAGACACGCTCGTGTCATAGGCCGTGTGCCCCACTCGAGACCGCCCTGCGCCACACTCGAGTACATAGAGCAGGGCACGGCCTTGGACACGCCCGTGTCACAGGCCGTGTGCCACACTCGACATCTCCGAGGATCGTCGAATGAATTTTCGTTGACCTGACGACACCACTTCGAACTCAGTAGGAAACGGCCTTGGACACGCCCGTGTCCCAGGCCGCGTTGCTCAGCTCGACGATCTTCGTCGATCTCAGGTCGACTAACCAGTTGTACTGACTTGGGGTATTATAATCCTCCCCTCCTTACAAGAAATTTTGTCCCAAATTTGTATATAGTACTCAGGAAACAGTAATAAAACTGTTTATAACATTTTATGTTTTGTACAACATAAAACTCAAACTACTATACAAGTTTAGACAAATAGTTCAGGAAATTCAGCACGCATGGTCTGCTCCTGCTCCCATGTTAGCTCCTCACGGCTATAGTTGTCCTATTGGACCTTGACCATCCCGATTTTCTTGTTCCGCAACTGCTTATCGGCTTTATCCTCGATCCAAATGGGCCTAACCTTCGTCATTAGCCCATATTCGACCGGTACGCGATCATTCACAATCACTTGAGCTGGATATTTTACGGCTTTTCGAAGCACTGATATGTGGAACACATCATGCAATCCACTCAATTATGCCGAAAGAGCTAGCTGATAGGCAGCTTATCCAATTCGCTCCACCACTTCAAACGGACCAAGATATCTCAGACTTAACTTTTTCGAGCACCGAATCCTGGACACGCCTTTGAAGGGCTTGATTTTCAAATATACCCAATCGCCAACCGCAAATTCAATGTTTCGGTGTTTGGCATTATAATACTTGGCTTGTCTATCTTGGGCTATCAGTAGCCTCTCCCGAATAGATCGTATCGTCGAATTAGCTTCTTCGACTTCCTTAAGCTTATATAATTTAGATTCGCCTGCTTCCACCCAAGCTAATGGTGTACGACATATCCGACCATACAAAGCTTCAAACGGTGTCATACATAATCTCACTTGGTAGCTATTATTATAGGCAACTCTACCATATAGAGATGATATTCCCACCTCTTTCCAAAATCCAAGGCGCATATTCGGAGCATGTCCACCATCGTTCTGTTGGTCGTCTCAGTCTAGCTATCCGTTTGGGGATGAAAGGTCATACTGAATGTTAACTTTATTCCCAACAACTGATGGATTAACCTCCAATCATTCGATGTGAATTGCTTGTCACGGTCACTTACGATGCTACGGGGAACACCGTGAAATCGTACGATTTACACAACATAAAGTTTCGTCAAAACTTCCACTGAATCATCCCTCTTTTTCGGAAGGAAGTGAGCCACTTTAGCCAACCAGTCTACGATCACCCAAACTGAATCATTACCGCGTTGAGATCTCAGCAAACCGTGCACGAAATCCATCGAAATATCATCAAACTTTCATTCCGGAATAGGTAATGACTTCAAGAAACCTCCGGGATTCTGGCATTCTTCTTTCACCAAGGCACATGTTTGACATTTAGCCACATAATGTGCTATGTCTTTCTTTAACCCTGGCCACCAGAACAACTTTTTCATGTCTTTGTACATCTTTGTGCTCCCTGGGTGAATTGAGTATTTCGTAAAGTGAGCCTTATACATCAATTCTTCTCTTAACTTACCCATTCTTGGGACGCACAAAAGACCTTCTTTCCGCAAAAGGCCATCATCCCAGGAGAATTGGTCATTTGACCCATCCACTGCATAGTGTTGTAGACTTTCATCAAGTTATGTTGCTCGTCAAATTCTGTCCGTAAGGTCATACTGTACCTCCGTCCAGTTCAAACATGCATTTGCTGTGGAATTCTTGTCAACACAAGAGATCTCTAATGCTTCCAATCCTGGATCAGACGCTCATCATGCATTTGCAACCAATTTGCCCTTGATGGAGCCCTACGACTCAAGGTATCTATGACCATGTTTCTCTTCCTGGGAGTGTAGTGAATATCAAAGGTGTAGTCTCTGAGAAACTCCATCCACCTTCGTTGTCACATATTGAGATCCTTCTGATCCAATAGGTACTTTAGGATCTTATGGTCTGTAAATATATCCACTTTTATGCCATATAGATAATGACGCAACAATTTAAGTACAAAAATTACCGCCGCCAACTCCAAGTCGTGGACGGGATAATTTCGCTCATGCACTTTCAACTAGCGTGAGCCATAAGCGATCACCTTTCCAAACTGAAGAAGAACGCAGCCAAAGCCGCTCCCTGAAGCATCACTATAAATCGCGTAGCCGTCTATACCACATGGCGATGTCAAAACAGGCGTCGTGGTCAAACGACTCTTTAGCTCTTCAAAAGCTCACGCCCACTCCGGCGTCCAAACAAACTTCTGATCCTTCCTCGTTAATGT
Organism: Platanthera zijinensis; assembly: GCA_039513925.1. Lineage (NCBI taxonomy): Eukaryota > Viridiplantae > Streptophyta > Magnoliopsida > Asparagales > Orchidaceae > Platanthera > Platanthera zijinensis. The sequence goes on along the minus strand of CM077084.1, from coordinate 73,458,917 downwards.
GGTAAGAGGCAAAGCGATCCGTGATAAGTTTTCTACAAAACGTCTGTAGTAGCCTTCCAGTCCAAGGAAACTCCTAACTTCGGCCACTGAAGACAACACTGCCCACTCTCGTATGGCTCTAATCTTTGACGGATCCACCACAATGCTCTCTCCACTTACCACATGGCCAAGAAAAACCACTACGACAGCCAAAACTCACACTTTGAGAACTTGGCATAGAGCTTATTTCTCCGCAAGGTATGTAACACCAACCGTAAATGGTTCGTATGGTCAGCTTCAGATTGAGAGTACACCAAGATATCATCAATAAAGATGATCACAAATTGGTCCAAGTACTCTCGGAATGTTCGGTGCATTAGGTCCATGAATACCGATGGCGCATTACATAGCCCAAACGGCATTACAGTGAACTCATAATGACCGTAGCGTGTACTAAAATGCTGTCTTGGGAATGCCATCTTCCTGAATCCTCAACTGGTAATAACCAGATTTTAAGTCTAGTTTAGAATAGACGGTTGATCTCACTAGCTGATCGAACAAGTCATCTATCCGTGGAATCGGATACTTGTTTTTATCTGTCAACTTATTCAATTCGCGATAATCGATACACAACCGCAGACTACCGTCCTTCTTTTTCACAAAGAGAATAGGTGCGCTCCAAGGTGACATACTTAGGCGTATATATCCCTGTTCCAGCAACTCTTGCAGTTGAATTTTTAGTTCTGCCATTTCTTTTGGCGCTGCCCGATATGGCGAGCGGGCCACAGGTTTCGCACCTGACACCAGCTTAATAGTGAATTCGATCTCCCGCTGGGGTGGTAAACCAGGAAGATCTTTAGGAAACACATCAACAAACTCTGATACAATCAGAACGTCACTCGTACTAGACTTTGGCTCAACAGTCTGAATAAGAGTGAAGAATAACTCCGCGCCCTTCCGAGCAGTATTGACGACTTGGAGAGCAGACATCAAGATCCCGCTCACTCCTCGCATGCCAGCAAACTTATTCTCAAGCTCGGTATTCTAGCCTAGTGTGATCTCCTTTGAATTGCAATCAATAAAGGCACACTGCTCCGAAAGCCAGTCCATATCAAAGATCACATAAAATTCTGATATCGGTAGCACAGATGCGTTCAAGCAGAAATCTCGACTTCCTATTTGTACTTCCATGCAGCAAGTCCTATCCATACGCATCACACATCCTTTTGGTAACAACACCTTTACACTGTCTGTCGTCACATGACTAGGTACTCGGATTCGTGCTACGAAGTCCTTAGACAGGAATGAATGCGAAGCACCCGTATTAAATAGTGCCCTTGCGGGATTGTTCTGAATCAAGACAAAGCCTAAGACAAACACATCATACACAAGCTACACACAAGGTATGAAATATGAAAAGTAAGCAATCAATATCTTAGGTCGTACCTGTGACTACATCACTTTGCTTTATGGCCTCCTGCTGGCCAAGATTATATACTTGGGGTTACGCCCGGGATGCAGAGGACTCCACCACTGCCTTTCCCTTATCAGCATATGACGCTCATGTCTTCTTTTCCACCTTTGGCGGACCATCCCGACATTCACGGGCTATATGCCCCACTCTACCATATGTATAGCAGGTACGAGACTCTTGCCTCAAAGTTTCCCATGACGTAACTATAGAAGGATCCTGTCCAGAAGACTTGGATCTCTTGCTCCATTTCCATTGATAGTTCGATTTTTCAGAACGGGGCGCTTTGAACTCGGACTTTGTCACAACCAAGTCCCTTTTTCCTTGCACCCGCTACACGTCTTTCTCCAACGCACAAGGCGTATCCACCAACGCTTGAAACCCCTGGTTCACCGAACTTGAGAGCAGGAATCTCAACTCATCCCACAACCCTTCGTAGAACCGATTGGTTTTACGTTGTTCATCAGCGAAGATAGAGCCTGCATAATATCCCAACCTTGTAAACTCATGCAAGTAAGTATTGACACTACTTTCTCCTTGTGATAGAAATTGTAACTCATTTTTCATGGCAATGCGTTGTGCTGCTGGCAGGTGCTTTGCCAAGAATAGTCATGAAAACTCCTCGATCGAGACTTCTGTTAATTGCCTGCCCGCTAAGTGGTGCAACTCTATCTCGTCCCACCATAGTCAAGCCTCTCCTTATAATAAGAAGATGACCAAGGTGACCTTATGATCTTCCTCCGTCCTTATCGCCGTCAATATTCGCTTGACGCGCGACAACCAATCCTCTGCCTGTGTTGGGGATCCCACACCCACAAACGTAGGAGTACTGAAGCTCATAAACTGCTTCAACTGTCGTTCAGCTGCTCGAGGATAAACAACCTCAACAAGTTCTGGCCTTACACCAACCCGTTCTGGCACCAATGCCGTATGCGCCTGCCCAGTAGGCTGTGCATGAATCATTGCAAACAATGCCTCAGATACTAAGTGTACTATTTTCGCAGAAGGAGGAGGTATAGGCACCTCAGCTAGTGTCGTGCTCTCATCAGAACGCTGGGGCTCAGACTGCTCAGCACCAATACGAGTCACCTATAGGTGAACAAGACACTTTAGCGACCTTACACAAGTAATAACAACAAAATAGGAACGCGCAAGTTCCTCAAACAGGTGTATTTTCATTCCTTAGTGGACATTCTTGAGTTCATTAATGTTAAAACGGGTCGCACTTACACGTGCTCGCCACCCCACAAAAGAATTCGACCACGAATTCGAAAGAGGAAGACCGAGACAAGCTGATACCAAATGTAACGACCCCATCCGTTAAATAACATATAATAGAAGGTCCGGTCGGCGCCCCACACTATATGCCACAAACAGGCAGCGAGGTTACAGGTTAATACCAAAACATATTCGCATCCTAACTCAGAGCATACTAGTGGGAGATTTATAGTTAATATTGAACTAAATAGCCACGAATGTCCACTATATATAAACAACCACATTTATATATAACCCCGAAAGAATGTACACCATATACACAAAAGTTTCGCCTTAAGGCCTTACAGTTAAGCTTCACCAATGTGGATTACAAACATCAGCGCGCAGGCCGACCACACATGAACATAATAAAGTTCTTCGCTCAGCCTTCGAGGGCCAGCAGCAGGGGCTTCAGCCCTCTATTTCCCTCTCAGCTCTCCAACACTTGCACAAAGACAGCCCACCATAATGGTGTAAAACAAGGCAACGGTCAGCATTTAGCTGACCAATTTATAACGACCCTACCCCTTACCCGGGGCAGAGATATTCCTTCCTTGCAGGCATAGCATTTCACAAGCAGATATATTGCAAGATATGCACTCACGCACAGTCAATACATCACAAACGTCGGCCACGCGGCCCGACGCTCCGTGCACTCAGGGCACATTTTTGGTGTACCGGAAAACCAGGGTCCCACCACCGTTCAAGGTCTGAAACCCAACGGAAATTTGAGCATTTAGTCTTAATGGCGTGCAGGCCTAAGACTCTCATTATACCACCGACGAAAGCCCAATCGCTTGATGCTCTCTTGTCAAGTCGACATAACACATGTACAGCTCCACCATTACCCGTTGCTCAAGTCGTCATACCATCGCCAAATACCGCAGTACTCATGGCCAATCTGCAGGCGCGGGTCGGCTTCACCTTTACTGTTCGGCACTAAGCATTTTAAGAGCTCGCAGCTCACAATACCCACACTATCCACTAAGGACTGGCTTCACAATCCAAAAGGGAGCTAGTGCCAGCGTTCCTCGCGATCGCTTGGAGGGTTCAGCAGAATCTCTCTTTCTGCACCCAAACTCAACCCAAACCCTGCAGCATCCTGCAGTGCCAGAAAACTGGTCTTTCCATAGCATTCAGCACAAGAATTACAAGGGTATTTTCCTGGAATCCCCATTCCAGTACTTCATGTTACTCCACTTCATAGGCACAACCCACCAACTCTACAAACTACACATTTAAACGCGGAGTCTTCTCTGGTGCGCAAAATAAAACATCAATCCAGACCAACCTATCCAGATGGGATTCACACAGCATGCCTATTCCGTACTACACATTTTCGGATCTATATACAAGACTTTTTGGGGATTTCAAGAATCAACCCAAGGGAAATCCCTCAATAATCCACCTTTTGGTGGGGGAAATCCATGCACATGCCAAAATAAGGACTTCACATGTCCAATAAGGAAGATCGTTACCCTTAACGATCTCTTTGGAGCCATGGAAAACTAGCTGGATGAAAGCACCGCAACGGCCTTGCCTCCACAGATCTGGACTCGGCTCGCGATTCAGGCTCTGAAGCTCCACCGACGGCTGGATTCCTCCTCCTCCTCCTTCCTTGCTCTCCCCACTCTATAACTCTTTATAAAGAGAAAGGCTTGAGAGAAATGAGAGTTTATCCCTCAACTCCCAGCCTTAATACATCAGAGAGAGTTATGGACCATTGGATCCTAATTGAAGGAAATGAACGACCATGAATCGCCCTTAAAAGCACTTTATTGGGCTGAACACGGCTTGTGACACGTCCATATCACAGGCTGTGTACCTTAAGCGGCAAAGAAACCTACTTGACCCGACTAGGACACGACCCTGTGACACGCGCGTATGACAGGCCGTGTGCCAGACATGGCTTCAGACATGCCCGTGTCCAGCCCATGTTCAACAGTCCTCATAGACCTGGCCAAACACAGAGAAGGACACGACCCTTGACACGCCCGTATCACAGGCCGTGTGCCCAACATGTCTTGCCTCTCGAGGAACGTCGAGTGCATTTCGTCGAGTGCATTTCGTCAAACTCATAGGACACAGCCCTGGACACGCCCGTTTCACAAGCTGTGTGCCCTTATCGAGACCGCCCTGTGCCACACTTGAGTACACAGAGCAGGACATGGCCTTGGACACCCCCGTGTCACCGGCTGTGTGCCACACTCGACATCTCCGAGGATCGTCGAATGCATTTTCGTCGACCTGACGACACTTCAAACTCAGCAGGACACGGACTTGGACACGCCCGTTTCCTAGGCCGTGTTGCTCAGCTCGACGATCTTCGTCAATCTCAGGTCGACTAACCAGTTATATTGATTTGGGGTGTTACAAAGGAGGCCGATCTGGTGAGGCAACTCGGCATTGTCGAGAGCTTACTCGCCAAAGCCGTTGGCAGGTTGGTAAGTACCGGGCAACACCTTCTCTTTTTACTTGAGATTTTTCGTAGTGGAAGTTGCTGACATTTTCATCTTAGAGGATGCCGAGGCCGCTAGTGAGTTGCAGGCTCACGCCATCGGGTTGGAGGAATAGAACAACCAGCTTCTCGCTCGCGCCGCCGGGCTGCAGAAGGCGGATGAGGATCTGCAGGCTCGCGTCGCCGAGCTAGAGGCAGACAACGGAAGGTTGAAGGATCAAATTAAAGGACTCCACAGTGAGATCATCTTCCAAGCAAATGTCTTCCTTCCCTCGGGTGGCAGCGACCCCTCTCTCCCATATAAGAGGCCGAGAATCTTTGGCGAGGCTGAGGTCGCGGAGCGGCTACGGGTCAAGTCGATCGAGTCCGCCGAATGCACCCTATATATCATGAAGGAGACAGGGGTGTTGGTGGAGGGTTGCGAGGAGATCTCGGTCTGGGATCTCATGTCGAGCATGTTCCCTCCGTCTCTACCCGGTGAGAGGGAGGAGAGCTTTGGCTTGCTCTTCGAGATGTCCAAGGATTTCGTGGGTGGGCACAAGTCCGGGGGCGAGGTAGACCGCCAGTCTGGGGGAGGAGGCGAGAGCTGACGCGCACCCCCTTATTTTTGTAATTCTTTAATTTTCTCCCCCCCCCCTTTGTAAACTTGCTGAGGCGGGCTCCCCATTGTAATATCATTTTGTTTAATGAAGAAATTATTTAACATGATTTTTTCTCTTTTTTTTTTAACTTATTGTATTTGCTTGCGAGCTTTCCCCCTGGGCGTCCTTGCTAGAATAGAACTCTCCGTTAGAATGCATGTGTTAGGATTCGTACCCGTGAGTTGATCTTGAGATCTCGCTAGCCCGAGACAATCCGGAGGCGGACCACTCGTCGTGCCGGACTCGCTGCTACCCAACTCGCCCACGGTCTGCCGCTTTTCTTGCCCTTACTAGACTAAAATTGCCCAAAATTCACAAGTAATATCCGAAGGGGGTTAGAAAGCATTTGCCAACGTTACCGAACTTACCGCTTGCCAAGCTGCGCCCGCGAGTCCCATCTCGCCGAGAGCAACCCCAGCCCGCCTATTGTCTCTTTCCAAGGCCATCCTCCGAGTGCTACCACCTACCCAATCAGTTAAGTGTAAGCCTGACGGTGAGTGTTTAACATCCTCGGGGCTCAGCCCTCTAGGGTCATAACGACATCACTCGAGGCCCAGGCCCTGCTAGCTAGGTGGGAGCCAGACAGCGGGAGCGTCTCGGGACCTAACCCCAGAGCGAGAATACTTGTCTTCACTCAACCCCCGGGTGCTACAACCAACCCAATTAGCTAAGTAAAAGCCTGACGGTGAGTGTTGAACTTCCTTCGGGCTCATCCCTATAGGTTCATAACGATATCACTCAAGGCTCGGGCCCTGCCAGCTAGGTGGGAGCCTGACAGCAGGAGCGTCTCAGGACCTAACCCCAGAGCGAGAATACTTTCCTTCATTCAACCCCCGGGTGCTACCACCGGCCCAATCAGCTAAGTGAAAGCCTGATGGCGGGTATTGAACATCCTCTGGGCTCAGCCCTCTAGGTTCATAACGATGTCACTTGAGGCTCGGGCCCTGCCAGTTAGGTGGGAGCTTGACAGCGGGAGCGTCTCGGGACCTAACCCCAGAGCGAGAATACTTGCCTTCATTCAACACTCGGGTGCTACCACCGATTCAATCAGCTAAGTGAAATCCTTATGGAGGGTATTGAACATCCTCCGGGCTCAGCCCTCCAGGGTCATAATGACATCACTCGAGGCTCGGGCCCTGCCAGCTAGGTGGGAGCCTGACAGCGGGAGCGTCTCGGGACCTAACCCTAGAGCAAGAATACTTATCTTCATTCAACCCCCGGGTGCTACCACCGGCCCAATCAGCTAAGTGAAATCCTGATGGCAGGTGTTGAACATCCTCCGAGCTCAGCCCTCCGGGGTTATAATGACGTCACTCGAGGCCCGGGCCCTGCCAGCTAGGTGGGAGCCTGACAGCGGGAGTGTCTCGAGACCTAACCCTAGAGTGAGAATACATGTCTTCACTCAACCTCCAGTCCTGCCAGCTAGGTGGAAGCTTGGAAGCGGGAGCTTCCTGGACTTAGCCTCACAAATAACAAGCTTGATCTGCAAAAGAGTTGGAGCATCAAAAGATTTTATGTTTATTGAAGAAATGGACGTACACATTTTCACGGATAGAAACGTTTTAAGTCATCACCACTCCAGGTGTGACTTAGGGTCTCTCCCTCCACATTTTAGAGACGATAACCCCCCCCCCCCCGACCTTAGAGCTTTATGGACAATATACGGGCCTTCCCAGCTGGGGTTGAGCTTCCCCACTACTGCTGACCTTCCTATTGCATCCACCTTCTTCAGGACCAAGTCCCCTTCCATGAACTGTTTGACTCTGACGTTCTTATCAAAATACTTAGTCATTCACCACTTGACCTCTTCTTTCCGGATGGCGGACAGATCACGCTATTCTTCCACCATATCAAGGGAGAAACGCAACTCCTCATTCTCAGCTCTCCACTCCTCCCTGCCTTCCCGGACCTCTGCCACCCGAGGTGTCTGGACTTCAAATTCTATGGGAAGTACTGCCTCGCAACCATGGGAGAGATTGAAGGGGGTTTCCCCTATGGCTGTGTTGGGGGTGGTCCTTAGATCCCAGAGGACCGAGCGAAGCTGCTCCACCTAGCTCCCCTTCAAATTTTCAACTTTCTTTTTCAAGAGGTTCACAATGATCTTGTTTGTCGCCTCCACCTGCCCGTTGCTCCTAGGGTGATGTACCGACACAAACCTGAGATCAATCCTGACCTGCTCACAGAAACTGATGAACTCGGCGCTGGAAAATTAAGGCTAATTGTCCGAGACAATGGCTTGGGGTAATCCGTACCTATAGATGATCTCCCCCCACACAAAATTTCTGATTACTTGGGTGGTCACCTTGGTCAGCGCCTTCACTTTTAACCACTTAGAGAAATTATCGATCATTACTAATAGGAATCTCCTTTGCCCGCTTGCCTGGGGGAAGGGTCCTACCAAATCCATTCCCCAGATGGAAAAGGGCCAGGGGGGCTGTGATGCTTCTGAGGCGCTGGGCTGGTTTCAGTTGGATGGGGGCAAATAACTGGCACTTGTGGTTATTCTTCATGAACTCTGCAGCATCGTGGCCCAGGGTAGGTCAGAAGTACCCTTGCCTGACAATCCTTCCTTCAAGGTTCCGACTCTCGAAGTGACTCCCACACTCCCCGGAGTAGACCTCTTCCAAGATTCTCTGTACCTCCCTCTCGGCCACACAACGTGCCAACAGCCCCGAGAGAGTCTTCTGATACAATTTCCCGTCACGGATGAGATAGTATAATGACTTGTACTTGAACTTCTTTTTGTCCATCCCCTCCGGATATTTCCCCGTGGAAAGGAACGTTGTGAAAGGGTCCATCCACGAGGGGTGTTTGTCCACCTACATCAGCTCTCCCTCTTTGATGGAAGGGCGGAATAGGTCAGTAATGTTACCCCCCACCCGGGTACCATGCTTTGCCAGCTGATCAACCTGTTCATTTTCCTCTATGGGTACGTGTCAGATGGAGAAGGTGTGGAACATGCCGATGACCCCCTTTACCTTCGCTAAGTACAACTAAAGAGTAGGCTCCCTTGCCTCAAACTCCCCATTGATCTAGGAAGCCACCACCATAGAGTCAGTGAGGACTCCACGTCAAGCACTCCCAGTTCCCTAGCCAGACATAGCCCTGCAATCACCGCCTCGTACTCGGCCTGATTGCTAGTAATAGGAAAATGAACAACTATTGTTTGCTCTATCTTTGTTACTTGGGGGCTTTCCAAGATCACCCCCACCCCCAAGGAATGCTTACATGAGGAACCATCCACCATTACCCTCCAAGGAACTGGGCGGGTGAGTTCCGCCTCTGCCACCTCGACCACATAATCGGTCAGAAAGTCTTCCATCGCTTGGGCCTTGATCGAGAGGTGGGGGACAAAAGAAATGTCGAACTTGCTCAGCTCCACCGACCACTTAGCCAACCTACTTGAGTGCTCCACCCCCTCGAATATGTTGCGGAGGGGATGGTCAGTCACCACTCTGATGGAGTGTGCTTGGAAATAGGGTCGGAGCCTCCGAGATGAGATGACCAGAGCGAAGGCTAGCTTCTCCAAGATGGGATATCGGAGCTCCGCCTTTATCAGGACCCTGCTTACGTAGTAGACGGACAACTGCTTCTTCCCCTCTTCTCGAACTAGGACGGAGCTCAGGGCCTCGACTCCCACTCCAAGGTATAGGGACAGCTCTTCCCCATCCTTTGGCCCTTGGAGGAGCGGAGCCTAGGTCAACTGCCTCTTTAGGGCTTGGAACGCCTCCTCGCACTCCTCGATTTCGAACTTCTTCCCCCCTCTCAATGTTTTGAAGAAGTGGGAGCACTTCTCCCCTGCCTGGGAAAAGAACCTGCTCAACCCTGCCAGCTTGCCCGTCAGCCACTGCACCTCTTTAGCATTCCGAGGCGACCCTAGCTCTATGATCGCCTTGACTTTGTCAGGATTTGGCTCCACTCCTGCGGGGGTGAGGAGATGTCCCAAGAATTTTCCCCTGCTAGTCCCGAAAATGGACTTCAAGGGGTTCAGCCTCATCTTGTACTCGCACAAGGTGGTGAAGGTTTCCTCCAGGTCCCGGAGGTGAGAGTCAACGTCTCGACTCTTGATCATAAGATCATCTACATACACCTTCAGGTTCCTTCCTTTTTGTTCTCGGAAGACCCTGTCCATCATATTTTGGTACGTTGCTCCTGCGTTCTTCAGCCCAAAGGGTATCATTTTGTAATAGTAGCATCCGTCCCCTGTGATGAAGGAGACATCTTTTATGTCGGGAGGGTGCAGCTCAGTTGGTGATAAAGAGTGGTCTGAAGACTCTTTATCAAGGAGTTATGGGTTCGAGACCCCATCTCAACAACTTACTGGGCTGAGAAATAGGTGCAGAGAAGGGTTGGGGTTACTTGGGCCTACAGGCTCTCACGTGACATTGTTTACTCATGTGTAATCTCCCTATTGGGGTGTACTTCATTTTCAAGTGCATAGGAATTAAGGAAAATAAGGGTTCTGAGTTCAGGAAGAATCAAAAATTTTCCTAGGGAAAATTTGTCGAGTGTACACGTAAAGTCTCGGTGTCATTCATCGAGACATCACGTGAATACTCGTGGAATTCATCGAGTTTACTTGGAAAATTTCTGACAGTTTCTTAAATCTTCTTCAAAAACGGCTAAGTTAAATTCGCCAAGTATGTATGTGAAGTCTCGTGTCATTCGTCGAGACATCACGTGAATACTCGTCGAATTCGTCGAATATTCTCGAGTGGTCCAGTGACCGTTAATAGAAAAATTTCTTCTGGTCCAAATTTCGGCTAAGTAAAATTCATCGAATGAACTCATGTAAAATTCGTCAAATTCTCTCGTGTATTCTAAGTAATTCGTCGAGTGTTCTGGCTATTATACAAGTCATCTCGACGAATGGCCTTAATATTTTTCTAGTTCGATTTTTTTTGACGGGTTCTGTTTCAAACGACGGCCATATAAAGTGCACGTGAAAGCTTATTTTTGGAAGGAAATTTCTAGTCGTTGAAGATGAATCCTATATATACCAAGGATTCTATTTCTAAATAAAAGAATTACAAGAATCGCAAATTTCTTCAGACCTAGTTACAAAAATCGTGAACAGCCGAAAAGTTTCTTTTTCAGATCTACTGTTCTCGGAATTTCTCTTCCCGACAACCTAGAGTTCACGATCGGCGATTCTTCTCAAAGATAGAATCGACAAGATCATTGCTTTCAGATTTTTCAAAGGTGTTCTTGATTTAGTCAGATTCCAAGGTTTTCAGATCAAGATTTTCAAATTCTTCAAGTCTTTTCCTTCATCTTTATATCAAGATATATTTTTCAAGAAGGAAGAAGATTGAATCCATTCAAATCTGAAGAAGAAGATTGTTCTCAATCTAGAAAGGTGTACTAAATCAATTTTATTATTGTACGAAGTTTCTACTTCCGAGTTTGTAGATCCTTGTTTATTGGATCGAGTTGTATGAGAGGTTGTTCTCCGAGTTATAGGAGATGTTGTTCTCCGAGTTGTGGGAGAGGTTGTTCTCTGAATTGTAGGAGAGGTTATTCTCCGAGTTGTGGGAGAGGTTGTTCTCCGAGTTATAGAAGAGTTGTCTTCGAGTGGTAGGAGTTGAGGCTCTGAGGTGTAATATTATGATAATCTAAGTTTTTGTGAAGTAGCCGAGTCTAGCTAGAAGTGCTAGATAGGCGAGGCGGGACAGTGGACGTACCTATTCTGGGGAACCACTATAAATTCTTATGTTTGTGTTGTGCTTCTATGTGTTTGTTATTATCAGTTTTTTATTCCGCAAAAAGACGTAGAATTCACATATTCACCCTTCTCTAGGTGACTAAAGTAGACAATTAGATGCTTTCAAAGAACTTATTCCACCTCTTTATGAAGATCTTAGTCGAAGCTTTTAACATTTGCTTCAAGAAGACTCTGAGCATTCAAGCACAATACTTGAGTCAAAAGAAATTGTTCTCTGTAAAACTTTATTCTCTATAGGATCTCGTCGAGATCTGAGCTCTAGGATTCCGTGAGGAATCTGAGTTGTAGGGTCCTGTATGGCCTGAACTGTAGGGTTTTGGATTGAATCTGTCGTAGGATTTCTTGAGGGGAATCTAAGTTGTACGATCGACAATGGATTGAGGTAGGAAGCCAGTCAGTGCTTTTCCTTACGTGGAATCAGAGTTGTAGGAGACGTGGTCTTTGAGGTAATAGCTTGGGTCCAAGTTGTAGGATCTACGGATTTGAGTTTGGAGAAGCTTGTCAAAGCTAGCACAATGTTAGATAGGCTAAGGGGGAAGTGGATGTACCCAAATCAGGGAACGACTATAAAATCTCTGTGTGTATGTGTGTTTGGTTGTTTTGTGTTGTAGTTCTAAATTTCGCATATAACTATTAAAAGGTCAATCACTTATTCCCCCCCCCCCCCCCCGCTAGGTGTTTAAGTGGCATCCCACGACTCACAAATATTCATTACTAACCATTGTTAGATGATAAAAATTGCTGAGCTCGGAGGGTGACAGGCTATCGCTCCCTGAGCTAATTCCTTTGCTTGCTATAGTGGGTAGGATTGTGCTTTGAGCGTACTGGAGACTTTGATTGCTTCTTGGAGGCTTGAGTAGCTCATTCTGTGCATCTTAGTCTCTGTGGCTTGCTTCATATTGCGTTCAAAGGAGCCTGGAGCGGTTGACTTATGGTAAATTGGAGGCTTGCCACCGACTAGTGGGAAGGATATGCATAATGTGCTTGAGTATCATTGAGAGGTACTTTGTGTACTCCTAAGTTGGTGGTGCGGCTATCGGCGTCACTTCGGGGCGAAGTGCATTCTTGGAAGTAATCTGAAGAGTAGCATGCGTGGAATGCACACTTCGACTAGAGCACATGGGGGCGCACTTGGAGAAGAGCGCGCAATTGTAGCGGAGCACACAAAGGCGCACTTGGAGCGGAGCGTGCGGGGATACACTTTTTGGAGCGAATGGCGCGAGGGAGCACTTGGAGCAGAGCGCGCGGGGGCGCACTTGGAGTGGAGCGCGCGAGGGAACATTTGAAGCGGAGCGTGCGAGGGCGCACTTGGATTGGAGCGCGCGGAGGTGCACTTGGAGCGGATAGCGCGAGTGCGCACTTGGATAGGAGCGTGCGAGAGTGCACTTGGAGCAAAGCGCGCTAAGGCACACATGGAGAGGAGCGTGCTTGGAATCCCTTGGAGCAGAGCGGGAAGGGCGCATTTGGAGCTAAGCGCATGGGGGACAACTTGGAATGGAGCGAGCTTGGAGCGGTGTGCACGAGAGTACGCTTGGGGCGGCGTGCGTAGGGGCGCACTTTTGGAGCAGTGCGCGCGAGATCGCGCCTGGGAGCGGTGCGCACGGGGGCGCGCTCTTGGAGAGGCATGTGCAAGAACACGCTTGGAAATCTTTGAAGGCACGAGGAGATCTTCGAAGGAACTCTTACGCGCGTAGGAGGAAAGGTGAGAGGAGGATGAAGATCTTTGAGCGTTCTTCGAAGTGCTTGATGGTATTCAAGGGCGGCTTCGAAGTTGAAGATCATGGAGATTCCTTGGAGAATTCCTAAGTGCGCAGAAGGAGAAGTAGAGGAGAGAAAAGGTCGTAGGAGAAAATTTAGAGAGAGGAAGATGGAAATGAAAGAGGGCATAGGGTCCTATTTATAGATTTTAGGAGGGGCAACTCGATAATTTTCTCTGGTAACTACCGGACGGGCGAATAGGAGCATCCAAAACAGGGCACATGGATCGTTAATTTTATGGAAATGAAAACTTTTCACTCCGGGCAATTTGGGGCCAACAAAAAACCCAATTGCACGTCTAACCAGGGAGTGGCGGTCCAACGATCGGGCGAGGCCGCCAGCAGGGACAAAGTGGCCCTAGCCAAGGTCGAGCGGCCAAAAGGTCGCCCGACTTGGGCGATAAGGAGGCCGCTTAAACTAGGTTGTCGTGCGCCAAAATGGGGAGCCATCAGAGGTCGGGCAGCCTATGTGGCCGCCCGACCTGGGCGATTGGGAGGCCACCCGAACTGGGCGGACAAAGGGCCACCCAATTTGGGCATCCCCCCCCCCCCATTTGGGGTGTCGGCGAGGGGGCATGCGGACAAGGGGAGGGCCACCAAAAGGTCGCCCGTCCCAGGCAGCAAGGAGGTTGTCCAGTTTAGGGGCTAGAGGGCTGCACAATCTGTGCAGCCTCGCCCCCTTTGCGGGGTACCGACGAGGAGGTAGACAGCCTGGGGGACGCCCGTCTCAGGCGGAAAGTAGGTCACCCATCTCAGGCGGCAAGTAGGCCGCCCAGTTTGGGTGGCCAGAGGGCCTCCCGATCTAGGTGGCCTCTCCCCCTTTGTAGAACGTTGGTGAGGGGGATGGCGGCAAAGGGGCCGCCCGTCCCAGGAGGCAAGGAGGCCGCCTAGTCTGGGCGGCCAGAAAGCCGGAGGGCTGCCCGGTTTGGGCAGCTGTAGCACCACTCGATTGAGTCGAGGTGGTTTCTCCTCGGTCGGTCCCCCACTACTATTCGGTTACCTATTAGTGGGGAGTTTCTTCGATATTCAGCACCTCGCACGTGGGGGTGTGTATAGCACTCTAAGATGACCCTATCAGTGTGTGTGTGTGTGTGTGTGTGTGTGTGTGTGTGTGTGTGTGTGTGTGTGTGTGTGTGTGTGTGTGTGTGTGTGTGTGTGTGTGTGTGTGTGTGTGTGTGTGTGTGTGTGTGTGTGTGTGTGTGTGCGCGCGTCTATATATATAGAGAGAGAGGGTCCACTGTTTATCCGCATAACGCGGATAAATAGTGGAATCCGCGCTTTTACTGTAGCCAACGGATTAAATCCAACGGATACAATAAAGAGCACAGTTTAAAATCATAGGGCGACCGACATTACAGCGGGGTGGCTGGAGGCTACGGGCTCGCCGGCCACCGGTCGCCCTATGCTCGTCGGCATAGATAAATCATCACTATAAATACTATAACAAAATCATTAGACATAAATATAAATGATGGGAAGGATAGAAAATCTCATTCAAGCCCAATTCACGTGAAATTCAATCCATTCTAGCACCAGACTTGCTCTTCTGTCATTTTAGGAAATGATTACAGCCGGCCGCCCCGGTTTCATGCGGGAAGATGAGCGCGGATAATTGGATTTTCATTAATCTGAATAGGGAAGATGAATACGTTTTGATTTGAAGCCGTTTAGGCCCCCAAATTGGGCTCCGAAAAAAATCTCGTCGAACATATGCACGGACGCCAGGGTTCGGCGTGAATTTTTTCGGGCCCAAATTGGGGATTTAAACAGCTTCAAATCAAAAGGTGATCAACATGAAAGTTGTAGATCTCGTCGAGATCTACAACTTTCATGTTGAACACTTTTCCTAAAAATACATGAAATTATGTCTATTTTTTAAAAAACACGTGTAATCAATTTTTTGCTAAAAACGGTTTCCGCATTTTTACATCAATATATATATATACTCGCACCCCGTCAGAGGGCCGCCCGATACAGGCGGCCTCACCCCCTTTGCGGGGCGCCGATGAGGGGGCTGGAGGCCAAGGGGCCGCCCGCCCCAAGCGACAAGAAAGCCGCCCAGTTTTAGCGGTCGGAGGGTCGGAGGGCCAGGCAGTTTAGTCGGGGTGGTTTCACCTCAGGCATCCCCCCTACTGGTCGGTTACCTGTTAGTGGAGAGTTTCCCTGATACTCACACACCATGGGTGGGAGTGCGTTTAGCGCTCTAGGGAGACCGTTTAAAAATGTGTGTGTGTGTGTGTTTCTTGCATCACATGATGCATTTATTTTTTGTGTCCTTATTTTGTGTTTATATATTTTTTTTCATGTAAAAAATTGAAATGCAACGTACACATGAGATATAGACACACACATACAGGTATGCAAGCACGTAGGTTCACTTGCCCGTCCCAGGAGGCAAGGAGGCCGCCTAGTCTGGGCGGCCAGAAAGCCAGAGGGCCGCCCGGTTTGGGCAGTCGTAGCGCCACTCGATTGAGCCGAGGTGGTTTTGCCTCGACCGGTCCCCCACTACTGGTCGGTTACCTGTTAGTGGGGAGTTTCTTCGTCCAGTCCCCCACTACTGGTCGGTTACCTATGTGTGTGTGTGTGTGTGCGCGCTTTTATTGTAGCCGATGGATTAAATCCAAAGACTGCAGTAACGAACACGGTTTAAAATCACGGGGCGGCCGACATTACAGTGGGTGGCTGGCGACTGCGGGCTCGCCGGCCACCGGACACCCTGTGCTCGTCGGCATGGATAAATCATCACTATAAATACTATAATAAAAACATTAGGCATAAATATAAATGATAAGAAGGAGAGATAATCTTATTCAAGCCCGATTCACGTGAAATTAGATCCATTCTAGCACCAGACTTGCTCTTGTATCATTTAAATAAAAGATTACAGCCGGCCGCCCCGCTGTCATGCGGGAAGATGAGCCCGGATAATTGGATTTTCATTTATCTGATATAGGGAAGATGAACACTTTTTTATTTGAAGCCGTTTAGGCCCCCAATTTGGGCTCCAAAAAAAGTCATGCCGAACATAAGCACGGACGCTCGGGTTCAACGTGATTTTTTTGGGGCCCAAATCGGGAGCCTAAACGACATTAAATCAAAAAGTGATCAACATACAAGTCGTCGAGATCTACAACTTTCATGTTGAACATTTTTCCTAAAAATGCATGAAAGTATGCATATTTTCAAAAAGCGGGTGTAACCCATTTTTTGTTAAAAAAGGGTTCCGCATTTTTACATCAATATGTATATATGTAACACCCCAAACTGTTGTCGGAGCGGCGGGGATCGATTTTGGCCAATTCAGATTTTTGGTGCAGGTGACACGGGCCCCGACACGGGCGTGTCGGAGGCCGTGTCGGGCGTGTCGAGCTCGAAGTGTTGAGCTGGCCGTGTGGTCGGCGTGAGTCGACGATCGTTGAGAGGCTGAACACGGCCTGGGACACGGGCGTGTCCCAGGGCGTGTCAGTCCCTCAAAGCCCATACTCAACGATCGTTGAGTGAGGTGTACACGGGCCGTGACACGGGCCCGAACACGGGCATGTCTGGTTTGACACGGGCGTGTCCGATGCCGTGTCACCAGGCCGTGTACCCCTCTGACTCCAATCTGGTGTTTTGTTGCACACGGGGGGCGTGACACGGGTCCCGACACGGGCGTGTCGCAGGCGACACGGGCGTGTCGGAGGCCGTGTCACATGCCGTCTTGCTGGTTTTCAATCTTGGTCGAGACGGCGAATGAGCTACACGGCCAGGCACACGGCCGTGTGCCAACCCGTGTTCGGCCCAGATTTTATGATTTCAGATCTAATCTTGGCCGTTCGTTTCCTTGACTTTGGATCCGACGGTGGGGGGCTGCTCCTGGGTGGTTTTAGCCGGGATTTAGGGTTGGGAATCCTCATTTCCCTTAGCCATTCTCTCTCTAAGAGTTTAGAGAGAAGGGAGAGCAAGGAGGAAGGAGGAGTCCAAGATCCGGCCGCTGGAGGAGCTTCGGAGCTCCGAATCGCGATCCGAGTCCAGATCCGCGGAGGTGACGCTGTTGCGGTGCTTTCCAACCGCATAGTTTTCGATGGCGCCGCGGAAGAATGCAAGGGTAACGATTTCTCATCCTTGGGCATGTGAAGCCCTCTTTTCCTTTGCATAGGAAGCCCGCTCTCGCGAGTGAGCGAAGAGTTGGAGCGTTCCTTGGGGTAGATATGTGAAGTCCCCCTTGTGTAGAGTCCGTATGTGAAAACGGACATAGGCATTGTGTGTGAAGCCTATCCGGACAAGTAGAGCCGGATCGGTGATGTTGCATTGCATACGAACCGGGGAAGGCTCCGGGTGTTTGGGTGTTTTTCGGGTTTTCTACGTGGTAGATTGCATCAGGGAGCCTTGGAGATTAACTCCAAGGTGCACCCGGAAAACTGGGCAAAGGCGGGTTTTGCCAACACGGTGGCCGGGGAGCCAACGTGAACATAACCGGGTTATGTGATTGTTGTGGCGGAAACGGGACTCGGTGAGTCTTGACCTGCGCATATGGCTTAAATTGCCGTTGCGGTATGAGCACGGGTCAGGCGGAACCGTACCCGGTCTATGTCGTTCGGTAGGACCGTTGGCATGGATGAGGGTCTTCGGCGGTCTATGGCTTAAATTGCCGTGACCAAGGCCAGGAAGGCAAAATGCTCATATGGACGACCGTTCAAGAGGCGGTGGTGGATTGGGAACGTCTATGGCTTGAATTGACGTGACGTTGGCCGGTTCGCCGAGAATGTGCCCTGAGTGCACGGGGTGTGTGGCCGTGCGAGCCTACGCCTGTGTTGATGTGTGTTCACATTAATAGCATTGCCTATACTAATGAAGTGCATGGAAAGAGCATCGCCGCCCCGATTGTGGGGGTGGGATCGTTATAATTTGGTCAGCATTGCTGACCGTTGCTATTGTTTGCCACCGGGCGGTGGTTTGTGGCTTGCAGGTGCTGCGGAGCAGAGCGGGAAATAGCGGGCTAAAGCCCTTGTTGCTGTGCCGGCCCTCGAAGGCCTAATTGCTTATGTATCTTTCCCGTTTTCATGTATGGCCGGCCTGCGTGCCGAAGTTTGGAAAACACTATTTTGTTAAGTGAACAATGTAAGGCCTTAAGGCCAGTTCTCTTTTGTGTATGATTACATTCCTGAGTTGGTAGTGGACGTTCATGCTTTGTAGCAGGGTTCTTATTTTCTTTTGCAACTTAATAATTTGCTTCCGCTAGGTGTTGTGTAGGACGACATGATTGGTTGAATGGTTTCAACGCGTAAGCAACCGGTCTGTCCGTAGTATATGGCGTCGGGCCCCCGCCGGACCTACTGCTATATGCTATGTGACGGATAGGGGTGTTACAAATTGGTATCAGACTACTGGTTTCGATCAAGCTTAAATGAATTCGTGGACGAATTCACTTTAAGGGGTGGTGAGCACATGCGTGTGTCATCGTTATAACATGAAAAGAACCCATGAATGTCCACTTAGGAATGAAAATATACATGTTTGAGGAACCTGCGTGTTCCTATAATTGCTGTTTGCAGTAATTTTTGGGTCGCTTATCGGTGTTTTGCACGATTATAGGTGACCAGAAGTGGTGCTGGGCCGTCTGAACGGCCAGGTTCTGAGGCGAGCAGTGCGCCAAGCGATGCGCCTGCAACACCTCCGTCTGCCGAGACCATTAGGTTGGTGGCAGAAGCGGTCATGGCAATGATCAATGCGCAGCCTGCAAGGCAGGTGCAGCAGCCCGCTCCTGCTATGGAGCAAGTACCGCTTCAGACGGCAGAGCAAAGGAGGGTTGAGCAAGTAGTGTTGGAGCCAGAGTTGCCTCGGAGAGCAACGGAAAGACAACTGAAGCACGTGATGGGCTTTCACCCACCTGTATTCACGGGCGCAGAAACCCCGACCCAAGAAGAGGATTGGCTCTCAAGGGTCAACAGGGTGATGACTGCGACGGAAACGGAAGAGTGGCAGAAGACCACTATAGCGACATTCCTTTTGGATGGGGACGCAAGGTTATGGTGGGAAGGCCTAGAGCTACATCAGTTGCGGGGAAGGCCGTTGGCCGAAGTTTTGATGGAGGAGTTTGCGAGACTGTTCATGGCTCGATACCTCCCCTCAGCGCAAAGGATTGCGCTAGAAAGCGAATTTCAGAAGTTGGTGCAAGGGGATTGTACCGTTGATGAGTACCTCCACGAGTTTACTCGGTTGGGGAGATATGCCGGCGCTACCTTCGCAGACGAGGAGCGCAAGACGAGCCGCTTCTATGAAGGGCTAAGAGATGATTTCAGGTTGTTACTGTCGGGGCCCAAGGCGCAGGGTTTCATGACCCTGGTCAGTTCGGCCCGGTCCTTGGAGAAGGACATGAAGAATGTCCAAGCAAAGAAGGAATCCGGTAGCAAGAAAGCGGAGTTCAAGGCACCGACTACGTCGAAGTCGGGCTACCGCAAATTCTATAAGAAAGCTAAGACGTCGGGTCCAGCTGCTTCAGGTGCCTCGGGGACAACTACCAATCGAACCCCGGGCGCTTGTTTCACGTGTTGGAAGCCGGGGCACTTTGCCCGTGATTGCTGGAGTGGACGCTCAAAGTCCGAAAGGAAACAAGGAGCTACCTACGAGGAGAAGGGCAAAGCGGTGGAGTCGACCGCGTCCCACTATGCTCCGACTCAGCCTAGAGTCTATAACTTAGGCCAGCAGGAGGCCATCAAGCAAGCGGATGTGGTGACAGGTATGAGTTAATTTATAGCAAGTTAGCTTTAATACCGTTATCTATTGCTTGTTAGCCTAATATTGTTTGTATAGGCTTTGTAGTGATTAGCGATAGTCCGGCACGGGCACTGTTCGATACGGGAGCTTCACACTCCTTCTTGTCCGAAAGCTTTATATCACGCATCGGAGTCCCTTCTTCGATGGCGAAGGACAAGTTGGATGTGCTGCTACCGAATGGGTGCTCGATGCGTGCGGACAGGGTGTGCGCCGTAAAGGTTCACATTGGGAGCCAAGAGTTCGACTTGCTAGCGTCATTGCTGCCGCTAGTAGAGTTCGACGTGATCTTTGGAATGGATTGGCTGTCAGAGCAGAAGGCTTGGATCGACTGTGACCGAAAGGAGGTCAAGCTGGGTGTAGGGCGGGAGACTACATTCGAGGGGCTAAAGGGGTCGAGCAAGACACTGATGTCTGCTCTTCAGGTGGTGAAGGCGGTTCGTGCTGGTGCAGAGCTGTTCTTCGCAATAGTGGGGACTGTGGAGCCAAAGTCTCCGTTGGATAGCATCCCCGTGGTCTGCGAATACCCCGATGTGTTCCCGGATAGTCTTCCCGGGGCCCCACCGCAGCGGGAGATTGATTTTACCATCGAGCTCGTACCGGGGGCCAAACCGGTGTCACGTGCTCCGTATAGGTTGGCGCCTAAGGAGATGACAGAGTTGAAAGTTCAGCTAGAGGAGCTGATGGAGCAAGGATATGTGCGTCCAAGCTCGTCGCCTTGGAGCGCACCGGTCCTCTTCGTTAAGAAGAAGGACGGGAGTATGCGGCTGTGTATCGACTACAGAGAGTTGAACAAGCTGACGGAGAAGAATAAGTACCCGATCCCGAGGATTGATGATCTCTTTGATCAGTTAGTCGGATCGTCGGTATACTCCAAGTTGGACTTGAAGTCGGGGTACTATCAGCTGAGGATCAGGGAGTGTGATATCCCGAAGACGGCGTTCAGTACGAGGTATGGGCATTTCGAGTTCACGGTCATGCCGTTTGGACTGACGAATGCGCCATCGGTGTTTATGGATCTGATGAACAGGACGTTCAGAGATTTCCTGGATCGCTTTGTGGTCGTCTTTATTGACGATATTTTGGTATACTCGCAGTGCGAAGAAGACGACTTCAAGCATTTGCATTTGGTGTTGGAGACTTTGAGGAGGAATGAGCTTTACGCAAAGTTCTCCAAGTGCGAGTTCTGGCTACCCTCGGTAGCGTTCCTTGGTCATATAGTGAGTGGAGAAGGTATAGCGGTGGATCCGGCGAAGATTGTTGCGATACGGGAGTGGCCTGCGTTATCTTCTGTCGCGGAAGTCCGTAGTTTTCTCGGGCTTGCCGGATATTACAGGCGCTTCGTAGAGAACTTCTCGCGGGTAGCGTTACCTCTCATGAAGTTGACAAGGAAGGATCAGAAATTCTTGTGGACGCAAGAGTGCGTGCAAGCTTTTGAGGAGCTGAAGAGGTGGTTGACCACGGCGCCAGTGCTTAGTTCGCCGAGTGGGACCGAGGGCTTTGAGGTGTATAGCGACGCTTCGGGTAGTGGCTTGGGCTGCGTGTTGTTGCAGCATGGAAGTGTGATCGCGTATGGATCGCGTCAGCTGAAAGTGCATGAAAGAAATTATCCGGTGCACGACTTGGAGTTGGCAGCCGTGATTTTTGCACTCAAGTTGTGGAGGCACTACCTATACGGCGTAAGGGTCGATATATACACCGATCACAAGAGCTTAAAATACTTGTTGGATCAAAAGGACCTTAATATGAGGCAGAGGAGGTGGATGGAGTTCCTGGGGGACTACACCTTCAAGATACATTATGTACCCGGGAAGGGCAACGCAGTTGCGGATGCGCTGAGCCGCAGGGCTCCCGCCCGAGCCAACTGGTTGTCGGTGCATGATGAGCGGCTAGTGCGGGAGTTGGAGGAGCTTGAGATCTGTTGCGTTGACAATCAAACGAGCGCCAAAGCAATGTTAAACTGGACAGAGGTGCAGTATGACCTGGCTGACCGGGTTTGGCAGGCATTGGAGTTGGATGACTCCATGAAAGAGCTTATGGAGGCCGCTCTGGATGGGTCAAATTCCCAGTTCTCGGTGGCTGATGGTTTGTTAAGGAAGGATCATCGGTTGTGCGTCCCGAGTGGGGGTAACCTCCGGGCGGAGTTGATGTACGAGGCTCATCATACCAAGTACTCAATCCACCCAGGGAGCACGAAGATGTATCGTGATCTCAAGAAGCTGTTTTGGTGGCCGGGGCTTAAGAAAGATGTGGCGTTGTACGTGGCTAAATGCCAAACGTGCGCCTTGGTGAAGGCGGAGTGCCAAAAGCCATGAGGATTTCTGAAGTCCTTGCCTATACCGGAGTGGAAATTCGATGATATATCTATGGACTTTGTGCACGGGTTGCCAAGGTCGCAGAAGGGGAACGACGCCATCTGGGTGATCGTAGATCGACTAACCAAGGTGTCGCATTTCATTCCGCATAGGAAGGATGATCCAGTGGAGAA
Source organism: Platanthera zijinensis (assembly GCA_039513925.1). NCBI lineage: Eukaryota > Viridiplantae > Streptophyta > Magnoliopsida > Asparagales > Orchidaceae > Platanthera > Platanthera zijinensis. The sequence continues at coordinate 73,436,388 of CM077084.1, read as the reverse complement.
ATTGGCAAAGTTGTATGTCGACAATATTGTTAGGCTGCATGGTGTGCCCCGTAGCATTGTGAGTGATCGCGATGGGCGGTTCACGTCAAATGATTGGAGGTTGGTGCAGCAGATGCTGGGGACAAAGTTAAAGTTCAGCACAGCTTTCCATCCGCAGACGGATGGGCAGACCGAGAGGGTCAATAGAACGATGGAGGACATGCTCCGCATGTGTGTTCTAGACTTCAGGAAGCATTGGGATGACCACCTTTATTTGGTGGAGTTCGCGTACAACAATAGCTACCAAGCGAGTATACAAATGGCGCCCTTCGAGGCCCTGTATGGTAGGAAGTGTCGCACGCCGTTATCGTGGCTTGAAGCGGGTGAGGCAAGGTTGTACAAGAAACAGGAGGTGGAGAGTGCTACCTCGTTAGTACGGATCATTCGGGAGCGCTTGTTGACCGCTCAGGACCGGCAGGCGAAGTATTACAATGCCAGGCACCGGAACGTGGAGTTCGCGGTAGGCGATTGGGTATACCTGAAAGTGAAGCCGTTCAAGGGGGTTTCGCGGGTGAGACGCTTGAAGAAGCTGAGCCCAAGATACCTTGGACCTTTTGAGGTTCTAGAGCGAGTCGGCGAAGCTGCATACCGTTTGAAGCTATCGGTGGAGTTGAGTGGATTACATGATGTGTTCCACATTTCTGTGTTGCGGAAGGCGGTGCAAGAGCCTTTGCAGGTGATCGCGGTTGACCAAGTGCCGGTGGACGAAGGGTTGACGACAAGGGTCAAGCCCGTTCGTATTGAAGATGTTGAGGTCAAGAGGCTTCGTAACAAGGAGATCCGGATGGTTAAGGTCCGATGGGATAACTGCGGGCGTGAGGAGCTCTCCTGGGAACGGGAGCAGACTATGCTCGAGGAGTACCCGGAATTATTCCGCTCAGGTACTGTTTTACGTTAAGTCCTGTTTTCCTTTATTAATTTCGTGGACGAAATTCTTTAAGGGGGGTAGAATTGTAACACCCCAAACTGTTGTCGGAGCGGCGGGGATCGATTTTGGCCAATTCAGATTTTTGGTGCAGGTGACACGGGCCCCGGCACGGGCGTGTCGGAGGCCGTGTCGGGCGTGTCGAGCTCGAAGTGTTGAGCTGGTCGTGTGGTCGGCGTGAGTCGACGATCGTTGAGAGGCTGAACACGGCCTAGGACACGGGCGTGTCCCAGGGCGTGTCAGTCCCTCAAAGCCCATACTCAACGATCGTTGAGTGAGGTGTACACGGGCCGTGACACGGGCCCAAACACGGGCGTGTCCGGTTTGACACGGGCGTGTCCGATGCCGTGTCACCAGGCCGTGTACCCCTCTGACTCCAATCTGGTGTTTTGTTGCACACGGGGGGCGTGACACGGGTCCCGACACGGGCGTGTCGCAGGCGACACGGGCGTGTCGCAGGCGACACGGGCGTGTCGGAGGCCGTGTCACATGCCGTGTTGCTGGTTTTCAATCTTGGTCGAGACGGCGAATGAGCTACACGGCCAGGCACACGGCCGTGTGCCAACCCGTGTTCGGCCCAGATTTTATGATTTCAGATCTAATCTTGGCCTTTCGTTTCCTTGACTTTGGATCCGACGGTGGGGGGCTGCTCCTGGGTGGTTTTAGCCGGAATTTAGGGTTGGGAATCCTCATTTCCCTTAGCCATTCTCTCTCTAAGAGTTTAGAGAGAAGGGAGAGCAAGGAGGAAGGAGGAGTCCAAGATCCGGCCGCCGGAGGAGCTTCGGAGCTCCGAATCGCGATCCGAGTCCAGATCCGCGGAGGTGACGCCGTTGCGGTGCTTTCCAACCGCATAGTTTTCGATGGCGCCGCGGAAGAATGCAAGGGTAACGATTTCTCATCCTTGGGCATGTGAAGCCCTCTTTTCCTTTGCATAGGAAGCCCGCTCTCGCGAGTGAGCGAAGAGTTGGAGCGTTCCTTGGGGTAGATATGTGAAGTCCCCCTTGTGTAGAGTCCGTATGCGAAAACGGACATAGGCATTGCGTGTGAAGCCTATCCGGACAAGCAGAGCCGGATCGGTGATGTTGCATTGCATACGAACCGGGGAAGGCTCCGGGTGTTTGGGTGTTTTTCGGGTTTTCTACGTGGTAGATTGCATCAGGGAGCCTTGGAGATTAACTCCAAGGTGCACCCGGAAAACTGGGCAAAGGCGGGTTTTGCCAACACGGTGGCCGGTGAGCCAACGTGAACATAACCGGGTTATGTGATTGTTGTGGCGGAAACGGGACTCGGTGAGTCTTGACCTGCGCATATGGCTTAAATTGCCGTTGCGGTATGAGCACGGGTCAGGCGGAACCGTACCCGGTCTATGTCGTTCGGTAGGACCGTTGGCATGGATGAGGGTCTTCGGCGGTCTATGGCTTAAATTGCCGTGACCAAGGCCAGGAAGGCAAAATGCTCATATGGACGACCGTTCAAGAGGCGGTGGTGGATTGGGAATGTCTATGGCTTGAATTGACGTGACGTTGGCCGGTTCGCCGAGAATGTGCCCTGAGTGCACGGGGTGTGTGGCCGTGCGAGCCTACGCCTGTGTTGATGTGTGTTCACATTAATAGCATTGCCTATACTAATGAAGTGCAGGGAAAGAGCATCGCCGCCCCGATTGTGGGGGCGGGATCGTTATAATTTGGTCAGCATTGCTGACCGTTGCTATTGTTTGCCACCGGGCGGTGGTTTGTGGCTTGCAGGTGCTGCGGAGCAGAGCAGGAAATAGCGGGCTAAAGCCCTTGTTGCTGTGCCGGCCCTCGAAGGCCTAATTGCTTATGTATCTTTCCCGTTTTCATGTATGGCCGGCCTGCGTGCCGAAGTTTGGAAAACACTATTTTGTTAAGTGAACAATGTAAGGCCTTAAGGCCAGTTCTCTTTTGTGTATGATTACATTCCTGAGTTGGTAGTGGACATTCATGCTTTGTAGCAGGGTTCTTATTTTCTTTTGCAACTTAATAATTTGCTTCCGCTAGGTGTTGTGTAGGACGACATGATTGGTTGAATGGTTTCAACGCGTAAGCAACCGGTCTGTCCGTAGTATATGGCGTCGGGCCCCGGCCGGACCTACTGCTATATGCTATGTGACGGATAGGGGTGTTACAAAGTGGTATCAGACTAATGGTTTCGGTCAAGCTTAAATGAATTCGTGGGCGAATTCACTTTAAGGGGTGGTAAGCACATGCGTGTGTCATCGTTATAACATGAAAAGAACCCATGAATGTCCACTTAGGAATGAAAATATACATGTTTGAGGAACCTGCGTGTTCCTATAATTGTTGTTTGCAGTAATTTTTGGGTCGCTTATCGGTGTTTTGCACGATTATAGGTGACCAGAAGTGGTGCTGGGCCGTCTGAACGGCCAGGTTCTGAGGCGAGCAGTGCGCCAAGCGATGCGCCTGCAACACCTCCGTCTGCCGAGACCATTAGGTTGGTGGCAGAAGCGGTCATGGCAATGATCAATGCGTAGCCTGCAAGGCAGGTGCAGCAGCCCACTCCTGCTATGGAGCAAGTACCGCTTCAGACGGCAGAGCAAAGGAGGGTTGAGCAAGTAGTGTTGGAGCCAGAGTTGCCTCGGAGAGCAACGGAAAGACAACTGAAGCACGTGATGGGCTTTCACCCACTTGTATTCACGGGCGCAGAAACCCCGACCCAAGCAGAGGATTGGCTCTCAAGGGTCAACAGGGTGATGACTGCGACGGAAAAGGAAGAGTGGCAGAAGACCACTATAGCGACGTTCCTTTTGGATGGGGACGCAAGGTTATGGTGGGAAGGCCTAGAGCTACATCAGTTGCGGGGAAGGCCGTTGGCCGAAGTTTCGATGGAGGAGTTTGCGAGACTGTTCATGGCTCGATACCTCCCCTCGGCGCAAAGGATTGCGCTAGAAAGCGAATTTCAGAAGTTGGTGCAAGGGGATTGTACCGTTGATGAGTACCTCCACGAGTTTACTCGGTTGGGGAGATATGCCGGCGCTACCTTCGCAGACGAGGAGCGCAAGACGAGCCGCTTCTATGAAGGGCTAAGAGATGATTTCAGGTTGCTACTGTCGGGGCCCAAGGCGCAGGGTTTCATGACCCTGGTCAGTTCGGCCCGGTCCTTGGAGAAGGACATGAAGAATGTCCAAGCAAAGAAGGAATCCGGTAGCAAGAAAGCGGAGTTCAAGGCTCCGACTACGTCGAAGTCGGGCTACCGCAAATTCTATAAGAAAGCTAAGACGTCGGGTCCAGCTGCTTCAGGTGCCTCGGGGACAACTACCAATCGAACCCCGGGCACTTGTTTCACGTGTGGGAAGTCGGGGCACTTTGCCCGTGATTGCTGGAGTGGACGCTCAAAGTCCGAAAGGAAACAAGGAGCTACCTACGAGGAGAAGGGCAAAGCGGTGGAGTCGACCGCGTCCCACTATGCTCCGACTCAGCCTAGAGTCTATAACTTGGGCCAGCAGGAGGCCATCAAGCAAGCGGATGTGGTGACAGGTATGAGTTAATTTATAGCAAGTTAGCTTTAATACCGTTATCTATTGCTTGTTAGCCTAATATTGTTTGTATAGGCTTTGTTGTGATTAGCGATAGTCCGGCACGGGCACTGTTCGATACGGGAGCTTCACACTCCTTCTTGTCCGAAAGCTTTATATCGCGCATCGGAGTCCCTTCTTCGATGGTGAAGGACAAGTTGGATGTGCTGCTACCGAATGGGTGCTCGATGCGTGCGGACAGGGTGTGCGCCGTAAAGGTTCACATTGGGAGCCAAGAGTTCGACTTGCTAGCGTCATTGCTGCCGCTAGTAGAGTTCGACGTGATCTTTGGAATGGATTGGCTGTCAGAGCAGAAGGCTTGGATCGACTGTGACCGAAAGGAGGTCAAGCTGGGTGTAGGGCGGGAGACTACATTCGAGGGGCTAAAGGGGTCGAGCAAGACACTGATGTCTGCTCTTCAGGTGGTGAAGGCGGTTCGTGCTGGTGCAGAGCTGTTCTTCGCAATAGTGGGGACTGTGGAGCCAAAGTCTCCGTTGGATAGCATCCCCGTGGTCTGCGAATACCCCGATGTGTTCCCGGATAGTCTTCCCGGGGCTCCACCGCAGCGGGAGATTGATTTCACCATCGAGCTCGTACCGGGGGCCAAACCGGTGTCACGTGCTCCGTATAGGTTGGCGCCTAAGGAGATGGCAGAGTTGAAAGTTCAGCTAGAGGAGCTGATGGAGCAAGGATATGTGCGTCCAAGCTCGTCGCCTTGGAGCGCACCGGTCATCTTCGTTAAGAAGAAGGACGGGAGTATGCGGCTGTGTATCGACTACAGAGAGTTGAACAAGCTGACGGAGAAGAATAAGTACCCGATCCCGAGGATTGATTATCTCTTTGATCAGTTAGTCGGATCGTCGGTATACTCCAAGTTGGACTTGAAGTCGGGGTACTATCAGCTGAGGATCAGGGAGTGTGATATCCCGAAGACGGCGTTCAGTACGAGGTATGGGCATTTCGAGTTCACGGTCATGCCGTTTGGACTGACGAATGCGCCATCGGTGTTTATGGATCTGATGAACAGGACGTTCAGAGATTTCCTGGATCGCTTTGTGATCGTCTTTATTGACGATATTTTGGTATACTCGCAGTGCGAAGAAGACGACTTCAAGCATTTGCATTTGGTGTTGGAGACTTTGAGGAGGAATGAGCTTTACGCAAAGTTCTCCAAGTGCGAGTTCTGGCTACCCTCGGTAGCGTTCATTGGTCATATAGTGAGTGGGGAAGGTATAGCGGTGGATCCGGCGAAGATTGTTGCGATACGGGAGTGGCCTGCGTTATCTTCTGTCGCGGAAGTCCGTAGTTTTCTCGGGCTTGCCGGATATTACAGGCGCTTCGTAGAGAACTTCTCGCGGGTAGCGTTACCTCTCACGAAGTTGACAAGGAAAGATCAGAAATTCTTGTGGACGCAAGAGTGCGTGCAAGCTTTTGAGGAGCTGAAGAGGCGGTTGACCACGGCGCCAGTGCTTAGTTCGCCGAGTGGGACCGAGGGCTTTGAGGTGTATAGCGACGCTTCGGGTAGTGGCTTGGGCTGCGTGTTGTTGCAGCATGGAAGTGTGATCGCGTATGGATCGCGTCAGCTGAAAGTGCATGAAAGAAATTATCTGGTGCACGACTTGGAGTTGGCGGCCGTGATTTTTGCACTCAAGTTGTGGAGGCACTACCTATACGGCGTAAGGGTCGATATATACACCGATCACAAGAGCTTAAAATACTTGTTGGATCAAAAGGACCTTAATATGAGGCAGAGGAGGTGGATGGAGTTCCTGGGGAACTACACCTTCAAGATACATTATGTACCCGGGAAGGGCAACGCAGTTGCGGATGCGCTGAGCCGCAGGGCTCCCGCCCGAGCCAACTGGTTGTCGGTGCATGATGAGCGGCTAGTGCGGGAGTTGGAGGAGCTTGAGATCTGTTGCGTTGACAATCAGACGAGCGCCAAAGCAATGTTAAACTGGACAGAGGTGCAGTATGACCTGGCTGACCGGGTTCGGCAGGCATTGGAGTTGGATGACTCCATGGAAGAGCTTATGGAGGCCGCTTTGGATGGGTCAAATTCCCAGTTCTCGGTGGTTGATGGTTTGTTAAGGAAGGATCATCGGTTGTGCGTCCCGAGTGGGGGTAACCTCCGGGCGGAGTTGATGTACGAGGCTCATCATATCAAGTACTCAATCCACCCAGGGAGCACGAAGATGTATCGTGATCTCAAGAAGCTGTTTTGGTGGCCGGGGCTTAAGAAAGATGTGGCGTTGTACGTGGCTAAATGCCAAACGTGCGCCTTGGTGAAGGCGGAGTGCCAAAAGCCAGGAGGATTTCTGAAGTCCTTGCCTATACCGGAGTGGAAATTCGATGATATATCTATGGACTTTGTGCACGGGTTGCCAAGGTCGCAGAAGGGGAACGACGCCATCTGGGTGATCGTAGATCGACTAACCAAGGTGTCGCATTTCATTCTGCATAGGAAGGATGATCCAGTGGAGAAATTGGCAAAGTTGTATGTCGACAATATTGTTAGGCTGCATGGTGTGCCCCGTAGCATTGTGAGTGATCGCGATGGGCGGTTCACGTCAAATGATTGGAGGTTGGTGCAGCAAATGATGGGGACAAAGTTAAAGTTCAGCACAGCTTTCCATCCGCAGACGGATGGGCAGACCGAGAGGGTCAATAGAACGATGGAGGACATGCTCCGCATGTGTGTTCTAGACTTCAGGAAGCATTAGGAAGACCACCTTTATTTGGTGGAGTTCGCGTACAACAACAGCTACCAAGCGAGTATACAAATGGCGCCCTTCGAGGCCCTGTATGGTAGGAAGTGTCGCACGCCGTTATCGTGGCTTGAAGCGGGTGAGGCAAGGTTGTACAAGAAACAGGAGGTGGAGAGTGCTACCTCGTTGGTACGAATCATTCGGGAGCGCTTGTTGATCGCTCAGGACCGGCAGGCGAAGTATTACAATGCCAAGCACCGGAACGTGGATTTCGCGGTAGGCGATTGGGTATACCTGAAAGTGAAGCCGTTCAAGGGGGTTTCGCGGGTGAGACGCTTGAAGAAGCTGAGCCCAAGATACCTTGGACCTTTTGAGGTTCTAGAGCGAGTCGGCGAAGCTGCATACCGTTTGAAGCTATCGGTGGAGTTGAGTGGATTACATGATGTGTTCCACATTTCTGTGTTGCAGAAGGCGGTGCAAGAGCCTTCACAGGTGATCGCGGTTGACCAAGTGCCGGTGGACGAAGGGTTGACGACAAGGATCAAGCCCGTTCGTATTGAAGATGTTGTGGTCAAGAGGCTTCGTAACAAGGAGATCCGGATGGTTAAGGTCCGATGGGATAACTGCGGGCGTGAGGAGCTCTCTTAGGAACGGGAGCAGACTATGCTCGAGGAGTACCCGGAATTATTCCGCTCAGGTACAGTTATACGTTAAGTCCTGTTTTCCTTTATTAATTTCGTGGACGAAATTCTTTAAGGGGGTAGAATTGTAACACCCCAAACTGTTGTCGGAGTGGCGGGGATCGATTTTGGCCAATTCAGATTTTTGGTGCAGGTGACACGGGCCCCGACACGGGCGTGTCGGAGGCCGTGTCGGGCGTGTCGAGCTCGAAGTGTTGAGCTGGCCGTGTGGTCGGCGTGAGTCGACGATCGTTGAGAGGCTGAACACGGCCTGGGACACGGGCGTGTCCCAGGGCGTGTCAGTCCCTCAAAGCCCATACTCAACGATCGTTGAGTGAGGTGTACACGGGCCGTGACACGGGCCCGAACACGGGCGTGTCCGGTTTGACACGGGCGTGTCCGATGCCGTGTCACCAGGCCGTGTACCCCTCTGACTCCAATCTGGTGTTTTGTTGCACACGGGGGGCGTGACATGGGTCCTGACACGGGCGTGTCGCAGGCGACACGGGCGTGTCGGAGGCCGTGTCACATGCCGTGCTGTTGGTTTTCAATCTTGGTCGAGACGGCGAATGAGCTACACGGCCAGGCACACGGCCGTGTGCCAACCCGTGTTCGGCCCAGATTTTGTGATTTCAGATCTAATCTTGGCCGTTCGTTTCCTTGACTTTGGATCCGACGGTGGGGGGCTGCTCCTGGGTGGTTTTAGCCGGGATTTAGGGTTGGGAATCCTCATTTCCCTTAGCCATTCTCTCTCTAAGAGTTTAGAGAGAAGGGAGAGCAAGGAGGAAGGAGGAGTCCAAGATCCGGCCGCCGGAGGAGCTTCGGAGCTCCGAATCGCGATCCGAGTCCAGATCCGCGGAGGTGACGCCGTTGCGGTGCTTTCCAACCGCATAGTTTTCGATGGCGCCGCGGAAGAATGCAAGGATAACGATTTCTCATTCTTGGGCATGTGAAGCCCTCTTTTCCTTTGCATAGGAAGCCCGCTCTCGCGAGTGAGCGAAGAGTTGGAGCGTTCCTTGGGGTAGATATGTGAAGTCCCCCTTGTGTAGAGTCCGTATGCGAAAACGGACATAGGCATTGTGTGTGAAGCCTATCCGGACAAGTAGAGCCGGATCGGTGATGTTGCATTGCATACGAACCGGGGAAGGCTCCGGGTGTTTGGGTGTTTTTCGGGTTTTCTATGTGGTAGATTGCATCAGGGAGCCTTGGAGATTAACTCCAAGGTGCACCCGGAAAACTGGGCAAAGGCGGGTTTTGCCAACACGGTGGCCGGGGAGCCAACGTGAACATAACCGGGTTATGTGATTGTTGTGGCGGAAACGGGACTCGGTGAGTCTTGACCTGTGCATATGGCTTAAATTGCCGTTGCGGTATGAGCACGGGTCAGGCGGAACCGTACCCGGTCTATGTCGTTCGGTAGGACCGTTGGCATGGATGAGGGTCTTCGGCGGTCTATGGCTTAAATTGCCGTGACCAAGGCTAGGAAGGCAAAATGCTCATATGGACGACCGTTCAAGAGGCGGTGGTGGATTGGGAACGTCTATGACTTGAATTGACGTGACGTTGTCCGGTTCGCCGAGAATGTGCCCTGAGTGCACGGGGTGTGTGGCCGTGCGAGCCTACGCCTGTGTTGATGTGTGTTCACATTAATAACATTGCCTATATTAATGAAGTGCAGGAAAAGAGCATCGCCGCCCCGATTGTGGGGGCGGGATCGTTATAATTTGGTCAGCATTGCTGACCGTTGCTATTGTTTGCCACCGGGCGGTGGTTTGTGGCTTGCAGGTGCTGCGGAGCACAGCGGGAAATAGCGGGCTAAAGCCCTTGTTGCTGTGCCGGCCCTCGAAGGCCTAATTGCTTATGTATCTTTCTCGTTTTCATGTATGGCCGGCCTGCGTGCCGAAGTTTGGAAAACACTATTTTGTTAAGTGAACAATGTAAGGCCTTAAGGCCAGTTCTCTTTTGTGTATGATTACATTCCTGAGTTGGTAGTGGACATTCATGCTTTGTAGCAGGGTTCTTATTTTCTTTTGCAACTTAATAATTTGCTTCCGCTAGGTGTTGTGTAGGACGACATGATTGGTTGAATGGTTTCAACGCGTAACCAACTGGTCTGTCCGTAGTATATGGCGTCGGGCCCCGGCCGGACCTACTGCTATATGCTATGTGACGGATATGGGTGTTACAATATATATACTCGCACCCATGGGCGTAGCTAGTATAGGTCCAGGGGGGGGCACGTGCCCCCTCTGATTTATCGGGGAATAGGAATAGGGATTTTGCCATTTTTGTTGGGGTTGTGGAACACTTCCGGTGCTCTTGTTTCTCACACCGGGTTAGCCCAGTGAGCTTAGAGGAATCGAAGTGTGATCCCCCTCCGACATATCTGGCGCCGACGACAGCGGGGGTCCGGGGGCAGCCGCCCCCGGCGGAGGTCCCGCTGACCGGACAGCGGGCAGGGGTCCATGGGACAGCGTCCCCGGTGGGGGCTCGGGGGCAACGCCCCCGGACCAAATTTTTCTGAAGGTTGTTCAGTGGTCGAACGGGGTTCGGAGATCGTCGAACGGGGTTCGGAGATCGTCGAACGGCCTTGGTCGCTTTTCGTCGACCGGTCTTCCTCGTTCGACGATCGTCGATCGTCGACCCAGCGATCGTTCGACGATCGTCGATCGTCGATGTCCACGGATCGGTCGACCATCGTCGTTCGATGATCGTGGTTGCCGATCGTCGAACGAACTTTGCTCGTTCGACGATCGCGGATGCGGAAGTCTATTTATATGTTTATTCCCCATTTAGGGATACGGGAAAAATCGATCTTTTACAGACTTGCGGCGGCGTATTCTTTTGGAGGCGTGTACGACGTTTTCCGTCGGCGTCGATCCAGAAGGTTTTCTTCTACGTTTTTTTCTTTTCCAGAAGAGGAAGAAGGTAGGATCGGGTTTAGATCCTTGTAACCTTTGGTGTAATCTGTAATTTTCTGGTGAATACAAGAAGGAAGAAGAAGGGGAGAGAGGACGTAATCCGGTTTGGGTGAACCTCTGTATATCACTGTGTTTGTGATTGTTCTGTTTTGTGCTTTGTGTTTTGTTATTCGTATTCGAATTTCTACTTCTCGGCGCTCCAGATTCCTTACAATTTTCATTTCCGTCATTCCGCACCTAGTCGTCGGCCCGCCTCTGCTCCCTATCCTGCATTCTCGCCGCTGCTCGCCTGCTCCTTCACCCGTGACCCGGCGGTACTCTTCTTCTTCCTCTTCACAGAGTTCACACCCGGCTTCTTCTTCTGAGTTCTGGCCCTTCTCTGATTTCTGCCATTCTGATTTGTTCAAATCGCTTTGCCCCCCTATCCCTTGATCGATTTCTTCATGGATACTTGTCATTATGACATGAGAACTAGCTTTTGATTGTTATTTACTTTGTGGTATGGACATAAACTTAGCATATGTGTTCTTAAAGCGCTAGTCCCATTTCTCTTAGGATCCGCTGCATACACTCTCTTACAATAGATGCACTTTGTTTTATCCTTGCCATTATCATTTTAAAACTTAGTGAACCATTGCCACACTGTCGATTTACGCTTCACAATCTCATGAGCATCAACTTTTGGTTTGTCAGTAACAAGTTCTGAACATTCAATATTACCATCAATAACTGTATGTGCACTCTCCACAACAGATGCAATTTGATCATGTGATTGTGGTATATTTTCAACGCTAATTGTTATAACTTTTCCTTTATAAGACATCTAAATATAAAGAAAAAATAAATCAAATTTATTAAGTTGATTATAATAAAAAAAAAACTTAATTGAAGTAAAATAAATCAGGAATAAGCATGTAAGAAAAAAATCTGTTGCATAAACTTGGAATAAACAAATTTATTAAGCTGTTGCATATTCAATTTTTTATTGACAACTCTTAGTTGCTACCAAAACTTGCATGATTTAACCGCTGGGAACTTACAAGATTAATAGCTTGTGGAATTTTGTGCATTCTTACCGAGCCGGAGAGACAGAGAGGTCGAGGTGGAGGCATGGAGCACTTCGCCTTCTCGAGGTGGAGGTTGAGGCGTGGAGGTGGAGCACTTCGCCTTCTCGCCTGACGGCCCTAACCTCCTGCAGCTGCAGGTTTTCCTTCTCGACGGACGGCGTAGTTTTTTCTTGCTTCTCGCCTTCTCGGTTTGGACTGTTTGGTGCACGACTCCTGGCCTCCTGCCCTAACATGTCGTGCTCTGTCAACTCTTCTCCTGCAAAAACTTATGGAGAGTCTTTTGGCTTCTTCCTTGTGATTTCTTGCCTCTTGGGTTCCTTCTACACTAGGCTCACTAGTCACTAGCGTGTTTGCACTCTTCTCTCTCTTCCCCGCTTATTTTCAGTCTTTTATAATGCATATTTAATACTACATTTACATGAATACCTAAACTAGTAGTCTCGGTGCTCAAATTTTTTTTACACATTGTGCGACCGTAAGAATATTAATATAGAATTTAATTGCATTGCAAATAATTTAAGCGTTATGCTGTCCTGCAACGGCTGCAACCTGCAAGAAAAGGAAATTAAGTCTTAAAAGTTATGAGTTATGAAAATTGACAATTGAGTATTGACTATCGACTGTATTGAGTGATGGAGTCATGTTGTCAGAAATATTTTAATATGTTGATTTTAAAATTAATTAATATGCATAAATATTATACATGTTTGTCTGACATCTATTGATCTACCTGAAACAAGAGAACAAAGATTAGTATGTTGATTTCCAATTGTTTCCCATTTAATTAATATGCATAAATATTATATACTTTTGCATACATATTTTGAATTTTAATATACCTAATTTATTGATTTTTTATCACAGCTCGTGCATATTTTGATAGACCGAACTTTGATTGTTTCTAATCGAATCATAATAAGTAATAATGAGACTTTTCGGTTCAGTTCGGTTTTCTCGGTTTACCGAAATTGAAAACCGCACCGAACCGAAAAGAGGGCGGTTATCCAAAAAAAACCACCCCTACACCGAACCGAGCTGCTCGGTTCAAATTTCGGTTCGGTTCGAACGGTTCGGGTGATTTTTGGTTTTTTGTGCACACCACTAGAGATCCTATCAAAATGTGTGTGTGTTTCTTGCATCACATGATGCATTTATTTGTGTCCTTATTTTGTGATTACATTTAATTTTTTATCATGTACAAATTTGAAATGCAAGGCACACTTGAGATATAGACACACACATGCAGGTATGCAAGCACGTAGGTCTGCTTGCTCGTCCCAGGAGGCAAGGAGACCGCCTAGTCTGGGCGGCTAGAAAGTCGGAGGGCCGCCCGGTTTGGGCAGCCGTAGCGCCACTCGATTGAGCTGAGGTGGTTTCGCCTCGACCGATCCCCCCCCCCCCCCCCACTGGTTGGTTACCTGTTAGTGGGGAGTTTCTTCGATATTCAGCACCCCGCGCATGGGGGTGCGTTTTAGCGCTCTAAGAGGACCTTATCAATGTGTGTGTCTATATATTTTATATATATATATATATATATATATATATATATATATATATATATATTATAGAGTGCTGATCTTATGCGCACCATTTAGGGTGCGCACAATGCGCACAACCCACTTAGAGGCATTTTTTGAAAAAGTTGTCAACATCAAAGTTGTAGATCTCATCGATACGAACAACTTTCATGTTAACCACTTTTTAATTTGAAGCCGTTTAGGCCCCCGATTTGGAGCCCGAAAAATCTGGGGCGTAGTACATGAAGGACGCCCCAGATTTTTCGGGCACCAAATCGGGGGCCTAAACGGCTTCAAATGAAAAAGTGGTTAACATGAAGTTTTCGTATCGATGAGATCTACAACTTTGATGTTGACAACTTTTTCAAAAAATGCCTCTAAGTGGGTTGTGCGCATTGTGCGCACCCTAAATGGTGCGCATAATAACATTTCCCTATATATATATATATATATATATATATGGTCCACTGTTTATGCGCATAACGGGGATAAACAGTGGAATCTGCGCTTTTACTGTAGCCGGCGGATTAAATCCAACGGCTGCAGTAAAGAGCGCAGTTTAAAATCACAGGGCGGACGACATTACAGCGGGTGTTTGGCTATTGCGGGCTCGCCGGCAGCCGGCCGCCCTGTGCTCGTCGGCATGGGTAAATCATCACTAGAAATACTATAATAAATATCATTAGGCATAAATATAAATGATGGGAAGAGAGAAAAATCTCATTCAAGCCCAATTCACGTGAAATTCGACACATTCTAGCACCAGACTTGCTCTTGTGTCATTTTAGGACATGATTACAGCGGTCGCCCCCGCTGTCATGCGGGAAGATGAGAGCGGATAATTGGATTTTCCTTTTATCTGATATAGGGAAGATAAACACTTTTGATTTGAAGCCGTTTAGTCCCCAATTTGGGCTCCGAAAAAGTCACGCGAACATATGCATGGACGCCCGGGTTAGGCGTGACTTTTTTTCGGGGCCCAAATCGAAGGTCTAAACGGATTCAAATCAAAAAATGATCAATATGAAAGTTGTAGATCTCATCGAGATCTACAACTTTCTTGTTGACCATTTTTCCTAAAATGCATGAAATATGCATATTTTTAAAAAGCGTGTGTAACCCATTTTTTGCTAAAACGGGTTCCTCATTTTTACATCATATATAATATATATACTCGCACCTCGCCAGACGGCCGCCCGATACAGGCGGCCTCACCCCTTTGCAGGGCATCGACGAGGGGGCTGGAGGCCAAGGGGCCGCCCATCTCAAGTGGCAAGGAAGCCGCCCAGTCTTAGCGGTCGGAGGGCCAAGGGTTGAGTCGGTTTCACCTCAGGCAGCCCCTACTGGTCGGCTACCTGTTAGTGGAGAGTTTCTCTATACTCACACACCGCGCGTGGGAGTGCGTTTAGTGCTCTAGGAAGACCCTATCAAAATGTGTGTGTGCGTGTTTCTCATGAGCTGATGCATTTATTTTTGTGTCCTTGTTTTGTGTTAATATTTAATTTTTTTCATGTTCAAATTTGAAATGCAACGCACATATGAGATATAGATACACACATGCAGGTATGCAAGCACGAAGGTCCTCTTGCCCCCCCCCCCCCCCCCCCCCCCCCCCCCCCCCCTCCACAAGCGCGCGCGCCCGCCCACGCACAAACATACACCCGCACACACTAGCCCACCAACACACCCACACACAGGCACAAAAACATACACAAGAAACAGACAGACAGACAGACACACGCACACAGAGAAACGCATAGAGAAACACACAGACACACACATGCATAGATAGACACACACACACGACACACACACACACACAGATACAAACACATATATTACCCCCCCCCCCCCCGCACACGCACGGATGTCAGTGTGTGCGAAAAAATAAGTTGAAACCGAAAATTGGAATAACAGGAATTTTTATTATCCAAAAAGATCATTATTACAAAGATATGACATGCCTTTATAAAATGGAGGAGATGGAGAGATTATAAGTAATGTGAGACTAAATAATTACATGTTTAATCGAAACAAGCCAAAATAGGCCGCGCGGTTAGACGAATAGCCTAACCGCCCGGCAACCACCAGAAGGAGAGAACAAGCCGCCATAGATGACCGCCAGACCTCCCAGTCTCCAAGTCGCCTGAGACAAACCGTCAGATCGCCCGCCGGACACCAAACACAACAGTCCGGCCACCAAACCGCTGGAGACAAACCGCTAGACCGTGCGGTCACTAATCCGCCAGTGTCAGTCCGCCAGACCGTCCGGTCTCCATACAGCAACACTCCCCCTCAAACTGGAGCATATATATCGATCATGTCCAACTTGTCGCAAATGTGAAGAAAGGAGGCAGACACCGGCTTGGTGAAAATATCAGCCAACTTTTTATCGGAGGTGACGAACGGAGTACAAATTTTTTTATTCAAAATCTCTCCCGAATAAAGTGGCAGTCGACTTCAATGTGCTTTGTTCTCTCATGAAAGACCGAATTTTTGGATATGTATATAGCAGTCTTGTTATCACAAAACATAGGTAGAGGACGGTTGTAGACCTCTCTAGGTCAAGCATGAGAGCCCGTAACCACTTCAACTCAAATGTGGTCGACGTCATACTTCGATATTTTGCTTTTACACTGGACCTGGAGACTACAGACTATTTCTTGCTCTTCCAGCTCACAAAGTTTCCTCCAACAAACGTGCAGAAACCCGATGTTGACTTGCGGTCTCCTTTGTCATCAGCATAGCTCGAATCTGAGTGACCATTCCTCTGAAAAAGCAGTCCCTTCCCTGCGCTGCTTTAACATACTCTAATATTCTCACGACAGACTGTAGATGGCACTCCCTAGAAGCTTGCATGAATTGATTAACCTTGCCTACAACATAAGAGATGTCGGGTCTGGTCACCGTGAGATAAATGATTTGCCCACCAAGACGTCGGTACCTCGTAATATCGGATAGAGGAGGCGAGTCATCTGTCTAAGTTTGTCTTCTCCAATGGTCATGGGACATCGGGCAGGTTTAGCACTAGTCAACCCTGCCTCATTTAGTAATCAAGAGCATATACTTCCGTTGGGAGAGGACCAAGGAGTTGGGTTTCCGAGAGATTTCAATACACAGAAAGTATTTTGGGGAGCCCATATCCTTCGTGACCAGGTGTTGGACAGAGGTATTTCTTTGTCAAAGCTACCCCAGCTGGTCATCGCCAGTAAGAAGAATATCACCATATATACAGCAAGAATCACCAGACCCGAAGAGGTTTTGCGAATGAATAAGGAGTGATCGGCAGAACTTCTTGCTAAACCGATGGCCGCAACAATGCCGCTAAACTTGTCAAACCAAGCTCGAGGGCTTTGCTTTAGGCCATAGATGGCCTGCTTCAGCCGACATACTCGTGTCTCCCCTAAGCAACATACCCAGGAGATTGCTCCATGTAAACATCCTTGCTCCATGTAAACATCATCCTGAAGATCACCATAAAGAAAGTCATTCTTGACATCCAGCTGGGAATTGGTCAATCCCTGTTGACAGCCACAGAGAGAAGACTCGAATGGTGCTGAGACGAGCAACCGGAGAGAAGTTGTCACAGTAATCAACGTCATAAGTCTGAGTAAAGACTTTAGAGACCAGACGGGCCTTGTAACGATCCACGCTATCGTACGAACAGAATTTCATAATAAAGATCCAGCGACAGTCAACCACATCAGTGCCCAAGGGGAGGAACAAGGGTCCATGTACCCCTTTTAGTGAGGGTAGCAATTTCCTCATCCATGGCAGTCTTCCAATGAGGAACAGCAAAAGCTTCCTGGTAGGTGTGGGGAGTGGCAGTGGCAGAGATAGCGAATGCAAATGCCCGGCGAGAAGGAGTTAGACGATCATAGGAAACAACAACAGCCAGCGATGTTGGGTACACGTCCGCACCCCTTTGCGAAGAGCAATGGGAAGATCTAGGTTGGTCTGTTCCTCAGTAGCCGGAGCATCCATGGCGGAGAGAGCTGGTCTGGGAGCGGAGAGAGACAGCCGTGGAGAGGAGGGAGATAGTAGAGGTGGAGAGAGAGTAGGAGACGGTGGTGGAGAAATCTCGATGGGAGTAGACGTGGTGGGGGACGGTAGGAGAAATCTCGATGGGGTAGACGGTGGAGAATCTCGATGGGAGTAGACGTGGTGGAGGGGATGGTAGGAAAAGAAGAAACATCGGGAGGAAGGGAGGTGTCAGAAGAGAAGTATGGCGTATTCTCGAAGGTCACGTCCGCGGATACGAATTGCTTACGAAGAACAGGGTCAAAGCAACAATAACCTTTCTGAGTAGTAGAGTACCCCAAAAAGACACACTTGGTGGCACGAGGGGCGAGTTTGTCACGAGTGGCGGAAGGAGCATGCACAAAAACCGTGCACCCAAAGATACGCAGAGGGAGAGGAAACAGATCTTTGCCCGGATAGAGAATGGAGAATGGGGTTTGATTATGGAGAACTGTGAGGGAATGCGATTGATGAGATAGCAGGAGATGAGAACATCATAGCCCCAATAAGAGCGATGAACCTGCATTTGTGTCATCAGAGTGCGAGCGACATCAAGGAGGTGACGGTTTTTTCGTTCAGCACGCCATTTTGTTGTGAGGTATAGACGCAGTTAGTTTGATGAATAATCCCATGTTGCATATAAGAAGGAAGAAATCGTGACTATAGATATTCTTTAGCATTATAGAGCGAAAGAACTTAATAGATACATCAAACTGCGTTTTAATCATGGAATAAAGGATTTCCATACAGAGAACAATTCAGAGCGATCCTTTAAGAATACACTCATGTACAACGAGAGAAATCATCAATGAACGTTACAAAATATGAGCTGCCCAAACCTATGGTGAGGACAGGAGCAGGACCCCAGATATCAGAGTGAATTAATCAAACGGACGGGAAGATCCACGACCTTGCTTCGGTTGGAAGGAGAAGCGGTAATGCTTGCCGAGCTGACATACTTCACAGTTGAGAGGAGGACTTTGCGGAGGTAGTTGGGGTAGAAGTTGACGAAGAAGGCATGAAGGAGCATGACCAAGACGAAGATGCCATTGGAGAAGATCTGTAGAAGAGGAGGAGAAGGCGGACAGAGCAGAAACGTTATCGAGGGAAGTAGAAGTCGTCACTCTCAGTCTCAGTAGCAATCGTCTGTTGGGAGTATGGATCCTGAAAAGAACAAGAAGTAAGAGTGAATATGACGGAACACTGTAGTTGTTTGCATAGAGAAGTAACCGATAATAAATTACAAGGGAACTTGGGCACATAGAGGGTATCCGCCAAGCGAAGAGACGGAGTGACTTGAACCACTCCCGTCCCATTAACCGGTGATGGAGAGCCCGTCGCAACAAAAACGGGGGCAACCAATCATGTGTTTCTTGGAGAGAAAAACATAGAAGATTGTCAGTCATATGATTGGTAGCACCAGAGTCGATCAGTCATTTTTCGTGAGTGACAACGTGGGCACTACCGGAAGATGTGACCACCGAGGTGGACTGCTTTGAGGAGGTGGAAGCCATAGAAAGGAGACTGCCCGAGCAGTAGGAGTAGACCGCGCGAGAGCAACAAGCCGCGGTAGGAAGAAAAGATCTCGGCGACAACAACAGGTCGCGGCGAGAAGACAGGTCGCAGCGACTAGGAATAGGTCGCGGCGACTAGGAACAGAATGGCGAGAAGGGCAAACCGCGAAAACAGGTCGCGAGAAGACAGGTCGCGGCGACTAGGAACAGGCCGCGTGAACAGGAAGCAGGACGTGCGGCTAGGAAGGCTGCAGTGGACAAAGAAAAGATTCTGCGACGGTCACGGTGACAACACACCAGCGGAAAGGAAGGTCACGACCAAGAAGCAGAGGAAAGCTGAGGGAAAGAAGTTGCACGGCTAGAGAGAAGGCCGTGCGAACAGCAGATAGAGAGGACCGCGCGAACTGCAAGGAGGTCGCGAGAAATGCAAGCAGGTCGTGCGAACAGAGTAGAGACCGCACGAACAGAAACAGGCCGCGCGATCAAATGAGATCGTGGGGAGAAAAGAAGCAGAGCAATCCGCGAAAACAGGTCGTGGATAGAAGAAAAGAGAGGTCGTGCACACAAAGGGCAGCGACAAAGAGAGAAGAGAAGGGAAGCCGCGCGAACAGACTGCACGAAGAAGGGCAAACCACGCGGTCAGAAGAAGGCACTGAATCAGGTGGAAGATTGATGTCCTCTGATACCATGTGCGAACAAATAAGTAGAAAACCGAAAATTGGAATAACAGAAAATTTTTTATCCAAAAAGATCATTATTACAATGTATGGACCTCTCTTTATAAATAAAATGGAGGAGATGAGAGAGATTACAAGTAATCATGTGGGACTAAATAATTACATGTTTAACCGAAACACAGCCAAAATAGCCGCGCGGTTAGACGAATAGGCTAACCCCGGCAACCACCAGAAGGAGAAAAAGCCGCCTAGGAGACCGCCAAACCGCCCTGCCTGAGACAAACCGTCAGATCGCCCGGACACCAAACAACAACAGTTCGGCCACCAAGTCGCTGGAGATAAACCGCCAAAGTGCGGTCTCTAATCCGCCAGTGCCAGTCCGCCAGACCGCCCGGG